>CM061036.1:5190735-6390735 GCA_030763125.1 Hippophae gyantsensis
ATTGATTGTGGCAAATAAAATTAATAAAAATGTATCAGATTTAAGCAGAATTACAAATATATATTTGTAATTTAACCCCACACACTACGTATTATGAAAATTTTCATTTAACTTAACGATTGTGTTAAAAATTATTCACAACTTTGCAAATACTCACAAATTTTGCAGATTAATTGAATGATAAATTCGTTGCACACTTCTAAATGGGTTTTTGGGTTTAATGGCTCAAAATATTATAAAATGAATAGATTTTCAAATTGAGTTTTCAATTTGAATTAAATTCAACGTTTCTTAAAATTTGTTACTAAATTAGGTTTAGATGTTTATAAGTTCTATAATTCTTTAAAATGTTCATTTTAATCTCCTATTTTTAAAAGTATATACTTAAGGTAGTATATTTAATTTAAATATACACTTTAAATTATGTATATTTTAAAAAAATAAAATATTTTAAAACACAAAAAATTAATTTTTCCATTCCAAATATAAATTAAAAATGTTTTTATTTTCTATTTCATTTTTAGTGTTTTTCAAAAATTAATTTTTTATTAATTTTGAAATTTTGATTTTTCATTTAGTTATTTTTTTTTATTTTTTTTACTTTTTGGGTATTATTTTTTAAATCATATATTTATCCTTTTAAAAAAATACTATTTTTTAAAGGACTTAGATGCATACCTTAAACGAAAAAGGACTAAAATGTATATTTTAATGAATTACATGACTCTAAAAAACTAAACCAAAACAAATAAATTACTAAAGTATGCATTTTAAATAATTATAGAACTGGTAAAGAACTTAACCAAAACAAATAAATTACTGTCCGTTTCTTTCTCCCTTATTTTTCTAGATTCAACAAATGAGATGTTATATTTATAACCTCGATTAAATTGGAGTAAAATTAAATTCTTATGAAATATATAGTTTACATGATATTTGTTCACTAATATATAAATTAAATTGCGAGATCCAATACAACCAAGAGCAGGTGTGTTTAACTTTAAAAATATAGATAGTAATAGAAAATATGTGACCTACCATTCAAATTGAAGCCATAAAGTCGTAAGCATTAAGCAATTTGGATTCCAGCAGCTAGAGACTTATCTGAAAAAAAGGGTTAGCTATATCTTAAACAAACAATACAACTACCATTCCATAGTCCATACCTCTTGATGTCCTTTTTGGTTCAAAATATTGTTATGTGTTTCTTCATTTTTAAACTGTTAGTTATTGCTTAGAGCCTTAAGACCAACTAACTAGTTCTGTATTTTCAAAGCCATTTCAAACATTTTCAATTCAGTGTGCTTACCAAATTAATTAGTCTCTATCTTCTTTCCTCATTCCTTAAACTACATTCATCTTCTACTTTCTATGTCAATCCTCTTGAACAATAATGTACGTATATCATTCATTTACACCTTCAAGTAAAAATCCAGGCATTACCAAGTTATTTGGTGGATAATACTCGTATTTTCTAGTTGAATTGAAATACTCAACAATATTTCAACCTACATAAGCATCGTTATTTTGAGGTAAATATTTTAAAATACTTCCTTCCTAATTTTGATTATGAATGGACCATTGTGTTATACTATTACATTGCTTAGCTTTCTAAGAAGTTTGGCTTAGAAGCTTCCAAAATCTCATTTATCACAGTCCCTTTTTTTCTTAAACACAAATCAATATGCATTGCTCTAGCCAAACCAATAAGGAAAGAGATAATGTTCAGCAACCTCTTAACTATATATATGGTGTTAACAATTTGGACTAGCTATCTTTATTTGATAGTGTGAAGTAAGTTCTTAAGTACTTATTTTGGAAATGTTGACTGATTTCTCTTATTCCTTTGCAGTGAGAACATTAATTCAAATAAACAAGAGAGAGATATCAAGATAGATATAAAGGCATGAACTCTACAGTAGATATATTACTGAATGAAACCAACCTCCAATTGGCATACTCTCTCTCTTACAATTTAACCCAAACCTATCATGAAGTAAGTATGAAGTCTTAATTATCAACTATTTTAATTTGTTTCTTAATTATTACATGTATTTGTTTGAAATTATAGTTTTATCCAACATTAATAATTTAAACATATTATTAATTTATAGATAATTAAACTTATTATTTGTTTCTTAATTAAATTTTTCATGTTTAAATAATTTTTATAACAATAATAAAAGTATATAGGTACCCTTTATATATATGTATACCCTTTTAGTCAATAATCAAGGATTAAATATATTGTTTATTTATTTTTGTTTGATTTTTGTGATAGCCTATGATAATCTAATATATAATAGTTGCTTGTGTAATTCCATATAATTGATTAATCTGCACTACATCCTAATAAATCAAATCAATTGTTATTAAAATTTAGAAGTTACAATAATATTTAATTTGTGACATATAATTTTTTTTATTTTAAATAAAAAAATATTATATTTAAAAATTATAATAAAAATAACACTTAAAAAAATATTAAATGGAGTTTAATTAAGTAACATTTAATATTAAATAGATTTAAATAATCGTAAATCAATTTTAACGTAATAAATTTTTTTTTAATAGTTAAAATATATTAATTTAACATAAAAAAATATTATTTATATAATTATAAATTTTAAAGATATTATATTTTAAAAATTTGTTCGAGTATCCTATGTTTATATCTTAATTAATATTAGTCGTTCGTGTCAAAGGAGTAGGTGGCTTAAAAGGCGTAATTTTCTTAGATATGTAAAAGATTTAAAATTCGAATTTTAATTAAAATGCATGGTAATGTAATTATTTAAAATATATTTATTAGTCATTAATCAAAGTTTTCTGAATTCTTTAGTATATTAATTATGACAGGATGATACGCTGGATTGGTCCACCACACTACCTTTTGTCATCCGTTTGGTTACTTATTTTACAGTTTTAGGTAAGTCAATTAAGACGTCATAAGTAAACTTAAATTCAAAAGAGCGTCAATTTTTTTTTTTTAATTAATATCGAAATTTTATAAATAAATAATTTTTTTTTATTAAATTAATGCAGTATTGCTTGTAGTGGTGGTAATTATGATAATGAAATTCCTGAGCGAATTTGAAGAACACATGAATAGAGAGGAGGAGTCATCAGGAGAAAGGAACCCATTAATGACAGCAAAAACAATGGACTATGGAAGTAGTTACTGTGGTGAAGATATAGAATATGGAAGTTGTAGTAATGCCAATTGCAATACTACTTCTAATTCATATGATCAATTAGATATTTATGATGGTAAAATATGTGTGATTTGCTTTGATGACCAAAGGAATTGCTTTTTTGTTCCTTGTGGACATTGTGCTACTTGCTATGTTTGTGCCCATAGGTATGTTTTTTTCCTTCTTCAAAAGTTTATTTTTACGTATCAAATGAACTACATGTCATTGAATAACAACTTGTTGACTATAAAACTAATATTTTTATCAAATGTTTTTGGGTTGTTGCAGGATTTTTAATGAGGAAAGCAAGACTTGCCCTGTTTGTCGTAGATCTATTCGCAAAGTTAGAAAATTGTTTGCGACCTAGCATTATTTATTATTTGTCAATTTACATTTGCTTTTTAGATGTCATCTTTTTATAAGGACATCCTCTCTCTCTCTCTATATATATTCTTCTTCTTCTTCTTCTTTGAGTTTTCATAGTTCTTCTAAGGAATTTCTATCAAGGGAACTACATAAGCTGATGGAAATGCTCAGAAAGAATCATTCTTAACACAAGGCACACAAGACCAGCTCAGCATTTTCAAGCTCAGTAGTATTCATAATCCAAGTTGGTTAGAGAGAATAAAAGTGATGGGATGAATTAGTTACAAAAGGAATATTATTATGATATTATTTTGACTTTGTAATGAATTATATTAGTGTGAGGTTCAAGCATTTTACATTCTATAATACATTTACTGAGTATAAACAATGGAGTGTATTTTGTAAAATATAAATGAAGTTTCTTATTATTCTCTGCTTCACCTTCATGCCTTCCTGCAATTTCTGTGTATCAAAGCATTCATTTTTTGTGAGTGATTATTTTCTGAATCATGAGAGATCCTTCAACTCACATTCCTCCACCTTTCACCACCACAAACTCCACCACCAGCTCAACAAGACCCATAGATCATCAATCCTAACTTGAATCAAGTAAATCGAGTCCTCTTTACTTTTCATAATACTTTATCAAATTAGATGATAAGAATTATACTATATGAAAACATCAAATATTAAAAATATTGTATAATATTGAGTTAGACATCCATGTTCTACAAGATACTCCATCTTGGTACCTTGTTGATGGTTTTGTACATCCCATTTTTAAAAATTAGAAAATACAGCTCCAGGGGAAAGGATCCAGAACTGGAGGATCACCCCTCTTCCTTGCAAGAGTCGGGGGTAACCGGAAAGACTAGTATAAAAATCCTGAATAGTCATGCCGGCTTCCAATCCAATGACAAGCAAAAGACAAGATAAAATGCTTGGTTGTTGGCTTATGTCATTAATGAACGAGGATATGTTAACACAAATATCTAGGTTTGACATCTCTCATATTCTTCTAAATCACGTGTTAAAGTGATACAAGTGAAGAAGGAAATGCAAAATTTGAAGAAATGGAATCAAACTATTTCTGAATGTATACTCAAGATCAAAGTGCTTGTTGATAAACTATTTTTTGCTGGTTATGGACTCTCTGAAGATGAGAAATTAATGATTGTATTGGGGGTCTAGATGAGAGTTATGATAGTATTTTTTTCAACATTGATTGAAAGGATATGTAATTCTTGTTATCCTTTATGTCTTTGTTGGTATTCTCATGTACAAAATACAGAATCTGTTTATTTTACTTAGTGTTTTTGTCTTCCTCTATATAAGGTAATGCATACACGTACATAGTTAATCACATTTTGTATCCAAGCATGTTATACACATACCACGTGGTTAGTTTTCTTAGTATGTATGCCAAGTTATGAGTTACAATTTTTGTTTTTTTCGTATACAAATATTTATGAAAAATTATTTGGCATTCTTTTTAAAATGAAAAATTGCACTTTTTAGCACTTTGAAAAGGCCTTTGATATACCCTTCCCCAGACCCTTCATCCATCCCAAGCGAGGTGGTTGATGAGGTTGGATTTTGAGGCATGGATAAGGGTGGCCAGACTTGGTTGGGTTTTTTTTTAATACCTTGTCTTCTTTCTTTTCTCAAGTAAGAAAATATAGCAAAACTCTATCAAAATTTTCTTTGATTACTACTTCTATTTCACAATTTACTTTGAGTGTGTAAGTCTTGTAGTTCTTTGTGTCCGTGTTAGCTTCCGGTATGCAAAAAATTGAGTATGTTTATTTTATTTAGTGTTTCTAACTTCCTCTGTGAAAGGTTGGTTACTAATGATCAGGAATGCACACATGTACATAGTTAGATACACTGTAATTGAAAGCATGTTATACACACACCACTGAGTTGGTTTCTTAGTATGAAAGCTAGGTTGTGAGTGACGATTTTTGGCTTGATTTAGGTGCGAGTATTTATGAAAATTATTTGGTAATTTTTAGATTAAAATTTTTTAATTTTCGGAACCTCGATGAGGTTCTCAACGAGATTGGTTATTGTTGCTTGGTTCCTTCTATAAATACCCCTTATTTTGGAATTTATTAAGCATGATTTTTTACATTGAAATTTTGCCAAATTTACTCTAAAAATTGCTTCTATATCATAAATTACTTTAAGTATATTTTAATATTTATGCTGCATTGTTATGGGTAAAATAGTGTACTTGAGTTTTGAAAGCCCTTGACTATTTTATATTTAGTGTGGGAACAATACTGTGAGATTGGGTTGGGTAGTATTGTTTGTGTTCCCAAATTAATAGTTTTTCATGATACGTGGTTGAGTGTATTTCCCACGTTGGGTTGTTGGTGGTTCATGGTTGAGTGTAGTTCCCATGATTAGATGTTTAGTATTTGTACACTTTATTGATCTTTGGTTACTAATCACACTATATTGAATAGTGTTGACTTTTGGAGGAAAGTGAGGTTCATGTGTCGGACCAAGTTATTGCGAAGGTAGCAAGCGAGGGCAGTAATAAGTAGTAAGGGGAGAGGTCCCGATTGATAGAGATATTTATGTTTATATTTTTATTTATTTGTATCTATTTATTACTGAGTAGATTTGTATATTACTTAGTGGTTGTCATAAGTAACTCGAGGATGTTATCATATATATAGGAGTTTTATATGGGTTTATCTAGTTATATCTTGTGTTGTGCATGCTCTATTTGGCTAGTACAATATGAGTTTAAATTGTGTATGTTTCGGCATACTAAGGTTCAAACTATGATTAACAAGTTTTTAATATTTATTACTTGCTTTTTGAATACTGATTAATATATATGTTGCTTAATTTACTAGATGTTAGTGATTATTGTTGACTACTTTCTTTACTTTATGTTAAGTGTTTTATTTACTAATGTTGCAAGTTTGGGATGATTCCTTAAGGAGTTGGTATCTCCTTAACCTCGTAGTATATCGAGTTTTGGACTCTTTCAATTGGTATCATAGCCAGTACACACTTTTAGGGCTTTACCACTTAGGTGTTGATCATTAAACTTACTTATCACATATGCACAATTCTCTTTGATGGAATTAAAAGAAGAAGGAAATGTAGGTACCTCCATTATTCAATAGGCTAAATTATGCTTATTAGAAATCTCAGATGTAGGCCTTCATTTGATTCTTTAGAAAATTGTGTCTAGTTTCTGGTTAAGAACGAATGGATGTATACAATTAAACCTTTCCTAATAAATTTGTTATCTCGAAACCTATGATTGAATAGAGAAAGAGGAAAGCAAGGAGTTAGAGTAAAATAGTAAGGGGTTATATGCTATCATCAAGGTTGTCATGCCTGATGAATACAGAAAAATTCAAAGCTATATAACCTTTAAGAAAGTATGGGATATATTAGAGACTACATATGAAGGTACTTCTGTTGTTAAGAGATCCAATATTTTGAAGTTAAATAAAGACTTTGAACTCTTTATTATGCAAGAGGATGAAACGTTTGAAAATTTCTATGCTTAGTTTTCAAACATTGTCAATTGTTCTTATAATTTGGGTAGACCAATTAGTGAGGAGAAGTAAATTGAAAAAATTATCATTAGTTTCCTTTATCATTTTTATGCCAAAGCAATGGTGATCGAATCTATGTAAAAGCCTGGTGAACTCACAGTAAATGAGTTGGTTGGCGAGTAGTAAGTCTTTGAGCTTTATTACCACCTAGACAAAACCAAATTACTACTAAAAAAAGGTAAGAGCATTACTCTTAAATTTACCAAAGTAAGTGGTTCCAACAAAGATGTGAACACTACTATGTTAAGTGATGATAATTCCAGTCTTGATGAAGAAGAGATGGCGTTACTAGCCAAAAAGTTCACATGATTCTTTCAAAAAAATAAACCCTTTTCTGGTGGACTCAAAAGAGAAAGTTCAAGCACAAAAGGCTCGAAATCAATAAAGATTGATGAAGAATTAGAGAATGAGGCTGAGAGACCGAGTATAAGACATGTTAATAAGATCAAATGCTTCAAGTGTGGGAAGCCTGATCATATTATTGTAAATTGTTTTTCCAAGCAGAAACGCATGAACAAACATGCTATAAAGGTTGAGTTTACTGTTTCAGACATTATTAATAGTGAAGATGAGGATGACATTAATTATTTATCCTTTATAGCTTCAAGTACTATCATAGATCTTCCAATTACTACCTCATATACTCAAAAGGAGATTGTAGAAGATGATGAATATGAGTAAGATGAATTGCTCGATTCTTACAATGAGCTCATGTTAAAGCATATTACATCTAAAAAGGTAAATAAAAATGCTTTGGAAAGCCTAGATGAAAAGACGCACAAGATAAACACACATTGAAAATTTCTCTTATGGAAAGGAAGTCCTCAATCAATGATGAACAAAATGATCTCATTAAAAAGTGTAAGGTCATTCAAAAGAGATACACTAATTTATAAGAAAGGTTCAATACAGATCATGAGAAAATGAAAAGTCTTGAGGATAAATTTAAATGTTCAATGTCTGCTAGGGTTACTGCTATGTATGTGAACCTTGATCCTTCATCTGATTACAATGATGAAATTGCTCAATTGAAGAAAATGATCATTTTCCTTGAAAGTTCCAAGAAGTATCTAGCATTTTCTCTTACTAAAAAGGAAGTGGAGGTGGAACAATTACATGAGAGAGTCTGAATCCTCAACAATTATGTAGCTTACTTAGAATTTTTCCTTAAGAAAAATGAAGATTTGATCAAAGCTTTTAAGAATAAGCTTATTGTGAGTGAGAAGTAGCTCGCTCAATCTTCCTTTTTTGTCAACAAACTGATGATCAGTTCATAGAAGTTAAATGAAATCATCAGTAGCACAAAGGCATTCGGTAATGAACGAGGTATTAGGTATAATGAAAGGATTTCTAATTCAACCACGACTATACCAAAAGTTTGTGAAGTCAACTACTTAAGAGCCAAATTTGAAATCTATTGTTGCCTCCTAAGAGGAAAGTCAGTTGTTATGTTCTAACATATTTATTCTGGCAAGGTGGACACCTCTAATATGATTAGTTCTTTTTGATACTCTAGTAGTGGTCTATTTCCCCTACCACTATAGTGAACATGGGAATTTACCCCACTGTGAGAAATTGACTTCTCATCCTCGTATGAGAGTTTATTTGAGTACTTCTTCCTTTTCTCCTCCACTTACTACTTCTTAGAGTTAGAAACCCAGATTCTCTAACTCCTCGACACACCTATGTTATCTATGTGACACTAGCGGCCATCTTGCTAAGAAGTATCCTAGATATTTAAGGAGTACATCTTGGAGCTCTCCACCTTGCTCACCCTATATCCTATGTTAGGACGTAGTTATTATGGCTCATCTGAGCATCTACAAGCAAAATGAATTATGCATACTAGGCATAGTGTGGAAAGAAAACAATCTTCTTTAAAAAGTATGTCTGGTTGTGTTTATATGTATCACTTGATAGGACTTTTGAGAGCTTCTAAACAAAATAAACCTCGATTTCCACATACTCCATATGCTCACATGATAAGGAGACTACTGATGACTCTATGAAAGTAGAGTTATTAGTACATTTTTTTACTTAATATTTATTTATTTTATTTAATAAATAGTATTTTTAGGCCCAAATATATTAAAATATAATTTTTTTAGTGAAAAGGGGTGAAAATATAATTTTTTATGAATTCTTAATGCAGGATTAATCAAGAGCTACTACATGTCATACCATGCAAGCAAAGGAGCTGATTGGGCAAGCCATGTGGATGCCATGCAAATAGGGACAACGAATCACATTATGCCACGTGTGAATAGGATGAACTATGTGCCACATATTAGTATAACATTCAATCCAAGTTTGGAGATCGGTCAAACCTTACTACCACATGTCTCCACACAATTGCTCCCCACATTCCATCCGTGTACCATGCCATCAGTTACCATAAATCACATTACGCCGTGTGGCGCTGATTCAGCATACGTTGGCTTAGACTGGTCTCTCTTGCCATGCTTCGCGCTTTGATTCACCTTGTGAATTCCATATACGACATGTCGCACTGTGATTGGTTGGCATTGTCAGTTTTTCTTGTTTTGATCTCAACCCTTGATCTAAAGTTGATTTGATGAAGCCCTAATCTATATTTAAGCCCCTAATCACCCTCTAATCTAATGACATAAAAAAACATAGATATGGATTCAATAAACAATAAGGCAAATTTTTATCATTCATAACATTGGAGTATTTATAGATATAATAATTAAGTTAATTATGCTTGCACTACTACAAAATGTGACATTTTAGTCGATATGTAAAGTCAGTTTTTGGAGAAAACCAACTTGTAATGAATTTAAAGTTAGTTTGGTGAAAAATTGACGCTAGGTATAGTGTCAATTGACGTGTTGAACCGACACTACACGAGGACATAGTGTTGGGTCTACGTGTCAACCGATGCTATCCACATGGATTTTTCCTTTTCTCTTCTTTCTTCTCCATCAGACACAACATTTTTAATTTGCAGCTCTGTAAACAACACTTAAAAATCCGAAACTGAGTTTCAGTTCTTCTACTCTCTCTCATTTTTCGGCCACCTATGATCACCAATTCTAGCGCCATTTAGTGGGTTTTCTTTCTCTCCAAATTATCTTCCAAATCTCCTATTTGTTTTAGCGAAATACTCAAAAATTTTATACCCATTTTCTCACTTACAAAATACCATTTTTTTTCTTCATTTCCTTCATTTTGTAACCTTATTTACTCTTGTAAGTATTTCTATTAATCCTACACACTTATTATTCATTTTGCGTTATTTGTTTGTATATTATGTGTATAATATTTTGTATTATGTATGTTATTATTTTTATTATGTAAGTTTTGTATAAGTATTTCATAATAAAATAAACTTATATATATTTATGACTATGATTTAAGGTTGTTTTTTTAATTTATTTATTTATTTATGTTAATATTAAATGAGATGAGAAAGACATGATTCAACAATATGATGCACATTAAAATATTTATGATTTGAAGTAGTGTAGTTATTTAAAAAAAATCTTAATCATCACAAAATTGTTATATAAATTCTGTTTTATATATCTTAAATTTTAAATCAACTATAATAATGTGACATATTATTATTAGTAATTACGATCAATCTCATATAATTATATTTATGTGTATATATTTATTATGTTTGGTTTTATGTATTTATTTTTATATGATGTTTTGGTATATATTCTAATAATTAGGGAAGGAAATTCATATATAATAATACTTGAAATATATTGATTGGATACATATTTAATATGCTTAATGTCATTAATAAAAAATGGACAAATCTTGGATGTCAAAGTGTAAAATTGAGCAGGATTACATTTCTAGAGTTGAAAGTTTCTTGGAATTTGCTTGTAGAAATAGTAATAATGAAATTAGTATGATTCGATGTCCATGTATTAGATGTAAAAATGAGCGATTTCATAATGTTGATGAGGTTAAGTATCACCTTATACGTAGTGATATTCTTTTGAGTTATAAAAGTTGGTATTATCATGGAGAAAATATTGATAATACTCATGGGGAAGAGATATAAGAATGTGAGTGGATTATATACATCTTATCATAATGTATAGATAAAAAATATGTTTTATGGTGTTGAAGGGGAACTACACGAGGATGATCCTGAAACCTTTAAAAAACTTCTAGAAGATGCCAAAAAACTATTGTATCTAGAATGCAAGAAATATACTAAAACATCAGGATTGGTTCATTTGTACAATGTGAAGGCAAAACATGGTTTTTCTGACAAGGGATTCATAGAATTACTAAATCTACTAATAGATATGTTTCCTGAGGGTATTGAATTACCATCTTCAATGTATGAAGTGAAGAAATATCTTAGTCCATTTGGCATGGAATATCGTAAGATTCATGCTTGTCCAAATGATTGCATTCTTTATAGGAAATAATATGAGACATTAGATGATTTTCCGATGTGTAAAGAATCGAGATGGAAGCATTCTATAAATGAGACAACAATTAAGAAAGCTGTGCCCATAAAGGTTCTTTGGTACTTTCCTCCAATTCCTCGTTTTCAAAGATTGTTCAAAAGTAAAGAGACATCAAAGATGTTGACTTGGAATTTAGATAATCGATCTGAGGATGTGGTGCTATGTCATCCTTGTGATTCCCAAATTGGAAAGTAGTAGATAATTTATCCCCTCAATTTGCATCTGATCCACACAATCTTTGTCTTACCATTGCTACTGATGGAATTAATCCACACAGTTCCCTTAGTAGTAGATATAGTTGTTGGCCAGTAATTATGGTAATATACAACCTTCCTCCTTGGTTGTGTATGAAAAGAAAATTTATGATGTTAACATTATTGATCTCAAGACTAAAACAACCCGGTGTTGATATTGATGTATATTTGCAGCCTCTAATAGATGATTTAAATACGTTGTCGAATGATGGTGTAAATGTTTATGATGCATATAAAGAAGAACATTTTAACTTGAGGGGGGTCCTTATATGGACAATTAATGATTTTCCTACCTATGGAAACTTATCAGAATATGTAACAAAAGGTTATATAGGATGCCTTATATGTAGTGATGACACTTCTGCAACTTATCTTGTTCACGAACGAAAGATATCTTATAGAAGACATAAAATATTTTTTCCATCTGGACACAAGTTTAGATACCAAAAGAAACCGTTTGATGGTGAAGAAGATCATGATCCTGCATCTCGACCTTTGCAAGGTGTTGAGATATTAAGGCAATTGAATGGTATGACATTCAAACGATATGGAAAGATGAAAAAAAAAGAATACTCACTAAGGTAGGGAAACGAAAGAGGTCAACTATTAAAAGGGGTAAAAATGAAAATGTTACGGAATCAATAGATTATGGTTGTTGGAATAAAAAATCAATATTTTGGGAATTACCTTATTGGAAAGACCTACACATTTATCACATCTTAGATTTCATACATATCGAGAAAAATGTATGTGAGAGCTTGATTGGTACATTACTTAATATACTTGGAAAAATGAAGGATGGAATTAAAGCAAGATTGGATTTAAAGAAACTAGGCATATGACCTTAATTGGCACCAAGGGTGGAAAATGATAAGAGTTGAACATGCTTGCCACCTGCATCATATACAATGTCAACAAAAGAGAAAGATTTTTTTTGTAAATATTTAACGGGTGTGAAAGTTCCTGATGGTTACTCATCCAACTTAACAAATTTTGTATCTATCACCGATAAGAAACTTTATGGATTGAAACCACATGACTGTCATATCTTAATGCAACAGTTTTTGTTAGTTGCTATTAGATCAATTCTTCCAAAACATGTTCGATTATCAATAATTCATCGTTGTTCATTCTTCAATACAATATGCAAGAAATCTATATCAATTAACGAGTTAAACGCTTTACAGAAAGATGTTGTAGAGACTTTGTGTCTACTTGAAAAATATTTTCCTCCTTATTTCTTCGATATAATGATTCACTTATGTGTTCATTTAGTTCAAAAGGTTCAATTGTGTGGTCCTACTTACTAAAGGTAGATGTATCCTTTTGAGAGATACATGCAAGTCCTTAAAGGATATGTAAAGAATAGAAATCGACCTCAAGGATGCATGGTGGAACATTACATTACTGAAGAGGCCATTGAGTTTTGTTCTGAATACTTTAGTGGTTGCACTGAAATTTGGAATCCTACGCACAAGTTATTCTTAGAATATCACATGATCCAAGTAGGTAACCCTATGCTTGGTGAAAGTAAGAAATTGTTTATTGATCACACTCGATGGGAAAAAAACACACAAAATCATTTTGGTAAATGATAATGAGGCACAACCATACATAGAGTAAGTGATGATAGGTTCAACCTTTCCATTTAAAATGAAATTATTTTTTTATTTAACTATTAATGATATCTACTTGATATATCTTTAATAACATTACAGAATGCATTTAAACTTACTGAAGATCGATCCTCGTTATAAAAAAAGGAGGAGAAAAATGGTTGTATGATGAACATAAGTGAGAGCTTATTTATTGGTTTCGCAACCATGTAAGAATAGATTCGAGTTGAATAGAACAAACCCAATCATAAAATAACAAAAAGTTTAGAATGGCTTGCACATGGTCCAAAATTCGATGTCAAATCATTTTCTAGTTTCACAATTAATGGATCGAGGTTTACGACTCAAGCAAAGGAAAAAGTTCGAGTAAATAAGAATATTGGTGTGAAGATGGTTGCACAAACTATGCAATTTTTCAGTTCAAAAGATGGTAATCCTATACTTTCTGATAGAACATATTATGGTATAATTCAAGAAATTTGGGAAATCAATTATGAGTTTTCCATGAAACAATATTTTTGTGTGATTGGGTTGAAGATGTTATTAATGTTGGATATAAAATAGATGATTTTGGATTTACCTTTATAAATTTATCCAAGATAAGTCATATTGATGATCCTTTCATGTTAGCACTTAATGTAAAACAATTATTTTACATGAGCGATTATATTGACACAAGATGTTCTGTTGTGTTAACGCCTCCACAAAAAGAGTTCTAATATTGTGATGCTTTAGAAGATGATGACCCTACGCTTGATACATTATCCAATATTAGTCATTTCTCAAAACAATTGCCTAATGCATGTGATGATCTAGTTGATGATGAGGATTCTTCGTCATGGACTTGAAGTGATTGTGAAGGAATATATGTATATGATCAACAACTTAATTAAACATAATGTATGTTCTAAATTATTCTAATAACTCTTGGATGTTTATATATATGGACTTAAAATTGTCAATTAATTTATATTTCATCATTGTTTGCAGATATTTTATGGATCCTAGGGTACCAGAGCTTGTAGATCCAAAGGATCCATTGGAGCATTTGAAAAGAAGGGTTTGTGTGAATATACCCCATGCTCCACTTAACCCAAATGATAGAGTACCCGTTCTATTTGATGCTACTAGTAATCCAATAGGGGAAAATAGCCAACAATTGAAATCCTCTATTGGTATACTTGTGAAGTCAAGTATACCAATCAATATAAATGATTGGACTCATGTTGATGAAGCTGAAAAGGTCAAAATATGGAAAACCATATGTGTAAGTCTCTTTTATTTTATAACTAATTATATATATTATATATTTTTTGCATTGTATCTCATCTTTTGTAGTGTATTTTTACAAAATCGTTATAAAGTCCTGACAATTGGAAGGGCAAGTGCTATAAGATTGCAAATAAGGCGTGATAGGAATACAAAACTTCCAAATTGGCCAAAAATTATGTGTTTCTATATTTGGAACCACTTGATGAAGTAGAACTATACAAAATCCCTAAAGGACACCCCTGGATTACACCTCAAGTTTAGAAAGACTTCGTGGATTATAGACGTACAGATAAATTTTAAATTATTAGGGAAGAACATCAGAATATACAAATGCATAATATTCTTCCTAATTGTACTAGGAGGTCTTCAAATCCTGAAGTTAGATATAGAATGATATTATTAATTTGTGTTAATTTATAAATATTTTTATATTTATTTTCCTCAAATTTAAGTTGATGTCATGGTTAATAAATTTATTTAATTTATGTAGGAAGCTGAATTGGGTAAACCGGTTACCCGATCTGACTTGTACATTGAAACAAAGACCTCCAAAATGAAGAAGTCAAGACCAATGACTAAACGAGGAGAAGAACAACTAAATAAGTTGGTTAGTAATTTAACTTGATACAAAGTTCTTATGATTTTTGCTAATTGATGTAATAATGTATGATATGTTTGTTTGCTTTATTATGTTCAAGAACAAATAGCAAGGGGTGAAATAATCAAACAGCCCGGGAGAGATGCTATATATCATACATTCAGATGCGAGCATCCTTGTCATGTTAGGGGAGGAAGCCAATATGATGATTATATGGAATATTTTAACATGCCAAAACAAAAGCCTTAGATGGTCAGTAAGGAGAAGTACCGTAAAATTGAAGAAGAACTCATCTCCTTTAAGGCCTCAATGTTAAGTGAGATTACCACTTTAAAAGAATATCAATCACAACACATGTTAGGCATGACATCATACTACAATCAGGGCATGCCATATTGGCCAGGCATGCAACCATCCATACCAGGCATGCCACCCATTCAATCTCAAAGTGCCCAACCTATATACTGTATGGGATATAGTCATCCTATTAGTCCTCACTTTATGCTAGGAATGTAGATACAATCAGGTAGTGGTTCATTTTCTCTAATGCGATCTATGCATTCTTACCATCCATCACATCATGATGAACGTTTGATGAGAATGTACTTCCAATAGCTACCCCACATGTGAGTCCTTCTCTATTTGATAAATCATTTGTGGTAAGATTTAAAGTTTATATAGATAGTCTTTTATTTTTATTTTTTATTATATATTTTATTTATTATTTGTAACTCTTAATATTTTTACAGAATATGAAATATTTGTCGAAACATCCTTCATCAACTGACTTTGTTGCTATTGGAACGATACAATAATTGAGCAATGATCAGATGATTAATAATCAATATTTTCCAAATCATTGGTGAATAGTAATTGATCAATCATTTTTCAATGATTGTCTACTACTTGTGCCTTCTGATGCTACCACAGTCCAAAAGACGGTTGGACAATATGTGGCTTAACCATCGAGTCAAGTTGTGATAAATTTTGACATGGTACTATTTTTTTACTTAAGATAACACTTTTTTACTACTATTATATTATTATTCTTTTATTGTTACTAACATACATAATACTTCTTCTTTAGTATATTATACTATAATTAGTAAGTGCGGCACATTTAAAAGATACAAAGCAAGTATCTCGTGGTATATCTATGTCTAGTGGCCAATCATCGCGCACTAAGTCATTCAAGAAGAAGCTATAGAAAAGTATAGTTATGATTATGCTTTAAACTTCAGTAGAAATCTTGGCGCTTTGATGACTATTGTTGCGAGGGCACCTAGCATAAATGATGGATGAATTGTGCCACTTCCTATATAAATTTATGGTGTATACATCGGTTAAACATATATATCAATCGAGTGTATATTGTAGCTACTTGAATATCAAATGATCGATTTAAGTATAATTCAAGTGTGGATAAGGAGAGTCCTCAATCAATAGAGTATAATTTTCATTTATGTAGAACATATATATGTATATTTATATTATCTAATTATTTATATATATTTCTTTTATATAGGGCATGTTATTATCGACTTCAACATAATCATTCATCACATTTAGCAATGTTCTATTATTCTTCATTTGTCAATCAATATTAAGAGAATGATGTTAGCATAAGAGCAAAATAATTATGTGATAGGACATTAACACTTAACAGAAATCAGAAGTTGATAATCCCTTGGCCACTAAAGTTTGAAAGAGGCCAAGATCATTGGATATTGGTAACCCTTGATCTATATGGCAATCATGTTTGGTACTGTGACTAAGTTTCCATAGAATTGAGTAAAGATACAAAAGCAGTTATTGAAATGTAAGAGTTATAACTAGCTATTTTTCTTCTATTATTCTTTGTAATATCTAATAAAAAACTAACCATTTTAAACTTTGATATGGCATGGAAGTTGTGCAACAAGAGTAGGGGCATTGCCCTTAAAAAATCTCATAAGCTTATATGGGACAAATTTATTTTATGTACAAGCGAATATTAATAATTCAATTAATATTACTATTGAATAATAAAGATGTTCGAATATGGAAAATCATGTACACTTGTTTTTTGTAGGTTCCATAACAAAATGATGGAGTCATGTGTGGTTACTATGTCATGAAGTTTATGAGCGAAATCATCACAAATATCAACATTCAAATTAAAGATGTGCTAATCTCTTTTACCAATATACATTTGTAACATATATGAGTTATTTTTTATGAATTCATGAAATTACCTTCTTATTTTAAATTTAAATACATGTAGTTCTTTGGTTGAAACAAGACGGGCTATGACACGCAAATTTTTGATGATTTATAAGAAGAATGGGCAGAACATATGGTTCAAATTATATCATCACAAGAAGAATCAGGAGAAGATTTTGATGATCTTGAATAGCATGTGACAACATCATTATAATTTTTATAATGCTTTAATTTCTCTATTATTGTGTATGAATTTTGGGTAGCTTTTTTGATGGATGTTTATGTGTGCCCATGTATTTAAGGGAATGAATTGTTATATGGACCTATTTTTTGCCTAAACTTCATCGCATATCTCTTTCCTAGTTCCCTTGTATGACAACATCATGGTAATCACTGGCCAGCCAAGTATAGGAAAACCACCAAGAATCATCATATCTTCAAGAGTAATTATTGGTTCACCCCAAGGAAATACAAAAGTATTAGTATATGGGCACCAAAACTCAACCAACCCAAGTAACAAATTAGAGTTACCCTTAACTTTATATTTAGAGCTCATTATAGCGTTAAAAATACCAACTTCATTCTAGATTAATATAATGCTAATATGATTTTGAAGAGATGTGGTTATTATTATATATCACTCTGATGTCGATATGGCCGGTAATTTCTTTTACTAATTTTTTAACATATATAAGTTATTTTTGGTGAATTCATGATATTACATTCTTATTTTGAATTTAATTACATATAGTTCTTTGGTTGGAACAAGTTGGATATGCAAATTTTTGATGATTTACGAGAAGAATAGATTGAACATGTGGTTCAAATTATAACATCATAAGAAGAATCAAGAGAAGAATATGATGATCTTGAATAACATGGTAATTTTTATAATGTTTTAACTTCTCTATTCTTGTGTCTCTGAAGTTTGAGATGTTTGTTTGATGGATGTTTATGTGCTCATGTATTTATGGGAATCAATTGTTATATGGACTAGCTGTTGTTGGCCAAACTCCATCTTATTTCTCTTGCCTAGTTTCCTGGTTATTATGCCGGTGATTTTAAGCAAACAGCTTTTTCTCCTTGAAATAAAATGGAAATATCACCAAACCTATGACAAAAGAATTCATTTTATTTGTAAATATATATATATATATATATTTATGTATTGTATATAAATTATTTTTTTGTAATAAATTTAATTCTTAAGTAATTAATTATATTTAATTTTTCAATTATTTATATTATTTAAATTTTGTTAAACAGATTTTGGTTTTTTCTGCTATTATGTGATCGAATACAAGTTCTTAGTAGAGCAGAAAAAGAATAAAATATGTATAAAAAAAGAATTTAAAGTCAGTTCACGGATTAAACCGACTTTAAATATTAAGTATTTTTATTTAAAGTCGATTTTTAACCGACTTTAAAACCCGATTTTGTAATAGTGTTGCTTATATTGTTTAGGTTATTAAAGATATAAATTGATATTTGTTTATTAATTTTTTTGTATGAAAGTGTCCTTAGGTGGGACTCAAATACTTTTGTTTAATATTAATTAACTAATATCCTTAGATGGGCCTATTAATTAATTAAGTATTAAATTTTAGCTTTATTTTTATGAAAATAACAAACCATCTAATCACAGTTTTAGACGGAGTCAATTATTTAGATTTTATTCAAGGTGTTCAAATTAAATCTATGAATTTAATTATCTGAGTACTAACTTTTAGGTTTTAAAATCATTACTTAAAATATGTCATCAATATATTTTGAATAATAGTTCTTATAAAAAAAATTTAGATATAGAGCTTCACTCTAACTACTGGGCGATTATACCAACAAATAAAAGAGCATTACTCTAAATCAAACAGGATAATTAAATCTTTAAATCAAAAACTTGATCGCCTCACAAATTGTGTATGCAATGAATATGTAAGTATACGTATCGCAACAAGTAATATAATAATAGGAAAATATCCTTCACACGTAGATTATTTTATTATAAACTAATTTTTAAAACTAAAAAAATAAAAATTAATTTTTTTGTGTTTTTATCTTTTAAGGAAGAAAAATTAAAATAACTAAAAGTAAATAGCAATAATTAATTAAATCAGATTTGGTAACTAAGAAGATATATGAGAAAATACCTAGGAATACTTAATCCCCCAATTTTCTAAACATGTGAATAGCTAAAATCCACCAAATATAATTATCAATTAATTACATGATCAATTGAATCTAACCTAGCATGTATTTCTCTCTCAAGTAAACTATACATCATATAATAATTAATTTAGTCACATTACATATGATTAGAGGGAGTTGTGTACATTACATGTGTGTTTTGTTGCATGTCTAATTGTGTTTATCCTATTGGTGTGTACCTATTTAGGGATAACATGATAGTATCTGATAAACTATGTGTTGTTTATACATGATACATTTATGGGGTATGTGTTTATTTTGTGTGTGCAGGTTTCGGGTGTAGATTGAGACCTTCGAGTTTCAGACTTATATTGTGCAATTGTGTTGAGACCCTCATGTTTCAGACTGATATAGTGTTGATAATTTGATATGAGAAGATGGATGGAGCACACAAGACAAATGCACTTACAGTAGGCATATTTTAGGGTATTGGTGTGCAATAATGTTTTGTTCATAGGAACAAATATCTTTAGATCATCTTCATGATCATCTCATATTTTAAAAGCCTCTATACTTAGGTGTGCTATGTTTTCCAAGGAAAGTCAAAGGAAGAGTATGTAAATCCTATTGTTTTTTGTGTCTTTATTGGAATTCCCATATGTAAAACACAGATTCTGTTTATTTTACTTAGTGTTTTTTCTTCCTCTATGTATGGTTAGTTACTGTCAATCCATAATGAACACACACACATGGTTAGTTACACTTTATATTCGAGCATGTTATACACATACCACAATTATTTTTCCTAGAATGTATGCTAGGTTGTGAATTGTGGTTTTTGTTTTATTGCATGTATGAGTATTTATGAAAAATTACTCTATATTTTTTTAAAATAAAAAATCACACTTTTTGGCACCTTGATGAGGCCCTCGATGGACCCCTCATGGAACCCCCAACAAGATGGTCAGTGAGGTTGGCCAACAAGGCCTCGATGAGGGTGGTTGAACTTGGTAGGTTTTTCTATAATTACACCTATTTTCTCTCTTTTCTCAAGCAAGAAAATATAGAAAAACTACGTCCAAATTTCCTCTAATTACTACTTATGTTTCATAATTTACTTTCAGGTGATGTTTGGTTGGAGGAGAATAGAAAGGAATCAGAATTGATTCCTTTTATTTGTGTGTTTGGTTGGACTGAATGGAGGGTACATAATGAAATCGATTACTACAGGAGAAGGAATTGTGGTTCCTTCTCCCCCCTTTAGGAATCATGATTCCATTCCCATCTCAAATTATTTTTTTCAATTTTACCCTCACCACAAATATAACCCTAAACTCAAATCCCAAAACCCTAAATCCTAAAATCCCAAAATCCTATACCCTAAATCCAAATCCAAATCCTAAAACCCTAAACCTTAAACCCTAAATCTCAAAACCCTAAAACCTAAATCCTAAACCCCAAAACCCTAAACCTCAAATCCCTAAACCTTAAACCCTAAACCCCAAATTATAAATCCTAAAACCCTAAACCCTAAACCCTAAATCCAAAATCCTAAATTATAAAACCCTAAACCCTTTTTAGAAAAATAATAATTTTAACCCACAAATATAGCCCTAAACCCTAAACCCTAAATCCTAAATCCCTAAATCCTAAATCCCAAATCCCAAACCTCAAAACCATAAACCCTATTTAGAAAAATAATAATTTTAATAATATATTTTCTTTTTAACTAAGTAATAATTATTTAGAAAAATAATGATTTTAATAATGTATTTTGTTTGACGAAAAAATAGTAATTAAATGACATTATTTGAACTTTACTGAATGTATTAAGGTAATTTATAATTTTTTTCATTCCATTCCAGTGGCAAACCAAACACTGTAATTCTGATTCTGAGCTTGATTCTAGTGATCAAACCAAACAACATTGTTTCCTTTCCATTCTAATTTTGATTTTGATTTTGATTTTGATTTTGATTTCATTCTGCGAACCAAATGTCACCTTAGTATATTCCTTTTTTCGCTCCCTATGATTGTACATATGTTTTCTTTTCCTTCCTCCGCTAAATTTATTTATCAGTTTCGGTAATGACGGATAATTTTACTCTGTATAATAAGGTTCTGGAAAAACTAGATCGAATTGAACTAAATTGGAAAATCAGATCAGATCGAACTATTTTATAAATCAAACGGTCTGATCCAGTATATTAATTTTTAAACCAGTCGTATCGAACCAGATCGATTTTAATAATATATTAAATTTTTTACATTATTTCTCATAAACCGTTGATTAAATTTCTCATATTTTAATAAAAATTATATTATTAGGTGTATCATATTTATATATTATTAACCTAATCAAACCATTGAAAACCATTAACCGAATCAAACCATTGAAAACCGTTAACCAAACCAAACTGTTCGGTTAAATTTTTTTAAGAATCAAACGATCCAATTCGATCCAATTTGAACAATATAAATGGTCAAATTTGATGTATTTTTTAATCAAAATCGGACGGAACCAGACCGTAAACAACCCTACTATATAGTGTGAGGAAAATTAAAAAGTGGTCTCTTTTTTCTTACAAGAAGATTGTATGGATTTTATCCTGTCTAGTATTCGATTTTATCATCTCTTTACTGTTTTTATTTTTTGTCCATGTCACGTTTAATCAAGAAATTTTATTTGTATTATGTTAATCCAGTAACATATTCATTTTTTTTTGTGAAGCTTAATTTTAAGTACATCACCTTTATTTCACGTCTATTTGCAAATCATTAACAAATATACGAGAAAGAATAACGGGTTGTTTTTATTTTGATACTTCATTTAGTTTATGTATAAATGAACTTACATTAGAAGATTTAGAAAGGTTAAACTTTTATTTAAGTATATATTTTTAAATTACAAAAAATTTATTTATAGATTTGAGATGATGAAAATTTTATAAATAATTTATATTTATTAATTAATATCTAAATTATTTATATTAATTTAAATATTAAATAAATAATATATAAATTATTTAATATATTTATTACCTTTTGTTTGAATCATTAATATATATTTTATATTAAATTTAAAAAGTTTGTCATAAACGGTTTATTCTGATTTCAAGCTTAGGTAATTGTGTACCAACTGAATTTGTTTAACTTTTTATTGGTGACATGGATCAATTAAATGAAGTCACACATATCAGGTGATTTTTTCATTCAACACAAGTCCCTCACCTAGGCTGTCTTTAGTAATTTAGGTAGTCTAGCGGATCACATGGGTACCGTGGCACAAAAGCATATGGCCTTAGGATGTCTTGATTGTCCTATATCTCAAATTTCTTTGTTCCATCTTAATCTTGGGGTCAAAAGCTTTCTTAAGTGGTGAAGGCTTAAGACTTTTTTACATTTCTCTTATGAGAAAAACTGTGAGTTTGGGTTGGGTTAGTATTATCTTAAGTTTTCCAAAATAGTGTTTGTTCGTTGTTGTGGTTGAGGTGTTTCTCACATTCTTATTCACGTTATTGATCACTGGTTACCAATCACACTGCTAAGTGTGGTGTTGGCTCTAGAGAAAATTTGGATCCATGTGTCGAATCAAGTAGTTGCATAGGCAATGAGCGAAGATAATAATAGATAGTATCTCCTTAAGGAGTCAGTAGCATTATGGTGTTCATCTAGAACTTTACCAGAGATATCCTCAATTGTTGAAGCTCTGCAACTTCACCACTTTTATACCATAAATGAATGCACGTAGAGAATTGATAACTCTATGAAAGTAGAGTCATTAGTGCACTTTTTTACTTAATATTTATTTTTTTTATTTAATAAAAAGTATTTTTGTGGCCAAAAATATTAAAATATAAACTTTCTAGTGAAAATGGGTAAAAATATAATTTTTGGAATTGTTTGTGATTTTTTTGGAATTTTTATGGATTTTTAACGCAGGACCAATCAAGAGCTACCACGTGGCATTCCACGCAAGCAGAGGAGCTAACTATGCAAGCCACGTGGACACTATGCAAGCCACGGAGAACAAATCATGCTACATCACGTGTGAAAAGGACGAAATATGTGCCACATGTCAGCATAACGTTCAATCCGAGTTATGGCTTGGTCAAACTGATTTGTCATGTGTCACTACGCCATTGCTCTATATGTTCCACCAGTGCACCACGCCTTTCATTTTTGCGAATCACATTGCACTGCATGTTGTTGACTCAACGAGCGTTGACTCTGACCGGTCTCCCCCGCCACACGTCGCGCTCTAATTCGCTCAGTGAATTTTTCCCTACCATGTGTCGCATTGTGATTGGCTAGCATTGTCAGTTTTGCTTATTTTGATCGTAGCCCTTGATCTGAAGCTGATATGATGGTCCAGATCGTACCTGAGCAATATTTAAGCCCCTAATCATCCCATAAACCCGAAGTGGCCTCCATTAGCATAATTTTGGTCAATTTTTGGTGCTAAAAAGAGAGAAAAATATAGAAAAATTCAAGAGGGGATACAATTTTGGTAAAGATTCAATAGGAGATTAACACTACAATTCAAGAGATTGATTGTATTTCTTATTCTACTCTTTTCTTTATCAATTTTTATGTCTTCCTTTATGAAAAATATGAGTTTTATGAACATAATTATGTGTAGTTAATTTATTAATATAGGAATCTTATAAACCCAATTTTTACCATGTGATGATCTAATATTTTACCTCAATTATAATTATAATTATAATTATATTATTTAATCTGATTTGTATGTTATTAATTATTTGACCAACAATTTATCTATAGAGACAATTAAATAGATTTGAGAGAATTATATTAATTGTTTGTCTGTTTGTCTTGATTAAATAACATGCATAGTTTTTAAGCAAAGATATATGATTCTTATGTATGTGATCCATAATTGATGAGTTTAATGAGTAATATACAATTTAATTGTATGCTGTCGAGTAGTTGGCATAAGCAACCTGAGAATTTTATCATAGAGATATGGATTCTATATAGGTTTATCTCATTACATATGTATTTATGTATGCTCTACTATTGTGCTACTATAATCTGAGTTTAAATTGTGTAATGTACCGATATATTATTATTTAAACTCTGATTATAAAGCTTTTATTATTTGTTGTATGCCTACTGCTTTCTGAATATTAACCTTTGTTTAAATTAATTTGTCTTCTATGTGATTAATTTACATTGCTTCTATTTTATATCTATAACGTGTTTACTTTTCACTACTAGCTAGTTTGGGAAAAGTCTTTTAAGAGTCAATATCTCTTTATCATGGTTGTGTTCTTGGTTCTAGACTCTTTTAGGATGTTATGTGAAAAAATCATAATGGATGATGCAAATGGCTTACTACCTACTCATGATCCATATTAGAGAGACCTAAACTATTCTTACCTCACATTTTTCTTCTTTCAATCTCTTTGTTAAAAACAATATAAACCTAGCAAATAATGACTCAAAGATGAATTAATCTCAATTTAGCTCCATCACCTATTTTTGGAAATCAAGTTTCCAATTAGTAACAACCTATATTTCATGGGTCTTCTCAACCACTAAATTTATTTTCAAAACCTAAGGACAGAGCTCCTTCCCTTGGTCATGGTAGAGGATATGTTCAATGTTAATTATGTGGAAAATTTGGTTATAGAGTTGCTAACTATTAGTTTCAATTTAATAAAAAAAAGTACCACTAAGCCAAGCTCAATCCAATTTCAAGTAGTCTACTATACCACCATATCAAGCTACAATATACCCATCAAAACCTCCTCCATAATTTAGCCCTAGCCAATAATTTCCTAGACCATATGGTCATGCTATGATGGCTATTCCAACTTTTAATTCTATTTATTACTCTCATTTTCAACCTTGGTTTGAACCTTCATATCCTGTTTTGCCTTATTCATCTTCATTTACACCAGCATGTGTACCTTCATTTCCTCAATTTCATTATTCACCTCAAGCTCATCTCATACAAACTTCAACCTTTCACTTTCTTGATTCTAGTGCAAGTCATTATGTCACACCTAATGTTCAACATTTGCCTACTACTTTCACCTTATGTTGGAACTGAATAGCTGATGATTGGTAATGGTAAGGCCTTTTCTATTTCTTATACTGATACTAATCAATTTTATTCTTCTAATCTTACTCATAAACCTTTATTATTGAACGATATTTTTCATGTTCCCTTCATTGTAAAAAAATTACTTAGTATCTCACAATTTACCAAAGATAATAATGTCTTTTTTGAATTTCACCTAACCTAACAGTATTAAGGATCAAGTAGAGGGGAAGGTTTTTCTTCAATGCAACCTATATAATAGTCTCTATGATTTTGATCTTAACTTTCCATCTTTTTCTAAGCCTAGCACTCATATGGATAACTCCTGTGGAGCTTTCACTACTATTTCCAATAAAACCTTTGTAGCCTTAACTTTTTGGCATCAAAGATTTGCTCATGCCTCTCTTTCTTTTAAAAAAATAGTATTAGCTAAATGTAGTATTCCTTTTCAACACACTACTTCTAATGAGTTACTATGTAATGCTTCTGCATTTAATAAAAGTGAAAAACTACCTTTTGTTTCTAAAGCCTTTTATTCTACAACTCTTGTATATACTATTCACTCTAATTTTTAGGTAGTTTCAATGCAATCCTTAAATGGTTATGTTTACTCTATAAATTTCATTGATGAATATAGTAGTTATATTTGGATATATTTTCTAAACAAATCAACTATAAGTTAAGTCTTATATTCAATTTAAAACTAAATTTGAATTACAAATAGGTCATAAAATTAAAATACTACAAAATGATTGGGGTGAGAATTTCAAGACTTCACCTCCTTTCTCACAAGTGTTGGTATCATTCACCATACATCATGTCCTCAATCACATGAATAAAATGGCATATTTGAGAGGAAGTATAGACAAATTGTGGATTTGGGTATGTCTATGTTACATCATGCTTCACTTCTTTTGCATTATTGTGATGGGGCTTTTTTCCCAGACACTTTTGTAATGAGTCCTTTACCTACACATATCTTATTAGATAAATCACCACTTGAAATTTTATTAGATCAAATCTTGATTATAATTTTTTAAAAGTTTTAGGTTGTTTATGTTATCCGTGTATTAGGTCTTATAACAATCACAGATTATAATCAAAATATATTTGTTGTACCTTTGTAGGTTACATTCCATGATACAAAGGATACAAGTCTCTTACTCCTAATGGTAGACTCTATATTAATCATAATGTTGTCTTTTTGATTCTTAATTTCCTTTTTCTAAAACTCCTATTCTCATAAAAGATACTTTCAATATTGTTTTACCTATTTTGCATAAAAAATACTATTCTGGTCTTTCGATCGAGTCTATTACTATTCTTGTTTAGTCTTTCACATCTACTTTTCTTAGACGTTTCCCAACTCTTAATACATTATCCATACATTCTATGAGCTATCAACATCTACTTTATTCTCATCTCCATTTGCTAGCCCTATTGAACCTATACTCTCATATTTTTCTAATTCAAACATTTGTCCATCTTTTACTTTTACTATAAAGTTCTCTATTGAAACTATCTCTATTCCTCTTACTTCTCAATCTACACCATCAAGTACTAATGTTCATCCCATGATAACTAGAACCAAAACAGGTATAACCAAACCTAAATCCTACATGGTTACTCTTGGTGAATTTAATGTCAAAGAACCCAGTTTTGTAAAACAAGCACTTCAAGACCCTTTGTGGTGGAAAGGTTCAATGCAAGCTAAATGCAATGTTCACATTAAAAAACCAGTCTTTGGTTACAGCTCCAAAAGACTTATTATTGGCAACAAATGGATGTTTTAGGTTAAAACACTTTCAGATGGTTATATGGATAAAAGAAAGTACCGTGTGGTAGTGAATGTGTATGATTAATCACCTGGATTTGACTTTCTAGAAACCTTTATTCCAATGGTTAAACAAGTGGCTATATGCATTGTTCTTCTCAGTTGTTCTTTTTGCCTTCTTTTTGCCTTCTTAAATGAAGCCTTATATGAAAAGGCTTACATGTTTCAACCTAAAGACTTTGAAGATCTAACACAACCACGTTATGTTTGTAAGTTACACAATGGTATTTATTAACTTACAAACCTAATGAACACGGTTTGAAACATTTAAAACTGCATTTTTGAGTATGAGGTTTCAAGAATCCAAAACTGACCTATCTTTATTTATTAATGTTACTTCTTACGCTACCGTTTATCTCTTAGTTTATATTGATGATATAGTTATCATGGGAAGTGATAAAATTGAGGTTTTGTCTCTTATTTTCTTACTTATTTTACTTAAAAGTATATAGGATTTTTTTTAAAAAATTAAAACCAAGGGAGATCTAGTATTAAATATTCATCAATTATTAATTAAAGTTGGCATGAAACATGCAAATAGAATAGCTACTCCTATGTCTACTTCATTACCACTTTATGTTTATAATGTAGATTTGTATGAACATTTCACCATGTATAGAAGTCTATCATTTGTATCAGTCGATCATATATTTTATAGTTAGTTAACAAGTTTAATAAGTTTGTTAGTAATGTTTTGAAATCTCATAGACATATTGTATTATTAAATTATTTGAATTATTTTATTATTAAAATGATTTATTACATCCATTGAATAAGATTATTAATTTTCAAAAATTTCATTTTAGGCTAAAACATTATCATTAGTTAACAAATGAGTTATACCCCTTTTATCAAAGATGTTCTTTTTATTCAATTATGTAACTTACAAATGTATAATTATACAATTGGATATATTGGTGGAAAAAAATGAAGCATAGAAGAAAAATATTATGTATTGTTAAAAGTGAATATTTATGATAATTTTGTAAAGAAAGTTATTTGTCTCTTCTTTTAGTCTTTTTCAATCAGAGTGGATTCAAAAAAAATTTGTATTTGGTAATAAAATTTTAACAATATTTATATATTTTATTGATTTGGGTATGATATTATTATATTAAATTTTTTAATTTCACAACTTATTTAATACGAATTTTAGAAATCGAAAAAAATAAATTATATTTTTATTAATTTTAAAATTAATATTATATACTTAGTAAAAATAATAAAAAAGATTACATCAATAAACATTTGATTTAATTTTATATATTTAAATTGAATATATTAATAGAAGATTCAATTATTTTAACATGCATATATATAGTATAAAAATAACATTAGATCTTATTCATTTAATCAATTTTATTAAATAATTATGATCAATTTTGTAATATTTTTTGCAAATTTAAGTTAAAAAAAATCAATTTTTATATTTAAAATTTTAAATTCATCGCAACTATTAAATAGAAGTAATTAAATGAATGAAATCTAATGTTTCTTTTTAAAATATATATATATATATATATATATATATATATATATATATATATATATATATATATATATATATATATATATATGTTTATCACGTATGTTAAGGGAATTAGCCAAGCTTTTATTTTTGGAAACAAAGAACTAATTAATTGCATATAGTATTTATTAAAGGGTAATAAATAATGATATTATTACACCTTGTTTTATTATTAATACCATATTAGTTTTATTTTTATAATCATGTATATTTTATTATTTATTAGATAAAATTATTATTAATAAAATATTTATGATATTAATAAATTTAATTACGTTGATGTCGTTACCCTAGTTACAAGATTACATATTGCTATGAAAGGTAATTTTCTCGTTACACCTATTTGTTTCTTTTTTTATTTGAGATATAATTAATTAAAAAAATATAAAAATGGTTAGAAAAGCGAATTAGATCATGCTTCATAGTTAAGCAAAATAAAAATAAAATAAAAAATTAATTAATTAGTTCATATTTTATTTTCGTGACTTCCCTCGCTTCTTCCAATTTTTTGTCCGTTCACATTCCCGATCCCCCGAGCCAGTGACTCAATGTCGCCGGCACCGAGTCAACTCACCTCCATATCCAAATCGACCATTGTCTTCTTCATTCAATTGACCCTCGTTCGACTCGCTTGTTTAATCTCCGGCAATCCCACCACATCTCATCTTCTTCTCCGATCATCTCACCCTCACGCCCTTCCTGCCTATATATTTCCTCTCCATCGCTTTTCTCCCAATTCTTCATCTATTTCAAATAATCATCGCTATCTCCAGAGATCCGAGTCCTCTCGCCGTCCCAATGCTCGCATGAGACTCTATGATGATCTCCTCCTCAATGGGTGTGTTTCGGATTTACTTTTTATTGCCTTTTATGCTTATGTTTTTGTTTTTCAATTTGGATTAAGACTGTATTGTTTATTTGAGTTTAAAGGTACTATACGACTCGACTTTGGATGGGAACTCCGCCTCAGAGATTTGCTCTTATTGTTGATACTGGGAGCACTGTTACATACGTCCCTTGCTCTACTTGCGAGCATTGTGGCAATCACCAGGTTTTTTTTCAAGTTACGGAACCTTTTTATTGTATTTCAAGGGTTATATGTTGATTTACTTGCTAGTTTGATCATATTTGATGTAATTCACGTTTACTGTGAGTTGATAGTTTTGATGGAGATAGAATAGAAATACATTTGATTTTTTGGGTTTTCTTTTCTAGGTTTGCATTTTTATTATTATCTTCTTTTTTTCTTCCCCTTTTTGGGGTTTTGATAGGACCCAAAGTTTGATCCAGAAATGTCGACCACCTACCAACCTGTGAAATGCAACACAGATTGCATTTGTGACAATGACAAAGTGCAATGTGTGTATGAGAGGCAGTATGCTGAGATGAGTACTAGCAGTGGTGTGCTTGGTGAAGATTCATTATCCTTTGGCAATCAGAGTGACATTGCTCCACAACGAGCTGTTTTTGGATGTGAAAATGAGGAAACCGGGGACCTTAAAACTCAGCGTGCTGATGGTATAATGGGGTTGGGGCGTGGTGATCTTAGTGTTGTGGACCAGCTTGTTAGAAAAGGTGTTATCAGTGATTCATTTTCATTGTGTTATGGTGGAATGGATATTGGTGGAGGTGCAATGGTTCTTGGTGGTATTTCTCCCCCTTCAGACATGGTGTTTGCCTACTCTGATCCTGTGCGAAGGTGTGTTGAAAAAAAAAATTGCTCTATAAATGTAAAGTCACATTATGCAATTTCCTAACAAATACAATCAATAAATCTCATGCATTTACTCTAGTTTCGGGATGGAAACAGTCCATATTACAATATAGATTTGAAGGAGATACATGTAGCGGGGAAGCGCTTGAATTTAGAACCAAGTGTATTTGATCGAAAACATGGAACTGTCCTGGACAGTGGTACTACGTATGCTTATCTACCGGAAGCAGCATTTTTAGCATTTAAAGATGCTGTAAGTTTCTATTTCTGATTAGCTTTGAAGTAAATACAGCTTTTGTTATGAAGAAATATGAAACAATACATATCGTTGCTTCTTTCTCCATGCTTTATCATTTTTAGGTGGTATAATGATTTCAAAACAACTAAGTATGAGCCAGTTCTTTTTTAAGTTCTATTGCTGATTGGTTTCATTCATAATAAATATATTTACAATAATGAAACAAATCAAGAAAGAATGGAGAAAAGAAACCAAAGTCTAATTCATTTTATTTCGACTATAAAAAGTCACTTTATACTATTAATAATAATTTAGTGCTTTAAATCGATTGAGTATAGTAGCTTACAATCAATGCAAAAGTAATATCTTTCATCTTGCAGATCATGAAGGAACTTAATTTTTTGAAGCAAATTTTTGGACCTGATCCAAATTATAAGGACATCTGCTTTTCTGGCGCTAGAAGGTATAATACAAGTGTACCTGCAGACTTCTGCTGTAAGAAGATTATTAAAAATTCATTCTTCTTTTTGGTTCTAACAATTCAACCAATTCTTGCTTCAGTGATGTATCCGAATTGTCGAATACCTTTCCAACTGTTGATATGGTTTTTCGTAACGGACAGAAGATGTCACTTTCACCTGAAAATTACTTGTTCCGTGTAAGTATCTGACTTTTATCAGTATCATTATTCCACCCTCTTTCTTTCTTGGGTTTATGTAAACCTTATTTCCTATAGGCATTACCGATTTATTGCCATAGTAAAATTTAAACAAAAGTCAATAACTAGATTCTATAGGTTTTAATTTTGATTGCAATCATGCTACCATTGATCTTGGGTGCTTACTGATATAATACTGTGTTTTAAATTAAATTCTATTTTTTTAGTTTTGATTGCAATTGTGCTAGTTTTTCCATTGATCTTTGGATGCTTAGTGATTTAATATTGTATTTTATATGAAAGCATGCAAAAGTGCGTGGTGCATACTGCTTGGGGATTTTTCAGAATGGAAAGGATCCATCCACTCTTCTAGGAGGTAAATTATGCTATGGCAACAAAATTTAGATTATTTCATTCAAACAATTTTTACTTGCTACTTCCATATTAATAACTTTCCTGCCACTCTATGCTTCCATCTTTTAACTTTCATCTATTTGTAATAGGAATTATTGCTCGCAATACTCTTATAACATATGACCGTGAGCAATCTAAGATTGGTTTCTGGAAAACTAATTGTTCTGAGTTATGGGAAAGACTTCAAGTATCTCGTTCTCCTCCACAAATGAATCCACTTCCTAATGACAAGAACTCAACTATTGAAGCACCACCTGGATCTAGATTAGCACCAAACAAGGCCTCACATTATGTATTTCCAGGTAAAATTATTTGTAGACCTCCGAGTACTTAGATTCTACCTACTTTGTATGTCTTACCATTGTATTCATATGGCATCTTCAGCTATCTTTGTTTATTGTGTTGGGTGCACTTATTTCACAGGGCACGTTATCTTTTCTATAAATAAATACACATTTTATTGTTCCTCTAGCTCCATTTAAATCATTTGTGAAGTTGATAACTTCGATTTGGGCAAAAACTTTGGCATGGATAAAAGTTTGGAAAAAAGTTAATATCAAAATCATTGGCAAAGAGGAGTGTTCAAACTGAATAATATCTTTGTGGGGATGCTCTTCTACATTAAAATCAATCAATTTCTTCTATCTGAAGCAGTGATATAATCTTATGATGATTTTCTAACAGCAAACAGATTATTTTTACCAAATATTTAATATTGTATTGTAGTAACCTTTGATAACTTTGGTCCACAGATGAATTCAAAATCAGACAAGTAACATTCGACTTGTCATTGAACATTAGCTACGCAGATCTAAAACCTCACATCACAAAGCTGGTTGAATACGTAGCTCATGGGCTAGACATTAGTACTTCACAGGTTAGACAAAGACTGCTATGGAACAAAGACCAAAAGTGACTAATTTGTACTTAAATTATATACGTAGAGAAACTTACGAGGTTGTATTTGTGTGTAATTAAGATAATCTTCAGTATCCTGTTCTAAATATCGTAATTGGGTGAATTTAGGTTCGCTTATTGAATGCTACACCTGATGGGAATAATTGCCTCACTAAGTGGACTATATCACCTGCAGGATCTGCTGACTACGTTTCTAATGGAACTGCAGCTGTAAGTGAACTTTGTAAAGCTGGAACTATTGGTTTTGCAGAAATCAGTTATGATTATCTTCTTGATAAATTTACTTTTCCTACAGAGGATAATTTCCCAGCTTGCTGAGCATGAGATGCAGCTTCCTAGTACCTTTGGGCAATATGAGCTTGTTGGGTGGAATGTCCAAACTAAGTCAAAACAGTATGTTACATTTCTGGAATCCAACTTCTGACACAAGTTACAATAGTGCATTGTACTTGTTCTGAAATTATAGTTTCCATTTCAAAAATTTGTTTGTCATAATTGAGTACAATGCCATCCGTTTGTTAGTCTTTTACAATTTATGCTTTTCCAAGGATTCAGTTTCTTACACTAGCATTGGCAATTTGATTTCTCTCTTAATGTCATGCTAAAACTGCAATGAATAAGTATAGATAACAAATAAAATGTTTTGACTTTGTCCTTGAGCATTCCTTAACGAAGCAACTAGTTCTGTCTCATTTTCCTTTAGAATTACTCTGTTCCTTTCTCGTTGTTTGTTCAAACTATACAATTAAAGTTTTATTATTTTTTATTTTAAAATTGTTATGTTTTATACTTTTATTTGATACCCTTCATTTCTTAAATGATGCAGGACTTGGTGGCAGCAAACCCATGTGGTGGTTATATTTGCAATTTTTGTTGTTCTAGTAATCGGACTGGCAGCCTTTGGATTGGTGGTTATTTGGAAACGCCTGCAGCAACCCATCAACACTTACAAGCCTGTCAATGTTGCTGTTCCAGAGCAAGAACTCCAGCCACTTTGAACATTTAGAGCGTGACTTGATTCTTGACTCCCAGATAAGTCGATCAATCAATCTCTTAATTGATTGAGATTTTTGTTTAGTGAAATGGAATTATTTTTTTTTACAATTTTTGTAACTAATCTTTGACTATATAGTCTAACCCAAATAGAGTCATAGAAAGAACAGCTCACATTGTGGTTCTGTAGACAACCAAATTTGTCTGTGAATATTGTAACATACAGGGGGAATCAAATCAAAAGCTTGCTCAATAAGGATATTTTTCTCGGAAGTTGGGACTCTTATTCTTTTCTGGGTGAGGATCTGATTTCTGTTGTATTTTTCCCCATATAACGATAATGCATCGTATGTTTAGAATAAAAGAAAATCTACAATTTCATATATGCATAGTAATTCGTTTTTCGAGGCATGACCATTAGTAGAATGGTAAAGGCATTATGTTCCATTATTGAGGGCATTAATTTGAGTTTTTTGAAACTCAATGCTGTGCGGAAAAGGGCAACATTAGTTTGGCAGATATGAATTTTAACTTACGCATTTTAATTTCATATCTTTGTAAAAATGTGCACTTTAATCTTAAATATAAACTAAAGTACACTTTCTAAACCAAATGTAAGATATTGAAGTGCACATCTTACAACAGAAAATTTAGCTATGAGATTAAAATTTTGGTTTTTCCAAATCTATGAAATTGTTGGCGCCCTTTGCTGTTGTGGGAAAAAGGCACTAGTATTCTTACACTTTCTTTCAGAGGAGATTATTAGTGAGTGTTTTAAATCCTTCCTCGATTCCCTCAAAGATAGACTCGTGTTATGTCTCGTTCAAATTGTCCTTTAAAATCCAAAGAAATGGTGGTTGCCTAAAGAATTTAGACTCTTTTACATGTGAAAGTTCTAGAGTGGCTTAGAGATGTCTAGAGGGAGCTAGAGTTTGATGGATTCAACTCAAGCCTTGAAGACTCTAGAATGTTCCAGAGTACTCTAGAAGGTGTTGGAATATTTAGAACGTGTTGGAATATTCATGAAGGATGTAGAAGTCTCTAGAAGCTTACGAAACATTCTAGAACTTGCATGAAGGAACTAGACAATGCTAGAAAACTCTAGAGTTGGTTAGAAGGTCCTAGAACCATGTGGTATGTTGTATATAAAACTAGAACAATCTTATACATTCTATACATAGAAGGATCTACAAAGTTGTGGCATAGTCTTAAGCTTGGTGTCATACTATAAATAGACCTATTGGTCTTCATTTGTATTCATCTTGGGAAATTGTAAGATAACTTCTCTAAGAGCAATACAAGTCACTCTTTACAAACTCTCTCTAGTTCTTGCTTTGCTCTTAAATCCTTTAAATCTCTAAGTTTTTTTCTAGTCTCTTTGGAGTGTTTTATTCGGATTGAAAGGCAGGCTTAGTGCAACGGATCGTGTTAAGTGTCGCACGATCGCTACTTGAAATTTAAGATCGTGATAGTTGGTATCAGAGCTTTAGGTTGAAGCATTACTATCTTCGGCATAATGAAGAACAATGCCCCAACTACACCAAGTGTGGATGTTCCACCAATGGAACGTGGGCGTGAGGAAGTTCGAAAACCACCAAATTAGTCTCGAGCCAAGTCGAAAGACATGCTCTCTAGCTTAGAAGCACGTGTTGGGAGTGCACAGGATAGCTTAGGGGAGCTGTTCGACCAGATGGACAACTTGGAGGAACATTACAACGGCTTGGAGGCCGAGGATGTAGAGATCCATGTGGTAGTCAAGATATCCCTTAATGAGCTAGATGGTGGGTTAAGGCAAAAGATCGATAGGTTGAAGGTCGAACTTTCCAAGGTATGAGATCTTGTCCAAAGAGAATTTGCTCATGTGTTGCTTAGAGTTGAGGATATGAGGGGTGACCTAGCTCTTTGTAAGTGGGCTATGGCCTCGAGAACTAGCACAATTACCATCATTGAGGCCAAAAAGGTGGACGTTCTTAAGCCAAAGACCTTCAATGGTGCTAGGAGTGCTAGGAAAGTTGAGAACTTCCTATGGGGGCTTGAACAATATTTTGAGGCTACTAGCATAACGGACTATGCCAGCAAGATCTGAACTGCTACCATGTACTTGTCCGACACTGTTATATTGTGGTGGAGACGGAGTCATGGAAATGTGCAACGGGGTATGAACAATTGAAACCTTTGATGATTTCAAAAGTGAGTTCAAAATCCAATTATGTCCTATATATGTTGAAGAAGAGGCAATGGGTCGAGTGTGATGGTTAAAGCAAACAGGTAGCATAAGGGACTATGTGAAGGAGTTCACAACCTTACTGCTAGAAGTCTCTGACACATCAGACAAGGATGCCCATTCTTGTTCATGGATGGCCTTCAATCATGGGTTAAATTGGAACTCAAGCGACATGGTGTCTAAGACTTATCTGCAGTCATTGTGGTTGTAGAGAGCCTTATTGACTATTCCACAAACAAAGAGAGCTCAAAGACCACAGATAGAAAGTTTGGTGGAGGAAAGAGTGGGGGAGGCCATGCCAAAAGTCAGGGCCACAAAAATAACAAAGAAGGCTCCTCATTCAAATCATGAGATAAGTGGAAGGAAAAGAAGGATCATGGTGCCTCGAAGCCCCGTGTGACGTGCTTCATATGGGATAGACCGTATTGGGCACGTGAATGTCTAAAAAGAAAAGCATTGAGTGTCTTAGTTGCTTCCACTCATGACCAGGATGGAGGCGAGACAAATGAAGGTGCAAAGATGAGTTCTTTGTGACTACTTGGTGCATTGCAGAGTGCCCTTAAGGGCTTGATGTTCGTCGATGCAACCATCAATGGGAAGGTCGCCAAAGCTTTGGTTGACATAGGTGCATCTCATAACTTTGTTTTAACAGAGGAAGCAAAGAGACTTGGCCTTAAGATTGTCAATGGAGGAGGATCTCTCAAAGCAGTTAACTCAGCAATACTACCTCTCCAAGGAGTTGCTCGTGAAGTTAAGGTCAATTTTGGTGCTTAGACTGGCCAAGTGGACTTATCAGTGGCACCTATGGATGATTTCTCGATAGTATTCGGCATGGAGTCTTGGACCAAGTTAGAGCTTTCCTTGTCCCATGCTCAAACTCTATGTGCATCATGGATGGATCAAAGGCTTGTGTGGTACTAACGGAGAGGACCACCAAACCTACTACCCAAGTTCTCTCAGCACTTCAATTCAAAAAGGGATTGAGGAGGGAGAAAGAGAGTTACTTGGCCATTTTAAAGGAGTATGATGATAAGGAGGCGTCACCATAGCCAAGCTTGTCGACGGAGGTGCAAGTTGTCTTAGATGGGTTGCAGGACGTGATGCCTGAGGCATTGTCTAAGCGGTTACCTCCAAGAAGGGAGGTGGACCACAAAATTGATCTGGATCCCGACATAAGACCACCAATAAATGAGTCCTTATCAAGTGGAAAAATCAGAGTGGCACAACAGAAGCGTGGTGGTTGACCCGCTAAGTCGAAAGGTGGAGTTGACAACCTTAAGTAGACCAAGCAGTCCCTTGCTGGAAAGGATCAAAGAAGGGCTAGAGCATGATGCCCTGGCTTAAAACCTCCTTGCCCTTATCAAGGAAGGAAAGATGAGGCGATTTTGGCAGAGTAACGGACTACTCTACGCCAAGCAGAATTAGATCTTTGTGCCGAAGTGAGGAAACTTAAGGAAGGAGCTTATCAAGGAGTGCCACGATTCACTATAGGCTGGACACCCAGGAATGAGACACATCCTTACCTTAATCAAGTCCATTTACTACTGGCCTCAACAGGACAAGACAAAACAGCATGCACTCGGAGGTTTGCTAAAGCCGCTGCCTATCGCAGAGAGACCATGGGAATGTGTCTCAATGTACTTCATCACTTGCTTGCCAAAATCAGAGGGCTTCAGTAAGTATGCAACATTCATACTTGCCTCAGCAGATTACACTATGAATGAGACGACACGGTTGTTCCTCAAGCACGTTGTGCAGCATTGGGGAATTCCATCCAACATCGTGAGTGATCGAGACCCACGATTTACTGGAAAGTTTTGGATGAAATTGTTCAAGTTGTTAGGATCAGCCTTGAACTTCTCTACAAGCTTTCATCCACAAAGCGATGGACAAACGGAACGTGCCAACACATTGCTGGAGCTTTATCTCAGGCACTTTGTTAGTACCAATCAACATGATTGGGCTAAGTTGTTGGATGTAGCCCAATTTTCTTATAATTTATAGAGGAGCGAGTCCACCATGAAGAGTCCCTTCGAGATCATCATGGGACAAAAACTCATGACTCCTCATACTTTGGCCACAAGCTATGAAGGGAAGAGTCATGCTGCCTTCAAATTTGCCAAGGCATGACATGAGCAGGCTGAGTTAGCCAAAGCATATTTAAACAAAGCATCTAAAAAGATGAAGAAGTGGGTTGACAAGAAAAAGAGGATGGTTGAATTTCAGGAAGGAGATTTAGTCCTTGTCAAATTATTGTCCCAACAGTTCAAGTCTTTGCGGAAGGTTCACAAGGGATTGGTACGAAAGTATGAAATGCCATTTCCAGTCCTTAAGTAAGTTGGTAAGGTGTCCTACAAATTACAACTCCCTCCGAAGCTTAAAATCTATCCAGTTTTTCATGTAAGCATGTTGAAGCCTTATCATGGAGACAAGGAAGACACAAATCGGGGAGAATCAAAAAGGGTACCCACCGTAGTAGTAACCTCCTTCGATAGAGGAGTGGACTCTATCTTGGCAGATCGCCTAATTCGGCGTAGAGGTGTACTAAGTTATCGAGAATACTTGGTCAAGTGGAAGAATGCCCAGGACATAGAGGCAAGTAGAGAACCTGAAGACTCTTTGTGGCAATTCAAATATTACATAGGGAGGTTCAAGCTTGAAGGCGTGACGAACTTGAGTGGGGGAGGGTGTTACGCCCCACTCAAATTGTCCCTTAAAATCCAAAGAAATGGTGGTTGCCTAAAGGATCTAGACTCTTCTACATGGGAAAGTTCTAGAGTGGCCTAGAGATGTCTAGAGGGAGTTAGAGTTAGATGGACTCAACTCAAGCCTTAAAGACTCTAGAATGTTCCAGAGTATGTTAGAAGGTGCTGGAAGGTGTTGGAATATTCTAGAACGTGTTAGATGGTTCATGAAGGATGTAGAAGTCTCTAGAAGCTTACAAAACATCCTAGAACTTACATGAAAGAATTAGACAATCTTAGAAGACTCTAGAGTTGGCTATAAGGTCCTAGAACCTTGTGGCATGTTGTATATAATACTAGAACAATCTTGTACATTCTAGACATAGAAGGATCTAGAAAGTTATAACATAGTCTTAAACTTAGTGCTACACTATAAATAGACCTATTGGTCTTCATTTGTATTCATCTTGGAAAATTGTAAGATAACTTCTTTAAGAGTAATACAAGACATTCTTTACAAACTGTCTCTAGTTCTTACTTTGCTATTGAATCCTCTAAATCTCTAAGTCTTTTTCTAGTCTCTTTGGAGTGTTTCATTCAGATTGAAAGACAAGTTTAGTGCAACGGACCGTGTTAAGTGTCGCACGATCGTTACTTGAAATTTAAGGTCGTGATACTTAGCTTTGATAAAAATGAAAGCTAAAAAGAAAGCAAGAAGTTGACGTTTTTATTTCCTTGAACTCGCTCATGGAATTTTCTTTTATCTCGATTTTATAAGCTTAATCTATTTTTAAGTGGTGGTGGTAATTTGTGCAGATTGTGTATGTTGTGTCATATTTATTTGTATTGTGTGTGTTTGTATTTGTGTTATCTGATTCAAATTCATGAGTTTTTTAATATTTTGAAAAAATTAAATTATTTTTAAAAAAATTATATATTTATAATGATAAAGATGCAATATCTATTCAAGTATAAAAAATTAATAGTTAATTTTGAATAAAAAAAAAACTTATTATGTCGATTTAGGTTCGTGTTTTGGGTTGTGTCACACATTGGTACCTCTAGTTTTAGGGGAAATAAGAGACGTCTAGTTTTAGGCGAAATAAGAGAGTAAGAACTTGGTAGATTACGTTTTTGACGTTAATGCAGGTGATTTTATTATATCATTATGTTTTTCTTATTTTTTTTTCAAAAATCCATATTAAATTTATTTTATCTCAATAAGTTGTAGTTTTTATTTTAAGGGAGAAGGGATTCAGTGGTATCCTAGTTTTGAAAAAAAAAGATTTAATTTCATAACTTTAAATTTGAGTGTTTTAATCTTATAACTTTAAATAAAGGTGTATTTTAATCTTAAAAATGTACACTTAAATTCTAAAAGTGTGTACATAAGTCTTATAATTTTAAAATTTTAAGACTAAAGTATACATTTTTTAAAATTATAATATTAAAGTACCGAAGTTCAAAGTAATGAGTTTAAAAATCATTTTGTAAAAGCTATGGAACTCCTTCGCTCCTCACCCTTATGTATCTTAACATAAATAATTTTATGATTTAGGATTATTCTATAAAATATACATAAAGTATATAATTATGTAAGCTTTACATGAATGAATTTTGAGATAAATTATAATATTAAAGTGTTAAAATTCAAAGCAATGAGATTAAAAATCCTTTTGTAAAAGCTATGGATCTCTCTTGCTCCTCACCCTTATATATCTCAACATAAATAATTTTATGTTTTAAAATTATTCTATAAAATATACATAAAATATATAATTATGTAAGCTTTACATAAATGAATTTTGAGATAGATGAATTTTGAATTAAAAATATTATTGGGTAATAATATTTTTCATGTTCTAAGATTATTTTGTAATTCATATACAAATAGTAAAAAATATTATACTTATTACAGAAACATTATAAAAATGTATGATTATTTTATAAATATTACAGAATCTAAGAATCTTACAAATTTGTTAGCGATAATCGTTGGTTTCCGACAAAGTCACGTATATATGTGTGTACATTTGTTTGTGGCAAAATCAAGTGTTCTGTGTTAAAGAAGTTGTGAATTCGAGCATTATTTTAGGAAAATTTGTAATTTGTCTCGTCATCTTGTATGGTATTATTAGTGGTAAAAACTTTCAATAATCCTCTAATTTAGGCCTTTTAGGTTTCAATAATCCTTTTACTTAACCAATTTAAATTGCAAAAGTTAATTTGGTTTATTTGAGTGTCCTAGTCTTTTACACAGAAGAGTACATAAATTTTATGTTATAGGATATATAAAATGTATAAAAAAGTATATAATTAAATAAATTTTATATAAATAAATTTTGAATTAAAAATATTACTTGATAATAATATTTTGTAAATCGTATATAAATAATATATAATTTTGTACCTATTATATAAATGTTATATAAATATACCCTTTATTTTGTATGTTTGTCTGTTTTGGGTAAATTAAGTGTTTGGTGTTAAAATTGTGGTGAATTTAAGCATTATTTAAAAAAAATTGTAATTTGTCTCCTCATCTCTCGTGTGATATTATTAGTGGTGAAAACTTAAGACAATCCTCTAATTTAGGTTTTTTAGGTCACAATAATTCTCTTACTTATTTAAATTGCAAGGATTCATTTGGATGAACTTAGTCTTTTACGTAAAAAAGTGGTTATTTACTCATATTATTTTTGAAAAAAAATGTAAAAAAGATAAATTGTTTTATAGAGGAAGAAAAAATATTTATTCCTTCAATTTTTTAAAAAAATGGTTTTTCGCAAAGAGTAAATAACACTCTTGTAAACACTTTTTTCAAATATAAGAAGACTATTAAAATATATTTTTCCAAAAACAAATATCTAAAAAATCTTACTTTTTTTTTCCCCTTCCTTCATTCCTTCTCCCCCTAAACAAAAGGACGACTGCAGCCTGCCAGCCCATATAAGCTAGAGGAGTATTGAATTCAAATAGGATTAGGATAAGAAATTTTTCGTTACCTTAAAAATATTGAGTTTTTATTTTTGATATTTTTTATCCATATTTTTTAAATAATATTTTAATAATATTCATTTAAAAATATTAATTTAATATAATTTTTATACGTATCTAATACATCTAAAATATTTATCTTTTTCTACCCATAGGATAATAGTTAATTTTTGCTCATTTTAATTTTCTTAAATGTATACTGTACAACTCAATTTGTATCATAATAAACAAAATAACCTCAATTTTAATCTATTTAATATTATATAATTTATGTTTAAATTATTTAAGCATAAAAAAGTGTTTAACCTGTATAAAAAATATAAACTACATATTGATAAAATTGGGTTATATGTTTTTATTTTTTTCTTTTGTCTTTAAAAAACGGTTTATTTAATTGAATAGATGAAAATGTTTTTATAATATCACATATTTATCACTATATATGTGAAAAAAAATTAATTAAATAAAATTTTACATCAAGTAGATATTTTTTTAAATAGGATTATCACTAAGATAACGTCTGAAAAATATAGTTAAAACATTGAACTAATTAAGACTTAGGTAGACTTTAATAAATTTCAAATTTTAATAGACTTTTAAAAACTTAAACATATATTTTATTGGGCTTCTAAAAATTTAATTAAGAAAAATACCCTAAAATTTTAGTAAGTTAGATAAATTAAACACTTAAATTCAATAGCTTTTAGATAATACATTAGAAATCCACTAAGTTTAAAAAATAAGACACTAAAAGCTCATGAATATATTTAATGTTTTAATTTTAAAACCTAATCGACCTCTGATATCATATTTTCAAACTTAACAAACTACAAGTGTACTACTTGTGGTACACTAAAGGTCTATTAGGTTTAAAAAATGGAATATTATATGTTTATTATGACTTTTGATGTCTTACTTTGTAAACTTAGTGGATCTTTAGGGTATTGTCGTAAACTAATGGACTCAAATGTACAACTTATCAAAGTTAGTGAACCATTTTGGTACTGCACTCAATTCAATTAGGTTTTAGAGAGACTTTGATATATTTTAATTCTAAAAAATCTATAGATTTTAATAGATTTTTAAATATTTCAACATATACTTTGTTAAAATTTTAAATTTTTTAATATATTTTAATTTTTTATCATATTCATATTTTTCACTATATTTTAATTATTTTATAATTTCTTAATAAACCTTTTATAATTATTAAAAATAATTAATATGTTATTATGTATTTTATCTAAAATTTAATAAAACCTATACTCTTCTTTAAGTTGTGAAAATATCTAGAGTTGTTATAAAAGCAAAGTGTCATGACTCTAGACTTCAACTAGTAATTGTGCGGCACTTAGCACGGTCCGTTACACTAAGCCTACCTTCTGACTCGAACAAAACACTCCAAAGAGACTAGAAAGAGACTTAGAGATTTTAAGGATTCAAGAGCAAAGCAAGAACATAATAGAGTTTGTGAAATATGCTTTGTATTGCTCTAGAAAGGTTATTTTAAAACTTCCCAAGGATAGGTACAAATGAAGACCAAGAGGCCTATTTATAATGTGGCACCAAGTCTAAAGTTATGCCACAAGTTTCTAGATCCTACCATGTCTAGAATGTACAAGAGTATCTACATTGTTCTAGTTTTGTCTACAACATGCCACAAGGTTCTAAGACCTTCTAGTCAAGTCTAGCCAACTCTAGAGTCTTCTAGGACTTTCATGCAAGTTCTAGGATGTTCTAGAAGCTTCTAGAGACTTCTACATCCTTCATGAACCATCCAACATGTTCTAAAATATTCCAGCACATGCTAGTGTGCTCTGAAACATTATAGTCTTCCAAGCTTGAGTTGAGTCCATCCAATTCTAGCTCCCTCTAGATATCACTAGGAAACTTTATAACTTTCACATGTAGTAACTTGTAGAAAAGTCTAGACCTTTTAGGCAAGCACCATTTCTTTGGATTTTGAAGGATAATTTTAACGGGATGTAACACCCTCCCCCACTCAAGTTCATGATGCCCTCATCGCACCTTCAAGCTTAAATCTTTCTATGTGATCTTTGAACTGCCATAAAGAGTTTTCAGGTTCCCAACTTGCCTCTATGTCTGGGGCATTCTTTCACTTGACCAATTATTCTCGAAAACTTGGTACACCTTTATGCCGAATTATGGGGGTCTTTCAAGATAGAATCCACTTCTCTATCAAAAGAGGTTACTACTGCAGTAAGCGCTCTCTTTGATTTTCTCCTACTCGTTTCTTCCTCGTCTCCATGATAAGGCTTTAACATGCTTATATGAAAGACTGGGTATATTTTAAGCTTAAGAGGGAGTTTTAGTTTGTAGGATACCTTACCTACTCGCTTAAGAAATGGAAATGACCCTTCATACTCCTGTACCACCCCTTGTGAACCTTCCACATGGACTTGAACTATTGGAGCAATAACTTGACAATGATCGAATCTCATTCCTAAAACTCGACCATCCTCATTTTCTTGTCAGCCCATTTCTTCATCTTTTTAGACGCCTTGTTCAAATAGGCTCGGGCTAACTTATCTTGCTCATATCATGCCTTAGCAAATTTGAAGGCAGTAGGACTCTTTCCTTCATAGCTTTAGGCCAAAGCATGAGGAGTCATGGGTTGCTACCCCATGCTGATCTCGAAGGGTCTCTTTCCAGTGGACTCACTCCGCTGCAAGTTATAAGAGAATTGGGCTACATCCAGCAACTTAGCCCAATCATGTTGGTTGGCACTAACAAAGTACTTGAGATAGAGCTCCAATAATGCATTGGCATATTCCATTTTCCTATCACTCTATGGATGAAATCTAGTAGAGAAGTTCAAGTTTGATCCCAACAACTTGAACAACTCTGTCCAAAACTTTCTATTAAATCGTGAGTCTTGATCACTTACGATGTTGGATGGAATTTCCCAAAAGAACCATAATTTTGTCTTGTCTGCAATGCAATCTGCTAAGGTAGGTATGAAGGTTGCATACTTGTTGAAGCGATCAATGACTACAATTATGCTACCAAAGCCCTCTAATTTTGGTAAGCAAGTAATGAAGTCCATTGGGATAGGTGGTGGCTCTAACAAGTCTCCTGGTGCATACTGCTCTATCTTGTCTTGTTGGCATACAAGACAAGTTCTCACATAGACTTCAATATAATCTTGTAGTATAGGCCAATAGTAAATGGACTTGATCAAGGCAGCATCTCATACCTGTTTGTCCAGTCCATAGTGAATCGTAGCATTGCTTAATCAGCTCATTCCTTAAGTACCCTCACTTAAGCACATAGATGCGGTTCTTCTTGGCATAGAATAGTCTGCCACTCAACCATAATCATCTTATCTTGCAATCCTTGATAAAGGGCAATGAGGTTATGAGTAAGTGCATCATGCTCCAACCCTTCTTTGATCCTTTCCCAAGGGATAACTTGGTCTACTTAAGGCTGCTAACTCTACCTTTCGATTAGTGCATCAGCCACCACGTTGGCCTTACTGGGCTTGTACTCAAGCTTGTAGTTAAACTTTGCCAAAAGGTATTTCCACCGAGCTTGCTTAGGACTCAACTTCTTCTGAGTCTGGAAGTAGTTGTTTGCTACATTCTCTATCATGATCAAGAAGTGAGAACCCAACAAGTAGTGTCGCCACACCCTTAGGCAATGGATGATATTTGTGATCTATTTTTCCTGCACCGTGTAGTGGCATTTAATGTCATTAAGTTTACAACTCTCATATGATATCAAACACCCTTCTTGCATCAACACTCCACCAATGGCAAAGTCTAAAGCATCTATATGCATCTCGTACATCTTAGAGGTGTCTGGTAGACAAAGCACTGGTTCTCCACTAATAGCCTTATTCAAGTCTTCGAATGAAACTTGGCATTCACTTGTCCATTCCCAAGACTTGTTCTTCTTAAGAAAGTCAGTCAGTGGGGCTGCTCTTGTTGAGTATGACTCGATAAACCTCCTATAGTAGTTCACAAGTCCAAGGAAATACCTTAATAGGAGGTTTCCATTCTTGGATGGTTTTCACCTTGGTTCCATCCATAATAAGCTTCCCATCCTTTATCCTATTCCCCAAGAACATCACCTCATCTTGGGCAAAGGAACATTTCTCCTTCTTAACATATAGTTCATTTTCCCTCAGGACCTCGAACACCTTTCTTAAGTGCTTAAGATGTTCTTCCAAATTCTGTCTATATATCACAATGTCATCAAGATATACTACCATGAATCGATCGAGGTAGGAATGAAAAAGCTTATTCATGAGAGTGCAAAAGGTGGTAGGTGCATTAGTAAGACCAAATGGCATGACAAGGAACTCATAGGCACCATACCTTGTCACACATGTGGTCTTGGGCTCATTCCCTTTTGTTATGCACACTTGGTAGTATCCCAACCACAAGTACAATCTCAAAAAGTATCTTGCATTCCTCAATTGATCGAACAAGTCGGTAACGAGTGGGATAGGATAATTGTTCTTTATAGTGATCTTATTAGAGCCCGATAGTCAATGCACATTCATAATAAGCCATCTTTTTTTTTCTTTTGAAAGAGCATTAGGGAACCAAATGGGGCTTTAGAGGGCCTAAAGAAGCCAACATCCAACAATTCATCAAGTTGCTTTCGTAGTTCTGCCAACTCTGAATATGCCATCCGATAAGAGCTCATTGTTGGTGGTCTTGTACTGGGCTCTAGCTCGATTTCATGGTCCACCTCCCTCCTTGGAGGTAACCATTTAGGAAACGCCTCAAACATCAGGTCTTGGAACTCATCCAAGATAACCTTCACCTCTATTGGCAAGCTTGGTTATGGTGATGCCTCCTCCTCATCATACTCCTTCAAAATGGCCAAGTAACTCTCTTCATCCCTCTTCAATCCCTTCTTGAATTGAAGTGTTAAGGGAACTTGGGTAGTAGGTTTGGTGGTCCTCTCCGTTGGTACCACATAAGCCTTTGATCCATCCATAATGCACATAGAGTTTGAACATGGGACAAGGAAAGCTCTAATCTCATCCAAGAACTCTATACGGAATACCACCGAGAAATCATCCATGGGTGCCACCGATAAGTCCACTTGTCCAGTCCAAGCATCAAGACTAACCTTAATTATACGAGCAACTCCTTGGAGAGGTAGTGTTGTCGAATTAACTACTTTGAGAGAGCCTCATCCATTGGCAATGTTGAGACCGATTCTATTGGCTCCCTCTAGTGAAACAAAGTTGTGAGATGCACCTGTGTCGACCAAGGCTTTGGTGACCTTCCTATTGATGGTTGCATCCACGAACATCAAACCCATGGGGGTCGTCGGGGCACTTTGAAATGCATCAAGCAGCCGCAAAGAACTCATCTTTGCATCTTCATCCATCTCGCCTCTGTCTTGGTCATGCATGGAGGAAACAAAGACACTCAATTCCTTCCTCTTTGGACATTCATGTTCCCAATGCAATCTGTCGCATATGAAGCACGTCAAATGGGGCTTTGAGGCACCATGATTCTTTTTTTCCTTCCCTTTATCTCGTGGTTTGAACAATGAGCCTTCTTTTTTTAATTTTGTGGCCCAGACTTCTGGCATAGCATCCCCTACTCTTTCCTCCACCAAACTTTCTATTTGCAGCCTTCGATCCCTCTTTGTTTGTGGAATATTCAATAAGGCTCTCAGCAACCACAATGACCGAAGATAAGTCTTGGACACCACGTCGCTTGATTTCAAGGTTAGCCCACGATTGGAGACCATTCATGAACAATAATAGTGCATCTTTGTCTGATGTGTCAGGGACTTCTAGTAGCAAGGTTGTGAACTCCTTCACATATTCCCTTATGCTACCTATCTACTTCAATTGTCGCAATTGGTCATTTGCCTCCTCTTCAGTATTCACGGGGAAGAATTGGCTTTTGAACTCCCTTTTGAAGTCATCAAAGGTGTAAATTGTGCATATCCCTCATTGCACATCTCCATGCCTCTGTCTCTACCACATCATAGTAGTGTCGGACAAGTATATGGTAAAGGTTCAGATCTTACTGACATGGTCTGTTATACCAGTAGCCTCAAAGTATTTTCAAGCCCCTATAAAAAGTTCTCAACTTCACTAGCATTCCTAGCACCATTGGAGGTCTTTGGCTTGGAAACTTCCACTTTCTTGGCCTCAATTATGGTGGTTGTGTTAGTTTCCGAAGCCATAGCCCACTTGCAAAGTTCTAGGTCACTACCCATATCCTCAACTCTAAGTAACACATTAGTAATTTCTCTATGGATAAGACCACGTACATTGGCAAGTTTGGCCTTCAACCCATCAATCTCTTGCCTTAACTCATTATCTAGTTCATTGAGGGACATCTTGACTGCTACATGGATCTCTACATCCTCGACCTCCAACCACTGCAAAGTTCCTCCAAGTTTTCCATTCGGTCGAACAACTCCCCCAAGCTGTCCTGAGCACTCCCAACACATGCTTCCAAGCTAGAGATTGATGGGTTGACTCCTTGGTTGGTGATTTCTGAACTTCCTCACACTCACGTTCCATTGGTGGAACATCCACACTTGGTGTAGCTGGGCACTAGTCTTCATTATGCCAAGGATAGTAAAGCTTTAACCAAAAGCTCTGATACCAATTGTCATAAACCTATACTTCAACTAGCAATCATGCTATACTTAGTGCGGTCTGTTGCACTAAGCATACCTTCCAACCCGAACAAAACACTCCAAAGAGAATAGAAAGAGACTTAGAGATTTGAAATATTCAAGAGCAAAGAAAGAACATAAAAGAGTTTGTGAAGTATGCTTTGCATTGCTCTAGAGAGGTTATCTTACAACTTCTCAAGGATAGGTATAAATGAAGATCAAGAGGCCTATTTATAGTGTGGTACCAAGCCTAAGGTTATGCCACAAGTTTCTAGATCCTACCATATCTAGAATGTACGAAATTATCTACATTGTTCTAGTTTTTTTTACAATATGCCACAAGGTTCTACGACCTTCTAGTCAAGTCTAGCCAACTCTAGAGTCTTCTAGGATTGTCTAGTTCCTTCATGCAAGTTCTAAGATGTTCCGAAAGCTTCTAAAGACTTCTACATCCTTCATGAACCATCCAATATATCTAGAATATTCCAGCACCTTCTAGCACATGCTAATGTACTCTGGAACATTCTAGAGCCTTCCAAACTTATGTTGAGTTCATCTAACTCTATCTCCCTCTAGATATCACTAGGTAGCTAGAACTTTCTCATGTAGCAACTTGTACAAAAGTCTAGATCCTTTAGGTAAGCACTATTTCTTTGAATTTTGAGGGACAATTTGAGTTGAACGTAACAAAAGACAGTCTTGCATTAATTGAAAAGACACATGTGCTCAAGTTAACTTATAATAAAAGTTATTATTGTGATATATTTGATTCCTAACAACTATTAAAAGAAACTTATATTAAAAAAATTATTCGTTAATACATGAGAATTATTAAAAAAAAACTTATATATATATTTAGAAAGGTCTCAAGAAGATTATGGTATGATAGACTTTAATTATATATAAAAAAAATTAAAAATCTTAAAAATCTACGATTAAGTGAAGTTTTTAAAAGTAGTAATTGAATATACTTAAATTTGTATAGATTTTTATAAATTTTTAAGAAGTTTTAAATGAATACACCTAAATTTTTAAAATTTGTTAAAATTTACAAAATTACTATTTGAATACACCATTGTAAAGGGCTCTAGCAACCCTTTATCCAAACAAAAAACAAAAAACCAAAAAAAGTCCTTATTTCATTTAAAAAAAACTAAGGCTTTTAATTTAGAATTTCAACACATGGAATCGAAATTTATGTTATGCTATTGAGTCACAAAATAAAAATTGATTTAAATAAAAATATAATATATTTTTAAAAACCAATACTTGATATGGCCTCTTACTTAAAGGGTAAAGGACAAGGAGTCACTTTGAAACTTATTTTTTCTTTCATTTTATAATTTAAATATTTTTTACGTAAATCAATATAAATTTAATATATATATATATATATATATATATATATTATATGAAATTATATAAAATTTATATATAGCTTACAAAATAATATTTTTATAATATGTACTATTTTTGTACATCATACATATTGACCTAGAACATAAAAAATTTCATAATAAGCAATATTTTTAATTCAAGAATTCCATGACGATAACTCAGCTCCTCATGAAGATCCTTTTGTAGTCACCTTACGAATAGGGTCATGCAATGTCTGTAAAATCTTAATTGATATTGAAAGCTCTATTGATCTTCTTTTTCTAACAAAAATAAAAGTATTAGGTATAAAAGAGTGCGACATAACACAGAGGAAGCTACCTGTAGTGGGATTCAATAGTAGCACTACCTATGTTGTCAAAACTGTGATATTGTCTGTCATGGTCACTATGTCAATAGTTATGACCAACTTTGTGATGATTGATGTTCCAACCAATTATAGTGTCATTCTTGGTAGGTCATTGATTGAACACGAATTATATGCAATGAATACGCAGGTATACATATTGCAATAAATAATGTAATGATAAGAAAAGATCACTCCTTTGAAGATTATATTATTATAAACTAATTTTTAAAACTAAAAAATAAAAATCAATTTTTTTTGTGTTTTTATGCTTTAACAAAACAAAATTAAAAGAACTAAAAATAAATAGTAATGATTAATTAAATCCAATTTGGAAGCTAAGAAGATATATGAGAAAATATTTAGGAATACTTAATCTCCCAATTTTCTAAACACATAAATCACTAAAATCCTTCAATATAATTACCAATCAATTACATGAACAATTGAATCTAACCTACCATGTATTTCTCTCTCAAGTAAATTACACATCATAAAGTAATTAACCTAATTATACTCTTATGTCAATTAAATTGCACACTACTCATTAAGTTCATCAATTATGGATCACATATATAAGAATCATATATATCTACCTAAAAAATGTGCATGTTATTTAATCAAGACTAACAATTAAATAATTCTCTCAAATCTACTTATCTCTATAGATCAATTTTTTGTCAAACAATTAATAGCATAAAAATCAAATTGAAATCATAATTGGGGTAAAATATTAAATCATCATATGTTAAAAATTGGGTTCATAAGACCTCTAGATTAATAAATTAGCTAGACATATTTTTGTTTCATAAAACTCATATTTTTCATAAAGAAAGACATAAAAATTGATAAATAAAGGTGAAAAAGAAGAATTGCAATCAATCTCTTGAATTGTAGCACCAATCTCCTCTTGGATCTCCACTAAAATTGTATCTCTTTTTGAATTTTTTGTATTTTTCTCTCTTATTGGCTCTAAAAACTAATAAAAATTATGTAATTTTTGGTTCTTTAGGGTTTATGGGGCAATTAAAGGGTTAAATTAAGCTCAATTGGAATCTATATTGTCAAATCACCTTCAAATCAAGGGCTAAGATGAAAAAATAAAATTTAATAGCACAACAAATAGAAACGAGACATATGGAAAGGGGGATTTACTGGGAAAATCATCTCGCAATGCATGGAATGGGTGGATTGATTGTGGTCAATGCGATTGAGTTAGCGCCACATGACATGATGTGATTCATAATTACAATTTATGTAACACCCGGGTGAAAAAAATGGAAAAATAAGGTGACTACACATGGCACGAAATTTGACCGCATGGTGATACTCGAAATGAACGTCATGTTGACATGTAATAAGGCCTACGTCACTCGATACACGTGATGTTGCACAATTGGCCATCTTCGCTTACATGGTGTAAGCGTGGCTTGCCTGGTCAGTTCCTATGCTTGCATGGTATCTTTTTATTGGTCCATCATTAAAAAATTAATGAAGAATCCATAAAAAATTCTAAAAAATTCCAAAAAATTATATTTTCACCCTTTTCCACTAAAAAGTTTATATTTTAATATTTTTAACTCCAAAAATATTACTTATTGAATAAAACAAGTAAATATTAATCAAAAAAATACACTGATAACTCTACTTTTATATAGTCATCACATCCCCAAACTTAACTCTTTGCTTGTGCTCAAGTAAAGCCAAGTCTAACTAAATAAACTGACATGGGAAGTATATTCACAAATATATATCTATTAATACATGCATATTTAGCGAAAACTATCTCCTTCAAAAGTCATGCAATTCTATGACAAAGTGGTTCATATATTCATCAATCAACTTTCCATCAATACAAGGATATGCTAGGTTATTGATGAATTGATTCATGTGTGTGTTACACATGATATCATCCAATGCACTTATAAAATCAATCTATCTGAGCATGCTAATCAATTCAATCTTAGAAGAAGTCTTATGAGTCCATTTTTCACATCCCTCTCCACTAATATAAATATGCCCTTAGCTAATGATAAATAAAGACTTTACATACTTGTAATGCAAGGCTTAAGAAGGGGTCGATAAATGAAGACATTTAGGTTCTTTTTCATCTCTCTATTGGACTCTTCTTCTTGCCCACATGATTGGTGATGGTAGGGTAAAGGTATGATGTCTAACCTTAGTATCCCTTCAATAGATGATTTGAACTTAAATCATATCTCAAAACTCTCCATAACCATATTAGGTATACATATGGGAGGTGTAGCATCCAAATAGTTCACACAATCAACAATATCAATAATAGATTTCACACTTTCAAAATTAACATATATTGAGTTCTTTCTTGGTGAGTTTACTTCATTATTCATAGAATTATATATAATAGTCTTAAGTGTGAGGAATTCAAAAAATTCTTTTAAGTTATCATCTATACTAAAGCATTCATTAGTATTACAATATTAAGGGGTTTAGATGCTTTCAAAACTTTAAATGTCACTTGTTCATCTTTCACTCTCATTATAAGCTCACATTTTTATACATCAATGAATGCTCTTCTGATTGCTAAGAATGGACGACCAAATATGATAGAAATATTATGGTCCTTTTCCATGTATAGTATAATGAAATTGGGCGGAAAGATGAACTTGTCTACTTTTACTAGCAAATCTTCTACTACACCCTAAGGTCACTTAATTGATCTATCTTTCATTTGTAATGTCACTGAAATAGGTTTGGCTTTACCAAACCCCAATCTCTTAAAGATTGATAATGGCATGAGGTTAATCCTAGAACCCAAGTCACACAATGCCTTGTCAAAATGGATGTTCCCAATAGTGCAAGGAATATCAAAGCTACCCAAATATTTCAATTTTTTGGTAATTTTCTAGGAAGGATGGAACTACAACCTTCAGTCAAGGTTATTGTTTCATTATCTCCAAGCCTCATTTTCTTAGACAAGATGTCCTTCAAACATTTGGCATAAGAAGGCATATGTACAACTACATATGCAAATAGTATGTTTATGTGTTACTTCTTGAAGACATCCAGGAATTTTGAAAGTTGTGTATCTAACTTTTTTGTTTTGCAGTTATTGAGGAAAAAGAATGATAGGTTTGTATAGGTTGCCTTTCTTTGGCTAAATTATTTCCTTTTCGGTGCACTCTTTATCCATTAGTTCCTCATCATCCTTGTTAATTTCATGTTTCTCCTCATCTTTTTAAGTCTCATTTTCCTCCTCTAACATTTTACCATTCCTTAAAACTATGGCATTTCAATTCTCCTTACATTCTCTTCTTGGGTTTATAATTATGTTACTTGGAAGGTTACCTTGAGGCCTTTGACTTATGGACTAAGAAAGTTGTCCCATTTGGATCTCTAAATTATTAATTGAAACCTCTTGAGTGGACACTTTTGTATTTACTGATTGGATGAAGTCTTTCATCATCCCCATCAAAGCATTTGTATTGTCCACTATATATGGCTTATTCTCTTAGTCTTATGACTTTTGTGGTTGTTGAAAACCTGGTGATAAAAATGATTTTATTGTTGAATTAATTACCACCTTGATTTTTTTTATTTCAAGAGAAATTTGGATGTTGTCTCTATCATGGATTATATGTGTTCGAGTATGGATTATTGCTTCGATTCACATTGCCCATATAGAATGATGATTCCAAATTATTTGAACAATTATCAAACAAATGGACTCCCTCACAACAGGTACAAGACACCCTTGAATCTTGGACATAGTTCATACTCGCTGCCGAGTTTTAAGCCTTCAAAAGGTTCACCAAAGATAACTCTTGAACTGTAAGTTCCATGATATCATTTACCTCATACATTCCGGCTAATTTTCTTAAGGAAGTCATTCTGTCCATTGGCCATTGATAATTGTTTCTAGCCATTTTTCAAGTAAATCATAAGCTTGCACATTGAGACTATTATAAAAAGTCTTCATTTAGATCCAATTAGGGGTACCATAGTGAGGACACTTTCTTAACAATTCTTTGAATCTTTCCCATGTTTCGTATAAAGATTCTCCTTCATATTTTTTGTAGGAGGTAATTTCATCCCTAAGCTTGGAATTCTTTTTTGGTGGGAAATATTTCATCAAGAATATCTCTGCCAAATCATTCCAAAATGTAATGCAATCAGGTGGCAAAGAGTTTATCCAAGCTTGACTATGGTCTCACAAAGAGTAAGGGAATTATCTGAGCCTAAATGCCTCCTTGGTCACACCATTGAATTTAAATGAATCACCAACTTCAATAAATAATCTGAGATGTAGATGAGGATCCTTTATTGGTAATACGCTGAATTGTCCAACTATTTACAGCATTTGAAACATCAATGACTTTAGTTCAAACTGATTAACTTATTTTTTGACCATGTAAAACTTGGATTCAGCACTTCCAATACAGGTAATGGATATTCATTCATAGTTTCATCCCTATCATCCATAAAATGTATTTGGTTTTTCAGGTTTAGCTCGTTATAGTTTATTTTTAATGGATTAGCCATTTTGTTCACTTGATTGACAACTTGTTATTTTCTTATTTATCTCAATGTATGCTCGGTTTCAACATCTAAAGGAAACTTTTCACCCTTGCGAACTCTGCTCATGTAATAGACTCAAATATGTTTCTAATATCAAAAAAAGAGATGTATAAATTAAAAAATAAATAACTAAATAAATAAATTAAAAATTTTAAAAATAAATAAATAAATTAAAATTATCAAAAAGAAAAAAAGAAAAATAACTAAAATAAAATAAATTAATTTCTAATGTCTATAATCCTCAGTAACAACGCCAAAAACTTGATCGAACACGAATTGTGTACAATAAATACACAAGTATATGTTACACAAGTATACATATCGCAACAAATAATTTATTTATAAGAAAATATCTTTCCTATAGAGATTATGTTATTATAAACTAATTTTTAAAACTAAAAAATAAAAATCAATTATTTTGTGTTTTTATGTTTTAAGAACGCAAAATTAAAAGAATTAAATATAAATAGTAATAATTAATTAAATCAGATTTGGTTGGTAAGAATATATATGAGAAAATATTTATGAATACTTAACCCCTCAATTTTTTAAACATGTGAATTACTAAAATCCCTCTAATATAATTAACAATTAATTACATGATCAATTAAATCTAACTTATCATATTCTTCTCTCAAGTAAACTACACATTATATAGTAATTAACCAAATTACACTCACATGTCAATTAAATCACATAGTACACATTAATTTCATCAATTATGGATCACATACATAATAATCATACATCTTTATGTAGAAACTATGCATATTATTTAATTAAGACAAACAATTAAATAATTCTCTCAAATCTATTTAATTGTCTCTATAAATCAATTGTTGACTAAACAATTAATAGCATAAAAATAAAATTAATTAATATAATTAAATTAAAATCATAATTGGGGTAAAATATTAGATCATCACATATTAAAAATTAGGTTCATTTATGACCCCTAGATAAATAAATTAACTAGACATAATTTTGTTTATAAATCTCGTATTTTTTATAAATAAAGACATAAACATTGATAAAAAAGGAGACGAAGAAGAAATACAATTAATCTATTAAATTATAGCACTAATCTACTCTTGAATCTCTACCAAAATTACATTTCATTTTGAATTGTTCTGTATTTTTCTCTCTTCTTAACTCTAAAAATTGATAAATATTATGTAATTTTTGACTTATTAGGATTTATGGGGTAATTGGGGGTTAAATTAATCTCAGGTGACATATGAATTGTCATATTAGCTTCAAATCAAGAACTTAGATGAAAAAGGAAAAATTAATAGTATAGCGAATAGAAACAAAACACGTGGTTAGTGGGATTTATTAGGTGAATCAACACTCGACGCATAGCATGGGTTGACGATCGTGGTCAATTCAGCTGAGTCAGTACCACATGGTGTGACATGATTCATGGTTACAACTTACATGGTGCTCGGGTGGAAAGAATGGATGAATAAGGTGATGACTTGTGGCACGGCATTTAACCGTACATTGATACTCAAAATGAAAGTCGTGTTGACACGTGGCGAGACCTACCTCACTCGATACATGCAACATTGTGCGATTGGCCCTCTTTGCCTATTTCACCTCCACGTGGCTTGCTTGGTTAGCTCTCATGCTTATGCAATATCCACATAGTGTCTTTTGGTTGGTCTTGCGTTAAAAAGTTCATAAAAATCCAAAAAACTAATGAAAATTCCCAAAATTTATATTTTCACCCCTTTTTCACTAGAAAGTTCTTATTTTAATATTTTTAATCCCAAAAATACTACTTATTAAATAAAATGAGCAAATATTAATTATAAAAATACACTAATAACTCTACTTTCATATAGTCATCAATCATAGATATATAAAAAAGGACAATTTTGTCTACTTTTCACCAATTCATTAAATACCTAATAAATGAGGACATAAAAGAGATAAGGGGGATTATGAGAAGGCTAGAAGTTCTTATAATGATACAATGAAAGAGGTAGTCTTGAAGTAGCAATTAGAGTATGGGTCTCATAAAAAAAGACCTAAGGGCAGTTGCCTAGTGGGATCACTCGATTCAAGTGGAGTTCAAGCTTTCAAGTTGGAGATGATGATGAAGATCATCCTTTAAAATTGATCACAAAATTAACAATGGAAGTTAGAGAACAATTTCTCATTTCTTAAGAGCCAACACTGATGTCTTTGTATGGAAACCTGTAGAAATGTCTGGCATTGACCCTAGAATCATAACTCATAGATTGAATATTGATTAAAATGCTAGACCTATCAAGTAGAGGAAAATAAAATTTCAAAGAGAAAATACTGAGATGATTAAGACTTAGGTCACCACACTTTGGGTTTGGTTTGATGTGTTTTCTCGATGCATATTCTAGCTATCATAAAATTAGAATGCACCTAGAGGAAGAGGAAAAGACATATTTTATTATTGAATAGGGGACTTTCTACTACACTCAAATCCCTTTGATTTAAAGAATGCAGGAGCTACATATCAATATCTCGTCAATAAGATGTTTGTTGACCAATTAGGGAGGAATATAGTAGCATATGTGGATGACATGGTGATTAAATTAGCATAGCTTGTGGATCAAATCAAAGACTTAGAAGAAATATTTGGTGTTATCCAAAGGTATAGCATGAGACTTAATCCTAAGAAATGTGCTTTTGGTATTGTCTTGGGAAATTTCTTATGATACCTCATATATATTCAAGGGATCAAGGTCAAACCTGAAAAAATACAAGCCTTCATTAACATGAAGCCTATCACTGACCTAAAGGAAATCCAATAGTTAAACGAAATAATTATGGCACTTAACAAATTCATCTCTAAATGCATCGACAAATGCTTAACATTTTTTAAGATGTTGAGAAAAAACACATCGGCCTTTTGGAATGAAGAGTGTAACAACACTTTTCAATGAATCAAGCAATACTTGAGCATTCCTCCTATCCCACTTTAGGGGGGAAATTGTATTTATATTTGGTTGTTACACCTCAAACTTGTAGTGTCGTACTTTTGGCAAAAAAAGACAAGTTCTAACACCTAGTCTACTACATCAGCCAGATCTTGATAGATGTCCAGAGTATATACCTAACAATTAAGAAGTTGAATTTTTCTCTAAAGGTGGCAACGTGAAAGCTCATACATTATTTTGACGCACACACAATGGTATCCCTTACCTCTCAACAACTCAATAGTGGTAACAAAGCCAGACGTAACAAAAATACTTGCGCATATTGTAATAGAGTTGGGGAAATATGATATCAAGTATATGTCTAGGACTTCCATAAAAGCTCAATCGTTAGCATAATTTGTTTCTGAGTTTAATGAATCAACAGAAGTCACCACCAATGAAATGTAGGGTGAATTATGTGGCATAGATGTTAAATAAATTCCAACATGGAAAGTATTTGTCGATGATGCTCACAATTTCAAAGGTATGAACCTAGGAGTTGTTATAATAGACCATGATGGAAGTTGTTTTGAATATGTTGTAATAACGGACTTCCAAGTAACCAATAATATTACAAAGTATGAGGGGACTATCTTTAGTGTTATGACTAAAAAGAAACTTATAGCAAATATCATTGTCTTGCACAATGATTCACGATTGGTGGTCAATCAGTATTTGGGCATATTTGAAGCTAAAGATAGTCAAATGAGGAAATATGTAGAGAAGTTAAAAAAGGAATGATCAAAATTTTCTAACTTCATGATCAGGAAAATATCGAGAAATGAAAATGGCCATGTCTATGCTTTAGCCACTATACATAAGCTAATTGCAATAGAGTAATTTATATAACAATTCCTGCGAAGTCTAATTTAGAAAAGATAGAAAAAATTGTTGGAAACAATTGCAAAGTTGCTAGTCTATAGTTCACGCCCATCTTTAACTTCCTAAAAGTTGGGGACCTACCTAAAGATCAAAAACAAGTGAAAGATATCAAGTCAAAGGCCGATTAAAACATGATACAAAATAACAAATTATATAGAAATATAGCCATTGAACACAAATTTTTATGCAAAACCAGAAAGTGGTTTGAAAAAGTCATGTTTGAAGTAAATGAAAGAGAATTTAAGAGGAAGAAAGTTATCACCATGAATTATGAGATAAGGTTATTATTGGCTAATGTTCTTATCAGATTGCACAAGATATATCAAGGCATATGATAAATGTCAAAGGTTTACACCATTATCTCATGTTCCACCAACCATAATGACAAGGATAATTAGTCCATGACCTTTCTACAAGTAGAGGTTGGATATAATGGGGCTCCTATCACAAGCAGTGGGCCAAAAGAAATTCTTATTTGTTACCATAGACTCTTTCTCAAAATGGATCGAAGTAAAGCCTCTTGGAAGAATAAGGGAGGAAGAGGTCAATCAATTCATCTAGAAGTCCATAGCTTGTCATTTTTACTTGCCTAAAGAGCTTGTTACTGATAATAGGAGATAATTCATGGGCCGTAACATCAAAATATTCTCCACTAGGTCCAATATCAAAATGTTTCATTCAAATCCATATTACTCGCAAGCCAACGGTCAAGCAGATCCCTTAAACAAGTTGGTACTAAACTTGTTAAAGAAGAAGTTAGGGAGTGCTAAAGTAAAATGGGTTGAGGAACTACATTGCACTTTATAGGCCATTAGAACTAGTCCTAAAGGTAGTAGTAACGAGACACCCTTCTCAGTAGTGTATGGAACTGAAGCCATAATACCAATAAAGATAAAAGTTCCAACTATGAGATCAATTCTAACTAAGGACTAGAACAGGTCAAAGAAATTTATATAGTTCTATCAAAAGAAAAACAAAATGAAGCCTTAAGAAGAATGGTTGAACAGAAGAGAGGTGTGATGGGTTACTACAACAAAGTTGTATGCTTCAAATCATACACTTTGGGTGATTGGGTACTCAGGAAAGTCTTCTAAAAAAGAATGGATGACTAGAAAGTTGGAGGTAAAATGGGAAGGCCCATACTAGATAAGAAAAACAACATCTGGATGAACTTACTTGTTAAAAAGCATTGAAGGATCTGAAGATAGCATAAGTTGGAATGCTTGACACCTAAAAAAGTATCATTATAATGTATTTTTATTTATGCTTCAATTTTAATGTATTTCCCTATGTATATAATAATTTTTAATGATCAAAGCTGATCTCATTAAAAATTTCAGGTCACGAGCTAATCATCTCAATCAATAACCAGGTAGAGTGCTCTAACAAATTACAAATAATTAATCACCTTGATCATAGACTAGGTAGAACATTCTCCCTAAAAATTTAATGTCAAGAGCTAATCACCTCAATCAGGTATTAGGTAGAACACTCTGACAAATTACAACAAGTTGATCACCTTGGGCATAAACTAGGTAGAGTGTTCTCCCTAAAATTTCCATGTCATAAGTTGATCACCTCGATCAGGAACCATGTAGAGTGCCCTGATAATTTACAAAGAATTGATCACCTCGGTCGTAGACTAGGTAGAATGCTATCGCTAAAAATTCCATGTCACGAGCTAATCACTTAGGCCGTAAACCAGGTAGAGCACTCTAGAAGATTACAAAAAGTTTATCACCTCGATCGTAAACCAGGTAGAATGCTCTTGTAAAAAATTCCACTTCATGAGTTGATCACCTTGGTCAGAAACCAAATAGAGTGCTCTAATCACAAGTTTATCACCTTGATTAGGAACTAGGTAGAGCACTCTGTTAGATTACAAAGAATTGATCATCTTAGTCGTAGAATAGGTAGAATGTTCTCCCTAAACATTCCATGTCATGAGTAAATCATATTGGTTAGAAACTAGGTTGAGTGCTTTAACAGACTATAAAGAGTTTATTACCCTAATCATAGACCAAGTAGAACACTCTTGTTGAAAATTCTATGTCACAAGTTAATCACCTCAGTAAGGAACCAAGTAGAGCACTCTAAAATATTATAAAGAGTTTATCACCTTGGTTATAGACTAGGTAGAACACTCTAGTTGAAAATTTCATGTCATAAACTGATCACCTCAATTAGAAACCAGGTAGATCAATCTAACAGATTACAAAGGGTTGATCCCCTCGATCGTAGACCAAGTAGAACATATTATTGAAAATTTCATGTCATGAGTTGATCACCTAGGTCAGGAACCAAGTAGAGTGCTTGGATAGATTACAAAGAATTTATCACCTCAGTCGTAGACCAAGGTCTAAGTAGAACGCTCTTACTAAAATTTTCATGTTATAAGTTTACCACCTCAATCAAGAATCAAGTAGAGCACTCTAACATGTTCTAATTAATCAGGCTATAATATTGTCAAAATTTGACTATAATTCGAGATAATTCTATAAGGAAAAAAGTTTATATTATATTGATCGAGGTTACAAAGATAATTGGCTTCATAAATTTATCAAAATAAAGCTCGGTGACTCATAAGCTAAAAATTCTTGAAACATTTGAATGCACGACCAATGTCTTGGTCGATTCTTCTACCAATGGCAACAATTTGGCCTAAATCTTGACAACCTTTTTACAGATATCTCTTCCCACCTCAGTTGAAGCCAAGCTTGAGTTGGAGATCAAATTTTCTAATTCATACACAACATCCATTACCTTAAGGAATACTCATTCAAATTGCTTCATGTAAAAATTTACTCAGTAAGATTCCTTGTCAACAAGGGCAACCATTATAGTCATGATCCTTCTTTCATAAGCTTTAGTATGAGATAATTTATCTTTGCAAGATTCGAGCTTACACTTGATCTCTTCATAAATAGAAAGCTCAAGAGAAAGTTAACCTTTGGTTTTGGGTAGCTTAATCCTTAGATTATACATCTCAATAGTAAGCCTAATGTTATCTTATTTTAAGGCTCAAATTGAAAATCTATTTGCCCAATCAGAAGCCATAGAGCTTAGTCAAAAAATATGGAGTATACTTAGTGAGTCCTCAACGCATATAAGATATGAATTACAAGTAATCTCAGTGCCTTTTATAGGAAATGACATTGGGATAAACAATGAGACAGATGTCCCGAAAGCATCAAAGTAGGTTAACATCATAAATAAAGGTTATAAAGATATAAATGTACATACAGTATATGTATACACTACTTTTTAAGATAATCCAAAAAAATTTTGAAATAGTATTTTATTAAATAAAGGGGAAATACAAAAACAAGTGGCGCCATATATAGGAAAAGGTTGCACCTTTAAAAACATAAATGGCCTTATGCCTATTACAAATTCAAGCATCCTGAGCTTATTGACACTAATCTCCCACTTTAGGTCCATCATCACATTCTTTAGAATCTCCATCTTAGTGGTTACCATCCTCGTTCTAAGTTTAGGTATGTGAGTATATGGGGGTAACTAGAATGTTGAGGATTTGATAATAGTACTGACTGAGCCCTTTCTTCTTGTACTCTTTCTTAAATGAGTCCATGGAAAGACTGTAACCAATTTCAACACTCAGTCATAATGATGAGATCTCACTTTGTTTTTTCTGTTCACAATCGAATACTTCTTTAGCATTGTTCATCTCATGTTTACAAGTATCAACCTTGGCCTCAAATTTCATCTATGTTTCCCTAAGAACTTCGAATTGCCTCGCATTTTCATTCAACTCGCTCACTATGTTGGACAATTTTTTTTCCATTAATGGTCTCACCCTCCCACTTATTTGGCTTTGCCAATAGCACAACATTCTTGGCTCTAGTAAAGAGATGACTCTATCTTTTAGCCTCAAGCTCATACTTGACTTTCTCTATGCTCTAGACTCTACTAAGCTCGTGAAGAAGTTGGTCCTAAAAGATGGTAAAAAAGTATGAGACGATAAATAAAAGAGGTCCAAAAATTCAAAGCTCAAGGTGATACTTACTTGATAAAGCAGTCTACTAATCACAACAAAAGAATAAACATATTTACATATGGCATTGAGTTGTTTGTCATACACTATGAATGGAAGGTTATCCACATAATAGTCTAGCCTTTCTAAATCCATACCTCTATATAGGGCTACACCCTCAACCTCCATGGTGAGGTCATCAATGATGCCTTTTCCCCTCTTGAGTCCCTTATAGGTAAGAGAGGTGTTTCTTACCTTGAAATTACAGGTGTAAGAATCTGATGGTTTGATGATGTTAAAAAAGGCTCGACCAATGCCATGAATTTTATGGAGTAGTCACTAGGGAAGGCTCCTCAGTCACAATTAGTTTTTTTTTCTTCTTTGGCTAAGAAAGAGTGGTTTTCTACTAGAATTTTTGTCCGTCTTTTTTCCCTTAGAGAAGCTTGTGCCTTGGGAGGAATCCTTATTCTTTTGGGAGCTTGCCCTTTGTTTTACAATTCTACTTTAGAGATGAGCTAGTAAGGTATTGGGAAAAAATGTATGAAACCTAATAAAAAATAGAGGTATTAGACTTTAAAGTACGAGGTAAACAAGAAAAATAAAATACTTGAAGTAAGAGCTCGTTCACCATTATCCTGAATGATTTCAAATCTCCCCCCAAAGTCAGTAAAAGGGGGTCATCCATTTCTTTGGTGCTTAACAATTATGAATTATTATATTTGGTGGCTCTATTGTGCCCAATTTCATTAATTGATAGGCAACAAAACACGGGATGTTTAGTAATGTCCCCTTAAAGTTTTCTCAGGTAAATGGTTCTGAATATTAACCAATCTTTGTTTTTCCTCTAAGCTCAAGGTCATGATAAAAGAACCCATATTCCTTATCATAAGTTTTGTATTAACCAAGGTGCTTTTTACTAACCTCTCATCAGTGTCAGTTATTTCCCACCGACCAGCTACATAAAAGAAATATTGTTTTGAATTTTTCTCATTTTTAAGAAGAGTTACATTAATACCTCAATCCTATTTGGATTATATATATACACCATCTTTATGTCAGTATGGTTCTATTTTAACACATATATGTCATTGAACTCAAGCATTTCCAACTTAATCTTGGGCTCTATGTATATTAGGGTGAGGAAAAGCAAGTAACTCTACCTATTAGGCATTAATTGTCCAAACATGAGTTGTGTCTTCATCAGGAATTCTCTAATGAATAGGTACAGTGGAAATCTGATCCTGAGCCATAAAGCCTTCTCATGAAAGGTTGTTCATCTAACAGGTGGTGTTGCATTATCAATAACATCTGGGTAGGGAATCATTATTTGAACTAAAGAGGGAATATCATACATTTATCTTAACCTTTTCTCATCCTTTGGAGTCAGACCACTTATCTCAACCTTGGCCTCATAATGCTTGGTTTGACTTATAGGTTCCCCAATTTTCTTTTTTTGGACTTTTTATCCATGCCCTGGGAACATATATTTGTGTCTATGGTAGTTTTAACCTAATTGTTGGAGTTGTTTGAGGTCAAGGAGAAGTGAAAGGAATCTCAGATATCTCTTTCTCACCTGAAGTGCTTGTGGAGCCTAATTCTTCATTTTCTCTTATCCTAAGTATATATTTGTGTCTATGGTAGTTTTAACCTAATTGTTGGAGTTGTTTGAGGTCAAGGAGAAGTGAAAGGAATCTCAGATATCTCTTTCTCACCTGAAGTGCTTGTGGAGCCTGATTCTTCATTTTCTCTTATCCTAAGTATCTCGAGTAATGAGGACTCTCTTAAGAAGAAGAGCCTAAAGAGTATGAAGGTAGAACTTCCCTACCAATAACCCTCAATGATACCTCTTTATACATGGTCATTGTAAAATATTACAAAAAAAGGCAAAATAATAAGGTATGAGGAAATATGAGTTACTTAGAGTAAGTTTTTTAGGATTGAATTTAAGAACCGACTTGAAAAGAAATGAATAAATTGTTAAGCGTAAGGACAAATTTCTAAAAGCATGAGCAAAAATACTTAATGCTGAGCTATGCATCTTACCACCCAAGCAAAGAAACTATAACGTACGAGCTAAAAAGTTAAAGCATTCTTGTTCAATTTTTGGTTTGATATCCTAGAAACAATGAAATTGATAATGCCTTAGTTCCTCTTTATATAAAGATTTAGATTTTGTTTCTCTCAAATCAATTGGAAAACATTTATTAGGTTGCCAAAACGTTTCATATTCTCAGATATTTTGAGTGACCAGTTAATACTCTTTCACCCCAGTTGAAGTAACAGGCTAAAAGAGTAAGGGGATTTGATGTTTGAGTATAAGGCTTGATATGGAGCCCAACCCTTTAACAGTTTGACCCATGATGTGCATGCACCTAAAAGCTATGATTTTAAAATGCCTTCGTCCACTCAAAACATCATAGAGTATTAGAAGATCGATCACCAACCTGATTTATCAATGTAATCGAGCCTAAGTTAGTTTATGTATTTATTAATGCACCCTCTAACATATTATGTCATATATTCTCTGAGCGATTGATACATGTATATGTAATGCCCCATATATATATGATCCTAATGTGAAATGTATACAATTTTATACATAAATTCTCTAAATTCTTGCTAATGTTTCTCTTTAAATTTGTATCATTCTAATAAGTATCAATATATTTTCTCATATAACATAATCAAATTATAATTTAATTTTAGATTATTTATTTATAAATTATATTTAGTGTAAAAATAATTGATTATGTGTATTAATTATCTTTTAGTTGATGAGTTAAAAGAAAAAATCAAAAGACTCATAAAATAAATGATTCTATGTAAAAAAATTAAAATTTATAAATTATTCTCTCATAGTTGAAATATAAAAAGGAAAAATTAAAAGATTGATGATCATTATAATGATTGTTTAATTTATTTTTTAATTATATTTAGTGTAAAAATAAATATTTATATGTATTATTAGTTATCTTTTAGTGAAAGATTAAAAGGAAAAATAAAAATACTCATAAGATACTTGATTCTATGTAAAAACATTAATGAAATTTATAATCCATAAAATGTAATTAAAAAAATTATAAAAAATAAACTATTTTTTTACTACTTATATAAGTTATATTAAGTTAAATATTTTGAGAATTTTAATATTTTTTACATATTTTTTTTATAATTTTGAATGTGATACATTGAGTTATTAATACATATATTACGTACAACTAAAATAATAATCTTTTTTTTTATGTTTTAGCTTGGAATCTATTATATAATTATACATCTAAGTATATATATTTTGATAAATGTAAAATTTAAATATTTTAAGCATTAAATTAAGCTTCATTTAATTGATAAATTTTAAAATTATAAAAATCCTTGAATGTCATTTTTTATTGTTTGTGATTCTATATGTCTTAGTATAAGATTAATCATTATAGATATTTTTTCTTATCAACTTACCACTTTAATTTAAATGTTAGATTTTCTATTTTATGTATTTTTAACTTTTGAAGTTAATAATATCACAAAATTAAGATAAGTACAATATCATAAATCTAAGAAATAAAAAAAATTAAATGAATATCTATTAAACTCTTTATATTTTTAAATTCAATTTTTATATGCCACTTAAATCAATGTCAATATTTTAAGTTAAATTTCTTAACTTGTAAGACATGTTTTATTATCTAGTTATCTTAAAAGTATAAATTGTTTTTTTGAAAAACAATAAAAATAAAAATAGTATCATTAAAATTTATAGTAAAAAAATATTATTATTTATATTCAGCTCATATATTTTTGTTATTTTTCTTGTTATAAATTTTAAAACTATTACTTTATATAATTTCTCAAATGTTAAAAGCACATCTCAATAAAAATTACTAAACATCTTTAAAAATGCTATAATATATTTAAAAGATATTTCAACAAAATAAAAAGGAGAAAATAGCTTTATACGTTCTGTAATTTTTTAAACAGTACACATTAATTCTAAATTTGTACTTGAGTAACTATAGTACATTAACTTTATGTACAAGACAAAAATAGTTTTCTTTTGAATGCACACCATTGTCCCACCCCACTATCGGTCATATCCTGTCCATCGCTACTCCGCCTATCACCCTTCCCTCTTCCCCCCTACCTCTCTCTCTCTCTCTCACACACACGCACACACATCTCTCAAATGCCATGATGGCGAGATGAGACCAAAGTTGATACAAACTGCAGCAATTAAATTAGACAAAGATGGTGGGTGGTCACGCGATGGTTATTATGAATGATTCATGGAAACATAAGATACCAAATAATAATAAAAACTTAAACCAAGTCTTAAATTTAGCTTATGAATTTGAAGGAAAGATTTAATAAAAAAAATCATTAATTTTCAATACATTACATAATACGATATTCATTTAATCATAATAATTCAATATATGGACAAAATAAATTCATAAAAATAGATAAAAAATTTCAAGAAATTGAACAAATAATAAAACAAGAAATATTAACAGATTTCGAAATACTAGAAGAATGAAACTTAAATGTTAAAGAAAAACCTCTTATATTAGGAAGAAAAAGTAATTAAGTAAGAAATAGTAATGTATTAAGTTCTACGTTTATAGATCTTAAAAGAAAAATCTCTAACAAATGATAAAAGGTTAAAGATCTAAAACGAGAAGTTAAAATAATAAAAGTATTAGTTTATGACGTAATATTAGGAAAAAAATAATGCCATTGTTTTCTCAGTAATGTTCAAAAATAAACTACAGAATATATAATTAGATTTTGATGGAAGACTAATAAGTATGTCAAAAAACCAAAAAACAATAATGAAAGTTGTAATTCTTTTAGCAAAAGAAATGAATATAGTACTAAAATCAAACATCAAGTGCTTACAAAACATAAATAAAACACAAAAAGAATTCCTAAAAAAAATAAAAGAATATAGTTATAATAAGAAATTACAACAAGACATACATAAAGAATTTACAGAATTAAGAAGAGATGTAAATAACAAACTCAAAGACAATGAAATCATAGGTTACAAGTTTGATCCAATTGTAGAATTAAAAGAAAAACCAACTAGGAGATCAGATGCATTGATACCTAAGAATGAGAAAAAAACTCAAACATAAAGAAGAAGCTATAATCTCAATTTAATAGAATATAGAAAAAAAATTAAAAGAACAGTTTATAAATCCTGAGAATAGGAACATGAAAAATTAGTTAGTTTGTTAATCCTAATAGATGAAGAGATATGAAGACATTATGTGAAAAACTTTGTACAAATAAAAAGAAAGATGATATCATAATAATGATTGCAACTGATTAGGAACCAGAAAATATAATCCCAAAAAATCATATGGAACCAATTTCATTATCAATTACTTATCATAAAGGAACATTTGACCTACATAAAAAAAAGGCAAAGTTCAGAAAAATCTGACCTTCCTTATAGAAGAAAACAACACCAAAAATAAAAGAAGGATTACATTGAAAAATTAGAGGTAGTATCCCACTAGAATTCAAACTTCATGAAAATCATAAATCTGATTTTTTAAATTTAGATTGTATAAGAGAAAAGCCTTAGATGAATGGTCTAGAGATATAAGTGTAATCATACAAACTTTTTTAACCACACAATCAAACCTTTAAACTTATAGAGTCTTAATAGTCCACAATGTTTACAAATGTAAGGGAATGGTCCTACAAGTATAGAATACTTAGATACTGTAGTAAATGAAATATACAAGGATTTTATTGGGGAAGATAAGGATAGACATATCACTGAATCCAGTGAAAATAAAATTGAGAAAGCCAAATGACATTTAACAAATATGAAAATATGTGACATGTGTTATATAAATACTTTATTTGTGAATATAAAATGTATTATCATAAGTTCCCTCAATGTAAGAAACTTATAAGAAAATGATTTTTTAGAAATTATTTACAACATTACATAAAATCATAACAGAAGGATGTAATAAAAGAAATAAAGAAACTATACTTGACACCATAGAAGGATAAGTAGGAAGTCTTAAAAATTATATAATCATTAAATGTCAAGAGATACAGGAATGATAAAATCTATTGTGATACAATAGATTTTAGAATGTTAGGAAAATATAGATGTAATATAAAATCTTACAAGTAAAAGTATAAAAAATAAAAAATAAATAAAAAACATTCAAAAGATATAAATTTAAAAAATAGGACTTTCAAAAATATAAGAGATGGTATAAAAAAGAACTTTATATAAATAGATATTTTAGGGGGGAAATGTATAAGCCACCAGAAAACAAAAAATTATTACCCATTGGGGAAAAAGAAATGCAGATGTTGGATCTACAATGAGGAAGGACATTAAGCTAATGAATATCTCAAAAGGCTTCAACATAAAACATAATTTAAAAATGAATTTTCATAGAAAATAAAAATCTTAGAAAAAGATTTTAAGATAGAATTAGAACGAATAGAGGAATCAGATATAGATGATACTTGTAGTATTTATTTATTAAAAGAAACGAAGGAAGAAATTACAGACTAAGAATAAGAATTCATAGAACTCTTTATCAAAAGATGAATGATTTGTACAATATTACAAATCCAAACAATACATATATAAAGGTAGAATTGAAAATTAAAGGTTACACAAGTTACCATGTACATCCTTATGTAGATACAAGAGCCAATAAATGTATAGCTAGTAAATATGTATTCTTAGATGAACTCTCGAAACAAGCACCAAAAGATTTAATTGTAAGAATTCCTAACAATGCTACTATAAATCTCAATAAAATCTTAGAAGATACAAATATGATTATAGGGGGAGAGAAATTTTAGATTCCTACAATATATTAACAGGAAATAGGAGTTGATTTATTAATAGGAAATAATCTTCTAAACTTATATCAATATTTTACATAATATTTAGACAAAATAAGTTTAATAACACTAGGTGATGAAACCATTTATATGCCAAAATTAAGAATATCTTTGATTGTATCAAATCTAACTTTTATGCAAACATAAAAAGCAAAAACATGGTGAGATAAAACAAAAATCTTATTTAAAAAACATTTCATTAGGTATAGAAGAGAAAAAAACTCTAATCTTAATTAAATCCAAGAAGATAGTCTTAACTGATATCATAAAATTATTAAAAATAGTAAATTCAAAAATTCTTTAGATCCAAAAGTAAATAAATCCAAAATAATTTCTAATATAAAACTAAGGGATCCTAACAAAATTATTAGAGTAAAACCTATAATTTATACTCTACAAGACAATTGAATTTGAAAAAAAAAATTAAGAACTTTTGAAACTAAAAGTTATAATACTAAGAAATTCACCTTACTGTAGTCCAATATTTTTAGCTGAAAAAGAAGACAAAAAAGGAAGAAAAAGGAAGAAAAAAATGGTAATAAACTTCAAAGTACTGAATAAAGTATCCATCATATAAAGAAACTATTGATGATAGATACTTTATTCCAAAGAAAAGGAAATAAATACTTCTCTAACTTTGATTGCAAAATTGGATTTTGGAAAATAAAAATAGATAAGGAATCTCAAAAACTGATGGCATTTAGCTACCTTCAAGGACAATTCCAATGGACTATTGTACCATTTGGATTAAAATAAGCTCCAGATATCTTTCAAAGGTATATGAACAACATATTTAAGAAATTATAAAATATTTATTTTGTTTATTACATAAATGCTATTTTGATTTTTAGTAATGAATTAAATAAACATTATTTGAATATTATTAATATTCTACAATAATGCAGGAAATATGACATCGTACTTTCTCATAAGAAAATAGTAATTGCTTCGTAAAAAATAAGTATTTAGGTTTAGAAATTGAAGATGGAAAACATAAACTACAACCCATATACTGAAAAACATTCAAGAATTTTCTAGTGAATTAAAAGGTAAAAATCAATTACAAATATTCTTATAATGTTTAACGTATGTTGAAGCATACATCAAGAGCTTGTAGAAATACAAAAACTTTTACAAACAAAATTGAAAAAGATCATGCTTAAAAATTGATAGAATACGATACTTTATACAAGGATAAGGTAAAAGTATAGATTAAAAATTTACCAACTTTATACCATCCAGATCTAGATGATAAAATGATAATTGTAATAGATGTTTTACATGAATATTAGAAAGTAGTTTTAAAAGTAATAGTAGATGACAAAGATGAATATCTTTATAGATATATATCAGGATCTTTCTATGGTCCAAAATTAAATTATAAAAGTAATAAAAAGGAATACTTAGTTATCAAAATTATTATTAAGAAATTTTCAATATATGTAATAAGTTTCAAATTCATTGTTAGAATCAATAAAAAGAATTTTGGTTATTTTTTAAGAACTAATATTGAAGGTAATTATAAACAAGAAAGATTAGTTAGATGGAAACAATGGTTTAACCATTGTAATTTTGATGTTGAACATCTTCCAAGAAAAAAGATTAGTTTAGCATATGCCCTTATAAGAGAATTAACACCTTTTAACTAGTTTTGTTCTTACATGAATAGAACATCTTGATATTAAGATCAAGATAAAGGAAATATAAGATAATAATTCTTCAAGAAAAACTCAAGGTTTTATACCTAGAAAAGTCTCTTTCGGATACAAGACTTAAACATGAAGAACTTGATAGTTCAAAACCAACATTAGAGTCCAAAAACTCTAAAAAAGAATCCACCTCAAAGATTCATTCTAAGGAAGGTAACACTTCTAAAGAAAGAATCCAAAATGAGAAGGAAAAACTTAACCGTTCAAAAGAGAGTAACACATATGAAAAGAAAAAAAAAGTTAAATTGGGTTGCAAAAAGTAGAAAAAGAAGACCAAAAAATGACTTATGTGGTATATAATAGTTCAAAACTAAGAATTTACAATAACAAACCTGAAAAAGTAGAGCTATTATTGAATTTAGTGGAATAACTCATAGAGCTTTCACTAATATAATAGATGTTGAAGGTAATTATGCCAACTATAGAGTACCAAAACTAATAACTCCAAATGATATAGTTAAAAATTACTTTGTAGCATTACAACAACAACCATCGCCACTAAGTAGGTTAAAGACCATAGAAATGATAGTACAATCACCAGTATTATTCAAAGAAATGCCTCTCAAAGGAACACCTCTCAAAGAAATAGTAAAGATAGTATAACCACCAGTACTACTCAGGGAAGCATCCCTTGGGAATACATTGGTCATTAAAAAAACCAATACATGAATTAAGTAAACCACAATGATTTAGTCTGTATAATTTAGCCAGAAAATCTACTCAAAAACATATTGAAGATATGCAATTTTATACCATACAAAAAGAATTTCCTACGAGCAACAAATTTAATATTCTTAAAAAAGCTAATCCATTCTTTATTAAGGTTTTTTATGCAAGTTTAATTAAGAACTTATATCCAAGAATTAATTTAAATGAATTAAATTATTTTTCTAAAAATTTCAAGATTTTTTAGTTCACTTATAGACAGGAATAAAGAAAATAAGTCTAACAACACTAGATGATGATATCATTTATATATCAAAAATAAGAAAAGCTTTAGCTATATCAAACCTAACTTTTATGCAACAACATAAAAAACAAAAATGTAGTGAGATAGAACAGTAAAAACCTTATGTAGAAAATATTTCATTGGATATAGAAGAAAAAAAACTCTTTTCTTAATGAAATATAGGAAAATAAAACCTTAACAAGCATAAAAAAACTATTAAAAATAGTCAGCTTAGAAAATCCTTTGGATCCAAAAATAAATAAATATAAGACAATTATTAACATAAAATTAAGAGACGCTAACAAGGTTATAAGAGTAAAACCAATGATTTATACTCCATAATACAGGATTGAATTTGAAAAACAAATTCAAGAACTTTTGGAATTGAAAGTCATAATACCAAATAATTTACCTCACGTTTAGCATTCCTAGTTGAAAAGGAAGCTGTGAAAAAAAGAAGAAAAAAGAGAATGGTAATAAACTTCAAAGTATTGAATAAAGAAACCATTGATGGTGGATACTTTATTCTAAAGAAAAAAGAATTATTATCATTAATAAAAGGAAATAAATACTTCTTAAGTTTTGATTGTACAAATGGATTTTGGAAAATAATACTAGATGAAGAATCTCAAAAATTAACGGAATTTAGTTGCCCTAAGGACAATTTCAATGGATCGTTGTACCATTTGGATTAAAACAAACTCTAGTTATTTTTTAAAGATATATGGATAACATCTTTAAGAAATTATAAAATATTTATTGTGTTTACATAGATGGTATTTTGGTTTTCAGTAATGAACTAAATAAACATTATTTGGATATTATTAATATTTTAAAAGAATGCAAAAAAGAAGGTATTGTACTCTTTAAAAAGAAGCAGTACTTGTTCAGGGGAAAATTAAGTATTTAGGACAGGAAATTGAAGATGGAAAACATAATCTACAATCCTATATACTAAATAACATCTAAGGTTTTCCTAGTAAATTAAAGGATAAAAACCAATTACAAAGATTTTAAAGATGTTTGATATATGCAGAAACATATATTAAGAAACTTGTAGAAATGCGAAAAGCTTTATAAGCAAAACTGAAAAAAGACCATATCTGTAAATATATATATAAAAAGATACTCTATATATGGATAAATTAAAAAAAAGGTAAAATATTTGCCAACTTTATACCATCAGGGCCAGATGATAAAATGATAATTGCAACGATGCTTCACAAGCATATTGCTGAGTAGTTTTGAAAGTAAAATTAGATGACAAAGATGGATGTCTTTATGGGTATACATCATGATCTTTCCAAGGTCTAGAGTAAAATTACCACAATAATGAAAAAGAATATCTATCTATTAAAAGAGTTATTAAGAAATTTGTAACATATGTTATAATTACCAGATTCATTATTAGAACAAGTAACAAATTTTTTGGATATTTCTTAAGAACTAATATTGCAAGTGATTACAAACAATGAATATTAGTCAAGTGGCAACAATGATTCAACCATTACAATTTTGATATTGAACATCTTCCAGGAAATAAGAATAGCTTAACAAATGCTCTTATTAGAGAATTAGCACCTCTAACTATTTTTATGCTTTCAGGAATGGAACATCTTGATATCAAAATCAAGATAAAGAAAAAAGAGATAAAAATCCTACAGGAACAACTCGAGCTATAATACCTTGAGAAATCTCTTATGAAGATAGGAAATAAACAGAAAGAGCTTAATTGTTCAAAACAACTCTTAGAGTTCAAAACTTTAAAAGAGAAATTTTCATTAAAAATTCAATCTAAAGAAGGTGAAACTTATAAAGAAAGAATTCAAAATGAAAAGGAAGAACCAAACAGTTCATAAGAGAGTGAAATCTCTGAAACTAGAAAGCTCAACTAGGAAGATGAAGCAGAAAAAGAGGAATATAAAAATATTTATGTGGTCTATAATGGCCCAAAATCAAGAATCTATAATAACTGGGTAGAAGCTAGTAAATATATTCTAGGAATTAGTGGCGTAACTCATAGAGCTTTCACCAATAGAATAAAATCTGAAGGTAGTTATGCCAATTATAAAACACAAAAACTAATAGCAACAAAGGATATAGTAAGAAATTATTCTATAATATTACAACAACAACCAACAGTCCCAAACAGATTGAAAAATCTAAGAAAAATAGTAAGACCTCATGTACTATTCAGAGAATCATTTGTCCTAGAGACATTAAAGATAGTAAAGCATTTAGTGCTATTCAGGGAGAGATCCCTCAGAAATTATCCAATCATTGAAGATGAGAAGGACCAATATAGAAACCTTAGCAAACCACGATGGTTGATTCTTTAGAATCTGGCCAGGAAATCTACTTAGGAACATATTGAAGACATGAAGTTCTACACCACAGACAAGGAATTTCTTATAGGAAGAAAATTCAATATCTTGGAAGGAGTTAATCCAATATTTGTTTACAAATCTTTCCATGCAGGACTAATTGAAAACAAATATCCAAAAATTAATTTAAGTGAAATAAATTATTTCCCAAAAAACTTCAAAAGAGCAATCAAGAACTTCAGAAAAAGATCAAAGTAGGTGACAAGCCTATTTATCTTAAAATTTTCAATTCACTAATGGACTAGAATGAGGAAGGATGTATAAGTTCCTACCACTTTATCAAGATAGGGATTTCCAATACAAACAGAGAAGTTTCCAAACCAAGGGAGCTTCTAGAAAAGGAATTCAACATAGAAGAACTCTATGTACAAAGTAGTCCAATGTTAGGCCAAATTTATTATGAACTTAAGAAGATTGACAACTCTATTGAAATCAAAGTAAATTATTCAACTAATAAAGTTATCATTATTTCTCATAGTAGCATGGCTCTTTTGGAGGAAGATGGTGAACAAATTTCTAAATATTAAGCCAATTTTAACAATAACAACCTAAAAATTAGTCAAGAAATAAAGAAGTTATTTTACTTCTATACTAGAAAAGCCACGAAAGATCACATAATAAAGAAAAAAACTGTCGACAGAAGATGATAAAGAAAATAAAGATGTAGTCCCACATCTTAATTGGCAACATATGTTAAGAAAAAAAATAGTGGCTATTATGAAAAGCAAAAAAACAAAAAAAAATATTAAAACAAGGAGAAAATAATAATTTTATTCATGTAAATATGGATTCCTTATGCTATAAAAGGAACCATTATTTTCATTTCAAGAGATGCACAGAGAAAACTATAGCACTCTACTATAAAAAACACATAAACTCTAGCATAGAAATCCCCTATATTTAGAAATCCTAAAACCAGTAATGATATACCTAGTAATTATGAATGACTAAGAATCTCTTTGAGATTCTTTGCTGGCCTTAAGTTTGTAATAATTATTATATTATGAATAAAATGAAGTTCATTTACTCTTCTCTAGTAAGTCAAAATTGGACACCATCTATGTAAGGATGCAAAAGGCTCACCATTACCAGGAGGGCGTAGAGGTTTGAGCAAAGCTGAGCCATAACAAGTGTAATAAAAGGAGACGAATAGAAGGAAAGACCGTGGTGAACCCATTAAATTAATATATAATAATTATAAATGTAAGTCAATTAAGAATCTTGAATGTTTAGATATTTGCTTACATCAAATTATAATATTGATAAATAAAAATATGAAAATAAAAAAATTATTTTTAATTATAGGAATAAACAACTAGTTCCAAAAGAAATTAAAATGAAAGATAAAAATTTAATTCTATTAGAAATTTTGATAAAGGCTATCTCTTAATCTTAAATGATTATTTCAAAGATGATGATTATGAAACTTGTCTTGAAAATTTTAGAAAGTTCAACTTCTTATTAGATATCTATATGGATTATATTAAAGCTATCACAAGCATAATAAACTATCCTATTTCAAAGACATTATGAGACTATTTCAATAAAAAATATATAAGAATAGAAAAAGAGGAATTCAACAATTTAATGTTTAGATACTACTTTTTTGAAGATTACAAGTTTACTATATGTACATACGAAAAACTAATTTGTGTATTACGAATAGGAAAAAATATGCATTTAATACATATGACTTATCAAAGTTCTAATAATCTAGCTAGTACATTAAAGTCAGATCGACTAAAATTCTGTCATACTAGTCTCTGGCAATTGAAATAAAAAAATTGGTATCAAAGATATGTGAATAATAATGGATGAAAAAGTTAATACCGTTAGGTTTAAGGACACCAATGATATTAATTATAAAATTTAGGAACATTTTAAACATTTTTATAAATTTTGAAAACATAAGTGAAGATATGTTAAACCTTACAAACATTTGAGATATTATTCCCTCAAAATCTTTTATAGTTCACTCCAACCTCTTCTCACTCATTTTTGTATTTTTGATATGTTCCTATCTCTCTAAAAAAGTAATCAATATCGATGTACCTAAAAGAATTTCTTCACTTACCGAACCAAAATAAATAATTTCTCATTTAAAATGTTTTTAAGTTTTTAATTACTTGAGAAAAAGGAATAACTATTGTAAAAAAAATATGAATTCTCTAAAAAAATAATTGTTTTGAAAAATTTAGCTAACAATTTTTAAAAAATTAAATTTTATAATATCTTTTAAAATTTATAATCATAAAAATAATGTTAATTTATTTAATTCATATATTTTTATTATTTAAAAAAACATAGTCTAAATATTTTATACTAAATACCGTTTAAATATTATTATAATTTTTGGATTGTTATTTAAAGTAATTTTCTTTCATAAAGATACATCTTCCTGAAACATAATGGTGTTTCAATTATTTGATCATAGGTTAAATAACAAAAATAAAAATTAGTCCAATTAAAATTAAATAAAGCTAATATTTTGTATACATGTCATACTTCTTTTTTACAATTTTTATTATACAATCTTGATTTATTTAATATTTTTCTCATTCATTCACATTTTTTATCTAATGTGTGTTGAGTTTAAGATTTGTAATATTATCAAATTTTAGTAGCTACATTGATATTGTAAACATTTAAGAGTTTATTCTAGAACAAATATTTATTGGTTGTTTGTTGATAAAAAAACCCAAAAGAGCATTAAATATGAGATATTATTTATTATTTTTCAAATATATTTTTTGAGAATAAGATTATTTTCTTTCTTCACTTTTTATTATTTGTTTTTTAAAGAAAAAGTTATATTAATTTTAATTTTTAGTAGTTTGAAGTACAATATCATTACATATTCTATAAATAAAGAAAAATTTCTTGTAAAATATAATAAATTGATCTAAATTAATACGATCAATTGAAGTATTGAATCTAATTAGATAAGAACACGTGATTAATTCAAATAAAATTTTTATATTCCAAACAAATGTTGAGATTGCTCTTCGAGCTTCCCTTATATTATAGAAAGGTTTGTAGAAAGGGGCTTCTTTAAATATCCCATAAAAAAGTAGGGGCTTCAAAGCTTGTAGTTTAGGGGTGCGCAGGCATATAGATGCTGGTAGAGATGATGAGCCAGAGGAGGAACTCGGGAAAATTAAAAACAATACGGTGGGTAAAAAAAAGAAAGTTGGATTATCGGGTTGTTAGCTCGGTTGGCGTAGGAGGGGCTATTGTTGGATCGGGTAGGGAATAAGATGATTCTGGAGCTGGGCGGGCGGCGGGTGGTTCGGTTAGAGCGGAAGGTAAGGGACCAAGCCAGCAAGAAGGCATAGAGTCAAGACAGACATAGAGTAAAGAAAGAAGGGAAAGTCATCAGGTAAGGTTGATTCTCGTTCTCGAAACTCCACTCTTTTTGGTAGGACAGAAAGACTAGATTCAGTTCAGGGAAACCAGAAAGCCAATCGGAAATGATTTTCTCACTACGCGAATCAAAAATCAAACCCAGTCGCTTTCATGATCAGTAGTCAAAGCGACAAAATGATTCCCTTCCTTGGCCCTGGAGCCACTGATTCGCCTTTGTATTATTCGTCTTATTATTCATCTTACTACTTATATGGTCCACTTGCTGGCCTCTATTGGTTGAAGTACTATAAATGATGTTCTCATTGGATGGGGAAATTGTTGATGCTTCAGCTGATTGTTGGCCTCTTGCGCGTGCGTCAGTTGATTTGCCCCTTTCTATGTTATTATAAAATGGCTTTTCTCACTTGTTGCTTTCTTCGCATGCTTGAGCGCATTAATAGAATACATATATCAAAAGGTAGATGACTTGCTTACTTGTTAGAGTTAGGCGAAACTTGAGTTTTCAATAACTAAAGCTTCGCCCGAAAGGTTTTTTCTAGTAAGCCTTGGTTCCGAAGTACCAGCCTCTGCAGTCTCTGGATTCGGCACAGCAGAAGTGGGAAGTCTCGGCTCATTGTCGAAAGAATGCATATAATAAATGAGACCCTATGTCTCCGTTATAAGAAAGGGAACCCCCTAGTCCCTTATTTCAAAGCAAAAGCTTTGAATGAAGACCCAATACAGGATGGGGTTCTTTTTTTTCAAGAAAATCAAGAAAAAAGAGATTATAAAAGTATAGAAGGCTAACGTAAAACAATAAAGACTTCTAGTTCTTGTCTTTTAGGAGGTTCTTCACTTCAAGACGTTCTCCTTTGAATCCTACACCGACTTCTAAGTTCTTCCATAACCTTATGCTCTTGCTTTGTGACCAGCTGCTGACTGAGAAGCGGACTTGATTGATCAGAGAGATTTTCCGAGTAAGAGCCGCTTCTTTCTTGCGGTGGGACGCTTGCTCTTGCGTAACCCATTTTCATTTCCAGGCTATTCAACTCATCTTATGACTCACTCCCCTTAGCATAGTATAAGTATAGGTAAAATGGGTAGACTAAAATCAATCTATCTTCTATGTTCTTTCCTCCCCTGAGTGGTAGAACCTGGTGAACCAGGCGTACTACTTCCCAACCTTCTGTGAACCTTGCTTCTCTTATGATTTTGGCTACTTTCTTTATAAAAGTGATTGATATCAAAGAGAGTCTAAGTATAGTCACTCAACTAATCTAATCCACTTGTGGAGATTGATACCTTTTAGTTATAGAGTGACCGTTTACACACCTTCTCGGGCCAGTGTAGTGGATCTTTCCCACTATGACAGTGAAACAATCAAAAGATGTCGATTAAAAAAGCGCGAAGCTCTACGCTAATTAGTAGAATTTTTAGCGCATACTCTTCCTCGGCCTCGGGGAAGAAAAGAAAGATCAAGGTGTATACAAGGAGGTAAACCTCAGAGGTCTTGTTGTGAGTTGAGCAATGTAGGGTTGTACGCCGGGCCATCTAAGAAAGCGGATCTCTATCTACAGGGATTCTAGGCTCTTTTACACCCAAGGGCGAAAGTCGCAACTTTTAAACTTAGCCTGGTTGTTGGATTTGTTGTGTTCTACTACCCTAATACTTTTTTTCAGTGACATCACAAGGGTTGGTTTGAGCGCTTAGGGCCATGGGGAGAAAGATACGATGGCAACGCACTTCATACAAGAGAGAGGGGGTCCGAACAACCTTGTACGTACGCCGCCCATGCGAAGAAGTTCTTCTCTAATTCCAAAAAGTAAAGCCACCATTCTTCAGTGATGAGCTCTAGCGAACAAATCTTATGTGTTTTTCCCAGAGAGAAATGTCTTTCCACTAGAACAAGTCCGCTGCGAGCCGAGCGAACTACATTACTCAACCGAGCCAGGGAACTATTCATCAAGTGGAACTTTTTACTATCTTTACTAAGCCAACCGCCCCTTCTCCTATACCTGGCTGCTTCTCGCTCACCAAAGCGTGAGCTACTAAAATCTTGGAAATCGACTAGCCTTCCTTGCCTACCTTTTCATTTCTTTATTGGCCCAGCCTTCAACCATTAACCTCTCCTCTGTGCACCCTGTCAGATTGATCTTTCATTGAGTGATCTTCCTTTCCTAAGCACCATTCTTTAAGAAATGTGCATCATGTGAACAGTCATTGCCTGGGGTAGATGGAAGACTAGAATCTAATACGGTTTCGGGGCCCGTGCGTGTGGCACGTTTCTTCCGTAAGTTCATAAACCCCAAGTCCGTCATCAACAGATGGCTCACTGGTGTTTGGAATTTCTTCGAGACAAGCAATGGTAGATGCGTCCAACCAATCGTGTTACGTCTTATTTTGTTGTTTCTATAATATATTTATTATTAAATATAAAAAGATGAAAAATATCCTTTTATTTTGAATATATTTTTCTATACTAATTAAAATTTATTAGAGATATATTGGATAATTTTTAAAATTAATAATAAATATATTATGAAAATAATAATATATAATGTGATAAAAATATCACCCTAATTCAAATTAGGAATTGATATTTTAACTATAGATAATTGAAATTGTAGTTATATATAAAAATTTAACGATTTTTTTCCAAAAATAATTATAATCGATAAATCATGGTACATGTGTGGTTATTGCAATACTAAAATTATAGTAAAATACATAATATTTTGTATAATTAGATAGAATTTTATTTATTCTTATTTTATATATTTTTTATTTTATAGAAAAATATGTAATAAATAGTTAAAAAATAAAAATTAAAGTAAATATTTTAAATAATATAATAAAATTAAAATAATATTTAATTATTAAACGAAATATATTTTAAAAGAATTATTAAATAATAAATAAATTATTATCGATAATTATTAACGAAAAATATTTAAAATTAATATAAGATTATTAATATAATTTTTGGTTACCTACATTTATAGTTAAAATTCAATTATTTTTTAAATAATAGTCATTAAAAAAAAGTAGAACGCGTTATAAATCTTACCGATCGTCCGGCGGCTACTAATAAATCCTATATTTAGCAATTATTTAATAACTTCTAACTAAATAAATATGTATTGGCTAGAATGTTGTACGGTCGATCCCTAATACGCTAAACCCGAGCACCAATGTGAATAATATTTATATTAAAATCAGTATAAGATAAGAATATGAAAATAATAATAAAGAAGAAATTCGAAAAAGAAAAAAAACATTTTGATTTATAAATAATATAATTATTTAATTAATTTAAATATATATATATATATATATATATCTATTTTATATTATATAAAAAAATAAATACTACAAATATATTATCTTTAACGAAAATATATTTTAAAAAAATAGAACAATATTAAAAATATCAAACCAATCGACCTAACATGTCACAACCCGTTAAGAACTCGACTTGTTAACCTATCAAATAACTAAATATTCGACATTACATGACACGACCAGCGGTCAATAACAGATCGAATTGTGTCAAGTTGTATTAACATATTAACTTAAAATTAAATTCTACATAAATTATTATTAAATATATAAATATATTTATATATTATCAATTGTGAACATAACTTAATAAATATGGTTAAAACTTATGCATAAAAGTCTAAGATTTAACTCTCATTAACAACTTTTTTTTTCTCATAGATCATATTGGTTTATTTAACATAGCTCAATGAATTAGATACAACAAGACATAATAAAACTTACGTGATAAGAATAAATACATTATATAACTTATATCGATTACCATAAGGCTTATTAATGTGTTGGGTTGTGTTTGTTAATCCCACTTATTTCTTTATATCTCTAGATAGCATATATCTACTAATTTTACAAAAAAATAACAAAAAAGCTATTAGATTTTTTGAAAATAGATTTGTAATCTCTTTTTGTAAAATAATTAATTTATGTTTACTTATTAAATAATTACATATCTAAGATCTATTTTTGAGGGGATTATAATACATTTTATCTATATATATATATATATATCATATTTTTAGTAAAATATATATTTATTATATTTTTGAATACCTAAAATAAATGCTTTTTTATATTACAATATATATATATATATATATTTCTTTTTTTTTAAATATAAAAAAGCATATAATTTTTATATTAAAAAAACATGCGTGGATTGAGTCGAAGGTTTTGCTATCCCATTAAAAAAGAAGAAGAAGAGAATAAGCAAATCTGGGAGGCCTGGTCAGAGAGAGGGAGAGAAGAAGAAGAAGAAGAAGACAACGAGAGAATTGGGCTAAAACGAGCTCTTCCTTGGTCGTCAAGTGCCCGTATCTTTAGTTTCTTTCAGGTACTGATTTCTTTTTCCTCCTCCTTCTCGAGTTCGATCAAACCGTTGCAAATTATTTTTGTTCCCTCTCTGTTGACTAGCTTTTGACTTTGGTTTTTGCATTTTCGTGATTGACTCCTCTTAATTATATTTTCGATCGAGCATCTGTTTAGTTCAATTTCTATATCATTTTTGCGTATATGGTTTCGTTATTAATAACCTTTTTAGCCTTTTCCCCCTCCAGTGTGACAACTCCAAACAATCTTTACTTGTTTTCTTAGCATACTATAGGGCGCCCACTGTTTATAGCTTTGGAAAATTGACCACTTTAGTGACGCTTTACTCTTGTATCTTTGTCAAAATATGGGCTTAGTCCAAAAATGGGACTCAATAGTACTTTCTAAATCGAATGTATAAGAGTGCAGCACGTATAGTGCTTGAAAACAGAAATTATATTGCAATGAACAAAAGAACAACTCGTCGGTTGAACTCTAAGAAACTCACAGAACACACTTTGTGAAGAAAGAAAAACAAAAATTGGTAAGAGAAAACAATTGCCCCTTCAGCCAATGCCCTGCGTGGGTTTTATATGCGCTGTGCGGGTTTTATATGCGCCGCGCTTAACTGTCGCCATGTGCACAAGGAAGCATGCATTCACACATGCAGCCTAGGGACCTAAACACTACCCATGTGTGCTAGTCATCATGTTACCCATGTGTGCTACCCACACCCACTCAACCCATGTGCGTGAGGCGCTGACGAGGCCTAACGGCCACCATGTGTGCGCGACACACAAAACGCAGCCTGTGCTCTCTTTGGTGCTAAAACCGTTATTTCTGTTACAAAATAAAATAAAGAAAAAAATCTAGTTAATCTACTCTACATCTTCCCCCTGCATCATAGTCCTTCTCTTCGAGAGAATTTGCCCTCGAATTCAAGTTGTTTACATCAGTTGCATCTATGGGGTAGTATATTCGAAGATCTACTACATTGAATGTGCTGAAAATGGACCATTTCTTAGGAAGATCAATGGCATAAGCATTGTCGTTGATTTTCTTAACAATTCGAAAAGGACCATAGTTCCTGAGCTGAAGCTTGGGGCATGTGCCTTGAGATAGCTGGTGTTTGTTGAGGTGCACCATGACTAGCTCCCCAACCTGGAATTCTATGAACTTGCGATGTTGATTAACTTGCCTTTTTTCCTACGTATTCATCCTTTCAATATGTTTTTTTAATTTTATGGTGGAATTGAGCATAATTAGTAGCCCACACACCAACAACTTTACTCTTTGGATCAGGTATGACTTGTAAATCGACACTAAAGTTGGACACTTTGGTGTAGACAATCAAGAAGGGTGAATGATTTATGATGCAATTTGTGATACTATTGAGAGCAAACTCAATCTGAGGAAGATATATATCCCACTCTCGAGATCTTTCATGAGTCAAGCACCTTAACATGCTACCTATGGTTTTGTTGAGAACTTTTGTTTACCCATTAATCTGGGGATGATAAGCGCTGTTGAAGTTTAATGCGATATAAAACCTTTGCCACATGGATCTTTTGCATAGAATCAGGTGGGACATTTTTGAGAGTCTGTCCACTACCGCAAGGATGGAATCTATTCTTCTTTTACTGACTAGTAGCCCAATGATGAAATACATACTAAGATTCTCCCAAATTGTTACAGGAATTGGAAGAAGAGAGTAGAGGCCAATGTTTTGGCTGCCTCCCTTAGCTCTTTGATAGATTGAGCATTTTTTCACAAATTTGGTCACATCCCTTCGTAAGTGAGGCCAGTAGTATCTTTCTTCAACTAGAAGTATGGTTTTGTCCTTGCCAACATGACTATTGAATCTCCCAACATTAAGTTTCTACATCAGGTAGTCCCTTAGGCTGGTTTTAGGGATGCAAAGTCTGTTTTCTTTAAAGAGATATCCTTCTTTTAAGTGGAAACCATGCCTAAGTTCATGGTTGATGCATTGGGCCCATACAGTGGCAAAATCCTCATCTGTGGCATATAGCTCATGAAGGGTGTCAAAATTGATGATCCCAGCTTGAAGGATAGCTAGCAGGGTGTCTCTTGCTAAGTGCATCAACTACCTTGTTTATATGCTCTTCCCTATGTTTAAATACATAAGTGAATCTTTGTAAATAGATGATCCATCTCGTATGTGCTCTCGAGATGTCTTTCTGGGAGTTAATCCACCTAAGTGCTGAGTAATCACTATGAAGGATGAATTCCTTTGAGATGAGATAATACTTCTAGTGTTTGAGAGCTTGAATGACAACGTAGAACTCTTGATCATAAGTGGACCGTTTATGACATGCTTCACTTAGTTTCTTGTTGAAAAATTCAATAGGTTTGCCACGTTGAGATAATATTGCTCCAATGCCTACCATGGATGCATCCATTTCACCTTTAAATACTTTGTCAAAGTCTGGTAAAGATAGAACCAGGGTTGTGCAGCTTCTCTTTGATGAGTGAAAAAATGTCTTCTTGCTCCTTACCCCAAATGAATTGTCCTTTCTTGAGACAGTTTGTTATAGGTGTTACAATAGAGCTAAAATCCTTCACAAATCTTCTGTAGAATGTTGCTTGGCCATAAAACTCTTGACTTCATGTATTGATGTAAGGGTAGGCCATGATTGAATAGCATCAATCTTCTTTGTATCCGTTGAAATGCCCTCGGAGTTGATAATGTATCTTAAGAAAAGAAGTCTAGTGGTCACGAACTCACACTTCCTAAGGTTGAGAAAGAGCTTGTGTTCTCTCAATGTCTCCAAAATAGCATGCAGATATTCTAAGTTCACATCAGGATCCTTGCTATAGATTAGGATGTCATCAAAATACACAACCATACAAGTACCATTGAAAGACTTCAAAACGTGATGCATCAACCTTATGAAAGTGCTGAGAGCATTACTCACGCCGAATGGCATGACAAGCCATTCATACAGACCTTCCTTGGTCTTAAAAGCTGTCTTCCACTCATCTCCCTTCCTGATTTGAATTTGTTGAATTTGGTGGTACCCACTACGAAGATCAAGTTTGGAAAAGACAGTGGAGCCTTGCAACTTGTCAAGCATGTCTTCCATTCTGGGAATAGAGAATTTGTACTTGATAATGATCTTGTTAATAACCCTATTATCAGCACACATCTTAATCGTCCCATCCTTCTTGGGTACAATCAGTGCAGGCAAAACATAGGGATTCTTGCTTTCCTTAATGAGGTGCTTACCCAAAAGATCTTCCACTATCTCTTATAAGAGCTTATGGTCTTTGGGGTTCATCCTATTGTGGGGTAAATTAGGCAAGTTGTTACCGGTTATGAAATCTATTTGGTGCTGAATGTTTCTTAATGGCGATAAGGTGTTTGGTAGGTCAGTTGGTGTGAGGTCACTGTAGGCAGATAGCAACTCTTTAACAACATCCGGGATGGCATGAGTGATTGGATCTTGTTCTTTATCTATTAATGCTATCACCACCTTAGCTTTTTTGAGTTCATTGTCAAACATGTTGGGGTTGCAATTAAGATGCACTTTTGGTTTGGATGTATGTGTGGTAGGATTGGATGAGCTTTCTTTTGTAGGGAGTAGGGCTATCTTGGTACCTTTCCAAGTGAAGATGATGATGTTGGGCCTGCCTTTGTGGATGGCATCCATGTCATACTACCAGGCCTCCCCAAAAGAATTTGATAGGCATCCATTTTCACTTCATCGTAGTGCACTTAATCTTTGTAAAAAATTCCAATGAAAAATGGTGTACTTTACACACCTCTTGCACCTTGACCTCATTTTCTTTCTTAATCCATCCTATTTTGTAGGGGTGAGGGTGGAGATGAATGCTCAGTCCTAAAGACTTTACTAGTACCTGTGAGACAATATTTTCAATACTATCACTATCAATAATGACATCTCATACCTTCTATTGAAATGTGCACCTTGTTCTGAAAATGACGTTTCTCTGTGATGGTGTTGGCACCTTCTGCAGTATGCAGCTTATAGCCCTATCACCATCATCACCTTCAGTGGGTTGTGCTTCTTCCCAATGCTCAGGAGACAGTGGATCAAATTAACTGCATGCTTCTGTGGACATTCATTAGATCGGTGTCCTTACTTATAACACTTGCACTTGATAGGTGGGGGTTTGGAATTGGGGTTAGGTTTAGGTGGTAGGTTATTTGGATTGCTGGCTGCCTATTTAGGGATGAAAGTTTTTGTGGTTGCTGTTGTTTCTATTATGGATGGTGGGGTGAGTTTAGATGGGAAACCACTTGATTTTTTACTGGTGGAAGAGTTACTCAAGCGAAACCCAAACGGTGTGGATTTCCGTGGTCTGGCTAATTGGTTTTCCACCATTAGTGCCATACTGTTGGCTTGGTTGACAGTTCATAAGGTTTGGCTCAGTTATAGTCTTTCTTTAATGGGAGAATTCAGACCCTGCACATACCTAACAACCTTTTGACGTTCTTGCTCCTATATATTGGCCCGTAAACCAAGTCTCATGAACTCTTCAGTGTACTCATTGACACTCTTTCTTACTTGCTAGCATTAGTGATACTGCTGGTAGAGGAGCTACTCATAGTTAGTTGGTAGAAACTATTGCACCACCAGTTTCTTCATTCTTTCCCAAGAGTTTATGGGTGCCTCTCCTCTTAGCCTCCGTTCATTCTTCATTTGCTCTCACCAGGTAGAGGTGTCGCCCTTGAGCTTGTAAGCCACCAGTTTTACCTTCTCCTCTGGTATCTCATTGTAATCAAAGAAGTTTTCGACAGGAGCTAACCAATCTAAGAACTCTTCCATATGAGAATGTCCGACAAAAGTAGAGAGATCAATGTTGAGCCTATAATCTTGCTTCTCGTGATGTCGATTAGTAGAATTGGCTCTCATTGCTGAATCTATTGCTTGTCCGTTCTAAGATTCCTCCATCAAATCCATAGTTTTTGGGATTCAGTCCTGGGGTGTTGCAAATTCTTCATCAGAGTCCGGATGAAATGATTGCTTATGGGGAAGATTGAATGGTGGGCGTGATGGTTGCTCAAGTAGCATGGGTGCAGTTTCTCAAAGGATTTCCTTGCCACGAGGTCGAAGGTGTTTTTGGATGTTATTCAGTTGAGCTTGAATTTAATTGGTGGTTTGCTGGAGTGATTGTTGAAGGTCTCGCGACACCTCTTCAATCCATTGCTCGGACTTGCTTTCAAGACCATCCATCGCAGCCCACAGATTCTTCGCGTCATCTGAGTTGCAGTACAAATTCTAGCTTTGATACCAATTCTGATGTAATACATATAGTGCTTGAAAACAAAAATTACAATGCAATGAACAAAAGAACAACTCGTCGGTTGAACTCTAAGAAACTCAAAGAACACACTCTGTGAAGAAAGAAAAACAAAAATTTATAAGAGAAAACAATGGCCCCTCAAACCGATGCCCTGCATGGGTTTTATAGGCACTGCACCATGTGCTCAAGGCAGCACGCATTCACACACGCAGCCTAGGGACCTAAACGCTACCCATATGTGCTACCCACACCCACTTAACCCATGTGTGCAAGGCGCTGACGAGGCCTAACGGCTACCATGTGTGCGCGACACACAAAATGCAGCCTGAGCTCTCTTTGGCGTTAAAAACCATTATTGCCGTTACAAAAGAAAATAAAGAAAAAAGTCTACACCTTTCTATGGACTAAAAGGGTTCCACTTTAAAGATATGACATTTCAAGCAAGAGATGCAAAGTGTGCTATAATGTCTCATCTCATGTCACGTTTAATGCTCTTATTGGGCTTATAGTTTAAAGTTGTCTTATTTCATTTAAATGTCATCTCATTCTATCCCATTTCATTTAAATTATAGTCATAATATGCCTCACAAACATACTATTTTATTGTTTTTCGTAATAAATTTTCATATTATAAGTAATTATGTTTTATATTTTTCATTGTTTTTTTGTATTTTTACTTGTCCCATTTAGACCCATTTTGAATAAATAGAATATTGTAACTAGTACCATCTTATTACCATATTTAAAATTAAAAATTAGGTGGGATAAGATAGGATAAGTTCTTAAAATTAGAGGGTTGTACCATGAGTTAATGGGACATCCTATCTTAACTTACACATCTACTATGAGACTAAAGTGCTCCTTTTGGGACTGTGAGCATCCTTATCCCATAAGATGTTTGGGTCAAATAATTGAAATTTTGGGTAATTACCATTACAGATATGTGTCCTTTAATTGCTAATTTGCTTGAGTCGATTTCTTCACTGAGACCTTCTGTTTCTTAATTATAGTCCTCTCGAAAAAATCTTAATTATAGTCTGCTTGGGGTCTTTTTTTAGCATGTTTCTTAATCGTGGAGCTTGGGTTAAACTTATGTAGCTAAGATACTTGTAAATGTGATTAGATTCAATGTACTATAACATGTATGTCCAAATGTACGGTTTTCTCTGGAAAGTCTAGAGCTTTAATGGCTTTCCACTTCAGCCTGGGTTTTTTAGAAGAGATCAATAAATAGTTACAATACGGAGCATTACAAACAACTTACTGAATCTCAAAATGCTTAGTGAAATTTTTATGCTTGTTTTGGTATTATGGGATGCAGAAGAATAAATGAAAAAAAAGCAGGTATTAAATGTAGGCTATTATTTTTGATTGGCTGGAAGGAGGAGGAAAAAGAAAAGGGAAGGGGACGTTTTGGTGGACTCCAAATTCTTTTTTTGGCCATTTTTGAGTGGAAAGAAGATGATAGAGGGAGTGTTTTGGATTTACATTTCTTCTTTTATGTTATGGTTTTAAAATTTTATATTCTGGTCTCTCTTCCCATACTCATCTGCATAACCAAGTTGGGAAAGTCATGCTTCTTTTCCAGCTGAACATGCAGATTGAGGAAATGTGAAGCTACTGTTATATTCATCTCTGAACTGTTGAGTTATCTTTGTCTCTCTTCCAGCCAATTTGAGTCTCAGAAAGGAAATGTGCTCCTCCGGTTGAGGAAGAATGTCTGTTAAGGTCCTCTAAATACATTTTTATTTATGTATTGCCTCGGTGAAAATATTGCTGGAAAGCGATATTCATCTAATAATAATGACAATCTGGTATTGAAATATGTGATTACTTCTTATAAAAAATACGTGGTTGCTGAGTTTTTTTGTAAGTTTTTCTGCCAATCACCATACTGTGTCGGATCAGTTTCCCTTTTGGTCAAATGATTGTCATTGGTTGTGTTTCTATCTTATTATATCAGGGTGTTTTGGTTACTTTATTATTTCATACTAATTTTTAAACAATCACTCCTCTCAGTTATTATCAGTACATATATGTTACACTCTTGGATTCACAATTTAAAGATAATATATTGTATGGCACTTTGTATAAGTATTGGGATATGATGAATGTTTTGTGCATTTGGAATCCTTATCTAAACTTGTCTTTTTTCCCTTTTCCATTTATTTTCTTTCATCTGAAAAATAATTATGTTCTCTTAGTGAGTAGGTGCATTACGACGCTACACTGATGTATTGCTAAAATGTTTATTTATTCACGGAGCATAATATTCCTGTGACTAGGCCCTGATTATTTTGAGACCTCAAATTGAAATGTGGAGACTATCAACACATACATGCATATATTAAACTTATTCTAATTACCAATGGATCTTTTGACATTTATGCACAACAATCTTTTTTTCCAGGGATTCACTGGTTGGAGAAGTCTACGTTTGTAGAATACAGACAGGAGTTCAACCTATGAACCTCTCAAATTCTGTTCTTTGTTTTTGCTTCTTACTTCATAATCAAGGATTGGAAGTGTGATAAAGATTGCTTTGTTTCTTAAATAAGTTCTTTTCTTGTGAAGAAAGGTACTGTATTCCCAAATCCTTTATATATGGCATAGCATATAGGCTTTTTTTTTGTGTCTATTGTTGGCTATTTATTTTTTACTTCAGTAAACTATTGGTAAATGTACGTGATTTTCTTCCTGTCCACCTACAATAACCTTGGTTTATGGTGTGACAAAAACATCATAGCCGAGCACATGCCATAGATGATTTGGAATGTTGGTGAAATAATTTATGTATTCTAATAACGAAAACTAAGGGTTTCGTGGCATTGTAGTTGCTCACATATGTTCTTGTACTAAAAGCTGTCGTCTTACTAGATGTTAGCAAAATTGCAGATACGATTATGGTAATGCACCCAGTAAAAAGAATTATAGTAATGCAATATTCTGCCTGTTTCAATAACATTTTTTTGGCTATTTATTTTGCTTATTTATTAGTCTCTTTAATTTGAATGCAGGTGTGATGGAAATATCATTATTAAAGGCAGTTCTTAATAATATATCTTCATTTTTCCATTTACCATCCTACGATAACATAAAAGTGGAAGCGATTCTTAAGTATTACCAAAAGGCAGAAGTGATAATGAGATTGTTGAAAACAGTACTTGATGTGATTGTAGACTCTGAAATAGCTTCCAATGAAGCACTTAAGAAGCCATTCGAAGAATTGGGTCAATCTGTTGATGATTTGAGGGAACAATTTGTAAACTGGAAACCATTGTCGAGTAAAGTTTATTTCGTAAGTTCCTTTTTTTTTTCCCATTCAGTTTGTCTGTGAGTTGAATGGTTTTTTTATCGACCAAATACTAGGTATATTTATGCTTAGTAAATGTTATTGTGGTGGACAATGATAGAATTTTCTTCGTTGTGGACAAGTCATGGTATAATAGTTGGTAGACAAGGCAAAGGTGGTGGTGTTACAAGGTGCTAGAATTGGTGCTAGTAGTGCCAGTAAAGTTGTTTTCAATTAGGTTGCAGAATTGAACAAGGTGGTAGCGGTGGACCTGGTGGCTAAGAAATAAAATAGCATTGTAATAATGGGAGATGTTAAATTGCTTCTTAGGAAGCATGTACTCTAGTTTATGAGATTTTAGGCAATCTAGTTCAAGGAATTTTACCTTTGGAGTTACAAGAAATTGCTTCTAACCTCCAGAAGCGCTTAATGGATCTTCGATAATTGGCTTAGGCCAATTTAAGGCATTAAATAAACTTTTGGCAGTGGTATTACCATGATATAATTGCAATTGTGTATTTATGTACTGTACGCCTGTACTCTGCTTATATAGGTTTTGTTTGTGCTATTTGATGGCTTGGCTTCATATTATAAACATGTAAATGGTTATAATGTAAGCAGGTTTACATTTACTGTCTTGCGAATAGGATGGGGAGGAAAATGCACTTAAGTGAATTATATAACCGGGTTTCATTGATTTTAGGTTTTTCATATTGAATCATTGATATCAAAAATTCAGACTCTTGGCTTGGACATCTTCCTTGAATTGAAGTCTTCTAATCAAGGTCTTCCTGATGAGTTGGCCTCTGTGTCTCTTGAGGTAGCAAACGAGAAAAACCAAATTATATTGTTTACTTGCTTTATTTATGTTTTTCAATGGCATAAAGATGGTGGATAGACCTTCCATTTCTCTGGTTTATTGCTTAGCTCGCTAATTTATTGGGGAAAAAAAACTAAATTTCATGGCCATATCTCCAATACTTTTGTTTTGGACATGCAAAAATGTGGCTTTGTAGTTTGTAGTAGGCATCTATGTCCTCTGTAATTATGCGTGAGACACTTTGTGGGTTTGATTGCAGCACTGCATTCAAAAAGTTAAGTATGCAGGATATGAACAAATGACAAGTGTCATTAAAGAAGCCACAAGGGATCAAGAAGAGGGTGTTGTACCCAGCTCAGAAACCTTAGTTAACATTGCAGAGAGCCTTAGTTTACAGTCCAATCAGGAGATTCTTATTGAGGCTGCGGCGCTTGAAAAGTTGAAGGAGAATGCTGAGCAATCTGAGAAGACTGAGGAAGCTGAGTTTATTGATCAAATTATTGCTCTAATGACTCGCATGCATGAGCGTCTTATCACAATCAAGCGGTCTGAGAGCTGCACCCCCATTCCAATTCCACCCGACTTCTGCTGTCCTCTATCTATTGAGCTAATGACAGATCCGGTGATTTTGTCTTCTGGACAAACTTATGAGCAAGCTTTCATCAAGAATTGGATTGACCTTGGGCTCACTGTTTGTCCTAAGACAAGGAAGACTTTATCCCGTACCAATTTAATACCTAATTACACTGTAAAGGCCCTAATTGCAAACTGGTGTGAGTCAAACAATGTGAAGTTGCCTGATCCTGCAAAGTCTCTGAGTTTAAATCAGCCTTCGCATGTCCTGACACATGCAGGATCTGACTTGCACAAGGATGTGCCTTTTCTTTCTCACTCCAATGGCAGCCAACCGGAGTTGCCCGAGTCAACGGGATCTATAGGTTCACCCACCAAGAATTCAGTTCCAACAGGCAGGCTTAATTGCGAAAGAGGTTCCCCATTGCACCCACGTTCTAAATCAGGGGGTTCCTTGGGCAGCATAACTGGAAATGGGCAGAGTTTAGATATCACAAGAATATCACTTACCAGTTCCAAAGACCAATTTGCCAACTCAGAAGAAAGGAGTGCAGACTCGGTTGGTCAACCTTCTGTCTCACCATCTAGAAACGAATTCTCTAATGCTAATGGAGCTGACGTGTCTCAAAACCATAATAGAAGTGCTTCAGCATCCATTATACTTTCTAATGCTAATCATTCTTTGGGAATGCAAGCATATTCTAGTGAGGCCTTGCAGACTTCAAACACTCTGACAAGTTACAGTAGTGATGCTTCTGCTGAGGCAAAAGCAGAGCCCCAAGCTGCTATTCAGCTTCAAGGAAGACCCCGAAGACAGACAATATGGCATAGGCCATCTGAGAGGTTTACCCCAAGGTTAATTTCTTCTCCTGCTGCTGAAACAAGAGCTGATCTTTCTGGCATCGAAGCTCAAGTTCGTAACCTGATTGAGGACCTGCAGAGCACTTCTATTGATATTCAGAGAGAGGCAACTGCTGAACTCCGGTTACTTGCAAAGCAAAATACGGATAACCGGATTGTTATTGCAAGCTGTGGTGCAATTAACTTGTTGGTTGGTTTGCTGCGCTCTACAGACAGTAAAGTTATGGAAGATGCTGTTACATCACTTCTGAATTTATCAATCAATGATAACAATAAAATTGCAATTGCTAATGCTAATGCAATTGAACCTTTAATTCATGTGCTTGAGACTGGAAGCTCAGAGGCCAAAGAGAACTCAGCTGCGACTCTCTTTAGCCTTTCAGTGAGAGAAGAAAACAAAATAAGGATTGGAAGATCTGGGGCTATAAGCCCTCTGGTTGATTTATTAAGCAATGGGACTCCCCGAGGAAAGAGAGATGCAGCCACAGCTTTGTTCAATCTGTCAATATATCCTGAGAATAAAGGTCGGATTGTTCAAGCTGGTGCTGTGAAGCACCTGGTGGAGTTGATGGATCCGGCAGCTGGAATGGTCGATAAGGCAGTAGCTGTTTTAGCTAATCTTGCAACCATCCCTGAGGGTAGGACTGATATTGGTAAGGAGGGAGGGATTCCTGTCCTGGTTGAGGTTATTGAGTTGGGCTCTACAAGAGGAAAGGAGAATGCGGCTGCTGCACTTTTACAACTCTGCACCACTAATGGTAGGTTCTGTAATTTGGTGCTCCAAGAAGGAGCAGTACCACCATTAGTAGTTCTGTCCCAATCTGGGACTGCAAGGGCAAGAGAAAAGGTAAAGCTGTTGCTTCTGATGGTTGCAGAATCACTTAATTTCTAATTATTGGTTTTTGAGAAGAAATTAAATAGAAAATTATTTTGTTTGCTTTCAGGCACAGACACTTCTGACCTACTTCAGAAACCATAGACACGGAAATGCTGGGAGAGGCTGATTTGGAAGCCCAAATATGGTGGGATTTTTCTTTTTACAAAAAGTATCATTTGGGGTTCACTCGTCATTTATTTTGTATTAAAGCATGTTGCATAGGTAAAATTTCCTTACTATAATGTCCAACAACAAAATCCAAGATTTGACAAAACATGTATTCATGAATTTACTGCATTTTTCAAGACAGCATAGCATGTAGCGACCCTGTGAATATTCTTCATTAGTATTTTAACTGGATTTGGCTTCAAGTAAACTATCTTGCATTTCATATTCAAGTACTAGCAACTCTAATTGATATATGAATAAAAATAATGTTAATTCTTTTTTCAATAGATTAAGTTTTAAATTTTTAGAAGAGATGATTTCTTAAATAACTTTTAACATGGTATCAGAACTGAAGGTCATGTGTTTAAATTTCAATAACCTCAAATTTTAAATTGAAGTGTTTGGTTTGTATGATGTATAGAGTCATGATATATGTATAAAATAGCTTGATAATACCGTAGTCATTCACAATGCAAAACTACAAAACTTTGATGATCTCCCACTTTGAGGTTGGATACATTACATGGTTGCCGAGGTATTCACGTTGAAATGCTATTTACATTACCCTTTTTGATTAATCAAATTGAATATGAAAATAACGCATGAAATATAAGTCCTGTTCTAAGATGTGATCTCACAGCGAAAAAGAAGGATTAAATTATTAATATAAATAGACGCTTATATTTTATGGAATTATTGTAGGAATATTTATAAAAACATGGTATCCTTACTCGTCAAATTGAAAGTTTCAGAAGTTCTAAAATTTCAATGGTCCTAATCCTTTTCATCTTTGTCAGTAAATGAAGCGTTTACCCCATTATAAATTAAAAGGAAAGGGGAAAAAAGAATAGAAAAAGAAAAGAAAACAAAGTCTTAGAACCATGAAATGATTAAAAATGAATAGTAATATTTTTTTTATGGTACTATACAATTGTATTAGATAGAAAATTGTAGATAATTGTTAGGTAAGTTGTAATTATAATTTATCTGTAATATATAATAATATTTAAATAAAATCATATATATTATTAATGTTTTTTTTCTTCATCGTTAATATTCTCTTTCATGTAATCTTACAAACGTAGAACACTTGTTAGAACTTTTGATCACTATTAGATATGATAACCTTTAATCATTTAATACTTAAATTAGTCCGAACAATTGACAATACGAGACTATTCTTTTTTCATCTAATAACATATGAGATTAGTCTTTTTACATGATTTAACATAAAAAATGAAGATTTAAAAATATTGTAAGTGTGTTGTGTTTATATTTGTTAATGAACTTAATAACCTCCTTTGTGAAGTGTAAAAAGTGGGTACATATAGGAAAAAAGATTTACCTTATGTAATAATAATTTACCTATGCAGATAAATTTAATATAAGATCGGAGTTATTTTAATAACTATCTCTTTCGAATAATTAAGAGATATTTATAAATTATTTAAATTCTAGGTCATTTATCTAACAATTTTTATTGCCGTAAATTTAATAAATTTGTTACTTGAAACATAAAATATGGTAAATTTATTAAATTTGATGAAGAATCATTTCATAATAGAAAATGGACACACACTCCAAATATTTTATTTTCACATATATTTTATAAATATAAATTTATTAAATTTTAGAAAAACTTACTTAATGTTCAAAAGCTATATAATTAGTTGAAATGGTTAGTACCAACCCTTTTTCCAAAGCAAGAAGTTTAAATTTTTAATCTTATTTTAAGAAATTTTACAATTTAAATTAAGTTTTAAATTTATTAGATATATAAATTATGGAAAAAAAACCCTTTTATGGCATCCATAACATAAAACTAATCAATCTTCTTAGATTTATTAACTTTCACGAATAATTAAGTTAGTAACTAATTTTTTTTATTGTAGTTGATAAAAGTGTGAAACTTTATTTATTTTTATATTTTTTTATTAAATAAAACATTAGTTAAAATAATCTAAATAAAAAGTATTCAATATATGATTGTAGAATAGCCCTGTAACGAGTCACGCTTAGGATCAATAAATACTTGGGAAATATAATGTTATAGGAAATTCAATCGTTAAAAACACAAATATTTGTAAGTTATGACGCAAAACCAAAGAAAATTTAGTGTTAAGAAAATTGTAATTTCATGAGCAATTAAATTTACAAGTATATAAAATAAATGTAAATAAAATAATACCCTCAATTTTATCGTAATTATTTTATTAAAAAAATAAAATTTACAAAATGCACGACCCATTTACACTAAAGAAAATTACTCACAATTTTTTTTTGTTGATCTCTTATCTTTTCTCTCATTTTCTCATCTTACATTTCTTTTCACTACAGTGAACCTTTTATAATAATCAATTTATTATTATTACAAAACTTTAGCAACGAGTGAACGAGTGGATCGTGACGAGTGGCCAGAAAAGTGATATAACTCTAGTTCCTTCGGAAATGGGCTCTCATCACTTTCATATTTTCACTCATTTTCTTTCTTTATTTCTATTACTTTTTCTTTTTTCTTTTATTCCTCTCATCATCTCCATAAATGAAGGATACTATTTTTAATGTACATTAATTAACAATATCTCACTTGAAGATAAATTTTAATATGTCTTCACATTTTAATCAATGCAATAACTCTTCTCCTATCTTATCACTCTTGTAGGCCAATTGAAACTAAAAATAGCTTTAATTTCTCGATAGTCATTGTTTTTGTTAATATGTCAACTGAATTCTTGCTACCAAGGATCTTCATAAGTGTTAACACTCTATCTTCTAATAAAGACCTGATGAAGTGATACTAAAATATGATATGTTTGGTTCTTGAGTGAAATGTTAAATTCTTTGCCAGATGAATTGCACTCTAATTATCACTATACAAAATATTCTTCTCTTGCTTAAAACCAAGCTCAATTAACAATCTTTGAAGCCAAATCATCTTTTTATTGACTTTTGTCATTGCTATATACTGAGCCTCTGTAATAGATAATGTAACAATCTTTTGTATCTATGATATCCAACTTACAGCTATAGTAACCACATTGAACACATAATCAATGGTACTCTTTCGGTAATCGACTTCCCCTACAAAGTCTACATCTACGTACTCTTGTAATTTTAACTCTCCTTTAGAAAAGTACAAATACTTTTCTATGGTGCCTCGCAGATACTTCAATATCCACTTCACTGCTTCCCAGTGAGTCTTTTCTGAATTTGACATAAACATGCTTACAACTTTCATTGCATGGTCAATGTCTGGTCTTGTACAGACTATTGCATAAATCAAATTTTCAATGCCTAAGGCATAAGGAACCCTAGTCGTGAAGCTTTTCTCTTCCTACATCTGAGGACATTGATCATTGGATAGGAAAAAGTGACTTGCCAAAGGTGTGCTAACTACCTTGGCATTGCCCATATTAAATCTCTACAAAATATGTCTGGTGTACTCCTTCTAATATAACTTTAAAGCCCTTCTTTGTTTATCTTTAGTGATTTGTATTCCAAGAATCTTCTTTACTAGTCTGAGGTCTTTCATGTCAAATTCTTTTGACAATTGTTGTTTCAATCTTTTAATATATTCCATACTTGAACCTGCCACTAGCATGTCATCGACATAAAATGGTAAAATGATATACCTGGATTCAAATATCTTGAAGTAGTAACAGTAGTCGCACTACTACAAAAGGGGTATTTAAGTCGATATGTAAAGTCAGTTTTTGGAAAAATTGACTTATAATGAATTTAAAGTAAGTTTGGTGTAGAACCGACGCTACGAACTACATGAATAGTGTCGGTTGACACATAGAACCGATGCTACACACATGGATATTTTCTTCTCTTCTTTCTTCCCCAAACAGAAACTATTCTAAGCGCTGCATAACTCTTAAAAACCCAAAACCTCCTCCACTTCTCTTCCACTCTTTCTCATTTTCCGGCCACCTACGACCACCAATTCCAACACCGGTTAGTGGGTTTTCTTCCTCTCTAAATTATCTTTTAGATCCCCTATTTTTTTGAGCAAATTATTCAAATTTTTTATACCTATTTCTCACTTACAAAACATCATTTTTTCTTGTCACTTTATTTACTCTTGTAAGTATTTCTATTAATCCTACGTACTTATTATTCATATTTTTTCTACTATTATGTATTATTCATATTTTTTTTGTTATTATGCATTATTCTTTATGTGTATAAATTTTTGTATTATATATGTAGATTTTGTATTATAAACTCAGGAGAAGAATATGATGATCTTGAATAACATAGGGAAATATCATGATAATTATTCTACTATTAATTAATATTTTATTTTTCAATTATTTATATTATTTAAACTATTTGTTAAACAAATTTTGGTTTTTTTTCCAGCTATTATATAGTGATCAAATACAAGTTTTAATTTAAGTATAATAGAAAATGAGTAAATTTTGTAAAAAATTAAAAATTTAAGGTCGATTCAACGCGTTGAACCGACTTTAAATTTTAAGTCATTTCAATGGATTCTTTAAGCAAGTTGAAAATTTGTGCGAACGTTGCTCCTTCAATTGGAACACTTAGAGGATCTCTTGTGTCAATCACTTTCACTTCTCTCATCAAACCATATGCAACACTCATAATTATAGTTTGACCTCAGTTATCCCTTAATAATTGTTTTACTTCATAAGTCACATTAGTTTTTTGACCAAGAATACCTCGAATCTTAATTATTAAAACATTGTAAACATTAGTTATCTTGCTTGGTAAATAAAATATATCTAATACCAAACCAATTATTTAAGCAATACATCCCATTTTTTTTCGAGCATGGAAATATCATGATAAGAAGTAGTAGGATTTATTCTCAAAATAAAATCAAAATATATTGCAATTTTTTAGAAAAAAATTTAAAATCTAAAATAAAAATATTCGATAGTAAAGTAAGTTAAGTTGATTGGTTAATTCAACAAGATATGGATGTTAGCATTGGATTTTATTGGTATTGAAAGGATTATGAGTGTTGACTATTTTCATGGATAAAATATTTACCTTTAAACTTATTTTTAGGCATGTTATCAAGTCTATCAAGAAAAGTCGAACAAATATTCAGGTTTAAGATAATCGTGCTTCAAGTATATCTTTTATAATTACGACACATATGATTGCATTCATATATTTAATAACACATGTTCATAAATTTCTAATTATTTTATATTAAAATATTTATTTAAACTTGAATTAATTTATGAAATTACTAATTAAATATTTCTTAGATGTGTTTTAATATTTTTAAGATATGTTTTAAAAATGATTTTTTATATATTATTAAAGTTTTAAATAGTTTTTAATAATGAAACCTAAAATATTTTAACTATAATACTATTAGGTTAACATTATCACTTATATATATATATTAGGTTTAAAATAGTGTGATGAAATAATTTAAAAGAAAAGAAAAAAAACCTAACGGCACCGAAACTGTTGAAGTAGTTGCAACCTCCTTCCTATGACACCGACGATGATGCTTTAGCCTTTTCTGGGTGATTTTTCTCATTGGGTGTCAGAGATCTTCAGAGTTTTTCATTGGCTGGTTTAATTAATATGGAGAATCTAATGGAAAGGATGTCATAGATTTTTTTGGGAATTCCTCGAATAAGGAGTGTAACATAAGCAATTAAATAAATTGGTTAATATTAAATTGATGTCACATTAGAGGTATTTATTAGTAAATTTATTTGATATTTTTATCTTTATATAGTTTCTTCTTGATTAGATTTTTATATGTTTGGATTAAATAATTTTATATGTGATCATAATTATTTGATTTGGTTATTAAATTTTGAAGAAGTTATTTTTACTGAATTTGTAATTAATATTTTTGATATAGGATTTACTAGTTGATTTGATTTAAGTTAAATATATTTTGAATCATCTAGTTAGAATTATTTATTATTAAATTCATTCTAGAACACACACATACACTTGAGTTTTTATGTTAACCTCTTTTACAGTTAATTCGTGGACGTATCTGATTGGTGTGAAGCTTATTGGAATACTGGTCTAGAAATCACTCACGCTAATTTTAGAAACTATGAAAACAGACTAGGAGCTAGTAAGTAAAGTACATTGAGGTAATATCTTAAGGAGGGTATCATAAGACCGAGTTTGTACTTGAACATTTGGTTTTCATAGTGAAAATTTAGGTGGTTCAGTGAACTAATGATTTTTCTCTTAGGTCATGGTTGTGGCCTAGGTTGTTTCACCTAAAATATCGTGTGTTATTCTTTCATTTATGCACTTTATTTTTACACACGATTACATGTTTGACCACTTTATTTAGGTTCATATTTTATAAACATTCAATTGATATAAAAGAAACACTAGATATACTTATTGAGTTTGATCCTTAGGGACTCACATTCCTACTGATGGATCAAATGAAAGAAGGTGGGTCATATGTTAGACCCATACTCTTTGATGGGTATAATTATCCTTACTGAAAGTCTCGCATACAAGTCTTTCTCAGAAAAGATGAAAAAATATGGGATGCTATTCTTGATGGTTAGGAATCACCTTCGGTAATGAAAGATGGTGTAACATTCAAAAAGCCAAGAAGAGACTGGACCACTGAAGAACACACCCTTAGTGAGGAAAACCAAAAAGGTTTAAGCTCAATCTTTGTTGTAGTGTTTATGAATGAGTTCTATCGCATCTCCAACTGTGAGATTGCTAAAGATGAATGGAATGTATTGGCTCTTGCTCAAGAGGGAACCTCCCAAGTGAAACAAATAAAATTGAGATTACTAACATCTCAGTTTGATTCCATTAAAATGAGCAACACTATAACTTTTGGTCAATTCAATGCTCACTTTTGTGATATCACTAATACTTGCTCTAACCTTGGTGAGAAAATTCCACAACCTATACAAGTACGCAAACTCCTAAGCTCCTTAACAGTATAATACAAGATGAAAGTTACAGTGATAGAGAAAAACAAGATTGTGGACACACTAAACATTGATAAACTTGTCGGGTCAATCCAAACCTATGAGCTTTCTCTTAATCCATCCAAGAAAAACAAGAATGTGACATTCAAAATATCCAAAAAGGACATCTTTGATAGTGATGAAGATATGAATGATGAGTCACTAGTCTTTTTAGCATGAAAATTTAATAAGTTCATAAAGAAGAAGGGTCAACAGAATAATCAATCCAAAAAGGGATAACCAATCGTTCGAAGGACCGAAAGTAAAAAAAATCAAGTCTCATAGCCTTGATGGTAAGAAAAGTAAGCCCACTAGTTGTCAATTCTTTACTTGTAAGGGCTTTGGTCATATTTATGCAAAGTGTGCTAACAATAAAAATAAAGTTGGAAAAGTCGCTAATACTGCACTCAATGACACAAAAATGAGCAAGACAATGCTTGTAAGGTATACAAAACCTAAGGAAGCTAGTGGGAAGTGAGCAATACATTTTATCCGACAATAACATGGGCTCACATGTGGAGGTTATAGGGATATGCAGTTTAATTTTAAGTAGTGATTTTGTTTTAGAATTAGAAAAGACTTTTTATGTTTCAAGTTTCTCTAGAAACTTGATTTCTATTTCAAGACTTGTACCTTCTAGTTATTCCTTTCACTTTTCAGAAACATCTTTTAGTTTATTTTATAAATATGATTGTATTGGGAATAGTATTTTTTTTATGATCTTTACTGCAATAATTTACAAAATAATGCCACTTATAATGCTATGTATGTTCAAATTGGCACTAAAAGGTGTATTATTAACTAAGACTCTTCTACATTATGGTATAGGAGATTATGACATATCTCCATAGAAAGAATTAAAAGATTAGTGAAATATAAGGTACTTAGTACTCTAGATTTTACTGATTTTGAGACATGTGTGGACTGTATTAAGGGAAAGCAGATTAACAAGTCAAAGAAAGGTGCCAATAGGAGTTTAGGTATATTAGAAATCATACATACTGATATATGTTGTTTAGGCATGGATATACAAGGTCAGAAATATTTTATCACCTTTATTGATGATTTTTTCGATATATGTATCTCTACATGCTTCATAATTAAAGCGAAGTATTAGATGCCTTTAAGATCTTTAAGGTTGAAGTAGAGGAATAATGCGAAAAGCAAATAAATCTCGTGAGATGAGATATAGGTGGTGAATATTATGGTAGATATACTGAGAATGAACAAGCACCTAGTTCGTTTGCTAAGTTTCTTCAAGAGCATGGGATAGTTTCCAAATACACTATTCCTAGTTCACCAGACTATAATGGTGTAGCAGAAAGGAGACACTGAACATTATCGGACATGGTGCGAAGTATGCTTAGCTATTCCAATCTTCCTAAATCCTTATGGATTGAAGCTATAAAGACGACTGTGTATATATTAAACTGAGTTCCAACCAAGTTTGTCTCAAAGACACCATTTGAATTATAGAAAGGTTGGAAATCGAGTTTGTAGTATATGCACATTTAGGGATGCCCATCTGAAGTGAGGATTTATAATCCATAAGAAAATAAACTAGACCCGTGGGCCATTAGTGGGTATTTCGTTGGATATGTCGAATGGTCTAAAGGCTATAGATTTTATTGTCCATTTCACAACACTAAGTTTATGGAATCAAGAAATGCAAAGTTTCTTAAGTATAACCTGATTAGTAGGAGTGATCAAATTAGGAACATAATTTATGATACTAATCATTTAGAGTCTCAACCTTCCACTTCAGAAAATAGATCGATTGTTTTTCATAACACCCCTCAAATACAAGTTGGTGTTGAACAACCAATCATTGAAATTCCACAAGTTGTTGACAACATTCCAATAGATCAGACTGTTCAGGAGATTCTTGAAACTTCTGAACAATAAGTTGAATCTCATACTTCCCAAGAAGATGATGGTGCAACATTAACAAGATCTAATAGAACTAAAATATTGATAATTTCTAGTGATTATGTTGTGTATCTGTAAGAATATGATTGTATCATTGGAGTTGAGAATGATCATGAATCCTTTTCACAAGCCATGAGTTACAAAGAGTATGAATTATGGTACGATGCTATGAAGGATGAGATGAGTTCCATAAAGAATAATGGAGTCTAGAACCTTGTTGAGTTTCCTAATGGTGCAAAATTCATTGGATGTAAATGGGTCTTTAAGACAAAGAAAGACTCGTTGGGTAACATTGAGAGATACAAGGCCAAATTAGTTGCTAAGGGATTCACTTAGAAAAAAAGGAATTGGCTATATAAAGACTTTCTCCCATGTATCTATCCTTGCGCATTATATTGGCATTAGTAGCCCATTTTGACCTTGAGATGCAACAAACGGATGTGAAAACAACATTTCTCAACAGATATATAGAAGAAAAGGTTTATTTGAAATAATTTGAAGGATTTTTCTCTAGTGATAGTGAGCATTTGGTTTGTAAGCCTAATAAGTCCACATACAGACTAAAATAAGCATCATGCCAATGGTATTTTAAATTCCATTGAGTAATTTCTTCATTCAAATTTGTTGAAAACACAATGGATCAATGTATATACTAGAAGGTTAGTGGGAGTAAGATATGTTTTTTTGATTTATGTGGATGACATTTTGCTTGCAACCAATGATAACAGTTTGCTACATGAGGTAAAACAATTCCTCTCTAAAATTTTGATATGAAAGATATAGGTGATGCATCTTATGTCATTGGCATTAAGATTCATCTTTGATTATTTACTAAGTGTTGCTCCCATTATGAAGGGAAATAATTTCAATTTGCACCAATTTTTAAAGAATGATTTTGAAAAGAGAACAAACGAAGAACATTTAATATGCTTCTACTGTCGGAAGCCTGATAGACCACTAAAGAGCTGCAAAAAAGGTGATGACTTACCTTCAAAGAACCAAGGACTATATGCTTATGTATAAACGAACTGATGATCTAGAAGTGATTGGCTACTCTGATGTAGACTTTACTAACTGTGTTGATTCATACAAATCAACATCTGGTTACATTTCATGCTTGTTGGTGGTGTCGTGTCTTGGGAGAGTGTGAAGCAGACATTGACTATTACTTCCACTATGGAGGCTGAGTTTGTGTCATGTTTTGAGGCTATATCACATGATGTATGGTTTAAGAGTCTCCTTTTTGGGCTTAGAGTAGCTGACTCTATTTCTAGGCCATTGAGATTTTACTATGACAACTTAGTTGCTGTGTTTATGGCTAAGATCAACAAGAGTGGTAGTTGTAGTAAACACATCGACGTCAAATACTTGGCCATAAGAGAACGTGTTGAGAAAAATAAAGTGGTCATTGAGCACGTTAGTATTGAGTTGATGTTTGTCAATCTTTTGACTAAGGGCATACCAGTACTAAAATTTAAGGATCGTGTAGAGAAAATGAGACTTGACTCCACTTTATAAATGTATATATATAGTTTATTATCGTAACTCTTATATATTGTGATATTTTCTCATTTTCATGTACATCTTAATTTATTTGAGAAAATATATTTATATAGGACCAAGAATAAATATAGGATTTATTCATTAAGTTTTGTAACTACATAAATTGTAATACTTGAGAAACTAAATACATTATAATACATGGAAGATAATACTCCCTCTTAGAGAACCTATTGCCATTATTCATATGTTTATTTCTTAAGAAAGATAATCGATGAGATTAAGTTGAACGTTTGGACCAAGTGGGAGAATGTAACTGATCAATTGTTTATTCTTCAATTCATTTTAATCCATTTTTCTTTAACGGATCATTTAGTGTGGTCCATACACTTTGGTCATTAAAAAGTCATAACTCATCCGTTCAATGGCTGGAGGTTGGTAATGTTGTCGAAGCTTTGATGGGAAGCATGATTATAAAAAGACTGATATGGTCCCTAAGCTTAACACACATTTTTCATCGAAATACACCATCTAATCTTAGTGTTGTTAAGAGCTTAGAAGAACCAAAAACAGAGAGCATATAACCATTTTTTTTGTTTTGTAGCTTAGAGAACAATTTCAATAGTTAGAGGTAAGATCCTTGACTTTACAAGTTTTTTATCCCTTTAGTTTGTTTATTCCACTTTTGGATCATAAATTATGCTTACAGTTAATGTTGTCTTCTCTATCTGCTCGAAGCTTTCTAGCTCTGTGGTTGTTGGTTTTTCACCTTTAGCGTTGGTAGTTTTCGTTGGTGTTTCATTGGTGGTTTTCACTATGCTCTGAGATAGGTTTAATAATGATGAGTTTTTAGCTGAGTGGGTGGTGATTTTGGCTCAGTTGGGTGGTGTTTCGTATATTTGTTGTAGTTTTTTGTTTATTTAAAAACTTGTAGATATTTTGATATTTTGATTAAAAAGATTATTTATTATTTCGTTTATCTTTTCTTGTTAAGATATTTGTTAAAATAACTTTGAGAGAATTTCTTATTTATCTAGTGAATCTTTACAATTAAGTTTTAATGTCCATTACTATCGAAGAATTATTGTTATATAAATTGTTAGTTTTAATTTTGTATCTAGATATGTAATATATTTGATAATTCTAATGTTGATTTGAATTATAATTTTTTTTTTATTTAATGAAATTTTTACACCATATTATTTTTAAAAAGTGTTATAAACATAGTAGCACTGTAAAAGAAAAGTCAAAGTCGTTACATGAGAAAAATTGTAAACAAAATAATACTAACGATTGGAACGTAAAACTATACCAATAATAATGTAAAAGTGCTATGATTATCACAATTTTTTGGCAAATGGTAATGATATTATGATATTTGTATATGAATCTGCAATGTCATTGTTCTCAGGGAAATCTTCAGTGTTTTATAAAAAATAAAATATTAATCGTAAGTATAAATTCAATCATAAGATTAGATATGATTATCTTTAAACCCTTGATGAAGAAATGGAGCCACGCCTTTTGATTCCTTAATTTTAACGGTAAGTTGTCTTTACATTCAAGCGTATATTTCATCACTACTCTCACGTTTGTCATTATATCTAACATTTTCTTAAAATTTGAAAATACATAACATGCATACCTCGAGAATTATGATATTTTCACAAACACCCTTCAAATGTAAACAATGTAAAATTAATGTTAGTTATTTTGAAATATGGTATATATTAATCACCTTTTTAAGGTTTTGTTAATTGTGCTTTCAAAATTAATGTTTTCTATCAATTACATACCTAAGGATTTAAAATAAATTAATTATCATTAACAATATTTTATTTTAAATATCAATCTGCACTAAAATTAACATTATTTTATCTTTTAATGATATCATTTTTAAATTTAAGAGTGAATTGATAATTAATCAAATTTTAAAAATATTATTGATATTTATTCTTTTGGAATATATTAAAAAATATCAAAATATTATTAAAATTATCATAATTTTAAATATTAAAATAAATACTATTTTAAATTTAAATAAAACTTGATTTATGTATAAGAATTACATGATAATTTTTTTAATAAAATAACTTAAAAATCAGGAAATTAATTGTTTCGAATATTGGAGTTGTGTTCAAGAAATATGAAGAAAAAAAAAATCAATTACTTTATAAATAAAGAATGTCTGTTATCTCAAGCGTCCTTCCCTATTAATTTCAGCCATATCATTGCATCATCATTAGACAAGTTTGATAAATTGTGGAATTTTCAATTATTTGACCGTAAATTTAAATATTTTATGGTTTATAATTTTTTTTAAATAATTATATTATTCATATATTTTAATAAAAATTTAAATTAACATTTTTGTTTCTTTAAAATTAATAAAAAGTTTAAAAATTTACGATTATACTTTATGATATATTTAATTATTAATAAATGTAATAGGTGGAGTTTTGTGATATTTTTCAAACATAAAAGAGTTTTGTGATATTAAAGCAAACCTCAGGTGTTTTTGATTTTATCCTTTACTTCAAACGTGCTATTAGTACAACCAAATAAATAAATAAATAAAATAAGTGAGATTAGTAATCCATCCAATATTTTTAATGAAAGATTATAAATCTAGTTAGATTAGTATCTTCCTAACACACTTTCATGTAGTTTATCAATTATGTATGAATATTATTAAATTGATAAAAATATAAATTATTTTTTAATAAAATTTATTATTAGTATGTCTAAACACAAAAACGTTGAATGATGAGATATTCTATAATTAAGATACTAAATACTAACAATACCATCACAATATTAGTAACTGAGATAATATCGTGGGACATAAAATGATTGATGGAGAACACCTCACAATAAAAACTAATTGGTGTCAACAATTTTTCCGAGTATTTCTATTTTGATATAATAATTTTACTCGAATTATTAAGTCTACATTTTATATGATTTGTACCGTGAAATTTTAAAAAGTAAACTTTTTTTTTTGTTGTCAAATATCGAGTACATTGTTTACTTTACAATTTCTTTGAAATGATTAATATTTCTTTCCCTTTACATTATCTCTCCATTAAAGGTAGTGGGTGAAATGATGTGTTATGAAGGGAGGAAATTAAAAAAAACACATTTTTTTATTATTTAGACCAAAAATCTAAAAAATTTGACAAAATGTACTGAGCCAATCTATCTATAATCTTTAGTTTTAGTCTAAAATTGATTTGAAATAGTTTGATTTTTCACCTAATTGTGGTTTTTTTAAATAATCGGATCATTCTTTTAACTCAAAAGTCATCTTGAAAGTTAAGAGGTACCTAGGCATATAATCAGCTCCTTACTGGTTTCCTTGGTTAATGTGAGACTTTTAACACCTCCTCTCATATCGACAGGATTCTTTCATTACCGATGGATCGTGAGATTGATCGAGGTTGACCATATTGGGCACAATCGAACCAGGATCCTGCTCTAATACCATGTTAAACAACCAGACCCTTCTCTTAACCGAAAAACAACTTGAAGGTTAAGGAGTACCCAGGTATAACCAGCTCCTCACTGATTTTCCTGATCGATGTAAGACTCCTTAAGGTAGTGTTTGGTTTGCATAATGGAATCGAAATCGAAATAGGAATGAAAATAGAATGTAATAAAATGGAAAAGAAACAATGTTGTTTGATTTAGCCATTAGAATCAAGCTCAGAATCAAGATTATATTGTTTGGTTTGCCACTCGAATGGAATGAAAAAAATTATAAATTACCTTAATACCTCTACATTCAGTAAAATTTAAATAATGACATTTAATTAGGGATTTTGTCTATAAGAACCAACTTTTAGACAATAGTTTAAAAATGGGCACAAGTAGGATTTTTTTTAAAAAATAGGTAAAATCTTACCTTAAACTTGAAACCAAAATTTTTAATCAATTTTATTTAAAAAAAAAGATATATTAGCTCTATTTTACAAAAAATAATTATTATAAACATAAAAAAATATTAACATCTTATAAATTTATAATTAATTTTAAATACATAAATATTTTTTATCATATCATATATTAAAAAATTTATTTTAAAAAATAAAAAATAATTTATTTTACAATAAAATAAATATAAATTTATACATATATTGAAAATCATATGCTAAATATTTTGATAATTCATAAATAATATAATACATTATTATTATTATTATTAAATATAATTATAATTATATTTAATAAATAATTATAATATTAATTATAATTATGATATAAAAAATAATATTCATAAAAATAATTAAATTATTAAAAAAATTGTGAAACCTCTCTATCTAACTTTTTTACAATATATAATACAAACATAACACATTATATCGTAAAATTTGTGTAAAAATATTATCTAATATAATATTATTATAATTATTAACCCAGTTTTTATAATTTATTTTATAATAATAATTATTATTAATTTTGTAATTATTTTATAATTTATTATTATTATTTTAAGTTAATTTATAATAAAATTTTGATAAGTTATTTGTTATAACAAATTATATATTTATTATTAAATATATTTTTGTATTTTATAAATATAAATTATTTTTATTATTTTTTATTCACTCAAAAATTTATTTATTAAAAATTTATATTTTTTTGTATTCAACACTTTAAAGTTGCAAAGGGTAATTAAAATATTTTTTTTGTCTTGTTTTTAAAATAAGAAGAGAAAAAAAAACTTGACTGGGAATTGAAAGATGAGAGAAAAAAATGACTTGTTACTTGATTGAGAGGTGAGAAAAAACCTTTTTTTAAATTAAATTAACAAAGAGCCTCTTTTTAAACTTTTGAATGTGATATGCCCATTATAGACAAAAACAAATTTAATTACTATTTTTTCGTTAAATAAAATACATTATTTAAATCATTATTTTTTTAAATAATTATTACTTAATTAAAAAGAAAATATATTATTAAAATTATTATTTTTCTAAATAGGGTTTAGGGTTTTGAGGTTTGAGATTTGAGATTTAGGGTTTAGGGATTTAGGATTTGGGGTTTAGGGTTTAGGGATATATTTGTGGCTTAAGGTTTAGGGTTAAAATTATTTTTTTAAAAAAAGGGTTTAAGGTTTAAGGTTTTAGGGTTTAGGGTTTATGGTTTTGGGATTTGGGTTTAGGGTTTAGAGTTTAGGGATTTAGGGTTTAGTGTTTTGGGATTTGGGGTTTAGGGTTTAGGATTTAATGTTTTAGGATTTGGGATTTAAGGTTTTGGGTTTTGGGTTTTGTGATTTATGATTTGGGATTTAGGATTTTGGGTTTAGGGTTTTAAGATTTGGATTTAGGGTTTAGGATTTTAGGATTTTGGGTTTAGGGTTTTGGGTTTTGGGATTTTAGGTTTAGGGTTTTGGGTTTTGGGTTTTGGGTTTGGAGATTTAGGATTTGAGTTTAGGGTTATAGTTGGGGTGAGGTAAAATTGGAAAATAAATTTGAGATGAGAATGAAATCATGATTCCTAAAGGGGAGAAAGAATTGTGATTTCTTCTCCTTTAGTTATCGATTATATTCTGTCCCCTCCATTCAACCCAACTAAACACACAAACGAAATGAATCAATTCTGATTTCTTTTCATTTCCTCAAACCAAACATCACCTAGCAGTTTTAGTCTTACAAACAAAATATATAAATATAAAAGTGGGAAGCTATCTAGTAGATTAGATTGTACTTCAACTTAAATTAATTAGTTTATATGTTATATATAAATTATCTTTTTTTTATTTTTAATAAAATTTAAAGGTAAATTTATAACATGTAAGAAATAATTACAATTTGTTTTTTTGTATTTTTGAGGATTGAGAAATGATTATTCTTATTTTTTCAATAAAAATAAATTTTTTAATATACAATTACAATTTATTTATTCTTAAATTTATAAAATATAGTATTTATTTAAATATTTTGATCCTAAAATTTAAAAAAACACTATATTATCTAAATTTTAATCTATAGACACAAAATGGGTATTAAAAATACATCTAATTAATATTAATGATGATTATTTATTAACACTTATTATATTTTAATTCTAGATTATTTTAATTTATAAACTTTTTGACTATAAAATACTACTTTTAGTGACTATTATTAGATGATGATATTTTTTCTTTATAAAAAATGACTATATTAAATAATTATATTGAGAGTTTAATAAGATATAAAATTATGAATAAAATAATAACAACGATCTATCTTATATTGAAAATATCGATTATAAAAAGTATGAATTATGCCTTTGGATTTTTTATACAATCTAAATAATACAATTATAAATGATACTTAATATCTAGATGTTAAAATAAGTTGTATATTATTGAATTTCAACTCGTTATCTTTAATTTATGGATCTTATATTTATATTTGATACTTTAAAATATGTTTTACTTAACCCTATCTTAAAAAAAATCCTAACTTGGTAAATGTGTCGAGCTATGTCGCTTACCTTGTGAAAAACTACAATAGGAATATATTTGTCATATTATAAAATGTGAATATAAAAGTGTAAAAAAAATCAACAAAGCTTTGAACTTTCAATTGATAAAACAACACTAGGACGAATCATAGCTAAACCTTAAAAGAATACTAAAATAAATTAAATTGACACGAGACGAAAGTATGAATACGTTAATAATATGAAAATACTTACGAAATAAGAAAATAATGAGCAAAATTTAAACTAATCACACTCATTCTCTTACAAGAGGTCCTCATATTTGTGTTATGAAACAAAAAAAATGAAACTATTATCTAAACAAGCATTCTAGCAAATCTAGAATATGATAAGCATAAATATATTATCAATCTTTAGACGAGCACTCTAGTAATTTTAGAGTAAGACTAACCTAAAGATATTTCTTTATCTCACGGATAAGAGAATTTTAACTTCCAAAGGGAAGAAAAAAAAATTATTCCTAAAATATTATGAATAAAAAAAGAAAGAAGATAACTTTTTTAATATTACTAGGTCGATTATTTTCTAGGATGCTTCATACAAGCAAATGGTTTAGTTATATACAGTTCAAAAATTTCTAGAATAGTTAATAAAGTTTCTATGTGTGACTTTAATAATATATAAAAAAAGAACTCTAAACAAAATTCTATGTTGGACATAAGAAACAAAACTAAGAGTGTTATATCTCTATTACATATTTTACCTTAGTAATAAAAACTACTTATTTTTTTAATCTTACCCTGTATTATTCTCTTCTACTTATTTAAAACTCATCCTTGACTTTTCTTTAAATGAGGATGGTAGTACTTATAATATTCATGAATCTTTAAAATGAGCTCTTTTTTTTGTTCCACTTTCTTGAATTTGAGAAACAATATCGACCAAATATTTTCTACATGCTTACCTTTAAAAATAATTTTTCCAACAAGTTCTGAAATGATGAAATAGATTCGGTATCTTAAAGATGATTGGACAACTCTTGTTGCTTTCGAAAATGATTTGTTGTAGTATCGAATAATTTATTACATTTGAAAATAGTGAAGATTCATGACTCTTTAACTTCAAAAACATCTACAAATGTCATGACATGTGAATATAAAAAATAATTTTGAGACCTGAGACTAACTTACATTGTGAAGATATTTCCTTTTCAATGTATTCCTACTGAATTTGCATGATATATAACATAGGTTTGTTGATCTCAATACTCTTATTATTTTTGTCTTCAACCAGAAACAACTCATTAACCTTGCTTTCAATAGATTGTTCCTCCATTTTTAAAGCTTTAGGTGAGTCTTCCTTTTTTGAAAGTTTATATTTGACATTGTGTTGGATCATCTTTTTCATTTGAGTAAGATCTTGATTTTGAGTTAGTCCATAATATTTTTGAGTAGGAGCTTGATTCGTACTTGTGCTAAATAATGTTAATAATGCAATCATTTTATCGAAAGCTTGATTCATATTTTGACAAAATTATTGAAACTCTTTTCGTGGAATATTTTTATTATGCTTCATTGGACCCATATGAACCTCACTCTGATACCACCTAATGAAGGATGGAAGCACGAATGTATTAATAATATGGAAGCACTTAGGAAATAAGAAAGATATTATCAAAGTTTAAACTAGCTAGACTCACTCTCTGACAACAAGTTCTCGTATTTGTGTTATGAAACAAACACAAGTAAACTATTATCTAGACAAGCACTCTAGTAAATCTAGAATAAGACAAGACTAACTATGTTATCAATCTTCAGGTGAGCACTCTAACAATTTTAGAATAGGAAAGATATTCACCTATCTTATAGATAAATAAACTTCCACTTACAAATGAAAGAAAGAATAACTATTCCTAAAATATTAGGAATAATAGAAATAAGAAATAAGAAAACTTCTTTAATATTACTAAGTTGATTATTTTCTAAAACAATTCATACAAGCAAAGGGCTTAACTATGTATAGCTCAAAAAGTTTTTAGAATAGTTTATAAAGTTTCTATATATAACTCTAATAGTACATAAAAAAAGAATTCAAAACAGAATTCTATGTGAAACATAAGAAATAAAACTAAGAACATTATATCTCTATTATATATTTTACCTTAGTAATAAAAACTAATTATTGTTTTAATCTTGTTCCTGTTGGAAAAAGATGAATGTTTATTAAAAAAATTAGTAGAGCCTTGTCCCATATTGCCTTTTTACACTACTTTAAAGATGTATAAATAGTAAAGAGTTGGCTATTAGGATTGGGCCCCAAAGGTACCCAATTTTGTGGAAAGGGAAAGAACCTAGGCAAATGTGATACCACACACGCACGTACGTCGTCGTAGTATTCCGGCTGTAGTATTCCAGTTTTCATCAATGTAGTGAAGTTTTGAGAAAGAGAAAAAAATTCTAGGCTGTTTTATCCTGGGGACGACGGGGCTGTGTTTGTTTGCACAAATTTGGACAGAGCCGTGAAACGTCTTAAAGAGAGAGACCTAGTCTGGGACTCAACCCAAGCAATTCATTTCAGGTTATCGGTAATATTATTCCAACACTGTTTTAACATACTTGTATAAACAATTTTAAGACGTATTCCATCTACCATATCTATTGAAATGCTAACTGTTGATTTCAACAAACCATTCTGTTTTGAGGGACTACACTTTAAAAGATGGAGACAAAAAATGTTATTTTTCTTAACCATGAAAAAGGTTGTTTATGCTCTTACTATTGAAAAACCAATATAGTCTAATCCTCTTATTGAAGCTATAACTAATGATTTAGACACCTGGATGCAAAATGATTTTCTGTGCAAAACATTTATTCTTAATGGTTTAGGTGATGACTTGTTTGATTATTATAACTCTGATAAGTATGCTAAGGAAATTTGAGAAGCACTTCAAAAGAAGTACAACACTGAGGAAGTTGGAACTAAGAAGTATGATGTCAGTAGATACATGAAGTTTCAAATGATTGATGGCAAATTAGTGGAAGCTCAATCACATGAACTGTAGAAGATAGCACACGAAATAACTTCTAAAGGTATCACTTTAGATGAACAATTTCAAGTAGTTATTATTATAGATAAATTACCACCTGCTTGGAAAGATTTTAAGAATACACTTAGGCATAAAACTAAGGAATTTTCTTTAGAAAGTCTTATAACCCGTTTAAGAATAGAAGAAGAAGCCCGAAAACAAGACCAAAGAGATGAAGTACTCGTAGTCTCAAACAACAGTACCAATAAGAAACCCTCATCTGCAATTTTGAAACCTAAAGGTAGAACTATGAAAACTCAGAATCGTAATAATAACCAAAACCGTAACCACCAAAATAGAAATAGAAACTATCCTCCCCAGAATGGACCTCAACCCCCTTAAGGAATAACACATTCATGTGTTATAGTTGTAACAGACCTGGCCATTTGGCTAGGAACTGCCGAAATAGGAATCGTCCTGCCCCACAAGCGAACCTTACCAAAGATCAACTTATTGCTATGATATCTGAAGTCAATTTTGTTGGTGGATCCGAGGGGTGGTGGGTGGACACTAGTGCTTCTCGTCATGTTTGCTATGATCAAGACATGTTCAAGTCCTATTCTGATTCTGAGGATAAGAAAGTGCTACTGGGCGACTCCCACTCCACTAAAGTTGCTGGTACTGGTGAGGTGGTATTGAAGTTTGCCTCTGGAAAGACTATCATCTTGAAGGATGTCTTGCATACTCTAGAGATAAAGAAAGAACTTAGTTTCAGGCTATCTTCTTAACAAAGTTGGGTTTACTCAAATTATAGGGGCTGATTTATATACTATAACTAAAAATAATATATTTGTTGGGAAATGGTACACCACTGAGGACATGTTTAAATTAAATATTGAAATCAATAAAATCTCTTCTTCTGCTTATATGTAGTGTTCTTTTAATATTTGGCATGCTAGACTTCGTCATGTTAATAAACGCATAATCAAGAACATGATTACCTTAGAACTAATTCATAAACTATCTTTGAATGACTTTGAAAAATGTAATTTTTGTAGTCAAACTAAAATAACCAAAACTTCACATAAATCAATAGTTAGAGAATCTGAACCTTTATAATTAATACATTCTGACATATGTGAACTTGATGGAAATTTAACAAGAAATGAAAAATGCTATTTTATAACTTTTATAGATGACTGTTCAGATTACACTTATGTATATATAATGAAAAATAAAAGTGAAGCGTTTGACATGTTTAAAATATTTATGACTGAGATTGAGAATCAACTTAACAGAAAAATAAAAAGGTTTCAAAATGATAGAGGCACTGAATATGATTCCAATATCTTCAATGATTTTTATAAAACTCATGGAATCATTCATGAACAAAACTGCACATTATTCTCCTGAAATGAATGGCAAAGTTGAAAGAAAAAATAGAACTTTTACTGAATAAGTTGTTGCAATTTTATTAAACTCTAGTGCTGCTTCTCATTGGTGGGGAGAAATTTTATTAACTGTTTGCTATGTGCTAAATAGAGTGCATAATTCTACAAGTAAAATTTCACCATATGAAATTTTGAAAAATAAGAAACCCAATTTAACTTATTTTAAAACTTGGGGTTGTTTAGCCTATGTTAGGATCCTTGATCCTAAAAGAAATAAACTTACTAGTAGAGCATATGAGTGTGTATTCATAGGATACGTTGTGAATAGTAAAGCTTATAAATTTTATGACTTAAATGATCATGTAGTTATAGAATCAAATAATGCTGACTTCTATAAACATAGGTTTCCCTTTAAAATTAAAAATAATAGGGGCTCGTCTTCTAGTAGTTTACCCATAACTAGAACTAGTGAATAAAATGATGAATTAAACACTAAAATTAGAAGAAGTAAACGAGCTCGAACCCTTAAGGATTTTGGGCCTGATTTTTATGTTTATACCTTAGAGGAAGATCCCTAACTTATAGGACGAAGCCATAAATGATGAAATGGACTCTCTTAAGTATAATAAGACTTGGTATTTAGTTGACTTACCTCCTAGTTGCAAAACCACTGGATGTAAATGGATACTAAAGAAGAAATTAAAACCCGATGGTACTATTGAAAAGTACAAAGCTCGCCTTGTAGTTAAAGGGTATAGGCAGAGGGAAAATGTAGATTTCTTTGATACCTTTTCACCAGTCACCCGAATAACTTCCATACGTGTACTTTTTTCTCTTTTTGCTATCCATAATTTAGTAGTACACCAAATGGATGTTAAAATTGCTTTCTTAAATGGTGACTTAGAAGAAGAAATTTATATGGATTAACCTAAAGGTTTTTTTATCCCAAGTCAAGAAAATAAAGTTTGTAAACTAGATAAATCCCTTTTATGGTCTAAAACAAGCACCTAACCAATGGCATGAAAATTTTGATAATCTAGTTATCTCACATGGATTCAAAATAAATGAAAGTGACAAATGAATTTATTATAAATTAGAAGATAACATTTGCACTATTATATGTTTATACGTGGATGACATGCTTATTTTTGGATCAAATATTCATGTTGTGAATAATGTGAAAACTTTGTTAAGTGGTAACTTTGATATGAAAGATCTCGGAGAAAAAAGTGTAATCCTTGGTATAAAGATCACTAGGTCTGAAAAGGGAATTTTTCTAGATCAATCTCATTACATTAAGAAGATCTTAAAGAAATATAATTACTTTAACTGCAAACATGTATGTACTCCTTATGATCCTAGTGTAAAGTTGTTCAAGAACATCGGAGATGGTGTTAGACAAACTGAGTATGCGAGCATCATTGGTAGCTTATGTTATGCTACTGATCACACTAGACCAGACATAGCTTATGTTGTGGGACTACTATGTAGATTTACCAGTAGACCTAGTATAGAGCATTGGAATTCTATTGAAAGGGTTATGAGATACCTTAAGAGAACTATATACCTTGGATTACATTATAAAAAGTTTCCCGCTGTTCTAGAAGGATACAACAATGCATATTGGAACACTTTATCAGAAGATTCCAAAGTAACTAGCGGTTATATATTTAACATAGCTGGTGAAGCTGTTTCTTGGAAGTCTAAGAAACATACAATATTGGATCAATCTACAATGGAGTATGAAATGATAGTACTAGCCACTGCTAGTGAAGAAGCAGGCTGGTTAAGAAGTCTGCTAGTTGAGATCCCTTTATGGGAAAGACCGATACCAGCTATCTTGATCTACAGCGATAGTACCGCAGCTATTGCAAAGATTCAAAACCATTACTATAATGGCAAGAGACGATAGATACGTCGTAAGCATAGTATTGTTAGAGAATTTCTCTATACGGGAGCTGTAAGAGTGGATCATGTGCGTTCTGATGAAAATTTGGTAGATCCTTTGACGAAAGGATTACCGAGAAAGAAGGTTTTCAAAACCTCAAAAAGAATGGGAATAATGCCCTTAGAATAAAGAGTTACTCGTGATGGTAACCCAACTTATAGACTGGAGATCCCAAGAAATAAGTTCAAATGGTAATAACAAGTCATAAAGTGATATGACATGAATCATGCTATTTTCAAATCCCATTCTATACTATTAGAAGCATGAAGTCCTGAAGCGATAGAAAAGGATGAGTTAATTGTTAAACTCTTAATGAGTTCTTACTCTATGTCGAGTGGAGTACATAGCTATAGGAGTGCTCTTGATAGACTCACCTATGTGAATAGGAAGTGTGGCCGCTTTCTATGGAAATTTTTTGGGCAAAATTTACTAGAGCGTTCACTATATTGGGATACACGTGTATGACCGTAAAGCACAGGCTTTTCGAACTACACCTTGGATAGGTTTTGTGTGTTAGATATAGAGTTCAAAACTACAAGTTACTCTAGCATATTCTAAAGCATTAACACTATACAAAGGTTCAAGTCGATAGACACCTTTTGCTTATGCACAATCTTATATTTTTAAATGATCGGTTGCTCAATAAAAATTATTTTTATATAAAATTCAAATGGAGGATTGTTGGAAAAAGATGAATGTTTATTAAAAACATTGGTAGAGCCTTGTCCCACATTTCCTTTTTACACTACTTTAAAGATATATAAAGAGTAAAGAGTTGGCTATTGGGATTGGGCCGCAAGGGGTAACCAATTTTGTGGAAGGAGAGAGGACCTAGGCAAATGTGATACCCCATACGCGTGTGCACCGCCACCGCCACCGCTGCCGTCCGTCTGACCGACCGGCCGTGTCGTGCTGAGTCCAAGTGCGTGTGCGTATGTGTGAGGTGAGGTGGCATTTTATTTTTTGGAAAAATATTTTTTTTACAGAAAACTTTTCCACTCAAAAAATAGTTGTTATATATATTTTTTTCTCAGAAAAACAACTGTTATTCTTTTACTCATAATATGGTCGTTGTTTTCTTTTACTCATAATATGGTTGTTGTTTTCTGTTACTCATAATATGGTTGTTGTTTTCTGTTACTCTTCTTTATTCAGAAAATGGTTGTTACTCTTCTTTATTCAGAAAATGGTTATTACTCGTCTTTACTCAGAAAATGGTCGTTACTCGTCTTTACTCAAAAAATGGTCGTTACTCGTCTTTACTTAGAAAATGATCGTTACTCGTATTTACTCAGAAAATGGTCATTACTCGTCTTTACTCAAAAAATGGTTGTTACTCTTTGTTACTCAAAATAGTTGTTACGCTCTCCATTCCCAGACATTATCATTATTATCATAATGGCAACACGGTTTCTCTCAACAATTCTAAGTCTTTTTTAGTTTTCTGAGCAACAAATTTTTCAGCTGTAGTATTCCAGTCTTCATCAGTTCAATGAAGTTCTGAGACAGAGAAAAAGATTCTAGGTTGTTTTATCTTGGGAACGACGGGACTGTGTTTGTTTGCACAAATTTGGACAGAGTTACGAAACGTCTTAAAGAGAGCGACTTAGTTCGCAACTTAACCCAAACAATTCATTTCAAGTTATCGATAATATTGTTCCAACATATACTTGTATCAACAATTCTATATTATAAATAAATGAAAATTTAACCTTGTTGAGCTACACGAGGATGCAAAACTCCTTAAATTTATGATCTCATATATGAGACTTTGGTAAGCCTTATTGATATGGACGTAGCAAATACATTTATTTTAACTAATGGGAAGCATTGAGTGCTGAAGTTCGGACCTGAGGTATTTTCCTTTCAAAGGAAAGTCAATGATCATAAAAAGTTAAAAAGACATTGTTATTATAATTTTACGTAACAAATAACAATCATGGGATAGATAAGATTTAAAAAAAAAACAAAATTTGTTTAGGTGGTCATGAGTGGCGGAGCAAAGATGTAAAGTATTTCTCAATTCAATTGATTATAAGAAGTTAAACATATTTTTGTTTTGATTGTGTACCACATTCATTAGAAATTACGATAGAGATAAATAGAAAAGAAAAAGTACACCTTAAAAAAACATTTTGTAAAAAAAGAAAAAACATTAGCGTACTTTAAAAAAAAAATAAGTAGAAACATTAGCGTATATTAGTTAATATTTTTTAGAAATTAAAGTGTTTAAGACAAATTTAAATGGCTTGACCTATATTTTTCTTTTCCATGCCGGGGACACATAATAAGAGAAAATTGGTTTATAGTACTTATTGAAATTAAGATATTTCTAAACATGTAATTGCATATAAGATCTTAAAATACTCATTTTTAATAATTATAAGAAAAGTAATTCAAGTTAATAATTTTAAAATTAGAGTAATTATTTTCACATAATTACCAACTAGTTCTACCAGCCACGTAATAATATATAATCATTCTTTTTTGGGCTAAATTACATATCATAATCGTTGCAATGCCAAACAATTTGCTTTTATATAAAGATGGCTAAATTAATTGGTTTTTGGTTTTATATAATAATAACCGTAATTGATGACTCTTTGAGATTTCCAGCAGTTGACATTTCCCCTTGCTTAGCCGGAAAGGTAAGAATTTTGATAGAAAAAGGAGAAGTTAAAATTACCAATTACAGTGAAAAAAATTGAAGGTAATGAATGAAATAAAGGGTAGCAATGTTCATATTCGAAAAAGAAAAATGACTGTGGTCATTATAAAAAGTACACAAACAAGTAATCTCTTCCAAGCCTTAATATCTCAATATTCTCTCACAATTCTTACCGTCTTACCAAAGAATACAATAATACAATGTGATAAATCTTAAACGAATTAATCAACCATAATAATGTTATGGAAAATAATTGATAAATAAATATCAATTAGGCCCATATAAATAGGGTAAAAATAATTAACATCGTCTTCCTTCCTCTAGAAGATCAAAGCGACAACAGCCCATCCCAATACAACACCTCCGACCAACTTGTGCAAGCTCTTCATTGATTTAGCCCCACTCTGCAATTTTTTATCCAGAATTTCAAAATCTTTATTTCACATCAATTAAATAAATACCTACTTAATCAAGTACTACAATTATTAATTCATGATTTTTCTATCAACTTGCAGTTTGTTTTTTTTAATTTATATTTCCTTTGAAAAACAGACAAAAATTTATTACGGTCACGCAGATGGGGAAAAGATATAAATATTATTTTTATACATCTTTCAATTATAATACATGTTAAATATTATTTAAAAAAATAAATAACTTTTAAAATTTTTAAAATTTTCTGACACAAAATACGATAAAATTTATTACATACATTTATGCATTATTAATATTTTTTATTTAATTATTTATAAGTGTAATCAGATTCACTTAATAATTATTTATTTATAATATATAATAATTATGTATAATAGTTATAAATATAATTATTTATATATTACAATTATAACGATTTTAAATACATTATATACATACACTTTTCATATATATATATATATATAAAAGGTGAGTTATTGCCTTATATAATATATTTATTATAAAATTTAAAATTTATCAAAAATATTCTTTTATCCCTAATATATTTATTCTATACTAATTAAAAAATTTAATAATTTTTCAAATTAACAATAAATATATTATAAAACAACAATATAATTGCATCTACAGTGTATCACACCCTCAGCTGTATAAATCATATTCTATTACTTATCATTTTGGATCACCATAAAACAATTAATAGGAGGCGCGGAATCACTGACAGTGTTTTTTATAATTGTAACTACAGTGTCGGCAGCAAACGTGCACGCGTTAATGTGCGCGTGTGATACAGATTAAGATCTTCTTTAGAAGTGGGAACCGAGTGAAGATAGCTTGAAACACGCAGGCAGAGATTTCCCTCTACTGGTGTAAAAGTCAATAAAAACAAAATCCAATCCTCGAACCACTAGAACAATGTGGTCGAAGGCTTAGCTCCAAGTACTAGACCTCGATCTTTCTAAGTAGTCCAAACAAATCTAACTAAATGAAGCACATTGTTCTTTTTAGTAAAATACGTTCCATATAAAATCGAAATTTCCAGATCTGGAAGCGCATATTGCATTTTCAAGTGAATGTTAAACGAAACACATATTCATGATTAAAAAGTAGAGAAAGAAATAAACATTACCTCATCATCAGCAACAGCTGGACCAGGAGATGTAGCGTCAAGACTAGGTCCAGGTGCTTCCATTGGAGGAGCAGGTGGGCCCAGCAGATCAGGTGATGGTGCTGGAGCTAGTGATGATTTGTGCTTCTTTGTCTTAGATTTCTTCTTAGACTTGCTAGGTGCTGGAGCGGGAACCTCAGCAGTAGGAGCAACGGACGGAGCAGGAGGAGAGCTTTTAACCGGAGCTGGTGCAGGAGACTTCACCGGTGGAGACCTCACTGGAGCTGGAGCTGGTGGAGAACTAGTTGGAGCAGAAGGAGAAGGTGGAGAACTCACTGGAACTGGTGCTGGCGGAGAGCTTTCTGGAGCAGCCGTTGGTGAAGTCGCCGGAGCTTTAGCTTTAGGTTTCGATGGTGTGGGTGCTGGGGATTGGGGTTTTGATGGAGCCGCTGCAGGCGATGAAGTAGGTAGACTCGATTTCGGCGATGAAGCCGGAGCCGGTGACTTAGAGTTTGAAGGGGATGCAGCTGGAGTTTTAGCAGCCGGTGACTTAGAGTTTGAAGGCGATGCAGCTGGAGTTTTAGCAGCTGGAGTTTTAGCAGCCGGAGGAGCCGGAGATTTTGAAGGTGAAACCTCCGGAGATTGACCTCCGACTCCGGCGACCACAATGCAGATCAATGCGAATACAAGTACACCTTTTCGATCCATCGCTCACTGTGAAGTTTGAGATAGAATAATCGAGTTAATGATAAAGTGAGAGATCAGAGAGCGAGAGATGAAGATGTAAAATGGTAGGGAAAAGAATATATAGACCGTGTCAGAGGCTCATCTTATAATATCGGAGGGGAGTAGCTAAATCTGGATCGTTCAAAGGTTAGTGGGCTCTACTGAGAGATGGGCCCTGAAATAGCCGTTGGATCATATGAAAAAAGAGAGAGTAAAGAAGGTTCGGATCGGTGGGCCCAAATAATTGAAATGAGCATAACGACAGAGTTAGTTTAGCTATTAACAGACTGGCCTCGGAATAAAGTTGGGGATTAAGTACATGTGATACGATCATTTGATGAATTTGTTGAGGATGAAGAAGAGATTACAGGACGTATACTATGGATATTACTCTGTTACGCGCTTAAAGTGACGCCATTTTACTAGAACTACAAGCTGGATGTGTTGATACTTGATCATAATTTAATATATATATATATATATATTATTTCATATTATAAAATAATTAATCTTATATGTGTGATATTGTAATTATTTTAGTAATTTAATTATTTAATTACAGATCCAATTTTCATCAACTGCATTATTAGTGTTTATTTTTATATATATTCTTTATTTTAATCAATTAATTTTTTTCGCTATATTACCTCCATTACATTTTGTTCAAATATAATTAACTAAATTTTTTAAAATTAAAAAACTAAAAACTCATTTTGTAACAAATTCTGTGTTTAAATTACGTTTTATTGTTTTGTAAACTAGTTTTTTATAAGAAAAAGTGAATTCGGAATATTGTTTTCAAAAGCCTTATTTTTATGTTTCAAAAACAAAACAAAAATGTATATAAAAACAAATTGAATTCTAAATTGATTCTAAATTCAAAAATTGAATTAATTACCAAACAATTTTTATTTTGAAAATATGAATTCAAAAACCAAAACTTAAAAACATAATTAGTTACAAAATACACTCTAAATGATTAAATTATACAAACTAATATTTTAAACAAGATAATTTTGATTGTTATAATATAATTTCACTCTAATTTTTAAATTTATAAATATATTAGACCTAATTTCAACTCAAAAAAAATCAAGAAGTCAAAATATAGAATATAATGAAGTTTAAGGATCAACTATGTTAACTATCATTTACATTCCTAAAGTTCACCCAAATTTCAAAAAAGGTCCAATAGTTTCATTTTATATCAAATGCTTACTTCGTGGTATGATTTAACTAAAAAAAAATAACCTCTACATTCTACCAACAATATAATAAGCAATGCAAATAAATATAATACGTTACCTTAATTTAAAAAAAAATCTTCTAAAGAAATAACATATAATGCAAAGAAGAAAATGAAAAGCATAAAATACAAAAAGAAAACATCGAGAACAAAGTGTTCATTGTCTCTGATAACCAAGCAAAAGCAATAAAATCTTTTCAAAACATCTCAATTACTGTAATAATTTGAAATGTAACATACTAGACAACTAAGTAAGGGAGAAGGAGAAGTAGTTTACAATTAAGTTTCATCCATGAAACTTGGACATTATTATCAGCATGAAAAACTTGAAATTTTTATTTTTAATTTTCTTTACAAACAAAGCAAAGGATGCTTTGACTTCTTAAATGTATATTTGGGACATTTCTTTTTCTTTTTTATTTTATAAATTTAATTAATCTTTTATATTATTTATAATTTTTTGTTTTTATTTTAAAGAGTTAAATTATGTATATTTTAATCTAACCAATAAAGAAATCTAATTTAATCTTATGCTTAAGAATTTTTCCACGTTAATTATTAAAATCAACTTTATTTATATTATTTTCAAACCTTAGATTAATACACTATTAGGAAAATTTTAAAGAATATTATTGATATTTACTCTATTAAAATATATTAGTTTGTAAAAAAATAACAAACAAACACGAATATAAACTATACAAACATTCACTATTACAATATATACATAAGATCTTGGAAATTTAATATTAATTTTTTAAAAAATTGAGGCCAAAATCTTATGGAAAAATCGAGACCATAGACATAATCAATTTTTTTTTCTTTTACACCAAAAAATAATTTTTTTCTTCTTTTTTTCCTTTTTTTCTTTTTCTTTTTTTTTTCTTCCCTTAAACTACAAAAATATTTAAATATAAAGAAACTTATATAGTCACGATTATTAAATGATCATGATCATAATTAAAATAATAGAATTTTTAATATTTTTAAAACCGAAATAAAATAATATATTGTGTGTTATTTATTTAAAAAAATATAAAAATTACTTAACAATTTTTTCATTTCTCTATTAATTTAATTCGATGTATTTTATCTCTTTTACATCATGTACACACCAAATTTTTATATCAAATATTTTTTTATCTCCCCAATTTTTTACCTCTCATTTTCTCCTATTTTACCCCTGTTAGTCCTCTTACACACATTTTCTTTTTCTCTTTTTCCCTACAATTTTCTCGCTCGTATTTTTCTCTTTTCACCATCGATCAAACCCTAAAATCATCATCATCACCTTCTTCCTCGCTTGTGATTTTGGCCCCCATTAAGGTCATGGATTGTTACACCGATAATTGTCGGAGTCAAAGTCCATCCTCCCCTTCTTCATCAATACAATCACTTTTCTCCTATCTCCATACCTAATGTTGGGTATATGATTTATTTTGCGGTGCGATTCTAGACCAAGTTATTCTAGCATTATTTATTTTGAATTTTTGAGCTGTTAGAGAGTTTCAGTATGAGATTTGTGGCTAAATATTAAGGAAACTTTGGTTTTTTGAAGGTCTGGCTTAGATCTTATTATAGAAACTATTTTTAAGTTATATATCTCCATTTTTTGACTTCGCTTTGATATTTACAAATCAAAGATTCTTATATATTTTAGAACTGATGCAAATTTGTCTCTAGTCTAGTCTCCAAAATTTTCAAATGTATCATATGTTTTGCTTTTCAGGTTCTTTTCTCGAAAACCACTTTAAAATTTTATTAGTTGGTAAATTATTTTAAAAAAATTGGACTGCTTATCCTTTACTTGCATTATTAATGTTCATTCAATAACATTTTATGCTTCTTACACAACATATATTTTTACATTGACTCAAGTAATTTTTGTGATTTTCAAGATGATGCAATCTTTTAAAAATAAGGTTTAAAAGTCAAAAGATATGTTGGGAGAGACTTAAGAGGGTGTGAGACTTGCATTTTTAAATTGTTATTTGGATTTTGCTAGTATATATATTGCCTCTTTTTTCTCATTACTCATCACTCAACTATTTTTTTTACCTGATTGTTTAAATCATTTTAGGGCATGAGATTTCTCTATATACATTGTTTTACAATGTATCATTGCCATGTTGTTGGTTTTGACTTCATTCAATTTTGATGATGAAGACTATGAAGGCTACGAGTATAACCTTTTTAGATAGCTTTCAAAAGTTCACATTGTATACTTGAATTGGTTTATTTAGGAGATAATATACAAGATTTTTTCTTTTATCATTCTATTCAATGTTGTTTAAAAGATTTTGAAAATGATATTTTTTCTTTCTACTCATAAATCTATAATTTGATATGTAGATGATTTGTTATTTTATAGGACTTGTTTTCAACAATTTAAAAGGTGTTGTCAAATTAAAAGATCAAGGAACAAATAGAATTAATGGAGTTAGGATTATGATTTTTCAACAATTTGTTAGAATTAATGGAATTGTTTTCTACGTCGGAGACATTTTCGTGTCAGTAGGTAAACTTACATGGTTTAACTAAGAACTTATATGATCTGACTCTCTATAAAACAAGTGTTGATAATTATATGGCTTGAAAATTATCACCATCTTGATATACATTTTTTTTTCTTACGGACTTTTGATTTTTGAACTCACTTGGGAGCACTTACACAAATTGCAAGTAATGTGTATGCCTTTCTACAGGTGGTTCTTGCCTTAATTAGTGCATTTTTAATGGATAAAATTGGAAGAAGACTCTTTATCATGGTAAGCACTTACCACTAAATTTAATGTCATTCTATGTTTTGTGTCTATTTGATTCAAATATGTATAAGTTATGTTATTATATTCATTTCTTTCCTTTTTTACTTTTAGACTTCTGCATCATGATATTTTTGGTAATATACTAATTACAACCTCCCTTTTTTTCAAAGTAACTAGGTTACGAACTCATCGATATTCCTTTACTATGTTTCTATGGAACAACTTTTAACATACTCATATCTAGTTAACAACAACAAAATAAACATTTGCACCAAACATGTGATTCTTCATTATCTTAAACTTAACATTTAGGCAACCAAACATACGCATATCCTTTGGATTCATGTCATTATAACTATACTAACTGGTTTTAGAGGCCCATTGCATGCTCAATTTCGGCTCCAATTTGCTTCACATGGACATCATGGTACAAACGGACAACCTATTGGTTCCTAACTTCTCTCTTTCTTTTCTAGTAACCATTATTATACCTTTCATAACCACAGATTGATTAAAGTGTCTTTCTTGTTAATATATATTTCTCATTTGTATATTGTAATGCATGTAACTTATGCATATCCTATTTGTTTTACAGGATAGGTAGGTTTGATACTTTGCTCATGCCCTTATGTATTAAATATTGCACATAGTTTGATTTTTGATAAGTTATGTTATGTTTCCCAGTTCTCTTAGACTACCTTTTTTATTGTAGTTTTTTTTATTGTAGCACTAGTACCAGTGCCTATGTACCAACACACCAACACCTATGTTGATTTGAAGAAATACACTTATAAATGATTATAATAGTAAAAAAGTTAGTTTTTAATAGTAAAAATATTCTTCATAGTCATTATAAATATTAAAATTAGCTAGTAAGGTTTTATTATTTTTTAGTGTATAAACTCTTAAATGTAATTATACTTTTAAATTTAATATAATATAATTTTTAATATTGTAATCAATAAATTTATTATAATTTGTATTGAATTTTAATATTGTAATTAATAATTATATTTTTATTTAAATTTATGGCCATAAACATACCCTATGACCTCAGTTATTGAAAGACCGAGAACATAGATATATCATATGACCTCGGTTTTTAAATAACTAAGTTCATAGGATATGTCTATGACCTCGATTTTATAAAAAAATAAGGTAATAGGTAACAGTCTATAGTCTCTCTCACTTAGGTTTCGGTTCTTATAATCGTGATCATAAACCTAAAATTATAGTTAAAAACCAAAACGATATGTATGCATTGTAGTAATAATGGTACAAATACACACAACTTGTAGTAATTTTCATGTTAAATTTCCATGTCTATGTTATAAACAAATTTTGGATGACATTTTGGTCGAGATTGGTTTCATCACACCTCAATAAAATACTAAAAAAATATAAAAAATAATATTTTTATTAAATTTATAATAATAAAATAAAAAATTTAATAATATTGAATGAAATTTAATTAAATAACATTCAATATTAAAAGATTTTAAATTATTGTAGTTTAATTTTTTAATTTAGATGGTATCTAATTAAATGAGATTTAAAATGACATGATGTGTTAAATTTTTTAATAATAAAAATATATAAATTATATATAAATAATATTAATTTTATATTTAATTTTTTTAATTATAAAGATTATTTAGTCATAGCTAAAGGTAAATATGCATTTTAAACATCATTTTATCGGTCGGGAGGTTTTATAATTTACTAATTTTTAATTATAAAGATTATTTAGTCACCGCTAAAGGTAAATATGCATTTTAAACATCATTTTATCGGTTGGGTGGTTTTGTAATTTACTAATAATTTTTTTCGTATATTTAATATGACATAATTGTTATTTTAAAGTTTTTTTCTTTTTTATATGTTTTTTTTTTCTTTTCTGATTCAATTTTGAATTTATTTTTGAGCTATATAGTTGAAAATATCATCATTTTACAACTACATATCAATTTTTTTCATTCTTTAAATCACTCACTTATTTAACTGTCTTTAAAAATTAACACTGTGTGCTTAAAACAACATTTGTTTAAAAAGTATATATTTAAAATGATGCAATAAATACATGTTTGAAAATATTTTTAATAATACTTGTTTAAAAAAATATTTTTCATGGAACCAAAAAGAAGAGTATATGCTTATTATATTTTTCTAATATATGATTACATATTTATTACAATTTTTACAGACAACTTGCGAAGAAAATGCAGTTAAAAGTTAAAGAAATAAAAAAAAGACTTTTAAAAAAATTTGAACAACTGTATATTTTCTCCTGTTATATAAAAGAATTTATAAAAAATAAATAAATAAACTAAAAAAATATTGAAATAAAAAACGTAAGCAAATTTTAGGGGGTAAAATAAAATAAAAGTTGGGAAAAAGTAAAAAAAAAAAAATTGAAGGAAAAAAAAAACTGGAAAAAGGGTGAGAATGGAAGAGTTTAGAATGAAATTGGTGTGTGAGGAGGTAGGTTTAGGGAGTGCTATTATTCTTTAAATAAGATATCAGACGCCGTAAGTCTCACGTGGTTTAATATTATATATTTTAAATTTATTTTACTAATTCACTTGTCCTTTTTTTTCTTTGCAATGTTAATGTAGTGTGTTTTTTTTTTCTATGAGAGGTCCAATTTTAAAAAATCGGCTCATTAATCGAGTAAAACACTGATGTTAAATAAAATTTGTATTAATCACAACATGAGTTACTCTATTTTAAAAAAAATTAAACATTTTAAATTTGATTTTTTTATAAGTATAATGGTATTAAAATAATTAATTTTATTATTATTACATCAAAAATATATAAATTGATAATTTTATCTTTAGTATTAATTATATTTTAGTGTTATTAATTAATAATAAAAAATTTATTTGTGTCAATATCATTTTTTTTTAAATTTAATTTTTTAAGGATAATAATATTGAAACAATTAATTTTGTTATTACTACATTAAAAGTGTATAAATTGATAATTTTATCTTTATTATTAATTATATTTTAGATAAAATTATCATTAATAAATCATTTTTATAACAATAATAATTTTATTTGTAAAAATATCATATTTTTTTAGGAAATATCGTATAATTTGCTTGAATAATTCTAGAAAAGATGGGAAACAAAATTTGATTGTTGTTTGCATCCAAACAATTCAAAGGTTTTCATATGTTAAAAAAAAAAGGCCTTGAATTCGTTAGCATTTGGTTATTGCCTTTTCAGAGTTTGGTTTTGCGGAGAAAGCTTTAATGAAGATTGATTTTATATAAAAAAAAAATTCCTTCCTTAATGAGGTGGGTATTCAAGCAGATTACTCATGTGAATGTATGTGTGGAGACAAAATTAATTAAGGGTTAATAGAGTAATTTTATTTAAGACAAAAGGCATGTGATTTTAGAACTTCCAATTAACATCCCGTGACTAGCTATAGAATATAATCCAAATTACTCAAAATCACCTATTTTGGGTTATATTTTATTTATTATCAAAAATTGTTTAGGTATAAGGTTTATCATTCTCATAATATCACGTCTTTTTAATGATTTCTTACATTAGATAAATACATTTGTAAGAATTATTAGTGTTGATTATTTTTGTATATAACATATTTATATATAATCTTATCTTTAAACTCGTCATCAAGTATCTCAAAAATATTACGTCTTTTAAAAAAAATTAAAGAGATACTCAAATTTTAAATAAGCATAATCCAAGTATATTTTTTATAATTATCACACATAGAATTATATATATATATATTTAAGTGTATTTCATATAAACTCTTATTTGGATCAATTATGATATTACATGATAAATATATTAGCCTTTTTAAATAAAGAGATCAATCCCCCTAATGGACAGATCGATCTATAATTGATTACACTTCGATCTTCCCCTATTTGCTTAAAAATATTATGAGCACACCTTCGTACACAAAGGGATCGATCTTCCTTATAGATGGATCGATCCCTCATGTTATGTAGACATAACTTATTTTTGGGAAGGATCGATCTCACTATTTGGAATTGATGCATTTTGTTCTTTCTAATTCATTTTTTAATCTCAATGAACAACCAATTACCTATAAAATTGTACCACATCAGATGTGTGATATTTTGACCCTTTAGGTTTTCTATATATACGTCACTCTTTTTTCACAATTAGAAACACAATTATAGAGAATATTTTTAGAAGCACAAGCTTTAATAGTCGGGTTTCTTTTCTCCTTACTCCTCTTTAACTAAGGTGAATTTCATCTCTTTATATGCTCATATATGATTATACTAGTATAAATATTTGCCTATTTATTTCATATTTTTCATATTCATATAGTTTCTTCTTGATTAGGGTATTGCATATTTAAATTAAATAATTTTATAAGTAATCATTATTATTCGAATATAATCGTTAAATTTTAAAAAAATTATTTTTATTGAACTTGTGTTTAATTTTCTTACTCTATGATTTGCTAGTTGATTTGATTTAATTGATATATGATTTGAATAATCTAACTAGGATTATTTATTTTTAAATTCATTCTATGACCTATATATTCACTTGTGTTCTTTTGTGCTAACCCTGATTGCAGTTATTCTATGAACGTGCTTGATTGGCAAAGAGCTGATTAGAACATTGGTCTAAACAATGTTCACACTAATCTTGAAAACTGTGAAAATAAACCAAGGGCCCATAAGTTAGATACATTATGATAGTATCATAAAGAGGGTAGTATAAGATCGAGTTTATACTTAAAAGTTTAATTTTCATAGTAAAAAGTTAGGTAATTCGATGGACCATGGATTTTATCTTAGGCCATGATTGTGGTTAAGTTGTTTCCACCTAAAAATATCGTGTATTATTTTTATTTTTTACACTTTACTATTCATATATCATATCTAACCGCTTTATTTAAGTTACAAAATTATAATTTGATAAAATTTGAAAATAAAATATTTTCACCGATCTAGGCTTATTAAGTCTGTATTATAAACTTTCAATTGATATCAAAATCATTTAATTCATAGGAACATACATTCACTAATGGATCAAATAAAAAAAATGAGGGTTATGTGTTAGATACCCACTCTTTAAAGGAGGGTTATCTATTAGATACCCACTTTTTGATGGGTATGATTTCCTTTATTAGAAGGCTCACATGCAAGCATATCTCAAACAAAATGAAAAAGTGTTGGATTTCATTCTTAAAGGTTGGGAACCATCCTCCATAACCAAAAATGGGGTAACAACTATAAAGACTAGACAATTAAGAATGAACCACTGAAGAAAGAACCCTTAATAGATCAAATCAAAAAGGGTTAAGTTCTATTTTTGTTGCAATATCGATGGACAAGATCCGTTGCATCTCCAACTATGAGAATGGTTAAGATGCATGTAATGCACTTACTCTTGCTTATAAGGGAACTTCTCAAGTTAAACAAACAAAATTAAGACTATTGGCATCTCAATTTGACTCTCTTAAAATGAGCCACGATGAAACATTTAATTAATTTTATGCTTATTTTTACGATTTTACTAATACTTGCTCTACATTTGGTGAGAAAATTTCTTAGCCTATAATTATATGCAAACTATTGAGTTCATTGACAAAACATTATAAGATGAAAGTCACATCTATAGAGGAGAGAAAAAATGTGGAAACTTTGAATATTGATGAACTACTTAGGTCCATCGAGATATATGAGCTTACTCTTAAGCCACCCAAGAAGAATAAGAACATGGCATTCAAAAACTCCAAAAAGACAACTTTTGATAATGATGATGATTCAGATGATGAATTTATTGTTTCATTTCCTAGCAGATTCAACAAGTACTTTAATACAAAGAACCAACAAAACAATGGTATGAAGGGATAGCAAAATCAGTTTAGGGATAAAATGTCAAAGGAACATAACCTTAGGGGTTCAGGTGGTAAAAAATCTAAACCTACTAATCCTTAATGTTTTCACCTATAGTAGTTTTAGTCATATATTTACAAAGTATACAAATAATAAGAAGAAAATTAGAAAAGCATTGAATACTACTCTTAGTAATACAGAGCCAACCACTGAGCCTTTACTACAAATGCCACTACATGTTCAAACTACTCCTACACTAGTTCGAATGAAAATGATAAGGGAGTTAACTCTTCTATTCTTTTAGCTAAATATAATGCATCTAGTTTTGACAAATTATTAAAGGATTGTATAGAGACTAAGGAAAAAAAAGACAATTTTTTAGTTAAAATAACAAAGTTGAATGAAATAATTAGTGTTAAAAAACACTTTTGATTTTAAAAAAGGAAATTTAAATCTGTCTAAGCATATTGATATTATTAATCTAAATCTTGTAAAAACAAAACAAGAAAACTGTAAACTCAGAGAAGAACTTATTACTGCTAAAGAGACAATGAAAAGTCTGACATTGGACACTGAAAAATTGAACAAAGTTTCAAGTTAGGGAAAATCAAATGATGATACACGCCATTTTAGTTATAAGAATGAAAGTTCCACACCTTCATCATCAAAAACCATATTTGTAAGACCTTATAACTCTATTTCTACTATATTACTTATGCACAAAGAACCATTACACTTGTAGTAAATAAATTGATAAGTTTGTTTGTATTTGTCTATCATTATTGTGGTATAAAAGGTAATATAAGACCAAAATATAGGTTTTTGATAAATGCTCCTAAATTTAGTAATTCTTTATATGTTTCACATAGTAAACTCATAACCATCATCCATCTATGCATATTGCATTATATTCTAGGATGAATAAAAATTATTGTAAAATGTTCAAAATTATACTAGGAAACATGAAGTCTTAGGTTCAAAGAGACAAATAAAATTCAATACATTTAATTTTAGGACTTAGTATCATCATTTTACTATGTATATTACATCTTTATTTATGATGAACGTGAAAATATAGCTAAGTCCAAGAATATGCTTATAAAACATAAAGTACTTGAGTCCCAACCCAAAGATACAAAGAATCTAAAATTAAAAAAAAGGATATAAAATAATTTTTCGATTACCTGACCATTTTTATGATTTCACCTAGGTGCTTTTGGTATAGTGTTTATATGACCTTATGTGAGCAATTTAGAAGATTGCATCAATTTTTTTCATGTTAAAAAAATGATAAGTAGAATTCTCTTTTGGCCAACATAATAATGGATTTATTTAACACTTATATGCATACAAGTAACTCAACTTATTTTGATCGTTATCGTATAAATGATTATACAATTTTATTATTTGAAAATTTAATTTCTTCTTTCAATGTCATCTCACATTCATGATGTATGAGAAAGAGAAATCTTCTTAATTCTTCGTAAGTTAAAATTATTATTGATGATAAATTTTTCAATATCATATTTTGTTGAAGTCAAAGTTCTTATACCTATGTCGTAAAATAAGGATTTTTTGATAAAAAAAAATTAATTGAATAACCAATAAAAAATTTATAGGAGAATTTCGAATATATGATTATACATATTTTTTAGTTTCTTTAACTACTTTCGAATTTTACATGTATATATAGTTGAGTTATTTTCTAAAGGGTTTTAGGTCAATTTAATCCCGTAATTTTACATTTTTTTAAATCATATTTTTAAAAGTAAAATTGATTTTTTTTAATAAAAAAAGACTACTTCTCATAGGCTTACCTACAATCAAAGAAGAGTGACCTCCGCTTCTTTGCCACTACTGACTTATTTTTAAGAAAACATTGGACCTCTAAGATACAAAAAAAAAACCCTCCTAAAGATTTGATAGCTTTTCTATGTCTAGGAGCAAACCTCCAACTTAGTAATATTATATCAATAACTTATCTAATGTAATAATTTGATATTAAATTAAATCTGATAACTTGATTGGAAGAATGATGAGAAAGATTAATAATGAGAGAAATGAGAAAATATTTAGTTGACGAAATATAAACTTAGAGAGAGGAGTGGGGAAGAAGATAAAGTTTAAAAAATCTAATTTTATCCCTACAAAAATATCATTTAAAAAAATTGGACTAATTTAACCTAAATATGAAATTACATAATTAAATTGATTAATTTTAATAATTATAAATTCACCAAACAAAATGAAACCAAAACCCATTTATCATATATAATGACTATTAAATTGTCTCCTAATTTTGCAATTTTATTAGTAAACTTCATGGTGGTAATTCAAGCCAAACCACCCAACACAAATTGCAGATGCTACATTAATAACATCATAAGATACTATTAAAAATTAGAACAAGAGGATACAAGTGTGTTGTGTGCGCTGAATTGATTAAATGGTATTTTGATTGACTGTTAACTCTAGAGATTGAGTCTTCCTCCACGCACATTGTTATGGCATTTAACCCTTTCTCATATCCCATCAAGCTTAAATTTAGAGGAACTTTTGCACTTTCTTGATTGAAGAACCCAAAACGGAATGGAAGTACAAAAGTTTCATTAAATACAACTCTGTCGTGAGAATAAGGATGAGTGTACTTAAGATGTTGGTAAAATATTAACGGAATTTATATATATTAATTTATTAAATCAATAATCAAAATAAATCTATAAAATATAAGAACGTTAGAATTTGGTTTGATAGTTTTAAAATGTCAAATTAATATATAAATTTAATATTCAATTATTAATTTACTTCAAAGAAAATTATATATCATTAGAATTTTTCATCGATTTTCAAGTAAAGAAACTCTTAAAAATGAGTAAAGTATTTAAACTTTGATAATAAATTATAATTTAAATTATTATTATTTTTATTATTATTTTTATTAAATATTTATAAAAATAAATATAAGAGAAATTCTTTTTTAAATTGACATAAAGAATAAAACTAAAATTATATAATCATAAATATATATAACATTAAAAAATAAATATATGTATTAATAATATATAAGTTTGTTCGATTAAATATCGATTTATAAATTTTAAAAAATTAATCGATCAAACACAAATTGATTTTTATATTATCAAAACCGAATAAACATATAAAATATAAAAATCAATTCAACCTTTGAACTAATTTCAATTAAATAGATTAGTTTATCAATTAATATATCTATGAGACTTAATATTACGAAGACGTGATTAACTTAATAATCTAAAGGTAAGACTTATTATCCTTTTGCTAACATTGAGACTCAAAACACAAGTATTATTTTATCTATTAAAAAAATTCTACAAACATGATAATACTAGGGTGATGCCATATATGTTGGCATATAAGTAGCTTCAAAACCAAGCAATAATGACTAAATCTGATTCTTTGCTTTTGAAGGAAGCATACTTGGTTCTCAACCACCCTAAAAAAGAAGAAACATAATATATATATACTTTTTAAATATAGATTTATAATAGTAGTTTCTTTTAAACTACATGCAATTACACTTATAAAGTGCATGTTTTTTAATGACAAAGATAATTCCAAATCTTATTAGAATCATATTCATATTGCTTGCATTAATTTAAAGTAAGCTTAATGGTTGGGTAAAATAAGGATGATTTATTCGATTAAGATTTGATAAAATTTTAATCAATTTTAAATATTTTAAATAAATAAATTAACGTGTGAGACACATATAGATACACTAGAAAATATCATATACTTATATTTAACTCTTGTAACCAATTATGTATATTTATTTCAATATTTTTCTATAATTTCTCTCTTTATATCACTTATATGACTCAATATAATTAGTGGTCTATATGTTCTTCTATCTAAGTAGGATTGAAAACTTTGATCCCTTTTAACATTTAAATGTTGAAGTTTTTGGGGACATTATCATGATAATGTATTTTTTACACATTTTGATATTGAAATATAATGTTCATATTTTTTTGATCAAATTGTCATAAAAATATTAACAATGTTACTAAAATGTCAATAAAATATCGTTGTTATTAAAATATCGCTTAAATTTTTTTTAATTAAAATATCTTGGATATTGTAGATATTGTAGATATTGTCGCTCAAATGTTGTTAAAATGTCAAACAAAATACCAAAAAATCAATTCTTGATTTATTTTTCTCATTTTTCTTCTTCTTTATCAATCATTACAATTTAACTGTTTCTCACTTTTGTAATAGATAATATATTCTTTATATATATATATATATCTATATATATATATATATATATAAGTACTTTTAAAGATAAATAATCAATTAAATTTATTTTCATACTTTTAAGATTTATTTATTTATAGTAGTTACAATTAGATAATCTATTTAATTATTTTAAATATTTTAACTATTTATTTTATAATATTTAGCAAAAATAATATATATTTTATTATACAATATTTTAATTAATTAATGTATTAAATAAAAATTAGTTTAAAATATAAGTAATTGATTTTTTTGATGTTTTATAAAGTTTTATAAAAAATTTCATATTTTTGATATAGTTTTATAATTTTCGTTATTGTTTTTCAAAATTTTCATTCACACCAACAATATCTTCAATATTTTTGTAAAAATTATATTTCGACGTCTTCGTTAATATTGATATTTCAAACCTTATTTATATCCTACATCTAATATTTTTTTATTATATATTTTTTCCCAAATAAATCAACCACATAATTTATTTTAAAAATATTATATTTTGATAAATTTTCTATTAAGTGAATAGTTTTTTTATTACGTCCATTTACCAAAAAATTTTATTTATAAAATTTGAAAAGAACCCCTAATTTTTAATTTTACAATAAACCATCTTTTTGTTATATTCTCGATCATTGTACAACTCTTTTAAGTTGTTGTTATTATTATATATTTCGATTTTTTAAATTTATTATTTACAGTAGTATAATTTTTTGAATTATATATACAACTTTTCTAGTGATATAAAATTGGAGAGATTAGTTTTTTTAATAAATAACATTACACTGAACTACTTGATTCCTTGAAAATCTTGGGCGGGGGAGACAATAATTAATAGAGATTTTTCTATTTTCACTTTTAACTCATTTGTTCGACAAAAATTCCATAAAAACAGAGTTTCTAAAATCATTTAAAATCAGTTACTTTTTTGTATACAATTAGATTTTTTTATAAGATTTTTATAAAATCTTAATTAAATATATTTAAATTTGTACACTCTTTATACCCATGAATTTCAAAACTTCTTTAACTGACATCCGAAAAGACGGAGAATTTTCCATGGATTTTTAAAAACATGGCGAGTTTGAGAAAAAACAAAATTAGGAAAACTATATCCCACTATAATTGTATTTCAATGTATCTACGATAAAAAATAAATAAAAATAATAATTGAGAGTAACATTTTGTTATTGAATATCACTTATGTGTCATATATCCGATAATGTTATACAATTTTTAAAATTTTAATTAATAATTATTTTTGCATCTACGTAATAGTACTGCTTTACCCTAATTATATAGCATTATTTAAACAAAGTATACAATTTATAAACATTTGTGAGTTCCACGTAAATTAATATCGAAATCCGTGTATGTAAGTTAACAAAAATTTGATTTAATGGTACGAAATTCTTAGTTTTATTTTTAATTTCATCAAAAAATATATATATTTAATTTTTTATTACGTAAATAAATATATATTTTTAATATTTTACAAAAAGAAAATATATATTTTTTCATTAAAAGAGCTTAAAAATAAAATTATATTAAATAATTATGTTATATATATATTAAAAATTTAACGTATAAGTAAAATTTATGCTACTAGACACAAATAAAATTACTCCAAAGGGTAAGAAGTTTCTTTTAATAAAACTTTACTCCCAATTTCCTGATATTTGTTTTCTGGTCAGTTTTCTCAATCCAAGAGAACCTTTTCCTCCAATTTTTTTTTCTTATTAGAATACTGCTTCCGAACACAACCTAAAAGTTCCAAGAATTTTAATTCTTGACGTTAACCCTGAAATATACGAGGAAATGAGAGAAAATAAGGTAACAAAAAATTTATAATAATAAAAATAACATCCGTTAACATTTAATATTAAATAAGTTAAATTAATTATAATTTAATTTTACGATGTCTATTTGTACGATATTTAAATTAAAATAATATGATAAAAATATTTTTTTAAATATTGAAAATATATAACTTGATATAAAGAATTATTTTTATGACTATAAATTTTAAAAATATTTTTTTTTGTTTTTCAAAATATCTATTCCATGAATTTGGTCCTTTTGACCAAAAATATTCTTAATTTCTTTCTTAGTCTTTCTTAAGTCTTAAACACAAATAGAATATAACTTTATGTTATAAAAAATTATAATATTATAATGTAAATCTATAAAAATGTTTGAAAATCATTATAGGTGATCAAGCATCAAATGTTAGACTAGAGATATTGCAAATGAAAAAAATATTATTATGGGAGATCTTGACCGATTGAGGTAGGACTTGATCGATCTAGAAAAGTCAATCGATTGAGCTTCGAATGTGCTTCGCTTGAGGAGTTTCTATCCGATTTCTAATACCTTAATTTAATAGTTTGATCAATTAAGCACGTAAAAGTTACAAATAAAATGACAAAAATGGATACGAGATTCAATTAATGAGAGATGAAACAGATTAGGCATTTTGATAAATACCCCTTTGGGTGTGTACAAGCACACATTGTGTGCCCTAGAAGATTAAGAGAGCATTTTTGTATTTTAGAGAGGCTAGATAAGAGAGGAGAGAAAATGATTTCCACCATTGTTGAGTGTAGAAGCTTTAAAAGGTCTCTTTGAGTGTTTTGTCTCTAAAATGAGTATTTTCTCTTCAAGGTTTATCTATTGTAATTATCTCCATCTTTGAAGTTAGTGAAACTCATCTTTATTTGAAGGGTGAAGAAGTGAATTAGATTCACCACATTAGTTGAGTTGAATCACTATAAATCTTAGTATGTTTTTTCCTTTATCTTTCTTGCTTATTTTGTCCATTGTCTTTAATATTCATTTTCTAGAGTTTGTTGTGTGGTTGTTGAAATATCTTCATTTAGGTGTTTTACTTTGAATATTTACATTGTGTTTGGATTGTTCAATATTTGTAATATCTAGGAGGCTTATTCTTATAACAAATGGTATCATAACTTTGTTCCACTTCGGTGTATTCTGTGGTTGTTATGTGTGAATTTTCTACTGTTTAATATTATGGTGTGAAGTTATGTCTAGAAACAACTTTGATATTGATATAAGGAGGATGGAAATTGAGAAGTGGGATGGAATTAGGGACTTTCATATTTAGCGGAGTAAAATGGAGAGTTTGTTAGTTAATGAGACTTCGGAGTATCTGGAAGGATTACTACTTATCAAAAGAAGAAAGTATTGTTGATGTCTTACACCTAAATTCTTTTACACATGCACAATAATTTTATACGTGAGGTTCAAAGTGCAAAGACCATAAAGGCATAATACAAGACGTTGAATAAGATATATATGCAAAAGACGATGTCTCTGAAGTTTCATTTGAAAGAATAATTATTCAGATTTCGAATAGATGTGTGAAAAGTCTTGAAGCCTAACTTGGAAACTTTTTGGAGAATCTTTAATGATTTTTCAAACATTAGAAAGGGTCTTAATGATAAGAATCTCACTCACTTATTGTTGCATAACCTATTGGATTATTACCGAGAAGTGAAGACATGTCTTAAGTATGAAAGAGATGAGATCTATCTGAACCTAGTTATCTCTCATTTAAGAACAAAAAACCTATAGTTGAGAACAGAGAAGCTTTTTATTGGTAGGAGTGAAAGTGATAGTGATGTCTTCTATTCGCATGGTAGGGGTGCAAAAAGAAGCCAAAGTTGACAATCTATCTTGAAATACCTCTTCTTGTTACACAAAGTGAAATGTCACTTGTGTAACAAGAAAAGGCATTTCAAGAGGGAATATTTGGAGAAAGGTAAATCTACCAAGGGAGATACTAGTAATAGAGATGTATCAGTGGCTGTTCATGAGATGGGTTATGATAGAGCTGAGGCACCACTTGTGTAACAACAAGGGGCATTTCAAGAGAGAATATTTGGAGAAAGGTAAATCCACAAAGGGAGATAATAGTAGTAGAGATGCATCGGTGGTTATTGATGAGATGGGTTATGATAGAGCCGAGGCATTATCAATTTCTTTAAGCAGTAGCAATGGTACTTGGGCCTTAGACTCAGGGTGAACTTTTCACATGACACCTTACAAGGAATGATTTTTTGATTACAATAAGATGAACAATGGCATAGTTCACATGAAAACAACCATCCTTGTAACATGATTGGAATTGGGTTGGCAAGGCTTCGCCTTAATGATGATTCAACATTTGTAATAAAGAATGTGAGGCATGTATAGATATTAAAGAAGAATTTGATTTCATTGAATACATTGACAACATGAAATATAGCTACAAGGATGAGCATGGTTAATTGAAGTTGTGTAGAGGTCCTTTGGTATACTTCAAAGGTATACTAAGAAATGGACTCTATTATTTAGATGTTATAGTTAAGACCAGTGTAATTGCCCTGAGCCTTCAAGAAAATAATATCAACCTTTGGCATAAAAGGTTGAATCACATCAATGAAAAAGGATTGGAGAGATTTTCCAAGAGGAAGATTCTTGGTGATAGTAAGCTTGAAAATTTTCATTTTGTGATCATTATATTTTTGGCGATGAAGAAGGAAGTGCACACTAGAAAAACTAAAGGGATGTGACATACTTGATTATAGTCATTTGAATTTGTGGGACCAAAGAGGACACCATTAATGGGTAGTGCAAGGTACATTCTTACTATTATTGATGATTTCTCTAAAAAGTTATTGGTTTACTTGTTAAAAAGTAAAGATAAAACTTTTGAGAAATTTGTGAAGTGGAAGAAACTTGTAGAAACTCAAATTACAAAGAATGTTAAGTGTTTACGAACTGACAATGGTTTAGAGTTTTGCAATGAGGCTTTCACAAGCTTTGTAAGGAGAATTATATCATAAGGTAGATGATCATTCATAAAAATCTTCAACAAAATGGTTTGGCAAGGAGGATGAATAAAACACTCTTGGATAGAGTGAGGTGTATACTTTTCGATGCAAACATGCCCAAAATATTTAGGGGAGAAACTGTTGCTATGACTAGATATCTTATCAATAGGTGTCATTCGATATCGATCAACTTCAAGACACTGAAAGAGATATGGTTTGGAAAACCTATCAAATATGATTATTTATGTGTTTTTGATTATGTGGCATATGTACATGTGAGGTAGGAAAAGTTGGAGCTAAGAGCATTGAAGTGTATGTTTTTAGGATATTCAACTTATATGAAGGGTTACAAGTTTGTAATGGTGATGCTAAGAAGTGCATTACTAGTAGAGATATAACTTTTAAGGAGGATGTGATGTATATGAGTAAAGCATCCAAAGAAACAAAATGACTTATTACAAGAGTTCAAATGCAGACATGTTACCATTGAGGTAGAGCAATTGGTGTTTTATAATAACTCATGAGTGAACATAAGAAATCAAAATAGCACATTATATAAGAACCTCGTAATAATGATAATTATGGCATAGAGATGGAAGAATAAAATCCCATTGAACAAGATCCATCTATGCTAAGAAATGACTTCTTGTTGGCATGATATCAAAATCAATACGTGACTAGAGCTCTTGAGAGGTTGAACCTCATAACGTATGCATTGAGTATGAAGTTGGAGATCTTGGTACTTGAGCCAAGGTCCTATGAAGAAGTCATGAGTAGGAAGGATATTGTTGAATGATGGAAGGCTATGGAAGAAGAAATGAGTTCTCTATTCCAAAACAAAACATAGATACTAGTTCCTCGACTGATAGGTCAGAAAGTTGTGAGTAACAAATAGGTCTATTAAATGAAAGAAGGTGTTCCGGATGTCAAGCTAGCTCATTACAAATCCAAAGTTATTGCAAAGGGATTTTTTCAAAGAGAAGGTATCGACTTTACCAAAATTTTCTCATCTATTATAAACCATAATTTCATTAGATTATTGTTGACTATAGTTGTGTATTGTTAGATATATTAGTTATGTATTAGGTGTCTATCACTAGTTGAGTTGTATATTAGGTGTCTACAACATAAGCGATAAAGAAAGCTATATGGTTGAAGGGTTTGAAAAATGAACTCGATTTTGAGCAAAATAGAGTCATTGTGACAATCAAGGTACAATTTGCTTGACCATTAATCATCAATTTCATGACTGTACGAAGCATGTAGATGTGAAACTACACTTCATATGAGAGATGATAGAATAAGGTAAGATAGAGTTGGTAAAAATTCACAAAGATAATAACCCGAAAAACATGGCAACAAATTAGTTCCCTTGACAAAGTTTGTAAAGTGTCAAACTTTGATCAAGGTGACCACCTTATCCAAAGGATGGTGAAATGTTAGGTCTTCACCTACGAGAGTGAGTTCCTAAGATTGGCAACAAAGTAAAGAATTGTAATATTGTGATGTATTTATAAGAATGCTTGAAAACCATTGTTGATGATCAAACATTAAAGGTTAGACTAAGAGCATTATAAATGGAAAAGAATGTTATTTTGGGAGATCTTGCTCGATCGATTGTGCTTCATTAAATGAGTTTTTGCTTATTTATAGTACCCTATTTTAATAACTCGATTGATCGAACACTTAAAATTTATATAGGAAATGATGAAAAGGGTACGAGATTCAACTAATGGAAGCATTGAACATATTGAGCATTTTGATAAATGCCTATTTGGACGTGTATAAGCACACATTATGTGCCATAGAATATTAACAAAGCATTTGTGTACTTTAAAGAGGCTAGGGAAGAGAGGAGAGATGATTTCTACCATTATTAAGTGTAAAAACTTTGAGATGTCTCTTTGAATGCTTTGTCTTCAAAATGAGTGTTTTCTTTTCAAGATTTCTCCATTATAATTGTAATCACTATCTTTAAAGTTATTGAAACTCATCTTCATGGGAGTAGTAAATAAGTGAATTAGACTCACAATATTTGTTAACTTGAACAATTATAAATCTTTATTTCTTTTATCTTTCTTGCTTATTTCTATTATCTTTGAAATTCATTTTTTAGGATTTGTCGTATGGATGTTAAAATATCTTCATTTGAGTGTTTTACTTTAATTATTTGCATTATACTTAGATTGTTTAATATTTACGATATCTAGGAGATACAATATCATGCAATTTTCTACTAACTGCTGCACGTCTTTCCTGGAAAATTCAAGATAATAAAAATAAATTATGAACTTCTTGATCAAAGATAAAGAACACAGTCAAAAGTTCACTTTATTTTTTTAGTTCAGGATACATATTTTAATTAAAAACACTCTATAGAATCTGAGTTACACGGGGAGATGTTCTGCCTATAACTTGCCTGGTCTCTGGAGATTCATGATACAGTACAGGCCCAGATTATAATCTGCAGCTACAAAGTCAAAATCAGCAAATAGTTCAAGTGCCAAGTAACTGAGGTCATTATAGTCTTCAATTCAAAAAAGAAAGGGATATATGCTGAAACATTTTGGTCTGTGACATCTCAAACGAGTTCCTGAAATATACTAGGTAACAGTCTCAAAAGTTAACACAGTGTTTATAGATAACTATGGCCATTTCTATTCCCACGCCCAACATGTCAGACAACCAAGAATATGTGACATAACATGATGCAACATGCAGCTTTAGATGTAGTACATTATTAGGAAAATGACACCAACATTGATGCCTAGCCAGCCTAGGATATGTTCTGCTATGGTGAAATTTTGAGAAGCTTCATAATCATGACTTTTCACTTCTAAGCGAAGGAAGAAAATTAATTGAGATCATAGCAGAAAAAAAATCAATAACACGGGTAACTTTCATTTTCCCCTCTCAGTTTCAAATTTCATGATAAACATACAAGTACAAGCGATAGCCAATCAAAGCATTAGAGACAGAGGCCTTGAGTTTTGTTTCCAAATGCATTCAGATCAAAAACATTGCCTCAACGTGTTTAGATCCATTTCTCCTAGCATTTAAAGATAAATCAAAGATGGTTTTGCATGTTGGGGAAAAAAAATCATACAACAGTTCAGAGGCTGCAGCATTCATCTCACATTTTATTTGTCTTAACTTTGGTAACTTCTTACATTCCTCATAAGCTCATAAGGCATTCTCTTATCCCACGTGAAGAGTAGATTTCATTCCTCCATCCCATGTTATAGGCTCAATATGACTAATTATTTAAAGCTAATAAAGCACTTGGAGGCTGATCAATAGTTTACCTATCCAGGATTTAATCAGTGTATGAGCTGAGAGCAGCAACAATTGATCCCACTGTTGCAAAGGTAGATGCCACATCTGGATAATCTTTCCAGGATGTTGTCACTTTGAGTGAAGGGTACAACCAGCTTTTTGTAGAATCTGAAAAAGAATCCGGATGGAAGTTCAGAATAGCTTCCCAATCCACCTGTAAACCTTTTGGGATGGTTCCTGTGAACTCCATATTAGCAGCAAGGAGGAGTCCAAGCATAACAACAAATCCAACAACAGCAGAACCCCTTGAAAGTGGCATAAAATTATACCTGAAAGAAATAACATTTTGTTTGTATTTAAGTATTAATTGTCTGAAAGATTAACACCACGTATAATTATATAAGCATTAAGATCAAGTGAATTACCAGTAATATGTCATCCTTAAAATCGCATTTCTCACGTTTTCCAGCGCATTGAAATCAGTAGACCCATAGTTATCACCACAATAAGCATTACGTATAGCCTGCCGAATCACTTATTGTAAGTGAAAACATATTCTATTGGTGCTAAAGGAGGAGATGAAAAAAATAAACAAAAAGAATAAAATAGATCTCAGGCTATGCAAGAAAAAGCTACAAAAATGATAAAGAGGTTTATTCAGTTTCCAACTAAATAAGAATAAATATCATTCTGTGCACCAGCAAGAGCCTTAAGAGATAAAGGATATGTCAACCCTCACATAACTAACTCTTCAGTCCTGAGCAGTACAAGCCCACCTGGATTTTTGAAAACGTTTCAGGTATCCATTAAGCTTGACCATAGCTCGGTCACAAAGAAGCCTTTTTCTTTCTTTAAAAGCAAGTACTTGTCAATGCTTAAGTCTATAAGGTGTTTTCCTTGTTTAGGAAAAAAAATGGAAGAGAATACTAAAATGCCATCATGGAGCTAAGTAGAAGATAAATACTTCCTCTAATTTTAGGAGAACCATTTGTTTTGCGTTTTAGATCAGGTGTCAGTTGATTGTACCAATGTCATCCTATTGCAACCAGGTCACTTAAATATTTCACTCAGATCTCGGTCATCTGCAAATCATTCTACTAAAAATATTCCTGTTAAAAATTAACAAAACTTTAACCTAGACTCAGTATCTTCCGATGGCCCTAAGATAAAGTTTCTGAAGGCCAATAATAAACTATACGGGCAGAACACTGGGGCCAATGAGAGGATTTTAGGTACAGTAAATGTTTCATAATTTAGCAAATATATGTTCCTCAATACTTTCACTCCAAGTGGTTATTGGTTCAAAATTTGAAGTATTGGACCAGTTCTCTGAGTTAATGAAAATTGCAGGAATTCAAAAACAAAAAAAAAATGTCAGAGGGAACATCAGGTAGGTTGTAGTGAAACAAATCTGACAAAAAGAGTATAACTAGATTTATGATTTAAGGTATAGAGTGACATACTTCCCAAGCCATCGTCATTTCTGAATCAAATTCATCCCATCTACAAGGTGTACAAGGTGTTCTGATGGCAAAGTCAAATCCAAGCTCACCTCTGGAAGAATAAGACAAGGTTTGAAGATCAGTTAATCTAGAAGGCAAAAGAAGAGGAAGGGGGGAAGAAAAGTTATAAGCCAAGTAGCATGAAGGCATACGTTTTAACTAAAGTGATCCTCGTTCCTTCAAGACGCTTCCTAAAACAATCCAAAATTAGCAGAGTTTACTCGTGATTTTCCAAAACCAGCATATTTAAGTTGTAAGTTGTATAGTTACCCTTCAAAAGCAGCACTGTTGCACCAAGTGCCCACCCAGAAATCCTCGCCCACAACTCTGTATAGATCAGAGCAGGATGTTGCAGACGTAACCTGCATGTACATAATCACATTAATGTAATGCAGGGGCGGAGGGAGGCAGGGACATTTTTATTCCTATGCTAACATCGAACTAGTAAATATGCATAGATACAATTGCTTTTGAAATGGGTGCAATTTAGTATTTAGTTTTATGGTGAGGCATTATAATATAGTTTACAAAATATGCATTTATAGGACAAAAAAGTTCTTTTTTCAATATTTTGGAATAAAATACACTGTTTCCTCACTTTTTAAATGACAAAAGGACCAAATGCGAATTTTTTTTTCTTCCTTTCCATTTTGAAGCAAGAGATTAAATCGCATCTTTTGAGAAAAATAAAGGAATTGTAGGGTTATTTTCCTTCCTCAAATTTACCAAGAATGGATAGTGTTAAGATAAATAAAAGGAAAAAGTTATGTTTTTTAATGATTGAATGCAAAAATGTTGGATATACACATGATGTGTTCAAATAGTGAGTAATTTAAGAAAAATGTTGATGCACAAACATTTATAAGCAAGCCATCGTCTACTTATCAGAAAGAAACACACATTTTGTTTTAGAAAGCTCTATTTATGATTGCTGTAAACTTGGTTTTCGTGAGTATCATCTTGAACATGCACTAGGCTATAAACATAATTGATGTACAATCCTAGGTTGTGGGCCATTAGAGGTGGAGCTAAAAATATCTTTCAGGGGGAGCTGCAGTTAATTTTTTTTATAAAAAGTAGGATTGTATTTAAATATTAAGAAGTGAAACATATATTATAATGTAGAATTGGTAAGAAATGACACGGTGGACTCTCCTCAATCCAAGTATAAATTTTGACTGCCATAATAGAATACAAACCTAGCTAGAGCTATTGAATTAATTATAACCTATTATTAAAATTGTCTAACATTAAATAAATAAATAAATTAATAGAGTATTAAAATCTTACATGTCTAAATTAATTAATGAACTCAAAGTTAATCTAAGCAAATGAAAAGTTCAATCAAACATATCAAAATTTGCAAGTGTTAAAGCTAAAATTAAAACAAATAGGTTAAAATCTACAGAAATAAGATTATTTTGGGTTTTAAATTTAAGACTATAATTAAAAATACATCTTGATAAACAATATAAGATTGATAAATAAATAAATGAATGAATGAAAAACTAAAGGCCAAAGAAATATTAAAATTTTCATACAAAGAGCTTCAATAAATTAAAAAAATTATTAAAATAAAATATCAAATAACATAATATTAGAAAAAAAACATTGACTTACCAAAAAACACAAGTAGACGCAATATATTTACTGTAAATAAATTTATTTATTTAAGACTAAAAAATATTCATGTAATTAACTTTTTTTGAAAATTTCAGGCCCTGTGTAGCCCTTGATCCTTGATAATATGTAAAAGTATTGTCCACCAGGTGTAACACAGAGGTAGAACAGGCTCTCTGTAAAGTACAAGAATTTGCGTGAAAACAAGACTCAATACCCTAATATGACAGGCAATAAAGGTGAATAACAAACAAACAATCTGAGCTAAATGTTTGCCAAACACTGTTTTAGAAACATTACTCAACCGTTTTCCAGTCATAACATATTACCCGAACTTTCTAAAAGTAAACACAACCTTTGACCTCAACCGGGTTTATGAGATAGTCACTTGATGCTGAATGTCTAGTTGGGGGTTAAGAGGGGTAAGGCTTCATATCTAAGTAGAATCACCATATTTTTGGTCCCAGCACACAGCAAGAATGATGGGGTGTTCAAGTTTCTTTCAATTTTAGGAGGAAAATTCAATACAAAGCAATGGTGTGTTGCACTTCAAGCATACTATGACCAAGGCTGCAGTTTTTTTCCCCTTCAAAATCAATATTTGATTTTAAATTCCATTAAAACTTATAATACAAGAAATTGAAAGAAAGTACACTCACTTTTTAAAATTCAGATTGGCTAATAATATTAGAATCACATTTTAAGTTTGTGCTAAAAAACTTTTGGATAAAAAATGTGATCCTGGGTCAGAAGAAAAAAGAAACTCACTTCTTCTAACTTCTTGTCTCCAGATAAGTGAACGATTTTATCTGCTTTGTTATACACATGCAACTTATCCTTCATGACAGTCTTTGCAACTTCTATAGTTCTGCATCATCAAGAAGTAACAGGCATGACACCCCAATTAAAATACAATACCTGTTTGATTTTTCCATTCATAAATGGATGCAATATAGAGGTTTACCTTTCAAAATATGGAAAGTATCGGACAACTTTTGCTTGTCCAAGAACCATTGGTGTGTAAGACCCAAATCCAGAATTGAACTCTTCACTGAATTGCAGAGAATCCAAACTCATGTCAGAAAACCAGCATGCAAGATACAAATCTCATCAACCAAACAATAGGGGAGTACAATTTACTAAGTTCCTATGGATTTCTAGCGAACTATAAGCATGAATATACAAATGACCTCCTTATATCAAGCTGCTTTGTTAATCCCCAAGATTCAAGCAAAAAAAAGTTCATTTCAATGACCCTCAATAACTGCATTTGCAGGTAGATATTTTATTAAATAAAAAAGGTTATAAACTGATATTTTCAGTAACCAACACAGATCATCAGCATGTCGCAGGCCTAACAGTTTTATCATCTAATATGCAGCCAACTTAATGCAGGCCAGGTCAATAAAATTAAAAAAAATATCAGTAGCACAAAAGGATGATGAAGAATATGCAAATGTTCAAGATGTGACCTGACCTTGTCAAACATCTTCACTAGCACCATTAACTTTAAGCACTAAGCAGCAGAATCCAGCATCATGAGTCTAGTCTAGCCCTACTATCTGCAGTAACATATATATGCCTTGCACTTTCAAACTAACCATCAATTTTTTTCCCCATTAAAACTCTATGTTACATTTTGCTGAAGATTAATTTGACCCATGCAAACTCAAGGTTACATCATTTAATATGGTGTGGTAAACATTGTTCTCGTACTATTTGATTAACTTGTTCCAAGTTAAAAAGAAAGATTGTAATAAAAGCAATGGTGATTTAAATATAATAGAGGAAAAAACTGAAAAATCCACCCTTAAACTTTTTGCTTTAAGGAAATGAGAAGGGGGGGAAGAAGTATGTATCTAAAGCAACAAGAAGCTAAAGAAATGAAAGCATGAACAAAACTCCAGATGGTTAAAGTACGCATCATAAAAAATATTTATACACTTGTAAAATTAAAATAAAGCTGATATACCTTAACTTGTTAATCCACACAACAGGATCACAAGGTTCAGCAATCTGCCTCCATTTGACAGCTAATGAATAAACATCTTGCCATGACATCACAGGATTCCTAGAGCTTTTATCATCATGAGTGCTATACGAAGTTGAGGGCTCTGCCAAGTTGCTTGTACTACAGCAAGCACCACCTCTGTTCTGGCTGGACATATTGATTCTCTCTCTCCTTCGGGATCTCTTACCATGCTTCAAGGTACCTTTGTTAGAATGTTTCCATTCAGTTTGCATGGAACGCCAAGCTTTTGAAACCTTTTGTGCAATTTCAATAGCAGCCAATCCCCCCATACGGTGCTGATAAATAAAATCATGAACATAATTAATAGGGGGAAAGTGTGGTAGAAATATAAAATATAGAAATTATTGATTGGCAAAAAGCTTGTAACAATTATGGGTATTTAATTCAGTGAATAAGTCAGCTTCCAGAGACAATAATATAAAAATACTTCGAATTCAGCATTTAAGTCAAATTGCACAGGGAAAGAATAACAGCAAAGTCCAAAACCAAAATATAAAATATAAAATATTTCAAAATACACCAGAGTTAAAGGATATTTTCAAAAAAATCACCTGACGCTTGTTTTGTAAGAATCCAGGGCAGTCATATTGGATTTTCTTTCCAATTGAATCTGCAGCCTGAAGAAGAATCTTCTTATTTTTTGTCATGACTAATTCTTGCTTTCTAAGCTTGGCCTTCCTCAATGATTCGCGTAAAGGAGGTTGCCGGTAAACTTTTTCACATACATTTTTGGGGTGTAGTCTTTTGCACCAATACTCCTGGATGTTTGATCAACAACTAGAATTGATTATCAAAATAGGAGAGAAAGGAAGTGCTAAAAATAATAAGCAAATATACTAAGCCCAGAATCTCCCTTGAAATTGTTGCAAGGCAAGCAAGTACATAACTAGAATTGCACTCTCAGTCTTCTAATAAAAGAAGATGAAGATTAAATTTCTATAATCTTCCTTAAACATTCATCAGAATACTTATAATGTCTAACCAACATCCATGTGAAAACCTAGAAGTAAAGCCCCTCAGTATAAAAGCCATTGCAACGTAGAAGCTAGGCAAAATGAATATCCAGAAGCCTACAGTAACATGTGAAATCCAAGTCACTGATAAAAGCCTATATTTCCACTTTTCATGTTTGTAAAGAGTTATATAAAATAAATGTTCATGCACGAACATCTCTTTCCCTGTGCCCTTTTGAATTCTATGCTTAACAGCATGGCTGCTCCTCATGCCCTGCCTCCCAAAACATAATATAAAAATTATCCTGGCTTGCTGCCAAACCCTTTCCAGAAGGCTGGTAGCCTGGTAGTAGTGCACTTCTATGTCATATGTGATTATAGCTGAAATAATGCATTCTTTGCAATTAAATGACCAACAACTAGAAGTAACTGTGTAACTGAGAGAACGGGAAAAAAAGAAGAAGAAGAAGAAGATAGTAAACAAAAGCAAATAATGTTTTTGACAATTGTTACCTTGAAAAGTGGATCAATATCTCCATCAATATCAAACCAGCATAACTCCTGATTAATCTTAGAGGCCATATATAAAGCAATCTCTTTCTGAAAAAGAAAAAGAAAAAGAAAAAGAAAAGAAACAAACTTTTATTGATACACGCCAGGATTGCAACTTTTGTTGTATTATATCTTGTTGATTTCATCCATAGTATACAGATGAATTTATTAAGAGAAAATATTTAATGTACTTGCATATGTATAAAATGCCTAAATTCAAAGATGGGTCAGATGACACAAGCAAAGATCACAGAGAGATGAATGCAAATTGGAATGAAAGAGGGGTGAAGGAATGATAATAAAATTAGCATAATAGCCATAGACTGAGTCAAGAGGAAACCCATACAAAACTCAGTACTTCCAATTCTATTATCTTAAGTTATAATAACTGATGTCATTGCAGCATAAAAGAAGAAACCTGATAACAAAAGAATGTAAACAGGATCCGATCCTAAGAAACTAAAAGAGAAATAATCACAGCATTTTCCATCAAACTCAACCTGATAAAAAGCCAGGCATTGGAGCACAAACTTTTCCATAGAATCTAGTTCCAAATCTAGTGTAGCATCATAATCTTTGACCTGAGAAATACACACCAATGTAAAAAAGTTGAATTGCAGCTTATATCCTAAACCAAGGAGATATAAACCCTCAGTACCGCCTCTTTATATTCTCCGATAGCATGGTAGCAGGAGGCTCGCAGATACAAACATTCAATGTTTGTATGGTCGATGCTTAGCCCAGTAGACAAATCTTCAATAGCTCTCCTGAAATATACAAACCGGCATTAAGAAATTTCTATAGAAGTAAAATCATGTTTAGAGAAAAGAAAAAATAAAGATGTAACAAGTATAGTGCTTTGAGCCATGAAAAAAATCCTAATGTCGTAAATAAAAGCTAATAAGAAATCTTTCGGTTCATTGTTGTTGAAAGCTATGTTACTCGAACTCGGATATGGGTCGGATACGGATATGTATCTAAGCGTCTAACTTGCTAAACTTAAAATTTTAGGATATTTGGACACGGATATAAAGTGTCCAATTTTTAGACACGGACACTTGGATACGGCTATTAGATATACGTATTTTTTGAATTTTTTATGTTTGTTTGAAAATATATTATTATACATATACTAATATTATATATGCCATACATTGAAATATGAAACATGAAATACAAAATGGGATGGGTGCATACTATTAAAATTACTCAAAAATTAGCTTATAATTATGAATATATTTATCATCTAAAATTATATAAAAGACTTGATTCCAATTGATATTTTTTTTTATTTAGAAAATTCAATTGATATTCTTATCCTTTTACATTTTTTGAGTTGTTAAAAGATTTTAAATATTTATTTAAAGTTACTAAAAGATTTGAAGAGCCCATTTAAAGCCCAAGATATAATTTATAAGACCTGTATAACACAGCCCAATATGCATGACTCTTTAAATGTCCTAAGGTTATTAAATGAAACATGCCGCAGCTCTTCTTTATTATTCATCTTCTTCTTCTTTTTCCTCAACCATAGCACTATCATCTTTATCTTCTTCAACGGCTCTCCTCCTCCCCTTTCTTTCCCTTTTTTTGTTTTCTATCTCCGTTGAAGCTAAGAACATGGCTAGAAGTTCATGCTGTATTTTTTCTTTCCCCTCTACACTTCTTCCTTCTATTAAGATGTTGTAGGTGCCATGGAAAACAAGTAGCGTGTCTAATATTTTTTTCAAGTATAGGACCCATATCCCATGTCAGGGTCCATGTCATGTCGTGTCAACACGGTAATGGCACCCTAAATAGGCAAGTACGAGTGACATAGGTTGAAAGACATGCAAGCTCCTAAAGTCAAACAACAAATCAACTTATGGGTAAAGAGAGAGACCCAAAATCAACATTTCTATGCATTTGAAGTAAATGTAACGATAATGAATATTGACCTAAAAAAGATGTAGTCTAGCACTAGCAGTGCTTACAGCTACTAAAGACCATTATAACCTAATGAAAATACCATAACATGCTCAGAGACATTTCCAACAGCAGTTATAATTAGGTAGAGCCAAGAAAAGAATAAAAGAATATCTTAATCTAGTCATATCAATTACCCACTCCATCCAAAGTGCTAGAACATACCTATGCTCTCCAATTCCATGGAGCAGCAGCCCACGCAAGTGGTAAGCCTTGCAAAACCTGTCATGAAGTTAAGAATAGTAAATATACTACAGCATTGATAGTTAGCGTCCCAAATAAGTTCAGCATCTAAATATGAAAGAAAAAAATATAGAGGACTTATTTCAGATGATTCACCTGCTGTCAATTTGTAGTACTTGTTGAAGACATTCCAAGACCTTGGTTGGATTTGCCATGTCTTGATAGAACTGTAACAAATACTTGCATAAGAGACCGGAAAAGATAGCTGCTTGATGTCATTTAGAAAGGCAACATGTTCCAACATATATTAGCAATATAATAAGACAGCGAAGTACACTGTAATTTAGTTAAATCAATAATATCTTCTCAAGTTCTACTGATTAGCTAAAAAATATATGTAAGAGACTTTGAAAAAAGAACAATGCAGTTGAGATTCATTGCTCCGAAGAGTTTTTGCACTGGGGATTTACAAAAGATTGCCTAAAAACACCAAAATCTTCTAACATATCAAACTCTGCATTCATGTTGTGCCAGTCTCTCCTCTTCTGCTACCTTTTTTTTGGAAATCCCATCCAAATTCTTATAAAATCAGTTAAAAAAAACATAAAAATGGAATAAAGTTATTATGTTAAAGGCAGCCATTTCATTAGGACATATAATGAATATTTGACAGTATAAAAACACTAAACTTTGAAGTGACTTTTCTGCCAGAGGACAACAGTGCTTCCCAAATTAAATATTAATCAGAATGCTTTCCAACTATAGTTCAGTAATAATTCTAAAAAATGAAAGAAAGTGGCTACTTATTCAAACCTGAGCTAGATGACCCCATGCCTCCAGAAAATTCCTATCTGGTTCTATTGATTTCAAATGTGCCTCTTCAGCCTTCTTGTATTCACCAATTGAAGAAAGTGCCAAACCCTACAAAGGCCAATGCATGATTGGCACATGGTTATAGTGAAACTGCAAGAATTTTATTCCACTCTAAAATTGGTATTACTAAAAGCTCACCAAATATGTGTATGCAGATGTATTATCCTTTACAAGCTTCACACATGAAGATAAGTCCTCTACAGCAGCATAGAAATCCTTGAACTTGAAATTGACAATTCCTGCACAGAACATAAATCATTAAAAGTTTTACAATTGCATCAATCTCACGATCACTACTTTCTGAAAGATGGCCTTCTTTCTCTATCAGTATAACATGGAACTCAAGTACAGTAGAATATTTGTTACTTTGTAACTCAAAAGTTTCTAACAATAACTAAATCAACCTAGCAAATTATGGAGGCATATTTATAGTTAAATGTGGTAAGGGTACACACACAGTGTCAATACAAAAGAACTTAATGGATCTAAGGAAAAGTACAGTTGCTAGCCACTAGAGCAAATTTGACCTAAACAATAAATTCTTCCTAAGAAAATATTAGATGCCATGGAATGTGAAATGGTGAATGCCTATCTTTCAAATCTCGCAAGTATATCTGATAAACTCCTAACATTAGGGGCCTTGCCCTTAACTATAAGTTCCCCTGCTTCTATGGGTTCATAATTTTGATACCTAACTAGAACATGCTTTCATATTTGCTTAGAAAAAAATCAATCCAAGAAATATTGTATCAAGAAGAAAATGCTCCAATCAGAAACTTCATAATCAATTTTAAACAAAGAGAAAAATATTAAGACTTTTCCATAAAAGCTGAACTAGGGAAAAATACAGAATTCAAGCAAGTTACCTCTTTCATGTAGAATATCTGCTGAATCTGGCTCAAATTCTAATGCCTTAGACAAGTCGTCAATAGCCTAAAACAAGTTAAAACACACAAAATATAGATCAGTACCAGGATAATATAAATAACTTTATGGCAAGTAAATTTGAACCTTACAAATAAGAGGAACTAAAACTTAGTGTTTACACAAATGTAACTTTAACATTTGAAAATTACAAAGGCAGTCCCTGACATATCAGAAACACCTTATAACACAAGGAGCCTTGGTTTGGGATTCAAGGGGAGTTAATGCCTAATTATAAAATCATGTCACTTCACCCCAAATCTCAGCATGGTCAATGTTACTTTCCATATATTTTTGTAGTCATTAAATAACTTTCCATGATATTAGCAAAAATAATAATAAAAAATTCCATGAAATAAGCTACGTTTTGGTTACTACCTTAATATAGCAAATGTCTATGTTAGCATTTGCGTAGGTTAGCATTTGTGTATGTCAGCTGATATAAAACAGATAGTTTGTTATGGCTCCATGTGATTGAGTCTATTATGATGTGCCAGCTAGATATGCAAATATCAGTATGTGAAACTGATATATAAGCTTGTATTAGCCTAATCAATATTCAAGTTTTGTGATTCAGTTTTCTCTCCAAGCTTACACATTTATGTCTCTCTCTAACCTTCACTTTCTTTCATAGTATCAGAGCTATGACTCAACCTATCCTAACTAATCACAGTCCTTACTTAGGAGTATCTTTTTCAGTGCAAAGCATTCCTATCAATCTAAATTTTGCGATCAAGCTCGATGAAAACAGTTACTTGATATGGCGCCAACAGCAGAAGCATGTGATAAGAATCTATGGATTACAAGGGTTTGTCTATGGATCTTCAATCTCACCTCCAAGATTCATCAAGAAAACAGTGCAAGTTACAACTGAAGAAGTAACTCGGATTCAAGAAGTTATTAAAGCTAATTCAGAGTTTGATGTGTGGAATACAAAGGACAATATTGTTATGAGTTGGATTTACAGCTCAATTTTTCAGAACTATCTAAAATATCTGATTGGGAAAGATAAAGATTCTACAGCTTCATATTGGAAGGCACTGAAGAAGGCCTTTTCCGATTCTTCTCAAGCCCAAATGATGCAGCTCAGATGGAGATTACAAACCTTGCAAAAAGGTTCTATGCCTGTGAAAAGTTACATAGGACAGGACCAATACTCACAAAATCAAAACCAAAATCGTGGAAATGGTGGAAGTAGTAGAAATGGCAAAATCAATAACTGTATATACAAGGGGACATGTCAAATATGCAAGAAGCAAATTTTTACACCTCTAATAATTCTGGTAATAATAATGGTAATTCAAAAAATCCACAAGCCAATCTTTCACAAGTTCAGGATCATGATCAATATGAAAGCAATGTCAATAATTTTCAAGATATGCCATTAAAATTCCCAATCTCAGTTAAATTTTGGCACATTAGCATCTAATAATGGCTTTCCACCAGTAGCCTTTGTGGCTCAAAAATCATCAATTATCAATCTATCTGCTGTTAAAACACTTAGTGTGCAACCTGATTGTTCATGGTACTTACACACAAGTGCTAGTCATCATTTAACCAGTGATATTAGAGTTAATGTTGGGAAATGGTAGCACTATTCCTATGTTGTGGGGAAGGTGTCTTAGCTACAATATCTCAGAAACTTAAACTGGGCAATATGCTACATGTTCCACTACTAGCCACGAACCTTGTTTCAGTCAAGAAACTTTGTGCAGAAAACAATGTTTTATAGAATTCTTGCAAAATTCTTTTGTTATAAAGGATGCAATGAAGGGAGAACTTTTGTTAATTGGTAGCACTGAGCAAGTACTTTCATACACTACCTATTTCTCCTCTACTTTCAAATGATTCTTGTCTTGGTGCTTCTAAAACCAAAGACTGTTTTGTGAACAATGTCAAATGTTATAACAAAGTTGTAGTGGATGGAGGGTTATGACATGATAAATTGGGCCATCATCATGTTGAGGTGGTTAACAATGTGCTTAAACCCATCAATATGAGCAGCAAAATAAAGTCTTCCTAAAGTGTGTGGTGCATGTCAAATGGGTAAGTCTTATAGGCTTCCTTTGTTACATGTTCACAGCAATTGTCTTTGACTTAATCCATGTGAATGTCTGGGGTCCATCTCCTATCAATTCTGTGAATGATTGTCATTGTTTTCTATTGGTTGTGGATGACTACACTAGATTCCAATGATTCTATTCAATGGCATAGAAGGGTCAGGTTGTAGATTTGTTGAAGTATTTTGATGCTTTAATAAAGAGAGAGTTTGGTGAGAATGTTAGAAGATTGCAAAGTGATAATGGTTAGAGTATTAGATCAGTTGCTTTTTGATGGAGGCTATCAGAAGAGAATTACATGCCCATACACTCCTCAAAATGGGTGGTGGAAACAAGAACAAGCATGTGGAAGAAATTGCCTATTCGTGATTGGATTATCTCTTGAATATTGGGAGCATGCTTTTAAGTGTGTTGGGTCATCCTCATATTAAGGTGGTTAATCTGGTGCAGTCATCCACAAACAATAGAAAATGATGACAATCATTCACAAAATTGACAAGAAATGGACCCAAACATGCATATGAATTAAGTCAACGGCAATTACTAACCACTTGTGAACAAGTAGGAAAGGAAGCCTACGAGACTTACCCATTTGACATGCACCACACAATGTACTTAAAGCCATCAATATGAGTAGAAAAATAGGGAGTCTTTTTTAAGTGTATGGTGCATGTCAAATGGTTAAGTCTCATAGGCTTCCTTTGTTACATATTCACAAGAGGTCAACAATTAGCTTTGATTATCCATATGCATGTCTGGGTCTATCACCTGTCAATTCTATGAATGATTATCATCATTTTCTATTGTTTGTGGATGACTGCACCAGATTCTAGTGATTCTATTCAATGAAACAGAAGCGTCAGGTTGTAGATTTGTTCAAGCATTTTAATGCTTTAATAAAGAGACAATTTGGTGAGACTGTTAGAAGATTACAAAGTGATGATGGTTAGAGCACTGGATTAGTTGCTTTTCAATGAAGGCTATCAAAAGATAATTACATGTCTATACACTCTTCAAAATGGGTGGTGGAAAGGAAGAACAAGCATGTGGTAGAAACTGGACTTTCTTTGCTTATTCGTGATGGATTATCTCTTGAATATTGAGAGCATGCTTTTAGGTGTGTAGTACATTTATTTAACAGAATGCCCTCTAAGACTATCTTTTGTTACACTTTTTGAACTGTTATGTAAACAAAAACCAACGTATGATTATATGAGAACACCTCTGAATGCCTTTACTATCCTTACACTATGCTATATAATTCCAACAATTTAAAACCACGATCAATCTATTGTGTTTTTCTTGGATATCTCACAAACCAAAAGACTACTGGTGCATGGATATTGTCACTAAGAGAGTCTATGCCAACTCACATGTTATATTTCATGAGATAGTGTTTCCTTTCTTTTCTTTAAACCCTCAACCTTTACCTACAACACAATCATAGCCCGATAATACCATACCAACTTACTTAATCAGTTTGCCTACCTCAACAGTTGTGTACACTGTTTTCCCTTAATCATCCTCAGCCTACCCTATTGTAAACTTGTTAGAACCTCATTTCAGTCTCCTCATTCACCTTTTCAAAACAATGCCTCTGGATCCTCTTTTAGCTCTATGTCTAACTCACCTAATTTAGGTTCCTTTGCCAAATTTAGCTCATTCCTCAGAACCCTTCCTTAATCAAATGCACTTAATATTTCCCTACCTATGATTAACCAGCATCCTATAAAAAACTCAATCAAAAAATGACATTTACAAACTAAAAGGACTCAGCATGTTGGTTATTTCCTTCCAAAAGATGCAAAGATCAATGGAAATAAATGGGTTGTTCGTGTGAAACTCAAGGATGACAGAAGTTTGGAGAGATATAAGAGTAGAGTGGTGGTAAAATGGCTATGATTAGACTTCGGGGATTGGTTACATAGACACCTTCAGCTCTGTCGTTAAACTCATTACAATTCGGGTTGTCTTAACTCTAGTCTTGTTCAAAGGGTAGGTCGTTAGACAACTAGATGTTAACAATGCATTTCTCAATGGAGATTTACAAGACGATTTTTTTATGACTCAACTAAAGGGTTTTTTCAACAAAGAGAAGCTTCATATAGTCTACAAACTCAAGAAAGCACTCTATAGGCTTAAACAAGCTCTTAGAGCTTGGTTTATAAAACTTAGTAATTGTTTAATCAAGTGGTGTTTCAAATGCTCCAAATTAGATATTTCTATGTTGTTTAACACTAATGCTAATATGATCGTATTCCTAATCTCCGTGGATGACATAGTTGTAACTATTAGTGACTCCCAACTAATTCAATCTATGTTTGACAAGTTGCATGCAACCTTTACACTTAATGACTTGGGAAGTTGAATTTTTTCCTAGGCATTGAGGTAATTCGAACAAGCGATATGTTTCATCTTTGCCAGCAAAAATGCATTCTTCAATTCTTAGACAAAGCTCAACTCACAGAAGCAAAACCAGTGTCTACACCTTTGCCCTCAGGTATACACTTTCAAAATCCTCCAGCCAACCTCTTCCTTATCTCAATCAATATAGAACAATAGTTGATACTCTTTAATATTGTACATTGATAAGACCTGAGATAGCATTCTCAATAAATAAACTTCATCAATTTGTATAATGTCCTACTGATCTTCATTGGATTTCAACAAAGAAAGTTATGAGATATTTAAGTGGCACAACTAGTTATGCAAAAGGGTCTTTCATTGAGTACCATTACTTATAGTGATGTTGATTAGGCTTCATGTGCAGATGATAAGAAAAACACAAGAGGTTTATGTATTTTCTTAGGCATTCTAGGCTTCATGCGCAGATGATAAGAAAAGCACAAGAGGTTTATGTATTTTCTTAGGCATTCTCTAGTCTCTTGGGCTTTTAGGAAGCATGGGGTGGTGTCTAGATCTTCCACAAAAGCCGAGTTTAAATCTCTTATTCACACAGCAATTGAACTTGTCGAGATACTGAAGCTATTGAAAGAGTTGATAAATATGCAAAGTCAGGTACTCATTCTCTATTGGCCACTTAGCAAAGAATCCAGTTCTCCACTCAAGAATTAAACATGTGAAAATTGATTTCCACTTTGTTAGAGAAAAGGTGAAAGCTAGAGAATTGATTGTTGAACATGTTCCCATTGAAGAGAAAATAGTAGACATTATGACAAAACCACTCTCTTCATCTCAATTTGAAAATCTGGGGATTAAACTTAAAGTCTTAAAAAAAGGCATAAGTTTATGGGGAAATATTAATATAGTAAATATAGGTTAGCATTTGTGTATGTTAGCTAATGTAAAAAAGTTAGTTTGTTATGGCTCCATGTGATTGAGTCTCTTATAATGTGCCAACTAGATATGCAAATATCAATATGTGAAATTGATATATAAACTTGTATTAGTCTAATCAATATTCAAGTTTTGTGATTCAGTTCTCTCCAAACTTACACATTCATCTCTCTCTAACCTTGACTCTCTTTCATACTGAACATATTTTCCCATTGTGTCCAATGATTTAAATTAAGGAAATTTTAGCCAAAATTTCGTAATTTTTTTAGTGCCCAAAATAGCGGAATAACGATTTCTTAAATTGATATCAGTAGATTTTGGTAAGTTCAAAGAAATTTCAATTAGTTTCGATAAATTTTGGTTTCAAAACTTGAATCTTTTGTTATATAAAATTTTATAATTATTTTATAATTTATTCTAATTATGTCACACTAATTTGTAACAAGATTCAATCAATTTTTTTTAATATCTATGAATTTATTGCTCCATATATATTATTTTTCTCCTTTTCACATAAATAGTTTTTTTAATTATTTATTGATTCAAAATTTTCTTTTTCATGTTATAAAATATTTATTATTAGCTTATTTTTTTATAATTTTTTCTTTATAATAAAAAATAAAAATAATATTTAAAATATCACTTGGATTCCAATTTCCTATTTAAGGGTTCTTTATTCTCCACTAGAGATCCCTAATATATCCTTACAAGGATTTTAAGTGGGATGATAGACAAATTCTAAATCGAGGATGAGAGAGAGGAAGGGGGTCCCCGACACTACCTCGTTGACAACCATAGATGTAGAAAACCTATTATCTTTTATACTTTTAATTTGTAGATACTTCAATGTTTAATGTTTGAAATATTAACTCTCAATTAATTGAATAATATCTATTATCATTTAAGAAGCTTTTTAGCCAAGTGGTTCTCCTGAAAGTTTTTATTTAATTATAATTATTCTATTTTATTATTTTTAAAATAATAAATCCAAATTATTATTAATTTAATGAGATTGTTGTCATAAAAAAATCTCCGTTAAATTATTTGTTCTTAATTATTTCTATTTTCTATATATAAAATAATTTTTAACTAAATAAATACGTCCAACCAAAAAACCAACAAAAATATATTTAATAATTCAACATTAAAAATTCTAAATTACCATTATTAGGAGAAAGTAATGGAATTTCAAGAGATTTATAACTTAAAAAAAAATGGATGTAGTTAGTGTGATAGTGTGCGAGTGTTAGTAAATAGTTACCTTGCAAAAGTCTTTAGAACTTTATTTAATTGTTTTATTGTATAAACCAATGAAGTTTATTGAGAATTAATAAACTACAATTGCAAGTGCTTTCTAAATTCATATTGTTACCAAAAATGCTATGGACTACCTATTTGGAAGTACATCTCTAAATCATCTTAACCTGTGTTCTATAGTCTTTCTTACAGCACATCATACTCATTATTCATCTCTTCATAATATACTTGGGTCCATCAACACTTCTTAATAAATTCTAAAGACTCTTCACTTATAAGATAACTCTTAACTACGCATTTTACTAACAATATTAATTTTTCTCGGTTACAAAATCTCTTCAAATTTCATTAGCTTCGCATCATTAGATTAAGTATAAGTATTGTTTCTAGCTTCTAATTTTCATTTACTTATCTTTTGACCCTTTTATTATTATTAAGAATTCCTTATTTTTTGGGTACGGTAAATTATATATGTTATTATATGTGTAAGTACACATGTGCAACACAGCATAAAAAGAAGCAATACATCGCATCAGAAAGCCAAAAAAAATTAAGTTAGCAAATCATAGCCAATTGATGTTAATAAGAAGCAAAATAGAAAGACACAATGGTTTTAGGTAATGTAAACCGTTTTCACCTCAACAAATTCCCCTAAGGCAGCTTGAGCCTGCCCTCTACGCTTCCATGCTTCACAAGCGGATGGATTTGATTGTATGGCCTAAGATATAAATCAAATTAAGTAGTTATATCAAAGCCGATTTGCTAAGTATAAGAGATATTGGTTAGCCAATTACCTTTGTAAAATCAGCTATTGCAGCCTCAAGTTCTCGCTGGAAAGCGTAAGCCGTCCCTCTTCCTATCAATGCCTCAGGATAATCAGGATCTTCTCTTAATATCTGTTAAAAGAAGGCAAAGCCACTATATTTTTATTTTTATTGTCCCATAGGATTGAAGGCAGGCCAAAAAAGAATGATGCTGAATGATCAAAAAGGCCAGGATGACACTATAAAATTGCTGAAATGTTTTAGTATCACTTGAAGAGCCTTTACCTGGTTGAAGATGGATATAGCATGAACATATTTCCCTTCATTGACCTGAACAATGAGGTAAATCATTACAAATAACTAAAATTAGTCATGTTTGGTTTGCGAAATGGTAGTGGTATTACTATGTTTTAGCAGTGAAAAAATAAGGATAAAATTGAAAATAAAATTATATATGAAACAAAATAAAACATACTTTTTGTTTATTTCTAAATAAATAAAAATGAGAAAAATTAATAAATGATGATACAAATATGTGAAGAAAATAGAGTATTCCAACTATTCTTAAAGATGTTCAAAAAATAAGATTTTCTACTACTGATGGAATGCTTTCTATTCCGTTCCAGTTTAACAGTCAAATCAAATACATGAATACTCAAAATTCTTTCTCATTATCATTCTTATTTTTATCAACCAAACATGACCTAAATCACCATTCAAGTAAATATTAAATGCACTCTTTTAACTAGTTAAAACCAATTAAAAACATCATAGCTTACCTCTGCTATACCTCTTGATAGTCGAAAATCCACACTTATTGACTTCGATTTAGAAATCCTGTTTATAGAGAACTTATTTTTCTTGGATTCATCCATTCTATTATTTATTGTTTCAACATTATTAGCCATTTTGCGAGGGATTTGCATCAAAGTTGAATCAGTTGACTTGCTACTTTCTAAAGATGATTTACTGCACGTGTCAGTTGAGTTATTGCTTGATTCAGACTCATAACTCAATTTATCATGCGTACTGTGATCCCCGTGGCCATTTGTTTGGCTACTGAACTGTTCCTTTCCTCTGGCTTTATCACTTATTCCATCACAAAAATCAGAATTGTCAATAAGTTTAATGCGATCCTCTGATGTATCCCTTGACATGCTGTATCCTTCAGACTGATTACTCAGCATATCATGATTATCAGAAGTCTGATTTGAAATCCCATCAATAGCATGTCCCTCTTCAGACACAAGCATAGATAAGCCTGACTCTACTGCATGGTTTACATGCCTGACATTTTTTTCTTGTTTTGCAGTTGCTAGCAGCTCTTCCAGTTCTAGCAATTGCTTTAGATCAGCAGAATGATGCAAAGCATACTTGTAGCCTTGGTCCCAAGCCAACAAAGCGTCCTCTTTCCTTCCCAAAGCAGAAAATGCATGGCCTACAAGTTACAAAACATGGACTATGATTTCATATATACCAGTGTTTGAGATAAATTTAGTTCATACATCTGATCAAACTGAATCAAAAAAATCCAGCGCAAATTCAAACATTCATTATTCAACCTATTCCAAACTCATTGTCACAGTAGATATACATTAGGGTTCTAATATTCAAGAATGTAATTGGTATCTCATCTTCACACATCAGCTTTCTCGTATGGATATCATTTTCTTTTTGCGATTTACCTACACTAGATCATAATGAAGTGCAACATTTTGCATTTCTTATGTAATAATCTACGTCTTCATCGCCAATAAATCCTAGATACACTAGTGTTGGGAATTTAGTATACAGCCAACCAAATGACATGCAAGCCAAAGATCAATTTAAGTAATCCTTCCTCCTTAATTAGTTATAAAAAAGTTCAAAACCTCTTAACATTTAAGAATCAAAAAGAGATTCTTGTCACTTCTAGAATTAAGACACAAAGCACGTGTTGTACACCGTATCAAATAGGATAAATGTAATTGTTTAGTATTGAATCATGTCAAATAGGGTTGCACTAAATTTATGCAGTGGTTGGTGAATGTACGGATTAAGTAGATTTATAATTCTACAATATTTGGTTGCACTCCAAATCGGACAATAATTTTTAGGCTAAAGTGCATCATTGATCCCTAAACTTTAATTAAACTAACATATAGGTCCCCAAACTTTTAAAACGTATGATTTGGTCCCTAAACTTTTAAAATTTCACATATAAGTCCCTAAATTTTTAAATCCTACAATTTAATCCATAAACTTTAAAACTTTACTCATAGGTACTAACTTGATTACTAAAATACATTATTATGAATAAAAAATTTAGGATATATGTGTGAAGTTTTAAAAATTTGGGAACTAAATTATATTATTTAAAAATTTAGGGACTTGTGTAATTTTAAAAGTTTGAGAATCAAATCATACGTTTTAAAACTTTAGAAACCTATGTGTGAATTTAATTAAAATTTGGAAACTAATGGTACACTTTAACCTATTTTTTAATAAAATTATTTATTTCTAAAATTGATATGTTATTTAGTAAGAATATTTCATATTTCTTAATTCATATAAAGTTTATACTTAACACGTATTTTTATTTTGCTTAAAATTCAGAGTAAGAGTGCGTTATTCAAATGCCATTAACACAAATTTGTAGAAGCTAACTTGAAGCAAGATTCCACTTAAACAAAATTCTAGATAACTTAATCATGGTGAGAAGGTGATAAAGAGGTACTCAGTTGTGTGCTTCGATGATTTGACTGCAAATGGAGTATATATATCATGGTCTGCTGCAAGTAGGAAACTATATGATGCAGCAAAAACCAAAACAAGAAAAGAAATTGTAGTAGTATTGATTTACAGAGAACAACTCTATGGTTTGGACTGTGGAATTCACGGAATAACCTCTGTGAAAAGGAAAACGAAATCAGCAAAAACAAGTGTAACCCTAGCTGTGGCCATGCACGGGTTTTATAAGCATCGCGCCTAACCGTTTCTCGCGTAAGCACCATTCACACACACACACCATGTGCACAAACGTTGCTAATAGCCTAACGGCCACCCTGTGAACACCCATGTGCAATTTGGTACCCAAAGTTTGTTATTCGGTTACAACAAGAAAATAAAAGAAAAACAGTTGCTTTATTGATCATTCCTTGCATCATAGTCCTCCTCTTCAGTAGAAGTCGTCCTCAAATTCAAATTGATCACATCAGTTACATTTATGGGGTAATATTTGTGAAGATATGTTACGTTGAACGTGTTGGAAATGTTCCAATCTTCAGGAAGATCAATGACATAAGCGTTGTCGTTGATTTTCTTAAGAATTCTGAAAGAGCCATAGTTCCTGAGCTGAAGCTTCGGGCATGCGCCTTGTGGTAACCAGTGTTTGTTGAGGTGTACCATGACTAGCTCACCAACTTGAAAATGTGCAAGCTTGCGATGCTAATTTGCCTGTGTTTTGTAATGTGCATTCATTTTTTCGATCTGTTCTCGAATTTCTTGGTATAATCGAGCATAATCAGTAGCCCACACATCAGTAGCTTTACTCTTTAGGTTAAATATAGCTTGCAAATCGACACTACAATTGGGCATTTTGATGTAGACAACCGAGAAGGGTGAGTGATTTGTGGTACGATTTATGATACTATTGAGAGCAAACTCAACCTAAGGAATATATATATCCCACTCTCGAGGTATTTCATGAGTCAAGTATTTCAGCATGCTGCCTATGGTTCTGTTGAGCACTTCTGTTTGTTCATCAGTCTGGGGTGATAGGAGATGTTGAAGTTCAAGGTGGTATCAAACCTGCACCACGACTTTTTCCAAAAATGGCTCATGAACTTCACATCATGATTAAAAGTGATGGTTTTTGGAATGTCATGCAGCTTAACAATTATTGAAAGAAGATATTTGTTATGTTTCTGGCATCATGGACCTTTTTGCATAGAATTAGGTAGGACATTTTTGAAAACCTATCCACTATTACAAGGATGAAGTCTACTCTTCTTTTGCCGACTGATAGGTCGAGAATGAAATCCATGCTAAAATCCTCCCAAATGGTTGTAAGAATTGGTAGAGAAGAGTAGAGGCCAATGTTTTGGTTGCCTCCCTTAGCTCTTTGGCAGATAGAGCATTTCTACACAAATCTAGTTACACTCTTTCGTACATGAGGCCAGTAGTATCTTTCCTCAATCAAGAGTATGGTTTTGTCCCTACCAACATGACCACTAAGTCCCCAAGCATGAATTTCTTGAATCAGGTATTCTCTTAAGCTGATTTTTGGAATGTGCAATCTATTGTCTTTAAAGAGATACCCTTCTTGCAAATGGAAACCATGCATAGGTTCATGGTTGTTGCATTGTGTCAGCTATAGATGTCCCTCTATGTGTTTAAATACACAAGTAAACCTTTGCAGGTAGATGATCGACCTAATAGGGGCTCTTGAGATGTCTTTCTGAGAGTGAATCGATCTAAGTACTGAATGATCACTGTGAAGAATAAATTCCTTTAAAATGAGATAATACTCCCAGTGTTTGAAGGCTCGAATGACAACGTAGAACTCCTAGTCATAAGTGGACCATTCCTAGCGTGTTTCATTGAGTTTTTCGCTGAAGAACTCAATAGGCTTGCCACCCTAAGATAGTACTGCTCTAATACCCACCATGGATGCATCTGTTTCAACTTCAAATACTTTATCAAATTCTGGCAAAGATAAAACTAGAGTTGTGCATAGTTTTTCTTTGATGAGTTGGAAACTATCTTCTTGCTCCTTTCCCCAAACGAACTGTCCTTTCTTGAGGCAATTGGTTATGGGTGCTACAATTGAACTGAAATCCCTTATGCATCTCCTGTAGAACGTTGTCAGGCCATAAAAGCTCCTGACTTCATGCATTGATGTGGGGTTAAACCATCACTGGATGGCATCAATTTTCTTAGTGTCCATTCAGATGCCCTGAGAGCTGATAACATACCCCAAGAAAAGGAGTCTGGTGGTCATAAACTCGCACTTTTAAGGTTGAGATAAAGCTTGTGTTCTCTCAATATCTCTAAGATAGCCTGTAAATGCTCTAGATACTCATCAGGATTCCTGCTATAGATTAAGATATCATCGAAATACACTAACACACAAGTACCATTGAGAGGCTTCAAAACATTATGCATCAACCTCATAAAGGTACTGGGAGCATTGCATAACCAGAATGGCATGACAAGCCATTCATACAGGCCTTCCTTGGTTTTAAAAGATGTTTTCCATTCATCTCCTTTTCTAATGCGAATTTGGTGATATCCATTGCGAATATCAAGCTTAGAGAAGACAGTGGAACCTTGTAGCTTGTCAAGCATATCTTCCAACCTAGGAATAGGGAACCTGTACTTGATAGTGATCTTGTTAATAGCCCTGCTGTCAATACACATTCTCATCATGCCATCCTTCTTGGGTACAACTAGTGCAGACACAGCACATGGACTCTTTCTTTCCTGGATGATGTGCTTATCCAAGAGGTCTTCCACTATCTCTTGTAGGAGTTCATGGTCTTTGGAATTCATTCAATAGTGGGATAAATTGGGCAAATTACTGCCTAGTATGAAATCTATATGGTGTTGAATATCTCTTAATAGAGGTAAGGTGCATGATAAGTCAGTTGGTATATGGTCATTGTAGGTGGATAGCAATTCTTTAACACCATCAGGGATGGCATGAGTGACAAGTTGTTGTTCTTTAGCCACTAATGCTAACACCACCTTAGCCTTTCTAAGTTCATTGTCAAACTCGTTGGGTTTGCAGTTAAGAAACATTTTTGGTTTGGTAGGGTTAGGGAAGCTTTTCTTTGCAGAGAGTAGGACAATCTTGTTACCTATCCAAGTGAAAATGATGATGTTTAGCCTACCCTTGTGTATTGCATCTACGTCATACTGCCAAGGCCTCCCAAAAAGAATTTGATAGACATCCATTTCCACCACATCGCAATGCACCTCATCTTTGTAAATTTTTTCGATGGAAAATGATACCCTATACACCTCTTGCACTTTAACCTCATTCCCTTTCTTAATCCATCTTATTTTGTAGGGATGAGGATGGGGATGAGTGCTTAGTCCCAAGGACTTCACCGGTGCGTATGAGACATTATATTTAATATTACCACTATCAACAATAACATCGCATACCTTTTGTTGAACTGTACACCTTGTTCTGAAAATGCCATGCCTCTATGATGGTACTGGTTGTTTTGATGATAGCAACACCTTCTGCACTATACAGTTTAAAGCTCTGTCACCATCATCACCTTTAGTGAGTTGTGCTCCTTCCATGTCATCAGGAGACAAGGGATCAAATTCATTGATCAAATTAGCTACACGCCTCTGTGGACATTCAATAGATCTATGCCCCTACTGATAGCACCTAAAACACTTGATAGGTGGTGGTTTGGCATACGGGTTAGGTTTTGTAGATGGGTTGTTTGGATCGTTGGTTGGTTGTTTGGGGACGAAAGTTTTTGGAACTAGTGTGGTTTCTATGGTGATTGATGGGATGAATTTTAGGGTAAAACCACTCAGGCTTTTACAAACAGAGAAGTCACTAAAACGAAACCCAAATAGTGTGGATTTTTTGGGTCTAACTAGTTGGTTTTCCACCTTTAGTGCCATGCTATTGGCTTGGTTGACAAACCATAAGGTTTGGCTTAACTCTAGTCTTTCTCTAATAGGAGAATTCAAACCACGCACATATCTAGCAACCTTATGAGGTTCTCGCTCCCACATGTTGGCTTGCAAGCCAAGCCTAATGAACTCCTCAGTGTATTCAGTGACTCTCTTTCTTCCCTACTGCCACCGGTGATATTGTTGGTAAAGAAGTTGTTCGTAATCAGTTGGCAGAAACTATTGTACCATAAGTTTCTTCATTCTTTCCCAAGAGGTGATTGGTACCTTACCTCTCAACCTCCTTTCATTCTTCATGTATTTCCACCAAGCAGAGGTACCACCTGTGAGCTTATAAGCTACTAGTTTAACTTTTCTCTCTTCTTGTATCTTCGTGTAGTCGAAGAAATTCTCAACAACAGCCATCCAGTCGAGAAATTTTTCCATGTGAGAATGACCAACGAAGGTGGGCAAGTCCACATTAATTCGGTAGTCCTGCTTCTCATGTGATTGCCTCTCATACTGTCGAGTAACAAAGTTACCCTTCTCGTTGGCAAACTTGTTACTGGTCCAACCCGAAGTGCCTCCATCAAACCCAAAGTTTTTGGGGTTCGATCATGGTGGAGTTGCAAGGTCATCATCAGAGTCTGGGTGGACACGAGTATCAAAATCGAAGTGGTTGCGAGGAAACACATGTGTGCGATAAGGCCGAGGCGGTGGGTGCGATGAATGTTCTACAAGTATGGACGAAGCATCACGAAGAACCTCTTTTCCTCGAGGTCTTAGCTGTCTTTGAATCTCGCTCAATTGGGCTTTGATTCAGGTGGTGGTATATAAGAGTGATTGTTGAAGGTCTCGCAACATTTCCTCAATCATCTGCTCGAATTTGCTTTCAAGGCCAACCATCATAGCCCACAGGTTCTTCACATCATCACTACCATCACCAAAGCTTTGGTTTCCTGACGTTGCCATCTGAGTTGCAACTCAAACCAATCTCTGATAACAATTTTTGATGCAGCGAAAACCAAAACAGGAACAGAAATTGTAGTAGTATTGATTTACAAAGAACAACTCTATGGTTTGGACTCTAGAATTCACAGAACAAGCATTGTGAAAAGGAAAACAAAATCAACAAAAACAAGTGTGACTAAATGTGGCCATGCATGGGTTTTATAAGAATCGAGCCTAACTGTTTCTCATGTGCGTAAGCACCATTTACACACACACCGTGTGCACAAATGCTGCTAATAGCCTAACAGACACCCTGGGCACACCCATGTGTTGTTTGGTGCCCAAAGTTTGTTATTTGGTTACAACAAGAAAATAAAAGAAAAAAAAGTTGCTTTATTGTTCATTCCCTACATCATTATACTCATAAATTATGAAACTCTGTTTTCTTTTATTGATATTGTTAAAATTTACAAACCTAACAAATATACATACATAATCAAATAAGAAAAATAAACCCAATAAAATAAGAGAGACTAGATAATTAATTAAGAGATGTGAAACATATATGAGAATGAGAAATTGATGAACAAAAGGACGATTGAGAAGAAAGGACGAGGAGAGCATACCTGGTACTCTGACAGAAAAATAATGGAGAAATTAAATTCAATAAAAGATGTCAGAGATTTTTTTTTTTACCAAACAATATTTTTTTGTATGATTCGAACATGTGACTTGAAACAAAGGAGGGATGAATCTTACCGCCAAATCACTAGACGAATCATGAAAATGTCAAAGATTAATAGCCAACAAAGAGAGCAATTTTGAAAAAGGCATTTTGAGACGAGACACACATAAAAAGCATTAAGGCTATAGCCTCTGATAAAATTTAAGGCTTACGCCTTTTTATTATAGGGCACAAGCCTTGATGCGATTTAGCCTTGAGGTAGTTGAGGCTCAAGCCTAAAAAATTTCAAACTTTTAAATTAGGTTACTGATAACCCATTACAAATCTCATCTAATTTTATTAAATAAATTAAAAAAATCAAAAATTGAGAAAAGAACTAAAAAATTCAAAAACTCAATTCACACAAACCAAATTAAGGCAACTTCTTTTTAATTCTTCCAATATTGTTCTTATTAATATCAATACATGCTTAATTTCTTGTGAATTAATCAGTTTAAAATTTGAAATACTTGTATCACAATTAAAAACCATGAAATATTAATTAGTTTTTAGTTATGTACTTATCTCATAGTGATGAAATTTCATGGTGTATTTTTTTTTAAGGAATCAAATGTTTCCTATTTTAAGAACAACAAAAAGAATAAATGTTCCCTCATTGGATTAATTATTTGTGTTTATATATAAAAATATTATAAATTATTTAATTAAAGCATATTTATGTCTCAAAATCCATAATTCTTGCATATATAGCAAGTACTTTACCGTTTGAGCTACACATCCATATAGAGCATGATCTAATTTACTTGATTAATTTTTATTTTCATAGTTATTCGATTTACAATTGTTATTATTTATATCTTTAAGGCTTCTTTCAAAGTTAAGTTTGAAACTTACATATCAGATCGCCTTGAAGCTTACACCTCGCCTCATCAAAGAAAAACATCTCGGTACTTAAAATAGCATTTTACAACATTAGAAGAGAGAACATCATAAAACTTCCCATAATTGGTGATAGCGGGGGAAAGCAAATGGATCTTTATACAGTAACCTTTAAACCCTAGCCCTTGATGACAGAATATGTTTATGAGAAGATGTTATTCATTGCTCCTAGATAAGGGAGATGATGGATCCTACTAATTGCATTTGTTGCTTTTTTAACAAAATAGTGGGTAGTTCTATTTTTAAATAAAATTTATTGCATTTATCTCGAAACTCATTGGCAAAGAGTACTTTATCAACAATATTTCAAAAACAATGAATAATTTCTCATTTATAAGTGTAATACTATTAGGGCCCACGTATTCCTAATACAAGTCTAGAAGCACACTAAATGCTGGTTTTGGTGAAAACAATACAATCAACTCACTTAGTGCTGAACAACAAACATGGCCTAAATGGAGCCTGTGATCAATGAAGTGTCATAAGGTGCGACAAAAATACGAAAATCACCTCATTTAGGCTCAAGAATGGCTTTAGAGAAATCCACAATGCAGAAAAATACAAAAATCACCTCATTGAGGCACAATTATGGTGCGTTAAAGGGGGGAAAGAGGAAAAAAATTCACATATTCGGGTAGAAAATTTACATACACTTAGTAAACTCCATTCGGTTACATATGTATATGAAAAATCTACACGATTGCATAATTTATAACAAGATGTGAAAGATGAATTTACGTGTTTGGAAGGAAAGGGGGAAAATTTGCAAAAAAACAAATTGTGAACAATGCAACATAGTGTGAAATATGGATAGCTCAAATTGTGAATATTAGTATAAGCTTATTTAATGAGTTTGCCTAAAAAAATAAGATGGTGAACTTAGGGCTCGATACCTTTGTGATACCAATGTTATAACTAAACTACCACGAACTGAAAATGCTATCAAAGGATTCTAGTTTAGTACTTTGTTATTTAAAAAGTTTTGGTTGAATAGTAACGACACAAAAAACCATTTTTTTTTGCCACGTGGTAAAAATAGGGCAGGGGCATTTTCATCTTATCCTCTCTTTCCCACCTCTTTCAACGTTTTCATCTTTTAGGACCGCCATTTTTGAAGCTCTTTAAGAGATTTTAGTTTCAAAAAACAGAAACTACTTGATTTCTTCATCTTCTCATGGTTCTCTCTATGCTAAGCTTAAGAAAAACATTCCAATAACTATCGTTCCACGGAAGAAGTAACCACTCGCAAGAGGAGTAGACTCATCTTTTATCATTAAAATGATAGCAGTTTATCAACTACCTTAGAAAACCAATATCACAAATAGCTATAAACAACTCTCCAGTTTTCAATCCATAAATTGATTTTCTCAAGAATCATGATACTAATCTTTGGTAATGCCACCTCCCCGTACTTAGCAGAGAGAGACCCGAATGAAGGAGAAGAAATCAAATGGTGTCTATTTTTTGAAATTGAAATCTCTTAAAAAACTTTAAAAATGGCTCCTAGATAATAAAAACATTGAAAAAGGTGGAAAAAGAGGGTAACATGAAAATGCCCCTGCTCCATTCGTTCCGCATGACAAAAAATGGTTTTTTTCTTTTGGTTTTTTTCTTGCGCCTTTATTGTTCAAAAAGGATTAAACTGGAACTTTTTAAATAATAAGGATACTAAACTAGAACCCTTGATGACATGATCAATTTGTGATAAAAGGAGGACGGTGCTGGACAAATTGTTCTTTCATTTTGCACTATTACTATTCCAAAAGTTGTCCCGTCGATGCGCCCTAAATTACACCCTAACAAACGGTGATTTCTAGCACAAGTTCAAATTCATCATAATACAGATGAATACCAAAATCAACATTTACGGTCAAACACATATCCAATTGTCCGACTGTAACTAGTAGAGCCAAAAGAAAAATTAGGAATACTCGAATTGAGCCTGAATCTTCAGCCTAAGTAATAGAATTGCTAGCGAAATTGAAAAGTGATCGAACAAAAACCTTTAAGTATGTAAGCTTGAAGAACTGTCGGGTCAAGCAGAAGCGCCTTGTCACAATCTTTAATCACATGCTTGTGCAGCTCCAATTGGCTATAGCAAAAGGCTCGATTGCTGCAAGAAATACCAGAAAAATAATAACAATTTACTAAACTCCAAAGAACAATCCTAAGATGATAAAAAGAGGAAAGCTTTAAATTCAGAAAGAACATGAAAGAAATAGAAAATTCGAGTTGAATGTACGAACCAGATATCTTGAATAACACAAGACTTGGCGAGCAGTGAGTCAAGAACTCGAATCGCCTTGGACCAGTCACGAGAGCTACATAGTTTGGCAAGCTCAACTCTCTCGGAAATTGTCGAAGAAGCCATTTCAGAATCTGAGTTTCGTTGGATCGGAAGGTATAGTTGGAATCTTGGAGATTGTATATCTTTGGTCTGATTTTTATTTGATAAATATATTTACGATTATACCAAAAAACAACTTATATTTATGTATCAGTTTGTTATTAGATAAACTTTTTCTTTTTATTTGGGTTCTGTTGTCAACAATTCGAGTAAAGTTGGGGTATAATGGAAAATTTGACAAAAAGGAAAAAGGTGGAATTGAAACTGACTGCGTGTTCAGTTGGAATGGAATCATTTGTATGTACTATAATTAATTCGATTGTCTAATACACCCAAAAAAAATTCAAATCAATTCTAGGTTTTGGAGTAATTTCGAACAAATTATTAGATTAAATTAAGTTAAATTTAATTTAATTAATTGAGGATGAATATCTATAATTTATTAACCTATCAAAATTAAACAAAATTTATAATTTATATATTTAATTGTGTAAGATTTTTATCGCTTTTTATTTATATGTTTTCTCGTTTATGTTTCTAACTTATTTTTATATTTGATTTTATTCGTATTGAATTTAAATTTATATTATTATTAAAATATATTATTTATCATCTTATTATAAATATATTGATTATGAATGAAAAATTAAAATAATCCCAAAATAACATAAAATATATTATAAATAAGATTTATATGATATGATCTTTTCAATTAATAAATCAAATCAAATTGAAAGAAAATAAGTTATTGGATAAGATTAAATAAATACATTAAATGATAAATTTGTATTGAATAAGCTCATATTTAATTTGTGTTTTAGGATGTATTTAATAATTTGTAATGGAGTAAGAAAAAAATTAAAAAAAATGAATAGAAAATAAAAAAAATGAAAAATTGAAATTAAATTGTTTTTATTATGTGTAATTATTCATTGTGCAATCTAAATAAAAATGATTATTTTACTAAAATGTCTTGTAAATATAAAACTATTATTTTTATAGAGATTAATTTGAAATATATGATTCTAATTTTTTTTAAGTAATTTAATTCTAAATCTGATTAGGATAATCAAGTTCATGAACAATCAATCACTTAATTTCTTATTTTTGTGTGAGATGTGTGTGTCTAAAATTTTTTATTCTTTTATTCTCTTGAAATCAAGAAATTATAAATAATGATTGAACGTGTCTACTTGAAAAAAGACCATGCAATAAGAAATTAATGCTCTCGTTGCTATTAATACTTGAGAATTAGTTGTGTTGCTGGCATATCACTATCCCATAACTTATAATGCATATCACTATCCCATAACTTATAAATGGGTGTTTAAGGCTAAGTTGCTTATTGATAGTGTTTGGGATAAATATAAAACCAAATTAGTGATTAGGGGTTTTTGGCAACAATTTGGAGTGGATTATAAAGAGACTTTTAACCCTGTGGTTTAGACTATTATAATCAAAATAGTCATTACATTGACTCTCTTTAGAGGTTGAAAGGTTAGGTAGATTGATGTCAATAATACATTTTGAAGAGAATATTTGATTGAAGATGTGTACATGACTCAACCTCTTATGTTTGAGGATGGCTCTAGAATGGTACGTAGACTTAAAAATGCATTGTATAGTCTCAAACAAGTCTCTCGAGCTTGGTATTTAAAGTTGTGTGCTTGTTTGGTATCCATGAGGTTTCATAATTCTAAATCAGACAGTTCATTTTTTCTTCGACCATTTACATACTCTTTCTTGTTAGTTTTAGTATATATTGATGATATCTTGCTTATTGGTACTGATTCTAGTAAGGTGGATGAATTTATTCTTGATTTAAATGTAAGTTTTGCTTTAAAGGATTTATATGTGTGTCACTATTTCTTAGGCATTAAGGTCAACTATTTTGATGATTGTATTCATTTGTCTCAACAAAATTATAAAAATAAAAATACATCAAGGATTTGTTTTATGTTTTTAGATTGATACAATCTAAACTTTTCTCTACCCCTATAAGCTCCGACTATATTCTTATGAAGACAGATGATTTAACCATTGGTTAATGCTACTTCTTTCATAAAGGTACATGGTTTTTTACAATATTTTATAATGATCAAACTAAATATTTGTTTTATTGTCAATAAATTGTGCCAATTTATAACTTGTCTCACTAATAGTCATTGGTTTTCTCTTAAAAGGTTATTTAGGTACCTCAAAGGCACCACTCATTTTGGCTTAACAATCACTAAATATGATATTCTAGACTAATTAGTTTGTTATGATACAGATTATACAAGCTGCCCTAATGAGAGGCGCAACACTAGTGTCCTTTATGTGTATTTTGGAGGTTGTTTGGTGTCTTGGAAATCATCCAAGCAAAGACTCATCTCTCATAGTGGCATTGGGATTGAGTATCGTACTATGACCAGTGCTCTTATTGAAATCATTTGGGTGCAATCTCTATTTGCAGTGTTGCATGTCGCATACGGTGTTCCAATGCTGCTCACATACAATATGAGTGTTAAAGCTCTTGCACATAATCTTGTATTTTATGCAAGGACAAAATATATTAAAGTTAACTATCATTTTCTACGTGATTATGTAAACATGACCAGTTTGTTATTGATTTGTTCCCTCAACTAATTAGGTGATTGATGACCTTACCAAACCTTTACCTTGCTCAATTTTTTTTGTTTCCTCATCCCAAACTGTTAATGTTGCCTCCGCTTACATTTGGAGGAAGGGAGGTGCTAGACCAAGAGTGCTTGTGGGTTAGTTTGAGCTGATAGGGTAGAGCTACACTACTAATATAGTTAGAGGTTGTTATATGTAGAGCATACAGTAGCAGTACACGTGAACTGTATGATGTATATAATAGTTGAATGTAAAGTGTAATCCTTAATCATGATTCAGTGTATACAATTCAGTTTCTCTTCTAAGCGTGTTTCTTGTTTTCCTTTTTTCTTTTCATGGTTATTGAAAATTCAATTATCATACTAGCTAGATTTATTAATTAAAATTATTAATCTCGTTCCTGACCTTTTATTTATTTATTTGTCAAAATAAACTTATATTTGAATATCTACTCATCCTCAATGAATGCACTCCTGTAGGAATGTTATTTTAAGGGATATTAGGATTTTGCCAGGACAAAGTTAAGGATTCAATTTCCATGATATGTGAGTTGCGTAACGTTACTTCAAAATCATAAAAGGATGTTAAATTTTTTTTCCACTGTATTTTGAGAATGTTGATTGAAATAGATGATATGAATTAATTCTACCAACACTATCTTATTTGTAGTATTTCGTTAGACGGGTTTCAAAATCAGACTTTGGTAACCTGGAAGAACTAGAAGGACTGAATGATCTACTTAAGTACCATTTTTCTTCTTTCCTTTTTTTTTTTTTTTTTGATAATACGAAAGTACCAATTTTAACAAAATCATATTGCTGCTTTCAGTACAAGTTCAATCCAATTTTTCAAAGGTTGAGCTTGTATGACGATATGAGTGCATGAAAGCTATCAAAAGCCATAACTGTCTCCAGTTATAAGTTGGTTTTCTCATGAAAATGTGAAAATTTACAGTTATTTTCTTTTATCGGGACTTTCATAAAGTAAAATAGAAGAGGATTCGATGTGAATACTTGGAATTAAAATAAGAGATGAAAAAAGTTCTCCGGAGGTCAGGGACGCAGCAGTCTTACATCCTTGCCATCAACAGCAAAGACTATCACCATATAAAATAGAACAAAAGAACACAATCAATGAACTCGAAATGAGATCAAAATGATGGTGTATAAGTTAATTACTCCTACTTTCACCCTGTCAATCCCTCACTACCAAAAATGATGTACAAACCTTCCTTAAAAGTTATTAAAGACCTTACATTTGTTCAGTTGTCTTCCAGTTTCAACAAATCACTTTCTTATATACTTCATTATTAACAAGATGGATCAGATCAGCTTCATAGAGTTATTCATTGGGAGTCGTTTCATCAAGTAATGGTATAGAGTGATCCGTGCCTCCATCAGCATTAAGAGAGAATACATCGACAGGAACACTAGTGCAATCAGAGCTGTTATTGTCCTTGAATTTACCATTAGGAGAACCTTGTGAATGATCTAGGTATGTCACAATCACGGTGATATCATCATGGAAATGGCGTCTTATCCCCTTTTCAATTCTTTTTATGTCGTTGTATCTCATTTCTCTCTTTCTTGCAGCTTCTTGAATGGCAGCTCTCACCAATCGCTTTGCTATACCCTGCAATAAAACTCGAACATGTTTTAGTATAGTCAACAAAACAAAAAGTAAAAAAAGAAAATCTTATATATGCTATGTAAAATCTGAGCACAACATGGATGTGAATATGAGTACTCAAGACTATGTGCTGGTGGCAGTTTACAAAAAATTGAAAGAAAAAAAAATGTGCTCTAACATCTAGATACTTATCTAAAAAATTATGAGAAGTAAATTCGTAGGTCCATATAACATAGCATACATGCAATTTCAGAAATCTAATGAAGCGTATGGATGGGTTTGATTCAAATCCAATGAAGAAGAAGAAAGACGGCGAATTAGGCAGGAAGGGCCTTACAGTTCGTGGATTTTTCAACACAATATCCACAGCTGCTTCATCACTTAAATGCTCCCAGAGACCATCTGATGCAAATATCAGAAACATGTCTTGGGGCTTCAACTTCCGAACTAATATTGAGGGTTCTGCTGTCATTACAGCCCTCTTCAAAGGAATAGGCATCACAAATTGTTGGAAAAAAGGATCCCTGTTAAACTCGGGTTTCTTTAAGTAAACATCTCCAATTGATCTTGAGACCTAAAAAAGAAAATAAAATTAAACACTTGATCACAAAGACAAATTTATAGAAACAGAAGTCTCCAACTTATTAGCAAAGGAATAAATAGTACAATCACTTAGGTCGTGTTTAGTTCAACATAATGAGAATAAAAATAGTAATAAAAATTGAATTCAATGGAAACAATATTACTATTATTATTGTGTTTGTTTGAATAATTTAATCAATATAATGATAAATATTAAAGTAAAAATTATAAATAAATAAAAATTACAAATAAACTTTTTTGATTTTTAAATAAAATAAAATGATAAAATAATAATAAATAATTATACAAATGTGTGAAAAAAATAAAGTATTCAAACGTATTCTTGAGAGATGTGAGAGGAATGAAGATTCATGCTATTATTAGATTGCTTTATATTCCATTTTAGATTAACAGCCAAACCAAACACGGGAATACCTTGAATCATTCTCATTACCATTCCACTTACTATCAACCAAACATGAACTTAAAGAATTGAAAGATATTGATGATTTAGAAATCTAAAATACAATCAATTAAATCTCATTAAAAGTACTGCTCATACAGATGTCCAAGAATAAATATCAAATTTACAATGTGGTGTAGACTTGGAATATAGTTTAGTGATAGTCACACATCTTAAATTACAAGTAAATGGTGAAGTAAAACTTGCTTCCTTTCATAACACATATCACAGACTATTTTGCTTATCAGCAAGTAGCAATGGGAAAACGCTTTTCTATGAATCAACCTTTATCTTTGGTTCTCATACCAACCTAATTTTGTAACGAATCACCCTTCATAACACATCACAAATTATTTTGCTTATCACCAAGGTAGCAATGGTAAACCATTTTCAGTTCTCATGCCAAGCAGGCTAAAATGTCATGATCTGTGAATTTGAAGGGTAGCAATGTCTTGATTATAAAAGTGTGAACATAAAAGTTAATGTATGACCAAGAGGATTAAATGTTTTCTTCATGCACCTTAAGGAAAGAACTGTTGTACGAATCTGATTAGAGCAAAATCATATTTCTTAGAAGATGAAATTCAAGTAATGGTACAGTGTTTCCATTAGATTCCAGGAATGGTACACGAGGCTACTAAGAACATGGAGTTCCAAAGCGGAAAAACACATCACAGGAGATGTACTCCGTATCAAAGTAACTTTCAAATTCTTATAATTGGAAGAAAAACATATATATATATATATATATATATATATTTGCATAGTTTCCTTTCTCAAAAGATTGACACAAACTCGATTTAATATACACGATACTTATTATTGCATACTTCGAGAAAACAGAGGACCATAGTTATTTATTCAAAGCATAGGCTGGTACAACTGATTTCAATAACTTTCATTGGAGTGGGCATCCCCTTACTTAAAAGGCTACAACAATAAAAGTATTCTTCAGAAATATTATAAACACAAGAACTAAAACACAAGTACTAAGTATTGATTCCCCAAAGATGATGAAAGTGATAACCTGCACCAATCTCCAACACTCCATTTTATGAAGGATAAATTATCCTGGCTAATTGTTTATATCATTTCACTTAACACCATTTTTTATTTCTTTCTTTTCCCTTTTTCAACTTCTGGTAAGGCAATAAATTCACAGATAACCAATCATTCAAAACCCAAAAGACTCTATTATGTGACTTACAATACTGTTTCCTTTAAACCCCCACCAGAACCAATTGACAAGATTTACTGAAACAAAAAGGCAAACAAATTGACTTCTCATAAAGAAGTTACAGAAACTAATCAACTATGGCTACAATCTTCTAATACATCTCAACCAGGCATCAACCAAATAGAGATCATTTTGAGCTGAATGATTGAGTTATTTACTAAGGGTTTGTACCTTGTAAAAGTGTTGCTTACATGGAAAAAAAAAGTGTTTCTTACATGGAGAAAAAAAGTGCTTCGTAAACAAACGGAGAATTTTTTTCTATTTCAGTGCTAAAAAACAAATGTACTTCTGACAGAAGCCTATGTTATATACTTCTTCTGAAAGCACTTTCTCCTAAAATTACTTTTGACCGAAATCATTAATAGAAGCACAAGCAAACAAACCATAAATCCTTCTTAATCATGACAAAGTCTTGGCAAAATTATTGATACTCGGCATTTAAACAACCAAAGAAAATGAAAGAAGCAACAGCTAAAGGTACCTGAATAATGCCCTTAATTCGCCAAACCCCACGAGTATACACAACAATATGTGAATCATCAGGGTGAAGCTCCTTAACTTCTTTCCTTACTTCCTCTACTGCGACATTATGATCAGTAGATAATCTCTCAGCAACCATGGCACAATTGGGTTGCCCTTCAGACCCTCTCCGCCCAAGAACTGCCCTTGAGTCACCAAGATTAGCCACATATAAAACGCCACTTGATATTACTCCAACAAGGCAACATGAACCCACTGAAGCCATCTGAGGCCGAGCTGGCCATGACCGTTTCACCATGTGCAAGAATTCCTCCTCCGTTGCACCAAATGCCTTTCTTATTACCTCCTCAGACAATCCTCCTTCTTCTGTAGAAAACTCTGAAGAGGAAGGGACACTAATTTAAACGCAAGAGGAAAAAAGGAATAAAAAAAAAAACTTCTTCGTGTCCTAAAACAGAACAATCTGAAAGGCAGAGTATTAATTGCTCCTTAAAATATAATAGTTACTTTCTTTTTGTTCATCCTAATTCATAGAAACACGGTAGAACTACTAGTACCAAACTTGAATATAAATCTAAATATCCAAACTTGAAGATAAGTCTAAATAATATCATTTAAGCTTAAAATGCAACCCAAGAAAAGAAGAAAAAAAAATCTTAGATTCTGAAACAGGACAATCTGAGAAGCAGACTATTGATTGCTGAATAAAATACCATAGTAATTTTCTTTGTGTTCATTCAAGTTCTAAAAAACAAAGTGGAGCTACTTGAACCCAATTAAACTATCAATTAGGGTCCCAAGGAGACAGACTGTTGAATTTGAAACGAAAATTAACCCGATATTCAAACACGAACAGAAGTGCATGTTTTCGGAAGTAAATGCTACATACTTAGAGATCGAGAACAGTTGAGTAAGTTTGATTCAAGAAATGATGAAGATATATTTCTTGGTTATTCCCTAAATAATAGAGCCAAAAGAGTCTTTAACTATAGAACTAATGTTGTTATGGAATCTATAAATGTTGTTATAGATGATGCAGGTAAGCAAATTACAAGTGAAGAAGTTGATAATGAAATAAATCTCACAACATCTCAATTAACAAAGACAAATGACACAATTAGAACAAAAGAAGAGGAGGTAGAGGAAAGAGAAGAAAAGAAGGAAGAAGCATCAACCTCATCAATAATAAATCCAACCCGAACTTCAAAAAATCATCCTATTAGGAATAAAATTTGAGATCTTAATGCAAGCATGGTAACAAGAAGAAGACAAATAAGTGAGGTAACTCATTTATGCTATATTTCTTCATTTGAACCAAAAAATGTGAATTAAGCCCTTAGGGATGAATTTTGGATAAATGCCATGCAGAATGAGTTAACTCAATTTGAAAGAAATCATGTATGAATATTAGTACCTAAGCCTAAAAACAAAAATATCATTGGAACAAAATAGGTGTTCAAATAAATCTGATGAGCATGACTTTGTTGTTAGAAATAGGGCTAGGTTGGTAGCTCAAAACTACATGCAAATAGAAGGAGTTGACTTTGATGAAACATTTACACCTGTAGTTAGACTGGAGTCAATAAAGATTTTACTTCTCATTGCTTATCACATAAAATTCAAATTATATCAAATGGATGTTAAGTCTGCCTTTTTGAATGAAGAGGTATACGTGGAACAACCAAAAGGATTTGTTAATCCGAAATTTCCAAATCATGTTTACAAACTTAACAAAGCTCTTTATGGTTTAAAACAAGCTCCTCGAGCATGGTATGAGAGACTTACCAACTATCTCTTGAACAAGAGATTTATTCGAAAGGGAGTTGATAAGACTCTATTTATTAAAAAGAGGAGTGATGAGATCTTTGTTTGCTTAGATTTATGTGGATGACATAGTTTTTGGATCCACATCTAGTACACTAGTGGATGATTTTGTGCATGTTATGACAAATGAATTTGAAATATCCATGGTAGGTGAAATCACCTTCTTTCTTGGTTTGCAAATCAAACAATCTCATGATAATATATTTATTTCTCAAACCAAGTACGCCCACAAAAATTACAAAGGATACTCAAGGTAAAAGTGTTGATTAAACCCTTTATAGGAGTATGATAGGCATTTTACTTTACCTCACTACAAATAGGCCTAACATATGTTTTAGTGTTGGTGTGTGTGCCCGTTATCAAGTGGACCCTAAGTAATGATACTTAGAGAATGTAAAGAGATTCATCAAGTATACTCAAAAACAAGTAATTATGGTCTATATTTTACTACTGATACTATTTGTGAAGTAAGTGGTTATACAGACACCGACTGGGAAGGCAACCAGGATGATAAGACGAGCACATCAGGTGGTTACTTCTACATTGGGAACAACTTAGTATCCTGGCATAGTAAAAAACATAACTCTGTCTCTCTCTCTACAGCTGAAGTGAAATACATTGTTGCAGGAAGCTCTTGCACACAAATGCTTTGGATGAAAAACATGCTCAAGGATTACGTTCAACCACAAGGTATGATGCCCTTATATTGATATAACTCTAGTGCTATATGTATTTCTAAGAACCCAATTCAACATTCTAGAACTAAGCACATTGACATTAGGCATCACTTTTTTCGAGAATTAGTTGAAGAGAAAGTTATGACATTTGAGTTTGTACCTACTAAGAGACAACTAGCTGATATATTCACCAAAGTTATAGACACTCAAAGATTTGAGTATCTTAGGAGTGCCTTAGGAATTTCTCTCTCAAATTGAAATTCAAATTTTATTACCAAAAAAAAAAAGATCCTTATTTGACTAACACGGTATTGAACTTATTTAATACTTACATATACATAACCTTATTTTTAGTGACTCGACTCATTTCGATATTTATTGTATAAATGATTCTACAATTTTGATTTATATACACAAATATTCTTGTACATGTGATGATCGATGGTGACATAAACTTATTCACACATTCACGAACACACATATATGTTATACTTAAAGTTTATGAATTTTCTTGAAAGACTCTAGGACTTTAACTAATCTTAACTGTAAAATTATGTTGAGTTCTATTTCTTACTTTATAAAACTTTGCAGTATAGAGACACCTAGTATTGAAAGGGTTACCTACTGTGATGTGTGGAGCTACCGCAGTGAGCGGAGAGGGCTATATCATAACTAGTGTGAAATTCATCATGTTAGGTTTATAGCTCGTGCAAAAAAAATGAAAGGTTATACAAAAAGCTAATGCTTATAAAACTTGTACTTGAAATGCACAAAAAAAAGAGCCAATAGAGGTTTAAAAAAAATTCATGTGCCTCACTTATAAAATAAAGAAAAATTTAAGTACTCTTTTGATAGATATATTTTATTTTGTGAGATTGAAGATTCGATTATAATTTTATATGATAGGTGATATTTTATTTTCTTTTGAATCTTTCTTGATTGGTCATAATTGAATTAATTAGTATATTAATAAACATATACTCTTTTAAGTAAATATTAATATGTCATTAATATGTCATTATATGTGCGAAGTATGCTTATGTGCCTATTCTACTCTACTTGCTTATTTATATAATAAATAATCAAAATTTGAGTTAAAAACTGATGAGTTCTCAATTGATTGTAGGGGTGTCCATGGTCTGGTCCGGTCCGGTTTTTCTTAAAAAAAATTTAACTAAACCGGACCGTTCATATTACTCAAACCGGACCGGACCGTTTGAAACGGTTTTAAGAAATAAAAACCGGACCGGACCGTTTGATATATAAAACGGTTCGGCCCGGTTTGGTCCGATTTTTTTATAATTTAATGAAGAATAATGTGAAATTTTTAATATATTATTAAACCGGTCCGGTCCGGTTCGAATGGTTTAAAATTAGTACAAACCGGACCAGACCGTTTGATTAGTAAAACCGTTCGGTTTGGTCCAATCCGGTCCGGTTTTACGGTTTGATCCGGTCCGGTCCGGTCCGGTTTATGGACACTCCTAATTGATTGTGTACTCGTTTGTGATTAAAAAAGTTTAATATCTTATGTGGCTATTTATGAAATTTAAAAAAAAATCAGATTTTTATTCATTTACATCTTTTTATTTATTAATTTATTAATTTGTTTTTAAGTTAGAAAATCATAAAACTTAGGAGGAGTTTAAACCACATTACACTTCTGCATTAATCTTTTTTTACGTTGCTATATCTTTGAGGGAAGTTTAGCTTTACTATTTTGTCCAATGCTTTGTCCTGGGGAAAGGGAATGTATTTCACTTTCATGTTTTTATATTTTATTATACATATAGAGGGAGAACATATTTAGTTAGGTTTATATTAAGCTTGATTGGTATGAATGTATGCACTACATGATTATCCTTTACACTTCGCTTATTTCTATGTAAATTAAACTAATATACAATGAGGCTTTCCAGCCAAGTTGTTGTTTACTTTGTTTATGTCATTTCAGTTACTTATAAGCTTGTCAAGTTACAATGAAGATGGATTCACCAGATCATAGAATAATTCCACTATAGAGTTTGGGACATCATTATATTTTTATTTTATTTTTATAAGAGTCTAAGACATCATTGTATTTTTATAAGTGTCATATAGTGAGTGAGAGGTTTTGCCACACGAAAATGTCAAAGGGTGAGTTTGTAAAGACTATAAGTGCTATTTTCGTAGACAAAATATTTACCAATAAACTTATTTTTAGGCCTGTTATCAAGTTTATCAAGAAAGGCCGAACAAATGCTCGAGTTCCAAATAGTCGTACTTCAAGTATATATTTTATAACTACAACACATAAGATTGCATTCATGCATTTAATAACACATGTTCATAAATCTGAAATTATTTTTGGTGCTAAAATATTTATTTAAACTTGAATCAATTTATGAAATTACTAATTAAATATTTTTAGATGTGTTTTAAAAAATGATTTTTTATAATATTAAGGTTTTTAATAGATTTTGAAAAATTAAGCCCAAAATATATTTAACCCTAATACTGCTAGGTATTATTATTATTATCTATCTATATATAGATACATTAGAGTTAAAGTGGATGTGTGGTGGCCGGATAAAAAATTGCTTAATGTGTCGAAGTCTGCCGAAATATGCAGAAACAGCCGCCGTAAATTGCCTAAATGAAAAAACTGTATATCAGAGGTGCAGCTCTACATCATACAGGTATTATATAATTAATATATATATATATATATAAAAAAGTAATCTGCAGGTAACTAATATATAGTTTATATAAATATATATATATTGATTTAATAATTTTAACAATTACAATATTTTCTTAATTAATGAATCTTTATTAATCGGAACACAAGGGATTAAATAAGTTGATTAATGTTAAATTGACATTATATCATATATATTTATTAGTAAATTTATTTGATATTTTTATCTTTATATAGCTTCTTCTTAATTATATTTTTACATGTTTAAATTAAATAATTTTATGTGCGATCATAATTATTTGATTTGATGATTAAATTTCAAATAAGTTATTTTTGTTGAATTTATGCTTAATCTTTTTTTCTAGAATTTGCTAGTTGATTTGATCTAAGTGATATATGTTTTGAATCATCTAATTAGAATTATTCATTATTAAATCCGTTCTAAAACACACACCAATACTTGCGTGTTTGTGCTAACTTTTTTTACAGTTGATTTGTGAACGTATCCGATTAACGGGAAGTTTATTGGAACGTTGGTCTGAAAATCGCTTACGTTAATATTAAAAACTGTGAAAACAGAACAAGAGTTCGTAAGTAAAGTATATTAAGGTAATATCCTAAGGAAGGTAACATAAGACCGAGTTTCTACTTGAACATTTGATTTTTATAGTAAAAAGTTAGGTGGTTCGATAGACCAATGGTTTTTCTTTTAGGTCATGGTTGTGGTATGTTGTTTTCGCTTAAAAATATCGTGTTATTCATTTATTTTCAAACTTTATTCTTAGACGAGATTGCATGTCTAATCGCTTCATTTAGTTTATTAAGTTATAAATTTATAAAAATTAAAAATAAGATATTCAACCTAGGTTAATTAGTATAAATTTTAGGTTGAATTTGAAAAGAAAACGTAAATTAACCCGATATTCAAACATAACAGAAGTGCATAATAATATAACTTAAAGCTAAATGTAACCCAATAAAAAATCAAAATTGGCTAATGTGAAGGATTACTCACTTTGAAGGAAGGGGAAAAGATGATGGGTAATAAATCGAGAAGCTTCAGGACCACCATGGCCGTCGTAAATCCCAACAAAGGTAGCAGAAGGGGAGGTAAAGACCTGACCTTGATCTTCAAGAGCTGAATTGGCTTGCACAACAGCAATAGAATAGTCACCTGAAGCGTAAGGCTTAAGGTCCATCTCCCACAAAAGCTCATCTCCTCCTCCCCCAACTCCAAAACACATCTCCAATGGCCATCGACAAAGCTCCAACATTTTTTACCAAGTGGGTTTCTATGTTTGACTTCCTAATTCTGTATCTAAGTAGTACGTTCTGTATGTAAATTTTGGGATTTATATTTTGCTTTCGTAATTTCTAGCTGGGAAGACTTTTTCGAGTTTGGTAGCAAACGACTGTGGAATAAAGGAAAAGGAAGCTAAACAAATGGAAGAGAGAGAAATAGACGTATGAAAAGGGAAAGCCGCGTATTAAGAGTGCGGCTATGGAGGGTTTTGAGAAAAAACAATTCTCTGTTTTCTTCCCTCTCTCTGCTTTGACGGTTGACGGTAGACTATATGGAAAAAGATATTTAACGCTATTTTTTTAAAATAATTACGTTAATAAAAAAATATATTTTTTTAACAAATGAATTAAACAACCAATAAAGTTTAAATAAAGGGAACTCGACCGTCCTTTCTCCCAAATTATAATTAAACTTATATTGTATATTGTAAAAGTAAAAATATAAACTTAATTTAATATTATTCCTCTCTACTCAATCCACCTTCAATTTCACGCTCCCCTTTTATATAATATATAAAAATAATTGTTGAATAGTTCTTACACCTGTGTTGATTTTCAAGGTATTTGATATCAATGGAAAATAACAAGAAATTATCGTATATTAACTCTCTATCATCACATGCGATTTTTACTTTGATGTATCATACTTCAAATGATTAATATATTAATTATTAATATTAAAAATAATTATAATTTTATATTTATAAAACATATAATGAAAATAATTTTTAAATTAAACTATATGATATTTTTTCTATGTTTCAAATAGATGAAAATTTTATTATATTATGATTATATGTCAAAAAATGTAAAACCAATTACTCTTAAATTGATCTTACAAATTGTGTTGATATTATTTTTCATCAACACAATTTTCTTTGTTAATCTGTTAGTACAAAATCTCGTTAAGATCTTGAACCATCAAAAAGTGTTGTGTTTGATCCTCTAATACTTAAATCAGTTATAAGATTTATAGAATATAAAAGATATCAAATTTTTCTCTGTTATGAATAGAAAAGAGTGTTTGTGACTATTGTTCTTAAATCTTAAATAGATATGAGATTAAATTATTGTGTGAAATGTACAATGATAAATACATATAGGAATTAGCACTTATTGCTATATAAGTTCTTGAATGGTACTTGAAAAAAACTTAAATTATCAAAAATGTACACATTTGCAAAAAAAAAAATTGTGTACAATAAGTTGAATAATATTTTAGTTTTTTAAAATTTTTATTATTATTTTTAGTCTTATTTTTCTTCTTTCCACCTCTTTCTCATTCTGTTCATGTGTTTATGTTTTGGAGTTTAAAAATAGGGTTTATAGTTTAATATTTAGAGTTTAGGGTTTAATATTTAAGATTTAATGTTATGTGAAAAAAGATGAGAGAGAATATTATACAATAGATAAAGGTGTAAGAAAGACTGTATAGAAAAAAGAGAACAAGTGGAAAATGAGAGGAAAATAGAAAATAAACTAATAAAAAACTAAAATAACTAAATTGTCCTTCATTGAAGAATTCAATAATATAATTTTGGAAGATTAGGTTTTCTATTATTCAAAAGTTAGATGAAATACAAGTAAAAAAAATATTTATATAAACTTGCAACTAAAATACACTAAAAAACTATAATATCATCAATAAAGTTAATAAAAGAAACTAACTAATCCAACATCCCCTCAAACTCACAATGCAGTGGCAAGAAGAAATTTAAGTGTGCCTTTATAAAGAAGTCTGATATCTATATGGAGGAAGAAACGGAAGGCAACATGAGAGTTCCATTTTGAAGATGATGCTTGACAATATAACAATCAATTTCAATATGTTTGGTTAGCTCATAAAATACTTCATTACATGCAATATGAATAGCACTCTTATTGTCACAATACATAAGAGTAGAAAGAGGAAAACAAACACTCATATCACCAAGCAACCAATGTAACCAAACTACCTAAAAAGTAGTAGATGTTATATGATACTCTGCATTCGTGAAAGATCTTGAAATAAGATCTTGCTTCTTACTCTACCAAGAAATAAGAAAATCAACCAAGAAGATACAAAAAAACAGGTGTAGGCCTATGATAAGTAGGATTAGTACCCTAATCAACATCATAGTACGTACATAGCTCTAAGGATGAAGAAAATGAAAGTAAAAGACTCTAAAACTAGATCCCCAAAGATACCTCAAAATGTGAAGAATGGCTCTCTAATGAACTAGAGTAAAAGAAGAAAAAATTGACTAACAACATATGCAATATCCAGGCGAGTGATAGTGACTATAAGTCTCGTAGTCTTTTGTGTCTATGTTGGTTTTCTGTGTGCAAAACATAAAATCTGATTATTTTATTCAGTATTTCTATCTTTTTCTATATCAGGTTGGTTATTAGTGATTAGTAATGCATATGTATACATAATTAGATACACTATGATTGAAAGCATGTTATGCATATACCACAGGGTTGGTTTCTTAGTATGGATGTTAGGTTGTGAGTGGTAATTTTTGGCTCGTTTTGGGTACGGATGTTTATAGAAATTATTTTAAAAAATTTATCAAAAAATTTGATTTTTTGGCACTCAACAAGGCCCTCGTCAGACCCTTCATGGGACCTCCGACGAAGTGGTGGATGAGGACCCTCAGCAAGATTGGCCATTGAGCTTGGGTGAGTTCTATAAATAACCATCTATCTTCTTACTTCTCATCTAGAAAAATTGTAGATAAGCTTTATCAAATTGACATCTCATTTGCTATTTTTTAACCACTATTACCTTGAGTGTAATTCGATATAACTGAGTGAGAAAATCGTGCTCTTAAGTAATGAGTACTCAAGGAGGTGTTTGATATTGAATAGTCATGGTTGAATATATTTTCCATACTGGTTATTGATTGTACGTGGTTAAGCATATTTCCCACGTTGGTTGTTTATGGTTCGTGGTATGTGTATTTCCTATGATTGGTTGTTGATGGCTTGTGATTGAGTGTAGTTTCTACGATTGGTTATTTATTATCTATTCCCTTTATTGATCTTCGGTTATTGATCACACTACATTGAGTAGTGTTGAATTTAGAGTAAAGTTGAGTTCGTGTGTCAAACCAAGTGGTTATAGAGGCTACAAGCAAGGGAGCAATAGGCAGTTAGGACAAAGTGTCTAACTAATAGATGTATTTGTATTTATATTTCTATCGAATTGTATTTGTTTATTATTTTTAGTGGATTGTTTACTGTTAAGTGGTTGTTATAAGCAACTAGAAGATGTTACTATATTTGCAAAGGTTTTATGTGAGTTTACCTCGTTATTTTTGTTATTATGCATGATATGATATTGTGTTAGTATAACCTGAGCTTCTATCGTGTATATACTAAAATACTATATTTAAATTATGATTAGAAAGCTTATTTGATTTATATTGTTGCATGCTTCATTTTCTTTCCTTGTAACATACCTATAACTTTTTTATTTTTATTTTTGTTGATTAAAATTAATATGCATGCATGCGAGTTTGACGTGAGTCTATAAGGAGTCAGTATCTTTTTAACCTGAATGTGTACTAAGTGTTAAACTATTTTATTTGAAATGTTGTGTTTTGTTTAAACGCATACTGTGAGAGTACAATCACTATTTACCGAATATGTTCTCATATATGAGGTCTTAAAGTGATTGAAAATATTTTTTAGTTTTTTAATATGTTTACCTCTTTCACTTGCTAAGCGTTTAATGCCATTTAATTAACAAAATCGATTTATATTTGTTTTATTCTATTATATTTTAGACAAATCTATTTGTTCAGATTAATGGGTATATGGTAGTATTTTACAAGTTTTTAATATATAAATATTAAAATAAAAATACTTGAAGCATGTTTATCACACTTTTTGGAACTTAAATAAATATCATTTATTTGATATTATCCAAAATTAAAAAAAGATAAAATAGAAAATAAAGAAAAAAAAGAAATTTATGCTGCAGCACAAAGAGGTTTGAACTAGTCAAAAATCTCCACAACGAAAATACAAGTTTTTCTCACATTATTTCCTATAAATATTACCCCTTATATACCAAGAAAATAAGCTTTCAAGTTATGTTTTCAATAACTTTCTCTCTCCCTTTTCTGTAGATTTTTATATTTTTAGTTTTTAGAATTTATTTAGTTCTTCACTCAAATTTCAAGAAGAAGATGTTTATGCTTTAGTAGTTTCTAGTTTTTGATTCAACAAATTCTGGAGTACAATTACTATCGAAGTTTTTCCATTTTTAGAATCAACTCTTCAAAGTTCTGTAAGGATACTGTTAAGGTATTAATTATATTCTTTTTTTCGTCCATATATCTATGTTGCTTCTTCTGTATCATTCTTGATTTGTATGTGGTCAATTATAACATGTTAGACTAATAGTGCATATGATACAATAATAATGTTGTTATGCTTGCAAAATATTGAATAGGTAAAACATTTTCCTAAAATAAATTGATTTTATTTTTATTTAATATTTTTATAAAGAATATTATTTGAAGGAGCACATTACTCTTAACAACAAACATAATATGAGAGTTAAAATTAATATTTAATTATGTGGACTTAATTTGGAGCAATACTCTTTTTTTTAAATTTAATTATTTGGATATCTAGAGCGAAGCTCTATTTCAAAGGTTTTTTACAAAGAATTATTATTTGAAAATATATTGACAACATATTTTCTTAAACAGTTTTAAAACTTTAAAGTTATTTTCAGATAGTTAAATTTGGATACCTTGAATAAAGTTTAATTAACTCACTCCGCCTAAAATTGTTATTGGATGATTTGTTATTTTCTTAGAAATAAAACTGAAATTTAATACTTAATTAATTAATAAGCTCTACTTAAGGATATTAATTAATAAATATCAAACAAAAGAATTTGGGCCCGTCTAAGGAAATTTTTATACCAAAAGAGAAAATCAATAAATATCAATTTATATCTTTAATAAACTAAATAATATGAGCAAAGATAATTACTAAATTATTATATCCATTATTATTCACTGTTTAAGAATATATTAAATTGTATGAGTATTTGTTGAACCATGTCTATCTTTATCTATATGCATTAGATTAGTTTTTTCAAAAACCAAATTATTGTCACAAAATGTTTAGGTTTAATTTTGTTTTTAAAATTTGAATAATATTTAAAAACCACACAATATTACTTCCTTGAATTGACCTTGGGAGTATACTTATCATTTCCATAAATGATTCGTACACTTGCGTGAATTAATAAAATTTAAAATGGATAAGTATTTATGAAATCGATATTATCCTTGATTTTGTTCATCAGCCTTTCCTTATGTATATGCATAGTATGGGATGAGGTTACAGGATCGAATCTACCTAAGTGTTGTTTTGGGAAGATAGTTGAGCCACTAGAAGTATGTTAATTTAAAATATAGTTGGACTCCTGATCAACTTCTTCTTACAAATTTGTTGACACATTTATGTGGAATTGGTATTTTATCGTCCATCATATAGTTGTGTTGTAAGCATATTACAAAGTCCCTTATGCCCTTCCACAACACGTAGAGATGTGGGGCTCCATGCTATGTATCGTATCTAGGAAATTTTTTTATTGTAGTTCTTTGTATGTTTTGTTTGACTACATGTGTTGCTTTTTATTTTGTTTGATCTAATCTTTTCTACTGTGTTGCATGAGTTTTAGGATTTTTTCTAGTTGACTTCTCTCCTATATATGGTGGTATGGTATGTTGCATACCATTAGTTTGACTTTTCATGTTAAAAAAGGGGAAACGTGTGCATAACTTGTGTTTGTTTATTAATTGTGTTTATTGGTTAACATGCTATTTACTCATGGGATGGTGAGTGTAGTTTTTATTACATCTGGGTTGCTTGATATGCTTATACTTATAGGGGTGTTTCATGTAGTTAAGGGGAATTGTGTACATTCAATTTTTTTCTACTGCATGCGTGTATGTGTTTTTTCTTATCGGTGTGTATCTATGTAGGTGTAACATGATAGTATTTGGACAGATTGCACATTTTTCTGCATGATACATTCACTAGGTGTGTGTTTGTTTTGTGTGTACAGGTTACATGTGTAGACTAAAGTCTTCGACCTTCAGATGTGCCGTGTACAATTGTGTTGAGTCCCTAATATTTCAAACTAACTATGTATGAATGAATTGATCCAATAAGATGAATGGAGTGCACAAGATGGATGCACTTGGATTAGGTATGTGTCAATGTTTTGTTTGTAGGAACAAACATATTTAGATCATCTTCATGATCATCTCATGTTTGATGTGTGTCTGTACTTAATTGTGCAGTATTTTGACACAAAAAGCCAAAGGGAGAGATTGTAAGTACTTTAGTCCTTTGTGTTTGTGTTGGCTTTCCATGTACAAAACATAGAGTCAATTTATTTTACTCAGTGCTTCTATCTTTCCTTGTATAAGGTTGGTTACTGATGATCTGTAATGCACACATGTACATACTTAGGTATAATGTGATTGAAATCATACGATACATACACCACGATATTGGATTCTTAGTATGCATGCTAGGTTGTGAGTGACAGTTTTTGGTTTATATCGGGTGTAGGTATTTATAAAAATTACTCTATAATTTTTGGATAAAAAAATTTGATTTTTTGGCACCTAAATGAGATGTTCAATAAGGCTCTCACCCAACCCCTTATTGAATCCCCGACGATGACCCTCAATAAGGTTGGCCATTAAGCTTTGCTGTGTTCTACAAATACCCCTTCTTTTCTTGTTTCCTATCTAGGAAAATTGTAGCCAAGCTCTATCTAATTGACATCTTATATATTTTTTATTTATGAATCACTATACCTTTAGTGTAGTTTGATACTAGTGATTTGTGACTGAGTAAGAAAAATCATACTCTCGAGTGATTTGTACTCAAAGAGATGTTTGCTAGTAGGTAGTCATGATTGAGTGTACTTCCCATACTGATTGTTGATTGTATGTGGTTAAGTGTATTTCCCACATTGGTTGTTTGTGATCATAGTTGAGTGTATTTCCCACGTTGGTTGTTTGTGGTCATGATTAAGTGTATTTCTCACAATTGGTTGTTAGTGGCTTGTGGTTGAGTGTAGTTTCCATGATTATATATTTATTATCTATTCAATTTACTAATATTCAGTTACTAATCGTACTATATTGAGTAGTGTTGGCTATGGAGGAAAGTCGGGTTCTTGTGTCAAACTAAATGGTTGCAAAGGTAGCAAACGAGGGCAATAATATACAATTAGGGTAGATGTCTTAACTAATAGAGGTATTTATAGTTATATTTCTATCGAGTTGTATCTATTTATTGTTTTAGTGGATTGTTTAAAACCGATAGTTACTATAAGTAATGAGTAATTAAAAAACATTAAAATTATCATGATTTAATGTACTTTAATTGATTAAAAAGATTTATATTTATATGATTTTATCATATTTTTATATAAATTTTTCTTTTGGGACTCACAGGTATTTTTATTATTTTTTCATGTATTTTTACTTCAAAAATAATTTAAAGACTCGAAAAATAATACTAGAGATAATACATCACAAATATGTTGAGAAAAAATGAAAAAAGTCAAAAAAATACAAAAATGGAAAAATGGACAAAATTGCCCACTCGCACGCCGTAACTCCACGCACCATTGCGCCCATTCACGCCGCAATTCTGCACGTAGTCGCGTATCATGCTGAATTTCTATGCGAGTCAGTGCTTGCATCAACATCCATCCATTCTGCAAATTCTATGCACAACAATGCATTTTCGACCCCAAATCCCACCTAGTCGTGCGCGTCAGTGCCCCACACGCATGCCAACTTGTCCAATACACGTCTATCATTATTTTCAAGATATTTTTTCACCTTTTTAGCCTTTTCCTCACCTATAAAAATCCTCTCTCCCTTATTGTAAAAAACACACCTTAAGACATAATTTTCTCAGCTCTTTTTCTCTCTAAAAAGTTTTTTTTTTAGTTTTTAGTTTTAAAGTTCTTTTCTTTTTTAGAAGAACTAGCTATGCTTTTACAGATTTTTAGTTTTTGATTCAATAAATGGAAATGAAAATTTGTTTAGAAGTTTTCCTACAATAGAATTAGCATTAAAGGTTTGTAAGGATTATTTTGAGGTATAGACATTTCTTTTTTATGTTTTATTCTTATATGTTATCTTTAATTTGTGTTTGATTAAATTTAACATGGTTGGCTGTTTCTAAATATGATATAATAATAATGTTATTATGTTTATGAAATATTAAATAGGTAAAACATTTATATAAAATAAATTGATTTTGTTTTTATTTAAGATTTTATATTAAGAATGTTAGAGAGAAATATATTATTTTTTATTATAAACTTAAATTTGAAAATTAGATTTTAAGGTTTAATTACCTAGTCTGATTAAGAATAGTGTTGTTTTATTTGTTGGTACAATCGCCTGGTAGTTACAATGAAGCTCTATTTCAAAAGTTTTTTATAAGAACTATTATTCAAAAATGTATGGATGACATATTTTCATTTATGGTTTTAAAACTTAAAAGTTAGTACTCGGATAATTAAATTCTTATGTTTAATTTAGACACTTTGAATAAAGTTTAAAATGTCTAATCCCATCAAAGGTGTCATTTAAATGGTTTATTTTCAAACTCTTAGAAAAAAGAATTAATTTAATTAATCAAATTAATTATCAACCCCTACCTATAGATGTTAATTGATTTGTTTAATTAACAAATAATATCTAACCCCACCACAGGTGATATTCATTTAAAAAAAAAGAGAATCAATTTATATATTTAATAACCTAAATAGTATGAATACATATAATTAACTTAATTATTATATTCATAAATACTCTACTGTTATGAATGATAAAAATTTATGTAATTGTTTATTGAATCATGTCTATGTTTATTTTTATGTTATTAGATTAGGAAACAAAAACAAAAATATTGTTACAGGATGTTTAGGATTTAATTTTGTTTTTAAAAGTTTGAATAATAAATTAAAAATCATATATATTCCTTCCTTAGATCAACCTTGGGAGTATACTTGTCATTTTCTATAAAATGATTCGTGGACTTGTGAGAGTTTTACAAATATAAAACCAAATTATTTGCAGAATTGGTATTGTTGGTTTTGTTCATCTAGTTTTTGGCGCTGTTTTTAGGGACTTGATGCTGGTCTTGCTCATCAAGGGGTTATATGTGGGTTTATCATGCTATTTCTATTGTTATGCATGATCTGATGTTGTGTTAGTATAATTTGAGTTTTAATCATGTATGTATCAACATACTAGATTTAGACTCTCAGTAGAAAACTTATTTGATTTATGTTGTTGCATGCTTCCTTTTTTTTCCTTATATCATGCTTATAGCTTATTGATTTTGTTTTCTACTGATTGAAATTAATATTCTTATATGCGAGTTTGGTGTGCATCTCTAATGATTTAGTATCTCTTTATCATGGTTGTGTACTAGGACTCTTTTATTTAGAATGATGCATTTTGTTTAATCGCATGCTATGAGATTACAATCACCATTTATTAAATATGTTCCCATATATAAGGTCTTAAAGTGATTGAAAATCCTTTTTAGCATTTCAATATGTTTACCTGATTCAATTGTTATGTGTTGTTTGCTATATATGCATATTGCTAGCCTAGACAGAAGCTTGTGAGACACACAGTTACTTGTGTGTTTACTACAAATTATTGTTTCTCTTCTACTGGTTATTTTAGTTGTGTTGAATTAAGTGTTGTTATGTACTTCAACTATGTTTTCTCCTTAATTCATATTATGAGGCCTGTTTGGCTGAGTTTAAATAGACCACTATATATATAATCTTTCATTTATATTCATGAGAAACATCTTGATGCCATGAGTGAGGATGTTGATCCTTATTAGACTACTTTTTCAAGTATATATCACCTCAAACTTTGATTTTACTTGAGTACTTTTTTTCCATTCAAGCATTCATCTCACCCCATATTTACACTATTTTATTTTAGACTCAGCTTCTATATGAGCTCAGTAAAGCTTGGGGTATCGACAAACTTAAGCATAAGCTCGAGATCGAAAGAGAGAGTTATGCCTCTACTCGAACCAAAAATGCTTTATTACAAGCAAAGGCCAACAAATGGAAAAGTGAGGCCAATGATAAAGAAGAGAAATTTTCTAATGTTGTGAGCAAGATGAATGAATATATGAGGAAATTTGAGGTGTTCAGGGAAATGAAGAGGAAACTCAAGATAGAGACTAAAGCTTATAAACGCAAGCTAAATTATGCAAAAGAGGAATTTGCATATGTACAAGAAAAATGAAGTGCAACCTCGATTCCATGGTTGAGAAACTCATCTTGAGTGTTGAGATTGGTTACAACTTGGCCATGGACTCCTTCAAAAAGAAATCCAAGAAAAGAGTGTGCAGTGAGTACTAGTATCAGATCCTAAACATTTCAGCTACTCCTACATACTCACCTATTCAAACTCAAAATGCATATAGAGATTAGGGTGGTGAAGAGTCTGAGGAAAGTGAACATGGACCTGGGTGGGATATGAACCCTAACAAGTTGGAGATGTTAACTTTGCAATAGGCTCAAGGTAACTTATTTTTGTATGGCTCGACCTTTTGTGTTTATATATAGGGGTCTCTCTTTGTAAGGCTTGATCTTTATCTAATAAAAATATGATTTCACCAAAAGATTTATGGCTTTCTTCAAAAGTAGTATATGCATGTATTGTATATACATTTGTACACTAATAACACACATTTATTGATGTTGTCCTACCTTATGCCTTTTATGATATTTTCCCAATTGATTATCCCAATGCTCTTCCCTATAAAAGGCACTATAGTTGCTTTCACTTTAGATTCCTTATCTTCTTTGAAAATTTGGCAAGTTTACTCTATATTTTTTATTCTAGCATTATGGCCTCTGATCGGGAAAATAAATTCCTAGCTTGAGTGTTAAGACAAGAGAATTCTAGGCTTACCATAAAGGTGGTTAAATTAAAGGTTGAGCTTGCTCACAACAAGGATAAGGGTTCTCTTTGAAGGGCTCAAATATGAGCTCAAGTTTTACAAGGAGTAGTTTTCTCAAACTCGAGCACATGAAAGAAGAACTATGATTATGATGGCTTCCCTAGTTGACAATGAATCCTAATGGAAAGTTTTTACTTGAAGCGATCTGAGGGTCTGTTCCTCAAAGTAATGACTGTTGTTGAGAAATCAGAAAATTTGACTGTAAACTCAAGCTTGGCTTCAACTTTGACATGAAATTTTTAGCTAGAGCATTCTACCTGGTTTACGATGAAGGTAATTAACTCTTTAGGCATATGTTAGAGCGCTCTACCTAGTTTTTGATCGAGGTAATCAACTTTTTTATGCATTTGTTGGAGCGCTTTACCTAGTTCTTGATCGAGGTGATCAACTTATGATGTGAATTTTTTATCGAAAGTGTTCTACCTGGTTTATAACCGAGGTGATCAGTTCTTTATTCATTTGTTAGAGTGCTCTACCCAGTTCATGATTGAGGTGATCAACTAGTGACCCGAAATTTTTAGCGAGAGTATTCTACCTGGTTAATGACTAAGGTGATCAACTCCTTATGCATCTGTTAGAACGCTATACCTAGTTCTTGACAAAGGTGATCAACTCATGACGTGAAATTTTTACTGAGAGAAACTTTTATCATCAAAAGTTATAACATTTATTGAGTAATATATAGAAACTAAAGCATATGTTGAAATAAATTAAAAGTCGTACTTTGTTAGGTGTCGAACATTCCAACTTATACTATCTTCAGAGCCTTTGATTCCTGGGAACCCAACCACCCAGAAAGAATGATTTAAAGCGTTGTAATAATCTATCACATTTCTTTTCTATTCAATCAGTCTTCTCAAGGCTTTATTTCTTTTTTCCTCTACTAGTACTAGATCGATTTCTCTGTTTGATATGTTTTGGTCTTCAGTTAGAACTAACCTCATAGTTGGAACTTTTATCTCTATTGAGATTACAACTTTGATCCTCTTGTTGTTTCTACCATTAGGACTAGTTTTGATGGCCCACAAAGTACCAGGTAGTTCCTTAACCCACATTTCTTTAGTAGTTTCCAACTTCTTTAGTAAATTTAGTACCAATTTGTTTGAAATCAAATGACACATTTTGATATTGTACTTTATAGCCAATTCTTTGATGTTACAACATATAATCTACCTCTCATTATTTGTGACAATGTCTTTGGGTAAGTTGAAGTGACAAATTAGGGTCTTCTATATGAAGCAAATTACCACCTTTCCCTTATTCTTCCGAGAGGTTCTCCTTCAATCCATTTAGAGAAATATTTTTCGGTGATTAACAAGAACTTCTTTTGACCCACCGTTTATGGTAAGGGCCCTACTATATCTAGTCCCTACTTGTAGAAATGTTCTCGACTAATTATCCTTATTATTTGTGTTAGTGGCAAATAGGATAATAAGGTGAATCTTAGACATTTATCACATGCCTGGTGTACCTTGTGCAATATGCTAACATCGTTGGCCAATAATAACTCTACTCATAATATGTTAGGACAATTTTCTTTCTCTTGTATGAGAATTGCATTCCCTTCATGACCTTCAAACATGATTCTTTCATAACATTCTTTAGCTAAGCACAAAATTCCAAGTCCAAGGGTTGTCTTTAGTATAGTTTATTGTTTTGTATCATGTATTGCTCAGCCTTTGACTTATTCCTTTTTACCTATTTCTGTTCTTCAGGTAGGCCTTCATCTTCGAGAAGATTAAAGATAGGTATGAACCATGCATTAGTGACTTCACAAATGTTTCCAACAATTTTTTCTACTTCTTCTAAAATGGCCTTTGCAAGAATTATTATAGAAATTACTCTATTTCTATTAGCTTCAAGTACAACGGCTAAGGTGGCGAAAGCATCAACATGGCCATTCTCATTTCTTGATATTTTTTTAATCTCAAAGTTGGAAAATTTTGAACATTCATTTTTTAACCTCTCTACATATCTTCTCATCTTACTGCTTTTGGCTTCAAACATACCCAAGTATTAATTGACCACCAACCATGGGGCACCAAGGATAACTACTTCATATTCTACAATATTATTGATAACTTGAAAGTCCATTCTCATATGATATTATAAGCAATTTCCACCATGATTTATTATAAAAACTCCTAGTCCTATACCTTTAAAATTATGAGCACCGTCAATGAACACTTGCCAAATTGAAATTTCTTTTACATCCATGCCATATACTTTAGGCATTACTTCATTGTTGGTAACTTATGGTAATTCATTGAACTCGATAACAACATCTGCTAATGCTTAAGCTTTTATGGAAGTCTTAGACATATACTTTATATCATACTCTCCCAACTTGATTGCAATATATACCAATCTTCTTGCCACCTTCAGTTTTATTAACACAATCTTAAGCTATTGAGAGATAAGAACTACCACTGTATATAAGCCAAAATAATTTCTACGTTTTCGAGCCACCAATTTTAGAGTAAAAGCAAACTTATCAATTGTTGGATATCTACTCTGGGAATTAGTCAAGATCTGTGTGATGTAGTGACAGGATGTTAGACCTTGTTTCTTTATGCTAGGAATACGACAATACATATTCCCTTAATGAGGATGACCAATATAGGAAGCTTGCTCAAGTACTGCTTGATTCCTTAAAAAGCTTAATCACTATCTTTATTCCAGAAAACCAATGTGTTCTTTCTCGATATCCTAAATAATGGTATGTATTTTTTGGTGTGTTTGGAAAATAATTTGTTGAATGCCATAATGTTTCCATTGAATTTCTATATTACTTTTAGATTACTAGGAGGCTTTATGATAACCAAAGCTTGCATCTTGTCTAAATTATCCTCAATCCCTCGAGCAAAGATAAGATATCCAAGGAACTTTCCTAAGCCAACACCAAAAATATATTTTTTAGGATTAATTCTCATGCCATGCTTTCAAATATCACTAAATATTTCTTCCAAGTCTTTGACATGATCTATAAGTTGTATTGATTTAATCATTATATCATCCATGTATGCTTCCATATTCCTTCCCAACTAGTTAACAAACATCTTATTCACGAGATGTTGATATATAACTCATGCATTATTTAAAACAAAAGACATTCGAGTGTAATAGAAAACCCTCTCTTTTGTGATAAAAGATGTTTCTCTTCTTCTTTTTTGTGCATTTTGATATGATGATAACCATAATATGCATCAAGAAAACTCATCAAACCAAACCCGAAGGTGGCATTGACCAATTAATCAATACTTGGCAAAGGAAAACAATATTTTGGGTAAGCATCATTCAAATCTGTGAAACTACACATATTTGAGGTGAGCCACAAGCCTTTTTTTATCAACACAAGGTTGGACAACCATGATGGATAATCTACTTCTTTGATGATCTTTGTTTCTTTAAGTGTGGTGACTTGGACTTTAATCACCTTTTTTTTCTTGAAAACTTCCTTTTTTTTGCTTGATAGGTCTAGCATTTGGATCAACATTTAATCTATTTGTTATGACCCTTGGGTCATTTCCAAGCATATCTACTGGTTTCCATGCAAAGACATCATAGTTGGCTCTTAGAAAATGCGACATTTGTTCTCTAACTTCCACTATTAAGTTGGTGCTCAACTTTAAAGAGTGGCCTTCCCCTTCACCTATAACTTATAAATCCTTAACTCTACTTGAATTAACCGATTCTACTAGGTACTTGCCATAGGTTTTTTTTATGAGACCCATAATTGCTACATTGGAACCAATTGTTTCATTTTAGCATTATAGTAGCTCCTAGCTTTCTCTCGGTCTCCCATTATCTCTTTCATGCCTTCCTTTGTTGGGTATTTAATAACTTGGTGAAAAGTTAAGGGAACTGCTTTCATCTTATGTATCCATTGTCTCTCTAGAATGGCGTTATCGTGGCTTAGGACATCAATTACTACAAAGTTAGTCATATCAATTAATCCCATTACCATGACTGGTAACACCACAATTCCAAAAGCATAGGTGGTACTACTGTTGATCTCACTAGAGGTAACTCCTTCTTTATGATGTCACTAGCTTTCACCCCTAATGCTTTCATTGTATCAAGCAAAAGAAGATAAATCCAACTCCTAATATCGATCAAGATTCTACAAACATCGCATAACCCTACTCATAGGGTGACTACCAAAGGATCTTCATGAGGAACTGAGGTCTCATCACCACTGGTAAAGGTGATTACGGTAGAGAATGGTCCCCTATGCAAATTATAAACATGAGGTGACCTACGCAAGTCTCAAGCATATCTTTTGGTGCATTATTAGAGGTTTCATTGATCCCAAGCCCTCCGTGTTCGATATGAATGGTCCTCACAATATCTTTATTGTGTGATTCTATCATGTTAACTACTAGAACAGGCAGTCTTAAAGTTTTTGTAACAGTCTTTTTTAATCTAACTTCAACTCTCTTTCAAGATTTAACAAATTTTATGGCCTCTCCATAAGCCTCTTCCATTGTATGTGGCACAGTTTTGGTTAATTCATCAAACAGATCTGAATGTCTCAACAGACCTTATCTGAATGCATCTACTGTAATAGAACTAGGACATGCCATAATTTCAAATTTTTCTTCTCTAAACCTTCTGATGTATTCCTCTATTAATTCATCATTTCCTTGGGTGATCGAGAAAAGATGATGAGATTCTTTTCTTATAGGTTTTTTATGGGAATAGTTGGTAACGAACAGCTTGGAAAATTGAGAGAAGGAAGTTATAGTACACAAAGCCAAGTTATTAAACCATTTTTCAGCACCATTACACAAAGTAGCTGTGAAGAGTTTGTACATCATAGCATCTATTTTGTCTCGTGTGATGCTTACATGAGCCATGGATATTTTGAAATGTAGAACATGAGTCACAGGATCCTTCATTCCTTGATAGTTTGGATATTTAAGGGCATTTAATTTGATAGGTGGTTCATTGTTCTCTATTTCATCAAAGAAAGAGGAGACACACAACTGTTCACAATCTCTATCCACATCTAATGTGATTTACCCTCATCTTGCCTTCTATTAGTTTTTTTAGGGCCTCATCTTGCTTTCTATTTTTTTCTTCTATGGTTTGGAAGCATGCCTTCCCATATCTTCCTTCTTCAAATAATTACTCATTTTTGTATCTAGCTGCATTTTTCCTTTGAACCGAGTATGCCTTAACTCTAGCATTCTGTTATGGGATACACTCCACTATGTTTTCAACTCTGGTAGATTCATTTCTCCTTGGAATAGGCTCAATTTCTTCAACATCATTAGCTCGACCTAAGTGAACATTTAGATCTACTCGAGAATATAGTACTTTATTTTCTCATCTAGTCTCCTCGAGTTCTCTTTTGACCTCGAGAAGTTACTATGTCAATTCTTGTTAAGGGTCGACCTTAGTAGGTAAATCAGCTTGTGGCTCAACTTGAGCTTGTTCACGAGTTAGTAAGGTGTTGTCTTGTAAAACTATTTTGTTAGTTAACCTCAATTTTTCCTCAACTCAAGTTTCAACCATGATGAATATAGTTTTAAAAGAGCACGAGGTGATATGTTTGTTCATGAGGTTTCTTTCTCAATATTTGGGGTGAATCCTAGAAAATACAAAGTCATAAACAAAAACTCAACCTTTAAATTCTGAGCCCTATGGTAGGTGTCAAAATTATAAGATGATCTAATTTTAAAGAAAGAAACTAGAGAAAATATGAGGATAGGAGTAAATTATATGGATCTTATATTAGGTCCATATATATATATAACACTACATGTACACATGTCAATTATATAGGATATACGTCACAATATGTCAAGGGTATAATAGTAAAAACATAAACTTTGAGATACTAGACATATACTTTGGTCTTTTGATACTTCAAAATGTTCTAGCAGGTGAAGAAACTCTTGAGATCAACACTCAAGACACGAGCACAATTTGAGGTCTCGAGGTGAGTACATCATGGATCATGTTGTGTAAGGATCAGGCTTAAGTTCGAGTCTTATGCTCAAACAATAATTTTTTAAGAAACGAGGCCTATATAAACATTAGTAGCCATGCTACTAATAAGTATTATTATATTAACAAAATATTTTAATAATATAATTATTTTTATTTTTATTTCTTGACAACATAAAATAAACACAAACAAAAACAATTTGATCATTTAATTTATATTGCTATTGTTTCTAATTCTCAATTTTAGATTCATCATTTTCTCAACTAATTTGAAATTCTATTACGAAATAGTAAATGTGCATCGAGATTGGTTGTTGTTTTTACCAAATGATCGGCTAGGATAGAAAAACATAAAGTACATTAATGCACATTGTTCTCTTTATTTTTTATTTGTATTACATTTTTTTCTTTTTTATTTCTCCACTTAGAAATAATAATTTTAATTACATTTAAAAAAAATTATGTTACATTTTATACATTATTTTATAATCCTAGATTATTTGTGACTTAAAGTGGAGCTTTAGGTACTTGTCTATGACATTAAAGGTGTAATTAATATTTACTCATGCTACATTTTATAAATTTAATTTTTTTTTCCTATTTTCTTATCTCTTTTTTCTAATTAAATGCATAGATTGAAAAATAGGAATATATTATCAATAATATTTAATATCTACAAGGTTAAATATAGTTATAATTATGTAATATCATTTTAATTGAATTATTTGGATAATATTGAATAACATTTATATATCATGGATATTATTTATGAAATAAATATATTAATTCTTCCTGTATAATTTTTATAAAAGAATCAGATATTATCAATTTTTTTATTTATACAGCACAATTTTAGAGTTTTTTTTTTACACTTTAATAAAATATTATAAGTGAATAAAGTTATTTTAATTATATTTTTAGAACAAACCATATTTTAATTGTGGTTTAAACCTATGACTTAAAATGAGAGAAAATTAAAATACTCAGAAAAAGATAATGATGAGCATGATATTGCAAAAAGTAGTGATGATGATGATGATGATGTGTGAACATAACATCTGGTTTTACATATAACTGACATTTAATTTTATTCATTTGTGTAACTAACTATACAAATACTACTCAACGTGAAGAATATAGGTATAAAGCTTTCAATCCAAAAATATATGATATTGGAAATAAATACACAATGAGACATCATAAATGATACAATGATATGATAGAATTAGATCAGGAAGCTCTGACTATAAATTTATTTTCAATGAGTATTAATATAAATGTAAGCAATACCTCATATAACATAGGTACACATAATGCTTATAAAATCTTTAAAAACACTCCATTACAATTTGTAAATCATTGGGTTAACCCAAAGTTCCGTATGAATAAGGACACAATAGTATTAGAAAGTAACATACTTATGATATATTTTTTATTATTTTCAAACATTTTCTAACTACATGTCATGCATGACACAAATATTGATTGAATCAAGATAATTTGTGCTTTAAATTCCCTAAAAAGTTCTTTTACATGTAATTATAACATAATTTTTAAATTTTTTAAATATTAAAGTAGCTTATTTTCACTCAAGTTATTCTTTTATTTGACATCAAATTATTAATTTATTTAGAAAACTATTCTATTACATATAATATTATTTAATTTTCTCTATCTTAAATTATTATTTAAAATTTTAATATTTTTAGATAAATTTTTGTGCTTTTATTTTAGTAAAATCAAAATTTTAATATATCCATAATCATAATATTTTAATGTTATATCATTAACTTGAGTTTTAGTCTTAGTTTTTTTTTTCACGACTAACTAGTCTTTTTTAATATTTCTTTTTTATATGTTATAGTACTTGAGCAAACAATCTTAGAAAAAGTTACCGAATTCAAAGAAGATAAATTAAAACTAAAATAGAACAACAGAAGCTTGACAATCATTATTGAGTTGTTTTTAAAATTTGAACGACTACCGTCCAATTTCATTTGCAAATAATGTTTATTATTTGTTTTTGTAAAGAATTTGTTTTTAAGTTATGTTTTCGAGATAATATCCTTTTTTTTAATCCCTTTTTAACTTAAAAAGTATATTTTAATATCTATTTTTGAAAAATTTATACTTTAATATTTATTTTAAATATAACATCCCTTTTATATGGATACTTTGGTCCATATTTATACTAAATTATTAATAAATTAACAAAAATAACACGTACAAATCATATAGGTGTTATTTAACACATATTCTATATAAAATTATTAAAATAGACTTATCTAAATACCAAAATCTACTTACTTTTTTTATACAAGAATGATTGTACAAACGATATATTTATTTTAAAAATAATATTTATACATTATATTTTTTGTGATAATTTAAACATAAATAACCTGGTAAATTATCATATATTTTTTTATTTTTATTTAATTTTTTTAATCTTTCAATTATAATTTATCTAAATTAAAATAATATTTATCTAATATAATTAAAAAAAATTGATTTTATTTTTGTGTGATCATTTTTTAATAATATTAATACTAAACTATCACAAAAAATAATTACAAAATATAAATATCATTTTTAAAATAAATAAAATACCATTGAGATATTTTTATCTTAAATTTAACACTCTTATTTCTTTCTCTTTCTCCCTTTCTGCACCTCTCTTCTCATTTCTCGCCCTTTTTTCATTTTCTATTTTTATACTACTCTTTCTCTCTTTTTTCTTATATAATTTTGCTTTAAAAAAAATTACAGGAAAATTTTACTTTACTTTTATTGATAATATTACTTACTTTTTATCTTCAACCGTCCAACATAGTTAAAAAAAAAGTTGATTCAAAATCATTAAATTGATTAAAAAATTAAAGAACATGGGTGATCTAATTTCCCCATATATTTTTTAAAAATAAATTTTTTATATATTTTTATTTTATGAAAAGTTCATTTTAACCTTCAAAACCACTCCCACGGGAGAGAAATTAGATATTTTAATACAACTTAACATTTCTATATAAAATGGATCAAAATGTCCATATGATAAAAAGGATACTGAAGTGTACCTTTAAATAAAATGAGACTAGAGTATACTTTTGGGTTAAAAGGGACCTAAAGAGGAGGGAGGAGGGTAATCCCTGTTTTCTGTTTGAAAAAAAAATGTTCCAAAAAATGTGAACACCAAAATATATTGTAAAGTATAGACTACTTACACTACATAGTGAATAATAACTCAATTTTTTTTGCGAGCTCTCCCTTCTTTTTCCATATAGGAAATGGGTTTCAAAATTAATATATTGAACAGTAAAACAATAAGGATAACTATCTTAATAGTATCACAATTTAAAAAAAAAAATCAATATTTTTGATGTGATACATTAATAGTATTTACATTTAAAAAAATATATCAATTTAATACAATTTATCATCTAATTAAAAAATTTTAACGTATAGTAATTCATATGCGATATTTGAAAGATATTTTCAAATAATCAATTAATTAAACAATATTCAAAATATATTTTTAAGTAATCATTTAATTGATTATTCAACAAATTGTGATACTACTAATAACTTATCTAGAACAAGTACGAATCCAATTTTCGGATCCCATTTACAGGTGCCATTAATAATCAGCTAACGGGTTGGCAATAAAATTGAGTAAGTGAAAAATAAAAAAAAAAGTGTAAAAAGGAATTAAAATTTTATATCATATTTTGTTGGGTGCACATCAATGATACAACAAAAATAAAATTGGTGAATCGAGTCCAAAGCAGTTAGTAATCTTAAATTTAAAAGATAGGGTGAAAAAAAAATCCTCTACCATACATTATGTTATATTGATTCTCCTAATCTTTAATAAATTACAAATAAAATAAAGGCTCTAATGCAAGTATTAGAAATAACGACCTGAAGTCTAGTCAAGTGAAAATAGCTCAAATTCCTTCATTAATCATCAGCGTTAACCTTCTCATCATCCTTCATGTACTTTTCCTGCACTTCTGCAACTGTGAACCAGCTTGTAAAGGAAACATTTAATAATATATTTTTTTAATCAAACTACAAGTTACTGATTTCATTAATAATCACAAAGAAAGATATATAGTAGTACAATGAGCAACATGGCTCCACACAACACATCAAGAACATAACACAACCACAATAGGCAACTATCACTCCATCGGCTAAAAAAGCCGCTGGACAACGCAAAGATCGCAATGCATGAATCAAAGTAACGTTACTCACAATCTGTAAAAAGAAATAAAAATAAAAAAGTCAAAATGACAATCTGTAAATTTGAAAAAATGTTTTTATGAATTATTGTATATTACTCTGTCGAATTCAATTTCTTTAAGGAGATAAAGAAGTTTTATGAAGTTTGACAAGATAGGTATGCAGGGAAAATAGAGATGAAAACAATGAGTAATGCAACATATAGGAATTATAAAAAAGATGAATGAAATGAACAAAATATATAAAAGAATCATATCATCTATATAGGATATCTGTAGTAATCCCAATCAACAGGACCAACTGCTATCTTGCTGAATTCAACTGCACTTGCTTCTATGCCAGCAAAAATATACCCATTGCTCTTATCAATCAGCTTTACTAGATTTCCTACACTCTCTTTATCCTGAAAAGGATCTTTTGATGTTGAAGAGATTCCATAAACCTCACAAACCAAATCAATATATAAAAAGAGAGCAATTAGCCAAACCTGAATGTCTAATGTGGTAAAATTGACTAGACCAAAGTTTTCAATTACATCACATAACTCCTTCGTAAGCTTTCTGCAACAAGAATTAACAATGGTTGAAACAAACAAAAAAATTCAAATTTGAGTTACCCCATCACAAAATAAACAAAACAAATGGAAACCACTTTCATTCTCCTAAAGTAGACATTTTCCAAGGAAATAAAGGACATAAATGGATTACACTTCTACAGATCCATTCGCCTGTAACTATATCAAGCTATTTTGCAAATGTCTGAGTTACAGCAGTCATTTTGCATGAAAATAAAGGTGTTGAAATTAAAATGTAATTTGATTTTGTAATTAATGCAATGATTTTAGGGAGTAGGATTCATCTAGGATATCATTAGAATTATTTAGAAAACATTTTGTCTTAATTAGTTTTTTTTTTTTAGTCATTTGTACTATAAATTAACTCTTATGAAAAAATCTATTCAGAAATATAATACAACACAAGTGTTCTACAACCCATCGATCCATTACAAATGGTATCAAAGCTATACCATATCCAATAACCTCCGGTAAATCATAAACCAATCCTGAAATTTCTAACTGAACTTATTCCTACCATGAGTTTTGAATGATAGCCCATTTTTAGAACTATTTGTAGAAAAATTACATGATATAAACTTATGAGAATTGGGCTATGAGAATTAGCCCAATCAGTAAAATTAGCTATTGATGAAAAGGAAAAATTAGATTACCTCACTAGAAAGAAAGAAAGAAAGAAAAAAACACCACCAATCCTGATACGAAAACTCGATGATTACAGCTTTAGCTAATCCACTCTATGGTTCCTTCATTCGATAAAACCTATCTTTTTGTACCCATAACTAGAAACCTGCTGGAAAATTCAAGGAAAAGCAACTGATTTGAAAATTCATGGAAAAGCAACTGATTTGAAACCACCTTCCGCACAACACTTCAACAGAAAATTATGGAAAAACTGTCTCCAAATCTCAAGGCACTGCATCACCTGAATTTGTTCTATTTAGCAAGGAACAGATTGATCTCCTCTAAAAACTATTTGGACAATCCTTGACCACATCATTTGACACTATAGCTCAATCAGGTAACACCCTCAACGCTCTTAGTGTGAAACAGGTTATGAGACCATAGATTGTTGATTCAGGTGCTTCAGATCACATGACGAGTGATGCTTCTTTTATCATGAATCTTAAAACCTACCAGAACGGACACACTGTCAGAATTACCGATAGTTCAGTATCCAAAATAACAGGAATTGATTCAGCCAAAATTTCAAACTCCTTTACTCTAGATTCTATCCTTTTTGTTCCCACACTTGATTGTAATCTTGTATCAATTACTAAACTCACCCGTAATAAAAATTGTATGGTTAAATTTGTTCATAACCTATGTGAATTTTAGGACTTGGATTCGGGGAAGATGATTGGCAATGCTAAAGAATGCTTGAGACTTTATCTCTTCCAAAGTGAAGAACCTTCAGCAAGACAAGCCCACCAAGTTGTATCCGAAGTTTCTTATCAAAATAAAGCTTTGTTAAATCTTAAGTCAAATAATGATGGTGAAATCATGTTGAATCATTATCGCTTAGGTCATCCTAATTTCCAGTATTTATAGAATCTTTTTCCTTTGTCCTTTAGAAATAAAAATTCAAAGGATTTTCAATGTAAAGTATGTCAATTTTCCAAACATGTTAGAACTTCATATCCTCATCTTCCACATAAAAAATCATATCCTTTCTCATTAATTCACACTGATATTTGGGGACTTTCTCGAATCAAAAACATCACAGGGACACGTTGGTTCATTTCATTTGTGGATGATCATACTCGAATCACTTGGTTATTCCTAATGAAAGAAAAATCTTAAACATGTCAATTTTTTAAAAATTTCAATACCATGATTCAAACCCAATTTCAAACAAAAATCCAAGTATTGAAATATGACAATGCTAAAGAATACTTCGCTTCCACCCTTACTGATTATCTATTAAGTCAAAGGATTGTCCATCTAAGCTCTTGTGTTGACACACCTAAACAAAACGGGGTGATTGAAAGAAAGAATAGGCATCATCTCCGGGTAGCTAGATCCCTCATGTTCACAACTCATGTCCCTCAACATTTCTAGGGGAGGCTATTCTTACAGCTACCTATCTTATCAATCGAATATCTTCTCGTGTCCTCATGTTTAAAACACCTTTCAATACTCTACATGAGTCATATCCACACACCAAAATCGTGTTCCACATTCCCTTTAAAAATTTTGGATGTTCTACTTATATCAATATACATCATAGTGGCAAACTTAATCCTCGAGTCATCAAATGCATATTCAAAGGGTATTCATCATACCAGAAAGGATACAAATGTTTTTCACCTACCACAAACGATTCTATAATACAATGGATATCACAATCTTTGAACAATATCCGTATTATTCCAAACCTGCCATTCATGGGGAGAACATAGGCAATGAATACCAGTTTTTGAATATCATAACCACTCAGTCTCCCACAAATCCTATCCCGCAAATTCTAGAGAGTGAATCAATGTCTCAAATAAATACTCTTACTAATCTCAATGAACCCTCAACTTCTCTACCAACAAATCCAAACTTCCTTGTCCCAAACAATGATCTTCTTGTCTACTCTAGGAGGAAAACAACTCAAGAAAGAGCGGAGAACCGAGCATATCTTGAGCCAGTCCAAGAATCCAACCCGAGTACAGGCCACTCCGACAATTCACAAGGTAACATCACTGAACCTCACTAGAAAAATTGAAGTCTTTGTAGATACTGACTGGGCAGGCTCTATAGTGGATCGCAGATCTACCACTAGGTATTGTACATTCGTATGGGAAAATCTTGTAACTTAGCGAAGTAAGAAACAGTCAGTAGTCGCTCGAAGCAGTACAAAAGCTGAATTTATAGCTATGGCTTATGGGATTTGTAAAGGGATGTGGTTAAAAAGACTACTCAATGAACTGGACTTCACAACTCCTGAACCTATCAGAATGCATTGTGGCAATCAAGCTGTAATAAGCATTGCAAAAAATCCAGTTCATCATGATCGAACCAAACATGTAGAAATTGATCGTCGTTTCATTAAAAAGAAGTTAGATGGAAAAATCGTGGAGCTACTATATACATCTACACATCGTCAAATTGCAGATATCCTCACCAAAACATTACCTCGAACAATCTTCGAAGAATTAAGTTACAAGTTGGGAATGATTAATATCTATTACCCAACTTGAGAGGGAGTGTAAAATGTATGAGAATATTATACTATATCAATGTTGTACAGGTTGTAATATTAGTATAAAACAAATTGTATTTATGTGTTGATACCAGCTGTTATATTCCTAGCTTAGTGGTCACTAATCTAAGTTCTTATTCCTATTTATAGGGTTATATATACATTAAAAATAACAGAGAATAAAGAGGAAGAACATACTCCAAATCATCTCTCGTAATATATTCTTCAGAAATAAAGGAGGACCAAGAGAAAACTAGAGTTGTTATAATACTACAATGAGGGAGGTGATTCAAAAGTAGCAATTACAGTATAGATCTTGTCAAAAAGGCTAAAGGGAAGATGCCTAATGGAGTCGATTGATTCAAATGAAATTCGAGATTTACCAATCGAAGACAAAGAGAGGATCACTCTATAAAATTGAGCACCGACTTAACAATCGAAATCAGGGAGCAAATATCTCAATTCCTAGGAGCCAACTCCGATATATTTGCAATGAGGCTTACCAATATGCTCGAGATTAACCCAAATATTATAACCCATAGGTTGAATGTTGATCCAAAAGCTAGACTTATCAAACAAAGGAAGAAAAAGCTCCCAAGAGAAAAAAATGAAGTAATTAAAGGCCAAGTCACCACACTTAAGGAGACGAAAATTATTAGTGAGGTAAATTACCCAACCTGGTTGTCAAATGTGACGATGATTTTACCCTAAAAAATGTGTTTTCGGTGTTGCCTCAGGAAAATTTCTAATATATTTTGTATCTACGCAAGAAATTGAGGTAAATCCAAACAAGATACAAACCTTGGTCAACATGAAACCTCCTACTAACTTGAAGGGAATTCAACAATTAAACGAAAAAATAGTGGCATTCAACAGATTCATTCCAAATGCACATACACGTGCTTACGATTCTTCAAAATGCTGAGAAAGAACATATCGATTTTCTAGAACGAAGATTGTGAAAGAGCTTTCCAAGATATTAAATAGTACCTGAGCAGGCCTCCAATCCTGATCAACCCCACCCCAGGTGAAAAGCTTTATTTATATTTGGTTGTTACTCCTCAAACTTATAATGTTGTACTTCTTACTGCAAGAAACAAGGTCCAACACTCTATAACTACATTAGTCAGATCTTGATAGATGCCCAAAACAGATATCTAACGATTGATAAGTTGGCATTCACTCTAAAAGTGACAACACAAAAACTCAGACATTAACTCGGCTCACATACACTAGTAGCACTCACCTCACAACCGCTTAAGAGTGTGTTGACAAGGCCAGAGGTTGCAGGGAGACTGGTGCATATTGTAATAGAATTGAGAGAATATAATATCAAGTATATGTCTAGGACTTCCATCAAAGCACAAGCGCTTATAGAGTTTGTTGATGAGTTTAGCAAGTCATCGGAAGTCACGAATGCATGAATCAAAGAGAAATACCAACATGGTAAGTATTTGTCAATGGCACTCACAACTAACGCCGAGCTAGGGGTCGTTATAATAGACCATGATAAAAACTACTTTAAATACACTGTCAAGATGGACTTCCAAGCGACTAATAACATCGCAGAATACGAGATGGCTATAGTTGATGCTATAACTGCACAGAAGCTCAAAGCCAACAGCATTGTCTTGCACAGTGATTCATAGAATGGTAGTCAATCAATAGTTGGGCACGTTTAAGACTAAAGACAATAAGATGAGGAGATATTTAGAGAGGTTAAGAAAGGAATGCTCGAAATTTGTTGGCTTCGAGATCAAGCAAATATCCAAAAATGAGAATGATCATGGCGACGCTTTGGCCACGCTAACTGTTGTACGCAAGGTCAACTGTAGTCGGGTAATTTGTATAACAATCCTAACAGAGGCCAATTTGGAAGAAGCTAAAAAAATAGTTGTAAGCATTGGTCAGGCCGCCAGCCCATGGTTCACTCCTATCCTTAACTTTCTAAAAGAAGAAGACTTACCTAAAGACCAGAAGCTAGCAAAAGAAATCAAGACTAAAGTAGGTCATTACATGGTGCAAAACAACAAATTGTACAGAAAAACGGCCCTTGGACCTAAGCTCTTATGCATATAGCTAAAGAGTGGTCTGAAAAAATATCGTTTGAAGCCCACGAAGAAGAGTGCGGCTCCCATTCAGGCAAAAGAAGGTTATCCCACGAATTATGAAACAGGGTTACTAATGGCAAACTATGCTAACAGATTGCACGAGGTACACCCAAGCTTTTAATAAATGTCAGAGATTCACCACATTATCACATATGTCACCAATCACAATGAAAGGGATAGTTAGCCTGTGGCCCTTCTATAAATGGGGATTGGATATAGTAGGAACCCTACCATTGGCAATGAGCAAAAAGAGGTTCTTATTAGTCGTCACAAATTATTTCTACAAATGGATTGAGGCAGGGCCCCTGAGAAGAATAAGGGAATAGGAGGTAATTCGATTTATTTGAAAGTCCATAGTTGGTCGCTTTAGCTTACCCAAAGAACTCGTTATCGATAATGAAAGGCAATTCACACGCAATAACATCAAAAAATTTGCAGCCAAGTACAATATCAAGATGTGCCATTCAACTCCATATTATCCACAAGCTAACGGTCAGGTAGAGTCTTCTAACAAACTAGTACTCAACTTATTAAAGAAAAAGTTAGAGGGTACTAAAGGAAGATGAGTTGAAAAGCTACCTTGTGCATTATGGGCCATCAAGACAATACTAATGAGACACCTTTCTCGCTAGTGTATGAGACTGAGGTTGTGATACCAACTAAGATCACAGTACCAACTATGAGATCAACCCTAACTGAAGACCAAAACACCTCATATAGAGCAACTGACCTGGTTCTAGCAAGGGAAAAAAGAAATGAAGCCTTGAGGAGAACGGTTGAACAGAAAAGGAAGGTGATAGATTATTACAACAAAGCAATACGTTTAAATCTTTTACCATAGGTAATTGGGTTCTCAGAAGGGTTTTCCCTAACAAAAAAAATGATGGTTGGAAAGTTGGGTGCAAATTAGAAGGGCCCATACAAAATAAGTGTGGTGACATCAGAAGGGGCTTATTTATTGAAAAACATCGAGGATCTAAAGATAGCACAAGCTCCAAATGCTCGACACTTGAAAAAGTATCACTTCAAATGAACTTTGATTTATCATTTTTAATGTATCACCTAGATGGAATGAATTTTTTAGGTTTTTCAAACAAAAGAGGATGTCTAAATTACCATATCCCTAATCCCTTTTTTTATACGGAATGACATTGGAAAAAGCAATAGGACACAAGTGATGAGGTGGGTCAACATCATAAATGAATATTATAAATCCACAAATATACATACAACACATAAACTTGTCAAAATAACATTTTATTAAGGACAAAATGTAATTGGTTACCAAAATAACTTGCGCCCAGAAGAAAACAAGGGTCGAGCCTTTTCAAAAGTAAAGGGCCCCGAGCCCACTAAAGAACAAAGGATCCCCACCTCCTTCTCTAGCTTGTTCATCTCCCACCTCGAGTCCACCATCACTTGCCTCGGAGTCTTCATCCTGATTATCACCCTCGTACTAGGTTTGTGTAGGCTAATACGGTGGTATAATTAGGATGTTAAGGATCTAATAGTAGTATTGACTGAGGCCTTTCTTTTTAGATTCTTTATTGAGAGAGTTCATGGCCAAGTTATAGCCGATCTCACTACTCGAAGAAAGCTACTTGGTCATGGCATCAAGGTCACGCTTTGCTTTCTCTTATTCGTGAGCAAATGTGTCTTTGGCATCATTAAGCTCGCGTTTACAAGCTTTTACCTCATCCTCGAGTTTTCTCTGAGCTTTCCCAAGCATCTCAAAGCACCTCGAGTTGTCATTTAGCTCATGTATGGCCTTGGCCAGTTTTTCCTCCTTGTCGATGACCTCACCCTCCCACTTGTTTGCCTTGGCCAGCAACACAACATTCTTGTCTCGGGTAGAGGCATGGCTCTCTTTTTCTACCTCGATCTCGCACTTTAACTTTTTAATATCTTGAACTCCACTAAGCCTGTGAATAAGTTGGGCTTGAAAATGAAAGAAACAAAACTCGATGTGAGAAAAATATAAATTCAAATGGAATAAATAAAAACTCGATATGATACTTACTTGATACAAGATGATACATGCAAAAAAAATAGGAGGGGTGTTAGATTTTACAAGCTCAGGGCTCGTTCACAATCATCAAGGACAATTTCAAACCTACCCCTAAAGTGGGAGGGGTCTTGCACTTCATAGGTGCCCGAGATTTACAGATTATTCTATGGGGTGGCTCCACTGAGCCCCGTCTCATCAACTCACAAGCAACAAAGCACAGGGTGTGCAACAGTCTTCTCCGCAGTGTTTTCTCAAACAGATAGTTCTCAATATCAACCAATCCTTTTTTTAGCCTCTAGGCCCAAGATCGTGATAAGAGAACCCATATTTCTTATCACGTGTTTAGTGTTAGCCCAGGTGCTATTTATCAGCCTCGAGTCACAATATGACATTTCCCACCGACAAGACACATAGAAGTACTTCTAGTTCGTCTCATTCTCAAGAAGGATCACGTTTATGCATCGATCCTGCTTGACTGACATATAGACCCTCCTCGTGTCTGTGGGATTTTGCTTTAATACATATGCCTTATTGAACTCAGACATTTCCAACTCAACCTTGAACTTTCTACATGTAAGGATGAGATAGAGCAAGCATCTCCACCCATTTAGCAGTACTTGTCCTGGTGAGAATTGCATCCTTGTCAAGAACTTTCTTATGAATGAATACAGTGGGAATCAAACCCCTAGCTATAAAGACTTTTCATGAAAGGCTGTCCATCCAACTAGAGGTGGATTGCTATCAAGAACGTCTGGCTTAGGGATCATTATTTGAATCAATGAGAGAATATCATACATCTTCCTTAGCCTCTCCTCGTCCTGGAAAGATAAACCACTGGATTTGACCTTGACTTCCCAAACTTTGGTTCGACCTGTGGGTTCATCGGTGCCTTTCCTCCTGATTTTTTTCCTCTATGACCTAGAGACCAATATCTAGGTCTGAGGCACACTCAACATAATTGTAGGTGTTGTCTAAGGTCAAGACGTAAATCTAGGAGGAGGCACAAACACAGTCTTATACTCACCATCCTACTTCTAGATTTGCTTCTTATAAAATTTCACCTTTTGGATTTTTGGATTTTGTGCTTTTACCACTAACCTTGATAGAGCAAAAATATACATGAGGCTTTGAAAATCTCAGAATGGAAAGAAGTTATTATAGAAGAAATAAAGGCACTCAAAAAAAGGGAACTTGGGATGTGACAAAACTACCAAAAGGAAAGATTCATCTTATTTTTTTTTATTTTAAGAAACATCATGATATATTTATATAGGATAAACTAATAAATATACTATCGAACTATCATGAAAGTTACAAACATATCATCTAACTTTAACGAATGTCAAAATAACACTAGAGTATTATTAATGATATAAATCTATCACCGAACTCTTTGTTATTAGTACAAATCTACCATCAAACTCTTTATTATTAGTATAAATTTACCATTAAAGTCTTTAATAGTTGTACAAATCTACCATCGAAAACATAACATAATGATACATTTATATCACTAATTATGATTAAGTGTTATTTTTGTCATTCGACAAAATTAGATAACATGTTTGTAACTTTCGCAATAGCATATAAGTACCCGTGTCCAAAAAATGGACACACTATCCGTGTCCCAGTGTCTTAAAATTCTACGAAATAACAAATCCAACATCTGGACACACACCCACGTCGAATTCTTCTTCCCAAGCCATGTAACATAGCTCTAAGGAACACGTAAGTCCGGTTCTAAGTTTATCTATGTTCATGTGAAGGAACAAGTAAATAGCAACATAAGAGATTGAAAGCTCTTTAATCCTATATCACAAAATTCTAAAACAAAATTTAGGGCATCCATCTGCTTCATGAACATGAATAAAATTATTTGAGATAATCTCAAGTGGCATTCTTGATGAACAAAACAAGAGTGATCTTTATGAGTTTACATTGGAAAGATTCTAAGACTAACCACACCTGTATTTAGCTGACCTCGGATCTTGATCAAGATGGTATTGAAGGTATGATAGATCTTGTACGTCAGTGTAAAAGTCGAGGTTAAAAGCTGCAACAAAATGGGGAAAACAAAAAAAAAGAATAACTGATGATTGAATTAAGTAAAATCGAATATGTCACACTTCACGTTATAGGCTTAAGGGGAACAGAAAGTACCTAGCCTTCCATATCTCTCTATCAAATCAATCTTTGACAAGACATTAACATGGGGGAGTTCCAAATGCAGCATGGTCGATAAAGAAAGAACCAGTGAACTAATGTATTTCCCAGGGTCACTACAAAGATGAGCATCAACTAAATGCACTGCTGTCAACTGCATTGACAGTGAAACACTGAGGTAAACAAACTAAAATCATCATAGCAGAACATAGATCCAAAGGTCTAGGTTAAAGACACTAATAATCATTCTTGTACATAATCATACTTGAAGGTTCAACTTTTTAATGAGTCCCATGATAACATTCTTGGCATTCGGATGAAGAAAAAATAACTCCACTTGCCCAGGAAAATCAAAGAGGAGATAGTGATCTGCATAACTAACAGCACAATGAGCCGATGAAGCAGAGCATAGATAATTAGAAATTGCATGCAGGTTACGTTATCACAGTGAGCAATAAAGTAATAAATGTTTACTGAATTAAAACACAATAGTGGGAGAAAAATCAAAAAATAATTATGCGTACGAACTTTATTTCTTGCATCTAGAGAACAATTAAAATATAATTATATCACCACAATCTAAGAGTCTAAGTATTATTCTTCTATAACTAGGAGATTCGTGCATTCATCTTCCTTATCACACAGTCACGCACTAGAACACATAAATACATTGTCCAGCAGTTATAATGCAAGCTCACAATAGATTTTATACATTCTTCCCACTTTAAGGGCTTTTCTGCATCCTATCCTTTTTCTGGTAACTCCAGTCACCATTTCAAATGGTCATCATCAGTCTAGCTCATATTAATCCTAGATTATTGAAACAAGTATAGCAAAAACAATGAAAATGTTGAACTCTGCTGCTATGATAAGTAGTTGATATGTAATCCTCGCTAGAAAGTCTATAATCTTCTACTCATCCCAACCAATTGGCATAAATAAATAAATAATGAAATCAAGTACATATACTATTTATGAGGAATATCAAATCTCCAAAAAGCTACCTTTGACCCTTGGAGTGCGTGGAAGAGAAAGAAAGATTGTACACATTAATTCAAAGACTCATACGGATTACTGACTTTAGTTATGAATTTATCTCAGACAATGCAGATCATGCCAACCTTTCAGAAGAGGCTCCAGTTTGGCTTGCAACCAGTCAATATTCTTTTCTATATAATCCATGCAATATACAAGACCTGACAGAGATGATCAGATAAACATCAAAGGCTGCACGATAAGAAATCCATACACGTTGACATTGTAACTAAAGTTGTCCAGATACACCTTTAAAAGCTCAGAAAGAGTGCACCAACACTTATTATTCATGCACTAATTTCCGAAGAACAAAACAAAATATAAACAAAGTAGCAAGCCTACCTCCATTAGGACCAAGTGAGTGCTCCATCATAACATCGCTAAGTTTTACTAGATCCTCAATGTTAACGGCACATTCATAACTGTTTCTACATTAAGGAACCTTTCAAATGACATGTCACAAGCAATTAATATCATAAAAGGGAACTGAAACAGCCATGACCCATGAGGATACGGCAACTCATCATTGCCAGGATCCATATTGACTACAGCCACCTTCCTGCATACAACAATCATATAGGTTGTCACTCCAACAACATCGAAAAAAGGAAAATTCAATTACAGGTTCAAATCTTTTCAGAAGCAAACATTAAAAAATATGTGCATTTCTGCATTCATTTGATAGGATAAAGAGCATCAGAGGTTCAAAGAAACCTTATCCACTATCAAAAAAAATAAAAATTTACCTTCCAATAAGTTTGAGGAACTGAGACATTCCGTTACAGTAGGTGGTCTTCCCTGACCCAGGCGGACCAATCACAACTTGCCCATATACCATCCTTGTTTTATTTTTCTTCCTTTATACGGTTTTCCTAGTTTGTTGAGGGAACATGAATTTTCTCCAAGCTTTCGGCGTGGAGACAATCAAAACAAGGGAAAGTTTAGATCATTAGTCAATGTGTAAAAAAAAAAAAAAAATCTCCCACAAGTTATTCTTATAACATTTTTTTATCTCATTTGCATTTCTAAAAACAAATTATGTGATTCACTAAAAGAACATACTCAGTGACACAAGAGGTCAAAGGTTTATAAATTCATACACAATAATAGAATAACATCAAATGTTCAACGCAAAACTTACGGCATCACGTCCAATTGCTAAAAGAAAACAGAGAATATGACAAATTAAGGAGAAAAGAGAAAGAGCTGCATTGCCTAAAATAATTAAAATATAAAGGAACTGGGTAGCTTTTGTTCCACCTTAAGGTTGACTCAAAGAGGGACTGGAGACGGAAAGTTTCGGAATATACGAAAGCTAGAGATGGTTGAACATCTCAATGGCTGACCGATGGCTGTGGCTGATGCTTAGAATGGCTGCGGATGGCGTCACTGGACATGGAGTAGCTGGAGACTGGATGGCGTCGAGTGGGTAACCCGGTGGTGTCGACTGGGTGAAGGAAGAAGAACTAAAGAAGTGTGCCGTCGGCAATGGTGCTTGAAAAATGAATTGGGAAACGCGAAACATTTTGGGTTAAGGAAAGAGAAATTACGTACACATCCCGAATTTTACTAGATACACGCCCTAGTTCAAAAAGTTTCCAAATCAATTACCATTAGAATTAAATTACTGTTTTTATCTTATTATTATTTTAAAAGGTGGAAAGTTTGCTTTTAAAAAAAGACTACAAAATTATCTTTTTCAAATATTGCAATGCTAATTTATAAAATAACTCTTTGTCACATTGTTATAGAAACTTTTTTGTTTTGATTTAACTAATTATTATTAAAAAAATGATAGGTTGTTATCTATTTTGTTAAACTTTTCTAAAAACAAAAATTGTATATGTTTAAAGTTATTATATATTAATTTATGTTTAAATAGTTTAAATTAAATAAAAAAGTTTAAATAGTTTAAAAAACATAAGTTACATATTAAAATATAAAAACAAAATAAAAATTCAAAACATAACTGTTTAAATATATATTTAAGTAGATATTCTCGCATATAGGATCGAGTGTTTAGAGTTAGAGTGAGTTGTGTTTTTTAATTTTTTCCTTTTTTTTATTTTTCTTAACAAATTATTTATTTAATTGAAATGTTGAAAATAACATCCTAATCTCACATGTGTATCACCACACATGTGAAAAAATCATAATTATATTAAATTAATACATTTTTTAAATAAAATATCACTAAACTATCACCTAAAAAATATAAATAAAAATAATACTAAAAATAAAATTATAGTATTACTAAAGTATCAAACCCTATATTATTTTTGTAACTCTTTATTTATGATTTTAAAAACTTGAATGTTTTGTCTCCCACGTTTTTTGACCATTAATTTTGGTGCCATGAAGATATTTTATGTTATAGAATGATTAAATGATTAGTTGTTAATTAATGTAATAAATTATTGTAAATAAATATAATTGGTTATATTTATAGATTCTCTTATTTTAAAACTAATAAGTAAATGAGAAATAAAAATAATTTCATATGGTAAAATTAAATGAAAATTAATATTGATTAATGACTCGGTGGAAATTAAAAACTAGCCAAATAAAAAACTAGTGAACTTATGTTATGCTTAAATGTTTTATCTTCTGTAAGTCTTATTGTATGTTGACTCTTCGTATACAAAATAAATGTTTATTTTATTATACTCAATGTTTTGTTTTTTTTTAAGTTAGTTATTATAGATCAATAATACACACACATACATAGTTATAAACACTTTATATGTAAGCATGTTTATACACACATACATTTTAGGTTATTTGGGCTTTAGACGAGAGCTGAGTTTGCGTGTTAAACCATGTCATTGCAAAAGAAGCAAGAAAGAGCAACAATAGATAATTCTGATAAAAGTCTCAACTGATAAAAGTATTGGTAGTTTTATTTTTTATTAGAATTGTAACTATTTTATTTATTAATAGATTATTTGCTGTTGAGTGGTTGGTGTAAACAACTCAAGGATATTATCACATAGATACTTGACATGAAAATTTCACGATCAATATATGGCATATTTGTTTCTCAATGTAAGTATATTCTAGACTTACTCAAAGAAACAGGTAAGCTTGGGTGTAAACCGACCTCAATTCCAATGGATTCTAACAAGAAAATTGGCTCAAGGATAGACAAGAGACCTGTGGACAGGGGGAGATATCAAAGGCTAGTTGGATGCCTTATTTATCTATCTCACACTAGACCTGATATTCGTTTTCCTATTAGTATGATTAGTCAATATATGAATAATCCAACTAAAGAACACATAGAAATTGTTACAAGAATCCTTAGATACCTTAAGATAACTCTTGGAAAAGGTCTTCTATTCAAGAAAAGTGATAATAGAGAAATCAAAGTCTACACAAATGCATACTGGGTAGGAGATGTAACAAATAGAAGAAGTACTTCAGGTTACTGTTCTTATGTTTGGGGTAATCTGGTAACATGGAGGATTAAGAAACAATCAATTATTTCTAGAAGTTCAACAAAAGCATAATATAAAGGACTGACTCTTGGAATTTGTGTAGGAATTTGGCTGAAAAAGTTACTTAGTGAACTTGGAGTATTTATGGAAGAGTCTATACAAATGTTTTGTGACAATTAGGTTGCCATTAGTATTGCAAAAAATCACGTTCATCACGACAAGATTAATCATATTGAGATAGACACTTCATCGTTGAGAAAATTGAGAATGTCATTGTTCAAATCATTTATACTCTATAAAGATTTCAAACAATTGACATCTTCACCAAAGCTCTCCCAAGAACCATTTTTGAAGAATTAATGTATAAGCTTGGTATGTTTGATATACATAACCCAACTTGTGGGGGAGTGTAGATTTATTTTCTAAATTAGGAATTGACCACAACTGTAGATAATTAGAATCAATTTAATATTAATACCAAATATCATGTATATTTATTCTTTCCTAATTTTGTATTTATTCTTTCCTAATTTTTTTTTCTAAAATTAGATGATTGTATATTTATAAGAGTATATTTCTTTCTTACTTCTAGGTTGCATAAATATTCTCTCAATTGTCATAATAAAATACACATAAAATATTTAAAACTCACATAAATGAGCAACTCTTAATTCAATACTTCTATGAGGGATTGATATTCATAGACAGAAGCATGGTAAATGTAGTAAGTATAGGATATTTGGTTAATAAGACTCTTAAAACTGCAATAAATTTGATTACCATTATGGCCGCAAATGCTTAACAGTTTGGAACTCATTCCAACCCGCCACAAAAGGTTAATAAAGTGAGAATTTGTAACAATATTGAACAACAACTGAACATTCTCACTCTAATTGTGTAACAATTAGCAATTAGATAAGTTCAATCGTGTGAAATTTTCACTAATATTAGATACCCAATAGACATTTGTCCCAATATTTAAGATCATAATGTTGAACAAGCAAATGCTATGAGAGGGTACTAAAGACAACAAAGGAACAAATATAATCTCTACTCAAACACATACAATCCTAATTAAAGGGATCATCCTAAGACTATAAAATTGAGGATTTGATAAGTATAAAAGTATTCAAGAATGCTCAATTTGAAATGACACTATCAAGTTCCAACAAGAATCACTTAGGTTGTCAACAAGGCATAAAATATGCTATCAAGAACCTTGAAAATGGATTCAGTCAGTTAGTTATTACCATTGAGAGACTAGAAGCACAAGGATCTAGTAAACCTCAACCAATGGTAAATCCTTGAGAAAATGCCAATGTTATATCATTGAGAAGAGGTAAACATCTTGAAGAAGCTCACAAGGAATAAACCAAAGAAAATGAGACTAACAAAGAAAAATAGACTAAGGATGAGCTAATTCAAGAACAAACAAACAATTATGACAAAGTGAAAAACAAGACACTTGATTACAAGGAATCAAAACAACCTCTAAGGTACAATCTAAAGTTCCGATTTATACTTATGAACCCTCTATTTCTTTTTTTAGTAGGTTTGCAAAATCTAAGAAAGAGATACACAAGTAAAAAGTCTTGAAAACTTTTCAAAAAGTACAAGTTAATATTCCATTGTTGGATGTTATCAAACAAGTTCCACGCTATGCTAAATTTATAAAAGAATTATACACTAACAAAAGTAAGATCAAAGTTAATGATGTAGTGAACATGGTAGAGAATGTGTCGACAGTCTTACAAAGGAAACTTTCACAAAAGTGCAAGGATTCAGGTAGTTTCACTGTACAATACGTTATAGGTAACAGTAAATTTGAAAGGGTTATGCTAGATCTAGGAGCTTCAATCAGTGTTTTGCCTTAGTTTATATTACTTCAAATATTGGCCCTTTTAAAAAAAACCAATGTAGTTACCAAACTCACAAATTGATCTAATACTTATCCAAAGGGAATTTTGGAAGATGTTTTAGTATAGGTAATGAGCTTATCTTCCCGATCAATTTTTATGTTCTTGATATGAGAAATAATTCCACTATTAAGTCCACATCCTTGCTTTGGTCTAGACCATTCATAAGAATCACCTCAGCAAAGATAGATGTGCATATTGGAACACTAACTATAGAGTTTGACGAAGAGGTTATTCGCTTCAATATCTTTGAAACAATGAGGTATCCTAGTAATTATAATTCTTGTTTTTGTTGATGTACTTGACTCTTTAGTGTAGAAAATGATTGACATAAAAAATACAGTCGTATTAGAGGTTGCCCTAAGAGAAAACATGAAAACCAAAAATCTAAGTGATGTAGAAGGGGATATTGATAGAGTAGAGGAATAGAAAGATATTTTTGCCTCTATTGACTCTTATCCAAAAATAAACCCAGTGTACAATCTTTTCTATATTTTTATACCCATGTTCAATGAGAAACTTTTGCCTTCCATTATGTAGATACCCACCTTGGAGCTCAAACCTTTCCCAGAACATCTTAAATATGTATACTTAGTAAACAAAAACTTATTTACTGTGATTATATCATCTAAGCTTTCAGCCATTTAGTAGGAGAGTTTAATTTGTGTTTTGAGAAAATACAAATCAACGATTGGGTAGACAATTGTTGACATTAAGGGAATCAGTATCTCTATATGCATGCACCACATATTACTTAAAGATGATGCCAAACCAACAAAAGAACCACAAAGGCGATTGAATCTTCTAATGATGGAAGTGGTTAAGAAAGAAGTTATCAAGCTATTGAAAATTGGTGCAATTTTTCCAATATCAGATAGTAAGTGGGTTAGCCTAGTCCAAGTGGTTTTAAAGAAGTCAGGAGGTATAGTGGTCAGGAACGAGAATGCTGATTTAATTTTTATCTTACTTCAAACAAGGTGGTGATTTTGCATTGATTTTTGAAAGCTCAACTTTATGACTCGTAAATATCATTTTCTTTTACCATTTATTGATCAAATACTTGAGCAATTAGCAATCCATACCCATGATATTGTTGTTCTTTAAAGAACAACTCTTTTAGATAACCAATTTGAGCTTATGTTAGCCAATTATTTGTACCCAATTATTATTATTTGAACCAAACATATTGGTTATATGCTATAGTTCAAGGAAAGTAGAATTGCACAAAAAGAGAATAAATTCTATGAAAACACTCGGATAAAATTTAAGATTATTAATTGTGCTATAATTGATTAAATGTCCAACATATAAAAAACAACCCTTATTACAATATGTACCCCAAAAAAAACATAAAAAATAATAAAAAAACCCTTGCTATATATAATAATAATAGTAACAACAACAATGGGATAAGTCAAAAAGAATTATAAAAAGAGTTTTGTGTTATTCAAAAAAGTGTCAAAAATAAAAGAAAAAAGTCAATTTCGATGTTTGGGTTCATAAAAATTTGACCCTATTTTATTGACATAATTGATTTTATGATAATATTATTTAGTTCTCTTTCTTTTACTCTATGGACTTATGAAATTTTGTTTATTCTTTTCCCTTTTTTTTGATTTTAAACCAACAAACATAGCAATATATTATAACCAAACAAAAAATCTTTTGATTTTAAGAAATATTTTTTGGTAAGTGGAGATACAATTTTAAGAAAAATTCTATAGTATCCAATTCAATCCTAAAAAGAATAATGATATTTTATAGAAAATAACATTGTTTTAACTTGTTTATGTTAAATGCGTTGACTATTGCTAATGGATACTACATCACACATACACTTTAAGTATGCTTATTGTACAATAATTGTAACAAAGGATTAGATAGAGACAATATCCAACATTTATTAGAATATAAAACCATAATATTGTTAAATCCTTTAGATAAAATGTCAAAAAAATTATTCTCTTAATTATGGGTAGAACTTTGCTCGAGAACTAGCAAAGAGTAGGTGTGTGAGTGTTTGATAAGTGCTCTTTTATACATATTTTTATATCAATATATATTATGAGCTAAAATTATTTATTTTATATTTATTGAGAAAATATTGATTTTTTGGGATTTTTTTTGAAATTTTATAGATTTTTATTTGATATGTGGATTAATATAAAAAAGAAATTGATATATTTTGCAGCTTATTTTGTCCTTTTAACCATCACAGCTTCTATCTTTTGACATACGATATGCATCCTATCTTTACCAGAATACTAACAATCTAGTTATATTCTTATTTGATTTTTATCTCTTATAATTACAAAATAACACCATATAAAATAAAGTAGAATATCATAATATATATTTAGATACAAAATTTATAGAATTAAGTTGGAGGCAAGAACCAAGAACAATTAACTTGAAAGACAATTAAAAAAGTTGAATATCATATTCAAGATGATCAATCCTAAGTTTTCTTTTCCTTTATTTTATTATTTTCATAAAAATTTTCTTAATTTATTATTTTTCATGAGTAGCTAATTTTATGGTATTGTTTTGTATTTATTTGATAGGTGGATTAGCATAGATAGGAAGTTGATATATTTTACAATTTATCCTATCCTTTTATCCATCGTAGTTTCTATCTTTTGACATACGTTGCACATTAATCTTATCTTTACCATAATATTAGCAATCTTAGTTATATTCTGATTTGAATTTTATCTCTTATAAATAAAAAACAACTCGTACAAAATAAGGGAGAATATCATAATATAGATTTGGAGGCAAGAACTAAGAATAGTTAACTTAAGAGGTAATTAAAAGAGTTGAATATCATATTCAAGAACATAAATCCTAAGTTTTTTTCTCCTTTCTTTTATTGTTTTCACAAATAATTTTCTTAATTTATTATTTTCCATGAGTAACTAATTTTATAATTGATTGTGGATAATTTCAAAGCCCTAGACATAAATTACAATATTTAATAGATTTGTAATATTTTATTCGATTGTTCTTTTTTATTATGTATTAATTCTTAGTTTTAATTATTGTATGAATTATTTGACTATTTAAGTGTATAATTAAAAATTAAATTAAATCATTGTTAATCAATTTAATTGATTAGGTATATAATCAGTTAATCAATTTAAATAATTAGTGATAAATTACTTACCATGAGAATTAATACTCAATACAATTAAAACAAACTTATGTGTTAAACTTTGATCCAATTTGTTTATTTAAAAATTAATGTTTTTTGATATATTAGATTTAGAGAACTTATTCTAAGTTGTCTATTAAAAAGAGTTTAGATTAAGTGCTTGTTTAGTTTAACGAATCTATAAGACAAGGTGAAGATTTTTACGTTTGTGAATTTCTCTAAGTTAGTATGATCAAAGAAGAATATGATATGTTTCTGTTGATCTGAAAAACATGCTAGAGTTGGAGAATAATTCTACGATCATTTTTTATTTGAATATTTATTGTAATCTTTATATTTTGTTTTTATATTTATTAATCTTTAATTATTAAATTTAATTTTTAATTTACAAAATCAAAATCACTATTTTATAAATAAGAATTAATTTCCAAAATCTTCTTTAGAAAATACATTTACTTGTTATATATTAATTTATGACATCTTAAACGATTTAAAATAAGATTTAAATTAATTATTCATCTAAATCGTATCATATGTTAATAATTATTATATATTAATATCATATGTTAATAATTATTATATATTAAAATCATATTTCAATAATTACTATATATTAATTCAACGTGAACAAACATAATGCCCATTAATTTGACACGAATAAATATAATCCGTATGATTCTAATAAATCACATTTGATTTAATTAATATTTAGTATTATTATCATTCGTCACAAAAAAATATGATGATAAATTTGGTAGAAAGGATGAAGAAGAAGGAAAAAAAAGAGTTAACAGATTAACTTAAATTAATTTGTCAAAATAAAGGTTATTTTAATACATTTATTAATAAAATTTATTATGATTCTAAATTCTAAACAAAATCAAGCATACAATAAAGAAAATAAGTACCAAATTTAGTTTCGATAATAATCATAAACTTTTTTGACAAAAAAGAATAATATAAATAAGAAGGAAAGAAAATGAATAAGAAAAATGTTTTTAAAGAATCAAGCGTTTGACTCATGAATGATACCTAACCGCGATATTTGGCCTTCTTAATTAGATTCATTAAAGAAAAATTACTCTAAAACTTATTTATTTATATATTTTTTGGATATTTTTAAAATATATCTTTTAAAAGAAAAATATAAATTATTTAGTTTTTAATACTAAGATATTTAATAATATAATTTTAACTAAAATGTAAATAAAATATCCATATTTATTGTAATTAAGATACATTCTAATTAAAGTTATATAAACATAGTAATTTAATTTTAAAATCGGTCACCTTCATATTTTTTTTATTAATCGGTCATCTTTATTCAATCCATGCACAAAGATCGAAAAAGGAAAGTCTACCACGTTTTTTATACCTTACATAAAGTATAAAATTGATTTTACTAATTGATTTAAATTAAAAAATTAGATCAAATTAGATATAGAATAATTTTATAAAAAAAATAATCTAATCTAATTTGTATTCAGTAAAAATGATTTTTAAAAAATTTGGGTCAGTTATACAAAATTATAAATTATTCAGATCAAATTAGACTAATTTTAATAAATAATTAAAAAATATTAATTAAACATATATAAAAATATCATTTTTCTTTCTTTTATTCATTCTCACGCTCTGTTAAGTGCAAACACTAAGTTAAAATTGTAACAATATCCTTTACGTCGTTACTTTCAACGGCACCAATTAGCTGACTTTGCTTCGTGTCACTTTGCGTCCTATTATTCATAGACAAAATAAATACGTGATGAGTTGAACCACTTAGTAACAAGGAGTTTGTAATTTTCTTTTTATGATTCAATTTTCTATCTGTATTTTTGTATTCTCTTTTCTGTTTCTCCCTATAACTTCGTCTTCTTTCTTTTTTTCTTTTCGTCATTCTCTCTACGTATTATCCATCCTCGGTCCACGACATATATACATATATTAATCTCTTAAATCTTCGGTCATTTCTTTATCTAAATTATATATCTCCGACACTTCTTTATCACATATATACTTTTCGGTTTCCGCTGTTTCTTTCTTTATTTATATATATCCAGGGTCTTGAATCTAATATACACTTTCCGCTGTTGTTTCTTTCTTTCTTTAGAGCTCGCCGAGTATGAGAAGACTTTTGTAGTCTACCCTTACCTGGTTAATTAAAATCAAATAAAAATCAAAATTAATTACTTTTAATTTTATGTTTAGTCGAAATAAAAAATAAGAATAGAATAAAATTGATATTTTTTTTAAGGAATTATGATTCCATTTATATTTTAATTTTTTTTCTTCTAATTTAAACCTTAAACCCTAAATCTTAAGTCCTAAATCTTAAATCCTAAATCCTAAACCCTAAACCCTAAATCTTAAACCGTAAATCTTAAATCCAAAATCTCAAATCCCTAAACCTTATTTAGAAAAAATAATAATTTTAACTCTAAACCTTAAACCACAAATATAACCTTAAACCCTAAATCTTAAATCCAAAATCCCTAAACCTTAAACCCTATTTAGAAAAATAACAATTTTAACCCTAAACCTTAAACCAAAAATATAACCCTAAATCTCAAATCCAAAATCCTAAACCCTAAACCCTATTTAGAAAAATAATAATTTTAATCCTAAACTTTAACCCACAAATATAACCTTAAACTCTAAACCCCAAATCCTAAATCCCAAATCTCAAAACCCTAAACCTTATTTAGAAAAATAATAATTTAAAACATAAACTTTAACCCACAAATATAACCATAAACCCTAAACTCCAAATCTCAAATCCCCAAACCTTAAAACCTAAATCCCAAATCTCAAAGGCTTATTTAAAAAATAATAATTTAACCCTAAACCTTAACCCACAAATATAATTATAAACCCTAAACCCCCAAATCCTAAATCCTAAATCACAAATCTATAAACCCTAAACCCTATTTAGAAAAATAATAATTTTAATAATATAATTTATTTTTAAGTAATAATTATTTAGAAAAATAATAATTTCAATAATGTATTTTATTTGACGAAAAATAATAATTAAATAATATTATTTAAACTTTATTGAATATATGAATATTATGTTATGTTTGGTTTGATGGAATGAAATGAAATTAGAATTGATTTATTCCACTTTTATAAATCAAATACTATAATACTGATTTCTTATTTGATTTTAGTGATCAAATCAAATAAAATTGTTTTTTTCTATTTCATTCAATTCTCATTCACATTCTGATTCTATTATGTGAATAAAACGTTATCTTAAGAATTATTCATGAAGGATAAATAAGATATAGAGCTCTTGGTAAATGGAAATTAACTATAACCTAAAAGAATAGTCATTCACAAAGGAGAGATACACACGTGGCTTGCAAATATAAGAGTTCATTTGGTTTTTTTAGTAAAAATTGAATGATAATTTTTTTAAAGAAAATGGTCACAAAAATTCAGATAATTTGTGTTGTTTAATCCCATAAAATATAAGTAATGTCATTTAGTTCTTAGTTGTGTGAAAATGATTTAAGAATAAATTATATTATTTTATTATTAAAATATTATCATTTTTTCTATCAAGTAATTAAATACGATTAAAACACGAGTGTTTAATAACGATAAAATCATAATTAATAAAAAAAAATTTTACAAAATATTTATTTTTTAATATTTATTAATTTTCACTATATTATTTTAATATTTCATTAATTTTTTTTTTTTTAAAATTAAAATATATATTTAAATAACTATTTATTTGAATTTTATTATTATTTATTTTCTAGTTAAATTATTTCGTATTAATTTTTATTTTTATTTTTTTAAAGATTTGTATTTTAATCATGTTTTAATTACTTAATAAAAAATAATAATATTTTAAATAAAATTTATTAAAATAATAAAATTTATCCTTAATTAATTTTTTTATTAAAATAAAAGATTAAATGATATCGTTTCTAATCTAAAAAATTAAAAAATATAATTAATATAGTTTAATGAACTTTTATGATACCTAACTCTTTTTTAATAATTAAAAGAAATAAATTGTATATATTTTTAAAATAATTATAAAATTAAAATATAAATTTTATATGTGTTATATAATTTTAAATATCTTTATTATATAATTATATTTAAAATTTTAATTTTAAAATTATATATCTTTATTAATTATAATTAAGGATATTTATTGTCCAATATGTTCCAACTTTTAGTAAAAATAATTTAATTGAATTGGATTTAATCTAATTTAATTTATAATTTTTAATAATTTAGTTAAATTAATAATATATAAATATGATTAATATGATTCATAAATAATATATTAATTAAATTAAAATTTTAATATATTATTAAAATAAATTTATTTCGATCTATCGAATTAAAAATTAGTATAATCAATAGTTTAAAAAACAGATTTTGTTAATACAGATTAGACCAAAACATTTAATTTATAAAATTATTCAGAATTATCCCATCCAATTTTTCTATTTATTTCAATTCGGTCCATTTTTTAACGACATTAAATATAATCCCGTTATTCTTTCTCACTCATCCAAACCAGAGAAGAAATTTCCAAAATCGGAATAATTACAAAGAAAACGCAGAAGATATGTCTTATATCGCTGGACTTTCCGTTACCGTAGGAGCGAATCGCACCCGGCAAGGCAGTTTGGTTATACTTCAACCAAATCGTGGCAAGTATGCGCATCATGTCTTTCTCCTATATCCGAGTTCCAAAACTCACTGGTTCAGTAGCAGCGCTGAGTCAGTCCGGTCCGATTTCTACGGAGAGAACGCGTACGAGCTCTTAGGAGTTTCAGAGTCCAGTACATTTGCTGAGATTAAAGCTTCCTTTCATAAATTAGCGAAAGAGACTCACCCGGACCTTGCTCAGTCCAAGGACGATGCCAATTCTTCTCAGCGATTCGTACAAATTCTTGCGGCATATGAGGTTCTGTCTCCATTCTTGATGATTCTTGATCTAATATATCCAATTCCGAGTTTTTCTTTTTCTATTACATAGAACCTGTCCCTACTAATTTTCTGATTGCAGATAGTAAATTAATAAAATTAATTGCTTCTAAGATTGAATTCATCAACAGTATGTATCTACCGTAGAAGGTAAAGGATACAGTGAGTTGAAAATACAATTTTCTCAGCCCCACAAAATGAATTATGGACAAATTACTTTCTTATGTATTATGCAATTGAATGACTTATTCTCTAAAGCCTAGTAAAATTACCAATTGCCTTGGTGTTTAGAGAGAGAGATATGAGATGCAAGGGTGTTTTGCACATAATCAGTATGTTTGTGGCTGGAAGGTTTTAATTGTGACTTGTTTTAGGGTTATTTAATTAGTGAGTCTACTTTCTCGGTAAGGACTTTGCCGATCATTTGATGGTTATGAAAAGCTGTAGTACTGATAACATTGTAGTTTATTGCAGATTCTTTCGGATACTGTAAAGAGGGCTCACTATGACATGTATCTGTCATCTCAGAGAAAGCTAGTGCATAGCCTTCCTAGTCAAGGCACCACATTACATACATATAATTCGCATGTATCACCACATAAGCAGATGGAAGTTGTTGAATGGCTAAAGTGGTATAGAAATGTTATAAATAAGATTCTGTCTGAGAAGAGAGTGGTTGTTGGCACGGGGTATTTTGATGTGCTTGAGCAGGACTTTTATTCAGCCATTCATGCTGCATATTATGGTCCTGAAATAGAGTCTATGGATTTTCTTCCTGATTGCTTTGAAGCTGAGGAGAGGTCTGTGTACGAAACTCCTGAGGTGCTTCATCTGGTTTCAGGACGTGATCTTTTTGGGTTGGTCTGCCTGACCAATAAAGTCGCTGAATTATCATATAATAGCAACAATAAGTTTAATCCTTCCACATATATGGATACCGTAATCTGTCAGCCTTTTGAGGATACAGGTATCTGCATGAACTCTGCTGATATGGAAGAATTTAAAGAATCTCGGATGAAAGTCAGGCATGCAGAAAATTATGCATCAGATGCTTATAAAGATTTAGAATTGCATATATCTGGAAGGCTTGTTGCTGTGGCAACTAGAGTACCCCCTAAAGGAAGTCATGATGGAAGGCAGAATGAAGACACTCAAGATCACATTCATGTGTTTCTCAACTCAGATGACTATCCAATAGATGTTGGTGAAGGATTTAAAAAGGGTTCCTTTCAAGGTGATGCCTCAGGAGCAAGAATTCCATTGGGAACTGTAACTGGACTTGGGACTAATCCAGAAGAAGGTTCCTGCTTTGTCTACAATAGCAGTGGTTTCAAAACCCATGTGATTATGAAACATAGGACATTGATGGTTTGTGAAACCATTCCCTTTTAACTTTTATCCAATTAGTTTTAGAGTACCTCATCAAAGGCACCTCACAGTTTGTTTTATTTCCATTATTGAGGATAAATGATACCCTGAAGGTTTAGTGTGCAATTTTAAGTTGACAAGTATTGGCAGTACTTCCGATGTTCTATGTTTGCCTTCTCAACTTTTTGAGTGTTTTTTGATAAACTACTTTCTGCCTGTGGGATTGAGGTTTTAGTAATGAATAAATGTTAAGATTTGAGTACACGATTCTTATATAGTGATACATTTTACATAATCTTTTCAGGTGAAACACATGCATTGGTATGAATTGGGAGAAGAAGTTTCTATTTGTGAATGTCGATGCAGGAGAGCTCACTTACCACCAAGCAAGTAAGCTATGTGAAAGCATTGTAGAAAGGTTTCCTTATTTGCTTCAATTTTCAATTACATGATCATCCATGTGTTTCATTTTTGTTCTCTTTGTCTTCGAAGCATGCTATTGACATAAAATATTGTTATTGTCTGCTCCTCGGCATCCTTTTAACTCACTCAAAATTAGTTGGTTCAGTTTGTGGGGTAAAAGTTTGAGATAAGTATTTAATCAATTAGAGAGTAAATAATAATAACTTAGTATTTTTCTTGAATTAACTTAGTTAAGAACAAGTAATTTAGTGAGTTTGGTTTTTGCAGGAACTATGTGTTTGGCTTTATTTCTAGGCTTAGTTTACTGGTATATATTTATGGTAATACTTATAAGTATTACATTTAGCATGAAACCATTATGGAGCTTCATCACTGAATATTAGTTGACACATAGAATGCTGGAATTCACATAATAAATAATATAACGATACTATTGTCAAGTTGGGGCTGAATTTTATCCTATTTCAAGAGTTATCAATTTGAACAAGTTGTGCTGGTACACTCTCCCACTGTCCATGGATCAAGACTGACTTTTCTGTGCAACCAACTAGTTATTATCTGAATATGACGTGGGACTCCCAATCAATCACACCGTTTTAAAACTACATCACCTTATTTTCTACATGTTATACTTCTTAAGTATCTGATCTTGCTTATGCAACCAGATTTTGGCTGTTTGAGCCTCGCTGTGGCATGCATGATATAGGCGGTTGGTATATTGAAACATTTGGTAGAGACAAGAAAGGTCGGACAGTCACATCACAGCGTCATTGGGATGGCTTTGACACAAGCCAACAATTGGACAAGTTAGTAGCCATCATTTGACCTCCTGGAAGTGGAAAAAGTGGAAGTGTTTTCTTTTCCCCATATTTCTAGATTTTGGTTTTCCTTTGAATGATTAACACTTTATGGTATTTGTCAAAGCAGATTTGCATCAACTGTTGATTCCTAGTATTTCTCAACTGTAATATATATATATATATATATGAAACTTTGGACAACGGTAAAAAAAGTTCAGATTTTTTAACTTCTGACCTTGATTGAAAAAAGACAATACCAAAAAAAATTGTTAGGCATTAGCATGCCTCCTAAAATGAGAAACTGTCTCTTGTCAGAGGCAACATTCATATCTAAAACAATGTCTGTAATTGAAATTATACAGATCATTTTTTCAGTGAATTTTGAAAAGTTTCTGAATGTAGCAAGGATGACCAATTAATATACTGGCCTCTGCGAGAACCATAGGTTATTAACTGACAGTATATTTCCTGAACTTGAATTTTGTCTTCTAAATTTGATGGTAAAATAATCAAATGCAGTTTGCATGATTTGTTTCTGAATGTTTATACACATGCTAACTATTGGTTCCGTCTACAGGAGACTCCATCCTGCGATCTATGTGCTTGCTCTTGGGTATAGAACTTTAGATCTTGAGGATGCAAAAAGAAAGAAATACATGATCATGAATATTCTTCAGCGACCATTGGCAAGGATTTTAAGCTGGTGCAAGAAACTTGTTTAGCAAGGGCATTATTTTTGTATTGATGGTTGCAAATGCTTTTGCTAGTTGGCATTCTGGCACATGAAAAGGCTTCACTTCATATCAAAGCATCAGCTTCTTTTTGCTCTGTTTCCAGTTAATCAAGGTCCTAGAAAGTTGAGTTAGGGTCAATTATGCAAATTCCCTCATCTTATGGCTTGCTCAATATTAGCAGAGATATATTTTGGCCTATTGTTAAAGGACAGCTGTGTAGAATATGGAGCAGGTGATAGAAACTTAATTCAGAAGACATCATTGGGGTTTTCCTATGTAGGTTTTTTTACTCAGGTACTTGACCTGGTCGAATGCTCACCATTGAAGGATCAAGGTAACAATTACTTCATATACTGCATCCTACTAGGCTGCTACAAGCGCTTGGGTGTATCACATTTTGTCCAATACCTGGGAATGTCGTCTTGACTTTGCAGCACATTCTAACATCTCCTCTCAGATGACAATAGATAGAAAAGCTGAAACTGTTGATTCAGTTTATGGCTATATTTCATGTTAGGCAATTCATGATTGTTAATACGTGGTAAATTAAGGTATTTAAAGATTCATGCAAATAAAGAAGCTTGATTCTACTGTTTTTGTTTTAGTGATTCTTTTTAAATGTGCATGATGTATGTTCCTTGGAAGGTAGCTGCAAGCCTTGTTTGCAAGCATATCTATTTTTCTTTTTCTAATATTTACCAATAATGTTGTATAGAAATCAAATGTAAATAACTTATTTTCCTCCACTTATCCCTTCATTGCTTTAATCATGTTTTATTAGTTTGTTAGTGCTCTGGTTCTGATCTTAATTGTGATTCTTTAGAAGTTTATTTGAAATCTTAGTAATTTGGTACAAATCATAGACAACTACAAAATAGAAAAAGCACATGCTGGTCTATCATTTTCCCCTTTACTTTGTTAGGTCATCCCACTTGCAGTATTGCCCCCCTGCTAATGCACGATAAAACCTATCTCTGCAGTACACTGGCCGTCCATCAGCAGCCTCAGCAGCAGCTGCTGCGAGATCATCATCAGACATTACCTCGGCAGGCAATTTCAGCAGTTCTTCTTTCCTGCATGATAAACAGTAATATTGGAGGGATGAATGGGATAATTTGGAAGCTATATTTATTTATTAATACCTCAAGTTGAACTTTGTGCTGAGCTTTGCAACTGGAATATCTGAGCGGCCTTGTTTTGTTGTGAAAGAAGCGTGAAAGAAATCCTCCACTGGTGTTGCAAAGATAAATAGTAGAACCGATGTCACAAGTAATGCTCCTGTTCCAACTAGTGTCTGCTTCAGCATTTTGACAACTGGTTTAACCTAGAAGCATGAGTGGTCAGTATTTGATATGTATAATTTGTTTTGTAAGGATAAAAATTCATAACCAACAAAAGATAGAAAATAATGCTGTAGATCTGATTCCTTTTATGTCATATAATAGAAATGAGATATATAGAATAACTGCATATGTTTCCAATTGCCTAATGTCTTAGGCATACCATTCAGTGACTATTACCTTGTAAGAGCCCAATAGTCTGTCACGAGCCAGCTCCTACAAGGAAAATAAATATAATGTATCAGCTTTTAATTTCCTAAGTTTTGAGAGTTTTACTGAGAGCATCGGGAAGGATGTCTTCTAATTTCCTTTGGTAACTTTTGTAGTTTGCTTATTTTGACAGGCGCATCTTACTAGATTTTTACAGAACACTGCTTCTGAAATAGAGTGATTGAATTTATGTAATTTTGTTCTTGAATGTCTCTAGTGATATTTTAGCATTGCTCATGTTTAAGAATGCAGGATCTGTAAAATGATGAGTGATTCACTCATCCAAAATTCTCATTTGTAGTATTCCCTGGATTGTATTGAAGTTGACATGAATTTTTCCTGCAACTTAAAAGGGTCCACTTGCCCGGTTTTTTCATTAGTTTATTTTGTTTCTTATCTAGTCTTTGTCAGTGCAGTATTTCCTTCTTGCTCTAACTCCAAAGGGGACAAAAGAGGATTCCAAGTTTCGGACAGCCTAGTCATTCCAAAATGAGCTGAAGGCAGGAGAGAGATGTCAAAAGGTGCTAACCTCAGGTGGCTTTACCCACATTTGTCCATCATACCAACCGCTTTCTTCATATGGTACCACTGCTGATAGGAGTCTGTCACCAACGTAACTCCATCCCTGCAAAGTTACTCATTGATGTAAGTTCCATAGTTTGTGATAGACATTTATTTAAAATTTAGAGGTGCAGGTATTTGGGATGTTAAGAAACTATTTATGTTAACATGTTCATGCATTTGCTTCTCTGATCTGGATGTGATTTGGAAGAAATCAGTTGAAATCTAGACTCTAGTTCCGGAGATTTTGTGGTGTTCACTGGTGAGTATTACTTAAGCTACCAGATAATGACTTCAACATGAAGAAGAGGAAGAAGCAGAATAGAAATGGAATACCAGATAAATTCTTAAGATGATCAGTGACACGAGGAATAGAGTTCCTATCCCAGCGGCTAGCGCAAATCTTAGAGGTTCCTGCAAAGGGGGAAAGTGGTGTTAATTGTTAACATATATGGTGGCACAAAACTGTACCTTAGATAACTCTTGACTTATCTCTTGCTTGTCTATATTTTTCTATACACTGACTTGCCTGTAGCTGAGAGACATGTATATTTGTAGTGGATCGTTCGATCTTACCCGGGAAGGATTAAAGCTAGCAGCTGCAATTGGCACTCCCAGAACTGTGAAAGTTATTAGCCAAAGTCCTCCCAAGCGAAGAAAGAAGGGTCCTGGTCCCAGTTCGCCCCATGAATATAAGGTACCATCTTTCAAGGATGAGTACTCGTTTACCTATTTCAAAATCCATAACTTGTTCATGAATTATCAAGACATAAGAACATAGAAATTACCTTGAAATATCTATTTGAATAAGTTTCTATCAATCTTCAATAATTTCCTAGTTGGTCTGTTATTTTAATTCTAGATCCATGCAAAAAAAAAAAATTCTTGAAATTGTTTTCCGAAAAACTAAATAGAATGTTTACTATGTTGAACTATGGTCATTCCACCATGAGCAACTATGTTATAATAGGTAGTGGTTGTTTCTGATGTGCTCAGAGCTTCAGACCAAGGAAGAAAAACTACAGAGTGAAACGTAAACCTACCGGCCTTTGCTCGTAAGGAACTTCAATCTCCAAACTCCGATCCCAACTTCGTCCAGGTAATCCACTCGTTCCCCCTCCGGTTTCATCTTTCAAAGCCTTGACAGTAATTCGATATGGTCTGCGATTATTATGATACCGAATTACCCATGAACCATGAGAATTGGCTCCAGTCTTAACTTGTCTTTGCTTACAAAACAGAGTGCAATTAACATTTACTCGGAGCATTTATTTCCTCAGTTTGAACTAGAATTGTTTAGAATTAGAGGAATATTTTTATTCTGTGTTCATTTGCTGAAGTGAAGAGAGTAACAGAGGGAGCAAAGCCACTTCGACTCTTTGAGATGAATCCTTATTGTGATTTTCTTCTTGGACCGTTCATTAATTTACGTGGAGGAGAATAACACTTAAAACGGAATCATATTTTTATTTTGGTTGTGTTAGAGAATTCTATACGAGGCAGACTAATTAGTCCAGGTGAGCACAACGTTTGGCTAGCGAAAGATTGCCAACTGCTACCAAATGACCCACTGAAAATTGACAGGTGCACAAACCTTTACCTTTCGTGCATTCTTTACTACCATTCATCATTATGGGTTTTTTCTAAGTTGAAATTATCCAAATGTATATAGCTTTTAAGAATTATTATTTTTTGTGGCTGGAGAGAAATGTTTTGGAGGTATTGCTCGTGCAACGTGGCTGTTGTTCCCTTGCACGTAACTTTGTGTGTAGTTCTTACGCTTTTCGTAAGAATTGGAAATAACTTGAGACTGGCAGTGGCCTTCTTTTGTTCACTTTTGGTGTTAGGTCCGGTTGCCATTGCTCAATTTAAAACCCACAATAGCGGTTTTAATAATTAATAGTTTGAGGATTACAAAAATACTATAAAATTATTACATTTGTTTTATTCATACTATTAACTATTTTTTTGTCTTATTTATATCACCCAATTCATAAAAAGATCCATTTATATACAGTTTCGTTTCCGTTTGTATATATTTAAATAACATATATATTTTAGCAAGGATGGAAATGGCAGTTTATTGTATGATCAATGGAAATCCTCAAACTAATCCAATTTTTAAGGTTTTTTAGCTAGACAGAAAATGATTTCTTTTTTGTCTATGTACTATATATTTTAGAAATTTAGACGAGTAAATAGATTTTTCTACTGTCAAATTTTGAGGATCGTTACAAAAATAACATCAAATTTTGATTTGTTATTTTCATTTTATTAAACTTTGTAATTGTTACAAAAATATTATCAATTTTTTGTTACTTTTGTACATTTTAAATTTACAAAATGTTACAAAAAATATCATCTACATCAATCAATTAACAAAAATTAACAAGCTATTCGTACATTGATAATATTTTTGTTATATTTGTAAAGTCTAATGGTATTGAAGTAATAAAAAAATTAGATAGTATTTTTACTATTTATGAATTTTAATGGTATGAAAGTAATAAATTAAAATTTGATGTTACTTTTATAACAATCTCATTAGATGATAAAAAAAATCTATTTATTGAGTTTAGATTGTTGATAGACAACAAAATAAAAATGAAAGAATAAGAACAAGAACAAGATACAGGTGTTGTACATGTTTCCACGTACTGATATAGTGATAATGCTTCATGTAATTTTGAAATTTTATCAAATTTTAAAATTTAAAATGATAAATTTTTATTTTATGTTACTGATAATTAATAATTCAATCATATTTAAAATAATTAAATAGTTAAAATTTAATGAAAAATTATCAAAAATAAATTTGAAATTGAATTTTATAGTTTAAAAAATTGAAAAATAAAAATTAGAATTTGGTTTTCAAATAAATAATATCTAATTTTTTTTAAATTAAAATAGAAATTAGTTATAAAATATTTTTATTATTTCCTTGAAATTGAAAGTGCAGTTTTAAAATTAAGGAATCGGAAGTTAAAAGTTTAAAATTAAAATGATTATCAATATATATATATATTTGAATACAGATATTTATCAAATTTGAAATTGATTAATTTGGAACCAAATTGTAGCATACAAGCATATCACGTAGATAAAATATTTGCGCAGCGTCAATATGATGGATCGTTTCAATCCTTGAAGTTTGGTATTAAATTCGGAGGCCAAGCTCAAAACTTTGATTTCAGAGTGGGTATGGGTCGGATATTATTAGGTAATATATATATATATATATATATATATATATATATATATATATATATATATATATATATTTTGAGTAATATTGGATTGGACTTTTTAAAATTAAATTTAAGCCCAAATTTTGACTCTAAATAATTGAGTAGGCTCAGGTTTTGATTTTTTAAAATTTTGAATTAATTTAAGTCAATGTTAAATTTTAAATGATATAAAAAATCATAAAATAATGTCATAATATATATATAATTTAAACTTAATTTATAATTTTACATGCATACCTAAAGGATTAGTGTGATTTAAATATGACAAATTGTAGAATTTAACTACTTATTTTTAAGATGCACCACAAATATAATTATACCATGCCAATTGAAATTACATTAATAACCGAGGTATAAATTCCTCCAACATCAACGAAGCATTATAGGTTGTTTGACATATTAGAAAAAAATATTTAAAGAAAATGTATGCTAAAAGTTCTGAACCTTAATTTTCATGAAGATTCTAGTTTCAAACTTTATAAAGGATTTTTTTAAATTCAATTGGTAGGATACTGCTTTCAATTAATAAGACTATATAATGTGGGACAATACATCATAATAATACAAAATAACCAAAAATAAAGTAGTCATATTACTAGCATAATGCGCTAGCAATTGTTAGCTATAGCTAAGACATCCTTCTCACAATCGAGTTTAGTAAGACGAAAAATTATCTTATAATCGAAAGGAACATGTCGAAAGTCCACATTATTATGAGCTTTTCAAATCATCTACAATCTATTATCATAATAGTAACGAGGCTATCACCATCCAAGTAAGAAGAAAATGAAAACTCATAGGAAAAGAATGTGCAATAAAATTAAAGATGTTAATAGCACGAGAAAACATATTTCTCACAATTGAGTTTAGAAATATGAGAAATTACCTTATAATCAAAAGGAGCGTGTCAAAAGTCCATATTATTAAGAGCTTTTCAAATCATTTAGAATTCATTAGCCATAATAGTAATGAGGTTATCACCATCCATCTAGCTTTCCGTCCAAGTAAGAAGAGAATGAAAACTCATAGGAAAAGAATGTGAAACAAAATTAGAGATGTTGACCGCATGAGAAATACTATTCCACATGGGCCTAACATTGTTGCATCCTAGTGAAAGATGGCTAGTAGTCTTACGCTCAAGGTCACATAGTGGACAAAAGGCAAGTACTAGGCAATGTCTCTAGTTTAGGGTATCCGATACATGTAAGATATCATGAACACCACGCCAAAGAAAATGTCTAACCTTTAGTTGGACTTTAAATTTCCACAATTGTTTCCAAACAAATGGACTCGTATTGGTATGGGTTGAAGGTACAAAGTTGGCCAATCCCAATAGCCATTCTATAACCAAATTGTACAGTATAATTTTTATAAGAAGTATGATGTTAGCTCATAAAATCCATACTATTTTGCCTATTGGATATGTTTATAGTAATGGCAACTTTCTCAAGAGAGAAAATATAATGAATAAGTTTCACCTTCCACAGCTTATTACCAAGGTTAATAAAATCTCTAGTGAATGAGGAATGGTCAGACCTCAATGTTGAAACTCTAAAGCTTGGAGGATCTAGTAATCAAAGATCACCTCAAATATAAATTTCAATACCAATCTTGATCTCCTATCGGGCGCTAGCCAAAAGGACCTTTCTAGCCTCCAATAACCCTTGCCAAGTAAGAAGGAAAAACACATATCTTAACACTAAATAAAGAACTTGGATGAAAATACTTCTTAAAGATTTGAGCAAAGAGGGAGTTCGAGTATTTAACCAAATGACAACATTGTTTGGCTAGCATATTCAAATTAAAAGCTAACTCTCAAGTCTTTAAACCCCAACCCTTCGTCAATTCGCCAATCATATAACTTCATCCAAGGAAGCCAATGGATCTTCCTTGAATTCTTAGTAATACCCCACCAAAAATGATGCATAGCTTTCTCAATATCAAGACACAACTCTGGAGGTATGGGGAAAGATTGCATAGCAAAGTTAGGCATTATGCCTGTTGAGAAGAACTTCTTTCCCAGAAAGGAACAAAAGTTGACCCAACCAAGACTGTAGCTTACCATGGACCCTATCCAAAATGTTTTTTTAATTGTCTCATCTATCCTTTCCAAACAAAGTTGGTAGGCCAATATATTTTGAGAATCACAAATCAGAGCAAATATCCAATTCCTACAGGATAGCTTTTTTTATCTTGGACCCCCAAATTGGAACTAAAAGAGACACTGGACTTGAAATAATTCATGATTTTCCCCAAAGTTAACTCATAGATACAAAGGACTTCCTTGACCTTTTGAAATTCCAATAGAGAACCTTTACAAAAAGTTAATGAGTCATGTGCAAAAATAAGATGAGAAATAAGTAGTCTAGCCCTACAGACCCAAACCCTTGAAATGCGTTGACAACATTCTTCCCAATGTAACAATCTACATAGCCCTTTAGCATAAATTAAGAAGAGATATAGATGTAGTGTAAAAATTAGAACTAGAACTAGAAAGGTAACTATATTTGTATTGAGATTAAGAGCAACTCTTTGGTTGTTCTTAAGGATGATTATAAGAGCAAGGAAAACCAGCGTGCCCTTAGCTATGACCATGCTTGGGTTTTTATAGGAATCAACTTTAACCGTTTCCAAATGTAGAGCCACATGCACTCACACGATCTAACTAATTTCCATGTGCCTCATGCATTATCCATACACACACGCTGCCACCATATGCCAATATGGTTATTCTGTTACAATAGAAAATAAAAAGGAAATTAGTTTAGAAATTAGTTGCTATCAACAACTTTCTATCTACATCATAGTCCTTCTCTTTAACAAAATTCATCCTCGAATTTAGATTGATCACGTTAATTGCGTCTGTAGGATAGTATTTGTGAAGATTTGTTACGTTGAACGTGTTGAAAATATTCCAGTCTTTGGGGAGATCAATGACATAAGCATTTTCATTGATTTTCTTAAGAATTTTGAAAGAGCCATAGTTACTGAGCTGAAGCTTGGGGCAAGTTCCTTGTGATAATTTGTGTTTGTTGAGGTGCACCATGACAAGTTCACCAGTTTGAAAATGCATAAGCCTACGATGCTGATTAACTTGTATTTGTACAGTGCATTCATCTTCTTAATATGCTCTCAAATTTTCCAATGGAATTGAGTGTAATCAGTAGCATATATGCCAGAATCTTTACTCTTTGGATTGGGTATGGCTTGTAAAACTATACTAAAGTTAGGTACTTTGGTGTAGATAATCGAAAAAAGTGAGTGATTGGTGGTGCGTTTGTGATACTATTGAGAGAAAACTCAATCTAAGGAAGATGCAAATCCTATTCTTGAGGTTTTTCATGAGTCAAACATCTGAGCATGCTGCCTATGGTTCCATTGAGCACTTATGTTTGCCTATCTGTCTGTGGATGATAAGCGCTACTAAAATTCAATTTGGTATCAAACCTATGCTACAATTGTTTCCAAAAGTGACTCATGAACTTCGCATCACGATCATATATGACGGTTTTAAGGATGCCATATAGCCTGACAATGTCTCAAAAGAAGATAGTTGCTATGTTACTGGCATCAAAGACCTTTTTGCATGGGATCAGGTGGGACATCTTTGAAAACCTATCCACTACCATCAGGATAGAGTCTACTCTTCTTTTGTTGATGGGTAGCTCGAGTATGAAATCTATGCTAAGATCCTCCCAAATGGTTATAGGAACTAGTAGGGGAGAGTATAGGCTAGTATTTTGGCTACCTCATTTAGCTCTTTGGCAGATAGAGCATTGATGCACAAATTTAGCTACATTTCTTCGTAAATAAGGCCAATAGAATCTTTCTACCACCAAAAGCTTGGATTTTTTCCTACCAGTATGACCACTAAGTCCCCCAACATGAAGTTCCTATATCAGGTATTCCCTTAAGCTAGTTTTTGGGATGCACAATATGTTTTATTTAAAAAGACTATACCCATTGTGCAAATGGAAATCACGCAAAGATTCATAGTTGTTGCATTAGGTCCAGATAGTTGCAAAATCTTCATCTGTCGCATATAGTTCAATAAGGATGTCAAAACCGATGATTTTAGTTTGGAGGGTAGTCAGCAAGGTGTGCCTCATGCTAAGTGCATTTGTGACTTTGTTTAATTGTCCCTCTATGTGCTTAAACACATAAGTAAACCTTTGTAGGTAGATGACCCATCTAGTATGGGCTCTTGAGATGTCTTTCTAGGAATGGATCCATCTGAGTGCCGAGTGATCATTGTGAAGGATAAATTCCTTTGAAATGAGATAATACTCCCAGTGTTTGAGGGCTCGAATGACATCATAGAATTCTTGGTCATAAGTGGACCATTTCTAACGTGCTTCATTGAGTTTTTTTGCTGAAGAATTCAATAGGCTTGCCACCTTGAGATAACACTGCTCCAATTCCCACCATGGATGCATCTGTTTCAACTTCAAATACTTTGTCAAAGTCTGGTAGAGATAGAACTGAGGATGTGCACATGTTTTCTTTGATGAGGTGGAAACTATCTTCTTGCTATTTTCCCCAAATAAATTGTCCTTTCTTGAGACAATTGGTTATGGGTGCTACAATTGAACTGAAATCCTTTATGAACCTTCTATAGAACGTTGTCAGGCCATGAAAACTTCTGACTTCATGAATTGATGTTGGGTTAGGCCATGATTAGATGGCATCAATCTTCTTAGTATCCACTGAGATGCCTTCACAACTAATAACATACCCCAAGAAAAGGATTCTAGTAGTCATAAACTCACACTTTTGAGGTTGAGAAAAAGCTTATGTTCCCTCAATATTTCCAAGATAGCCTACAGATTTTCTAGATGCTTGTCAGGGTTCCTACTGTAGATTAGGATATCATCGAAATACACTACTACATAAGTACCATTGAGAAGCTTCAAAATGTGATGCATTAATCTCATAAAGGTGTTAAGAGCATTGCATAACCCGAATGACATGACAAGCCATTCTTATAGGCCTTCCTTGGTTTTAGAAGATGTCTTCCACTTATCTCTTTTTCTGTTGCGAATTTGGTGATACCTACTGCAAAAAAGATCAAGCTTAGAGAAGACAGTGGAACCTTGTATATTGTCAAGCATATCTTTCAACCTAAGAATAGAGAATCTATACTTGATCGTGATAGTGTTAATAGCTCTACTATCAATACATATCCTCATTGTGTCATCCTTCTTGGGTATAAGCAGTACATTATATCATATGGACTCTTATTTCCTGAATGAGATTCTTATCCAATAGGTCTTCCACTATCTCTTGTAGGAGCTCATAGTCTTTAGGATTCATTCGATAATGGGGTAAATTGGGCAGATTATAGCATGGTATGAAATCTATGTGGTGTTGAATATATCATAATAGTGGTAAAATGCTTGGTAGGTCAGTTGGTGTAAGGTTAGTGTAGGTAAATAGTAATTCTTTAACAATATCAGGGATGACATGAGTGACTGATTGTTGTTCCATAGTCGCTAATGCTAACACCACTTTAGCCTGTCTGAGTTCATTGTCAAATTCCTTGAGTTTGTAGTTAAGAAGCATTTTTGATTTGGTAAGGGTGTGAAGCTTTCCTTTGCAGGGAATAAAGCTATTTTGGTACCTTTCCAAGTGAAAATAATGATGTTTTTCCTACTCTTGTGTATTACATCCACATCATACTTCTAGGGCTTTTCCAAAAGAATTTGACAAGCATCCATTTCCACCACATCGCAATGCACCTCATCTTTGTAAAATTTTCCAATGGAAAATGGCACCTTACATACCTCTTATACTTTAACCTCACTCTCTTTCTTAATCCATCCTATTTTGTAGGGATGAGGTGGGGTTGAATGCTTAGCCTTAAAGACTTCACCAATGCGTGTGAGATAATATTTTCAATACTACCACTGTCAACAATAACATCACATACTTCTGTTGAACTATGCACCTTATCTTGAAAATGGCATGTCTTTGTAATGGTGGTGGCTATTTTGGTGATAGCAACACTTTTTACATTATATAGTTTAAAGCCTTGTCACCCTCGTCACCTTCAATGGGCTGTGCTCCTTCTAAGTCGTCTAGAGATAGTGGGTTAAACTTATCATCTGAATGCCCAAATTCATCGACCAAATTGGATGCACACTTTTGTTGACATTCATTAGACATATACCCCTACTGATAGCACCTAAAACATTTGATAGGTAGTGGTTTGGCATAAATGTTAGATTTTGGAAATGAGTTGTTTGGGTTGTTGGGTTTAGGGATTTATGTTTTTGGAATTGGTGTGGGTTCTGTGGTGATTAGTGGGATGAATTTTGGGGTGAAACCACTCGAGTTTTTACTAGCAAAGGAGTCACTAAAATGAGATCCAAAAAGTGTGGATTTTCTGTGTCTAGTAAGTTGGTTTTCCACCTTCAATGCCATGTTGTTGGCTTCGTTGACAAACCATAAGGTTTGGCTAAACTCTAGTCTTTCTCTAATAGGAGAATTTAGACCCTGCACATATCTAGCAACCTTCTAGGGTTCTCTCTCCCATATGTTGGCTCACAAGCAAAGCCTTACAAATTCTTCAATGTACTCAGTGACACTATTCCTTCCCTGTTGGCACTAGTGATATTGCTGGTAAAGGAGTTGTTCGTAATTACCTGGTAGAAACTGTTGCACCATCAGTATCTTCATTCTTTCCTAAGAAGTGATTGGTTCTTTTCCTATCAACCTACTTTTTTTTTCATGTGTTCCCACCAAGCAGAGGCTCCATCCTTGAGTTTATAAGAGACTAATTTAACTTTTTTCTCTTTTTGTATTTCTGTATAATCGAAGAAGTTTTCATCAACAACTAACCAATCCAAGAATTCTTCCATGTGAGAGTGGCCTAAAAAAAATAGGTAGGTCCACGGTAAGTTGATAGTCTTGCTTACCATAGAATTGCTACTTATGAGGGGAATTAAGAAAATATGTGTGATGGTTTCTCATACTATCAAACTGCCTATTTCTAGCATTGTTTTTCACGAGCCTTCTCTCCCGATTGCTACCCACCCGGGTAGCAGTGCCTCTATCGAACTCAAAATTTTTGGGGTTCATAGATGGTGGTTTTTTGAGGTCATCACCTGAGTCTGAGTAGATGCAATGGTGAGGAAACTCAAGGATGCGATGAAATGGTAGATGTGATGAATGTTCACGTGAAGAAACTCCTTCCATCGCGATTTAAGCTACCTCTGAATCTCGCTTAGTTAGGTTTGGATTTGGGTGGTGGTGCGTAGGAGTGATTGTGGATAGTCTTGCGACACCTCCTCAATACTCTACTCAAAGCGGCTTTCAAGGCTAGCCATCGTAGCCCACAAGTTTTTTCGCGTCATTACTATCGTCGCCAATGGTCTAGTTGTCGGAAATCACCATCTGTTTACAACTCAATCCAAACTTTGATACCAAATTCTGATGCAGTGAGAAAATCAAAACAAGAACTAAAAAGGTAACTATATTTGTATTCAGATTAAGAGCAACTCTTTGGTTGTTCTTAGGGATGATTACAAGAGTAACTCTTTGGTTGTTCTCATAGAAGACTACAAAATCACTATGTAAGCAACGCGCCCTTAACTATAGTAATGCTTGGGTTTTTATAGGAATCAACTTGAACCGTTTCCATGTGTAGAGCCTTATGTACTCACACACACACTCTCATAACCTAATTGATTTCTATGTGCCTCATGCATCACCCACATACACACTACCACCATGTGCCAATATGGTTATTATGTTATAACATAAAATAAAAAGGAAATTAGTTTAGAAATTAGTTGCTATCTAAAACTTTTTATTTGCATCAGATACAGATAGAGGGGGTCTTCTTAACGGAGTCCTCTATCGGGAGAAAAATAATCAACATGTTCCCCATTAAGTACACCTAAATAAGTAATAGTTGAGATACAACACATAATCCATTGAATCTAATGATCAGAAAAGTCCAACCTACCATTATAGCCTTAAGAAAACTCCATTTAACCCTATCAAAGGCCTTACTCATATCTAGCTTGAGCACTAAGGCATGATTCATACATGTTTTCCTAGTTTTTAGACAACTTAATAGCTTATGAGTCACCATATTATTATTTGAGATTAATCATTGAAAGATGAAAGCACTATAGTTTTGGTTGATTATCAAATACATTACGAGGCCCAATCTATTAGAAAAGATCTCATAGATGACATTATAAACAATGTTACATAGACTAATAAGGCATAATTGTGTCATATCTTGAGGATTTTTCACTTTAGGAGATAGAATAATATAGGTATAATTGATTACAGTAGAGATGGTACCATGGCAGGAAAAACTCATAACAACCTATATAAGATCATGTTCAATGATGGATCAGTATTTCTAAAAAAACAACGATGACAGACCATCAGGGCGAGGGAATTTTGATGGGTGAATCTGAAAGGTGGCCTTCTTAATTTCCTCAATACTAATTGGCCTAGTTAGCCTTTGATTGATTCTTCCATAACTCGTGGCTCTACTTATGACAAAACCTCTGCACATGCACTAGAGTAAGGGTTAGAAGATTTGAATAAGGAGCCAAAATAAAAGCAAGCTACCTTTCCTAAATCATGCTTCTCTATAACCCATCTACCATCCTCGCCATGAAGATCATGCATGGTCATTCTTCTCCACCTTTGAACTACCTTAGCATGAAAGAAAGCTATATTTTGGTCCTCTTTGTAGAGCCATTTTAATTTGGCTTTATCTTTCTAGTAACTTTCCTTCTAAATACAAACTTTTTACATTTCTAATGATAAATTGTGGGATTCCTTTGTCCTAAAAAGATTTTGTCTCTCTAAAGTTAGCAATTGCTCTTTCTGTTCTTGAAAATGTCTTGAAGAGTTAAAATTAGTCTCATCCTTCAACCAAATTAAGTCTTGCTAATATGTGTGATTTTTTTGCTTCAGAATGAACCAAGAAGAACCCTTTACCTCTATATTCCAAGAATTTTCCATCATATTCTTACAATTAGGTGAATATACCCATCGAATTTCAAAGAAAAAACTCTTTTTAATCTAGGTGTTAGAGGGTTTGAATGTAGTAACAAGGCATGGTGGTCAACACTTATTGCTTCTAAATAATTAACAATAGCTCGAGGAAAATTCATAAGCCAAGAATGAGTAACGAAGCCTCTATCAATACGTTCATTGATAAAATTAGTACCTCTTTCTTATTACTCCAAGTGAAGGAAGGTCCATCAAAACCCAAGTAGACTAGATTAGCATCATTTATGAACCATCGATAATCCTCTATAGAGCTATCAGAGTGGTCTCTCCCACCAAACTTCTTAATCATAGATGTGATATCATTAAAATCACCAATCAAAAAGACTTTCTCACATAACATTAATATCTCCTTTAACACCACCCATTGGTTTCTACAAATACTATCATTGGGGTTAGCATACACACCAAAATAATCCTAACTACAAAAAAGACTCAATACCTCAAATTCAATAAAAAATCCTCTAAAACATATCACTATATTAATATCATCACACAAAAAGGGCTAAATCATCACGAGTGTCAATAAGATTAACTAAAAGTAAATTAGAAAGTCTTATCATGCATATTGGAGGAATCATCAACTCATGTTGATTCTTCGTCTCCACTAGCAAAACAATTTTTGGAGAATAGAATTATGCAAACTCCTAAGCTATCAAACTTTCACGGGGTTCCTCACACTTTAAAAATTCCAAGAGAGTATCATATTGGAGGTTGGGCCCTATTTAGGTCAGTTTCCTCCACCTGCTCCCTACAAAATGAAATTGGATTGCATTCATCAATATTAGCCATTCTAGTAGTATCTATTGTATTGAGAGAAGAAATTCCAACAGAGAAAGAACCGAAAGAAATCCACTAAATTTCAACATTATTTCACCACTTGATCTTTTTGTAGCCTTTTTAAGAGACATAAATGAAAGAAATCCATTAGAATTTGTAGTTAAAGAATTGGATAAAGGACCCAAAACAAAATTGAAGTCTAAGTTCATTACTTGGTACACTTAAATACAAAATGCACAATAAGTTTGTAAAAATATAAAATAAATAGAAAATAAATGTTTTATCATCGAATTTTGATAGTTATAAAATCCTATCGATTTTTTGATAATTTTATATTATTAAATTTTATAAATATTATAAAAATATCATTAAATTTTTTTGTTATTTTCATATCATTAAACTTTATAAATATTATAAAAATACAATTGATGTATATGTAATTTGTCATTAACTCATTAATTGATTGATATCAATGACATTTTTATCACATTTATAAAGTTAAATGATGAGAAAGTAAGAAAAAAAGTTTAATAATATTTTTATAATTTAGTGTTAAAAAATTTATATATTCTAAAATAAAAGATGTTATTAATCAAGTGAAAGCTAAGGAAAAAAATATAATTGGTAGTTCAAATAACATTAAATGCTCCCAATTAATGATCTAGCTTGATTTTTGGCATCCACGATGCCTTCAATCCCCTCCCTCCTAAATTCATTGTTTATTTTTGATGATAAGTCAATTTGTAAAAAAATTCTTCAATTGAAGAATCATTGATGGTTTGTTTCTAATTGTCAGATTGGATTAGATAGAAAATTTTAAAATCTATAATCTATGGATCAAATAATGGATTAGTATTTTAAATTTGTATAAATCTTATCTGATATATATATATATATTAAAATATAAGGTGAGGTGTCAAAGAAGTTTTTTAGATTAGGTCATTGATGTTGTTTAGTCTCTTAGTTTTATAAAAATGATTAATTAATGACAAATTATATTATTTTAATAATTTTTTATTTAAAATTATTATTTTATATAAAGTAATTAAAATGCGATTAAAATAAGAGTCTTTAACAATAATAAAAATGAGATGTAATATGAAATATTTTAAGAAAAATAAACAAAAAATTAAAACAAAAAATTATTTAAATATATATTTTATTTTTTAATAAAAATTAAAAATTAATAAAATATTAAAATAAAATCGTAGCAATTAATTTTTTTTAAAATAAATATTTTGAGATTTTTTATATTAATTGTAACTTTATCATTGTTAAATTAATTTTTTAATTGTGTTTAATTATTTGATAAAATAATAATATTTTAATAAAAAATATTAAAGTAATATGATTTATCTTTATTTGTTTCTTTTTATAAGGTTAAGGAACTAAATAATACCGTTTCTAACTTAATAGATTAAATGATACAAATGACCTAACTTAAGAGATTTTTATAGTATTTTTTTAAAATATAATACTTTTTATATTTATCTATAGATTTTATAAGTATTTGTAAATAATTTTATGACACTCAATCAACGTTTACAGATAGACAGAATAATAATATGTTTCTATTACTTTTAAATTTTGTAATCTTTTAAATAAAATTATTTAAATGAATATATTTTTTATATTTTTATTTTTTTCAAAGTTATTAGTTATTTTTGATAATCTATTATTTAATTATATTATATTATAGTTTTTAATTTTGAGTCACGTGGATTTTTAGTTAGTATAATTTTAAATTAAAAAATATATATTTATAAAAATATCATTTAATAAATTTTGAGAATTGATGTGGTCTAGATTTCTCCGATTGGATTGTATGATTGTAATGTGTAGATTTATCATAATAGACCGTATAGATTGTATAGATTGGATTGTATGATTGTAACGTGTAAATTTAATATAGATTAAAAAAAATTTAAATTGTATAAATAAAAAAGATAATTGCTTCTCAAATTAAAACTGGGGGACTCAAATATCTATTTTGGTGCTTATTAATTCAAGATTTCGATTTAACTCATATAACAAACACTTGGAAGCGAAAATCAATTTCATATATTTCTTAAAAAATATTTATTATAATTGCTGCAACAATCAATCATCAAGTTGAGAAAATAGAAGAACAAAATAAAAAAAAAACTCAATATTCTCTCACATGTGTTATTGGACCCCAACTTCTTTATTAGTTCTGATTCTGTAAATTAAATCATGATATTTGTTCCTAGAGATACGTTGACTTGAGAATTTTTGTATGATGTTAATATATGAATGAAATTTTTACTTTTTATTATAAAAAAAGTTGTCACACGTGAAAATCCATACGGAGACATAATAACCAAATGGGAAAAAATTGTTCATTCTTGTAAATTTTATGAAATAAATATATTAATCTTATTATTATTATATTAGATATATTAAATGTTGTAATTTTTTAAAATAAATATTTAATTTTTGTAACTTATGGATTAAACATAGTAAGTCTTATTAGTATGAAAACTAAGTATTTTTAAAATAGATACTTTTAATTCATTAAATATATTAAAATAGAGTATTTATTATCTCATAATTTTTATATTTTAATGCATAACTTTTATAAATAACGAAATTATATGTAATTAATTTAAAAATTATAAAATTAAAATTCTTATTTACACATAATAAAAAGATTATTGTGATATATTTTCAAAATTTATAAGATCTTTAATATTTAATATAATAATTATAAAATTAAATTACTTAACTTATGATATTTGACTTGATTTTTGGTGAGTAATTCTATTTGTGAAATATTAATTTATGAATCCTACTTCACCTAGGGATAAAAAATGTAGATGTTGTAAGTGACATTGTTGTAGTAATGTCGCTTTTTTCACATCCTGATACCAAAACGTGATGTATATTACTTGTGATTAAATTATCACGAAAATATCAATAATATCGTTAAAATATTATTATCATTAAAATATTGTTTAAATATATTTTTACTAAAATTTCTTAAATATTGTAGATATTATAACTAAAATATTATTAAAATGTTGACAAATATCGAACAAAATATCAAAATTATCAATTCTTGATTTATTTTTCTTCTTCTTTCTAATTAATCATTTCAATTTAATTTTTTTTCTCACTTTTGTAATGAATAATAAATTATTTTTTCTAATTTATAGTATGTTTGTTATACGTATCAGTATTTCTAAAAATAAATAATCAATGAAATTTATTTTCTTATTATCAAGATTTATTTATTTATAATAGTTACAATTAGATAGTATACTTAGTTATTTCAAATATTTTAACTACTCATTTTACAATATTTTTAAAAAAATAATAATATATATTTTATTGTACAATATTTTAATTAATTAATCAATTTATTGATTATTATAAATATTTTATGTATTTAAAAATACATGTATTAAATAAAAATTAGATTAAATATAATTAATTGACTGTTTTGATGTTTTATAAAATTTTATAATTTTTTTTTATATTTTTGATAGAGTTTTTATAATTTTTGTAACTTTTTTCAAAATTTTCGTATATAACGACAATATTTTCGATATTTTTTATAAAATTTATATATCCATCTTATTTTCTTAGCTATTAAAACACTTGGAACAAAAAAAAATAAAAAATAAAAAAAAATTCGGAATTGATTCAGAAATTCAAAAATGAAAATTACCGTTTGGATTCCTTTTACATCATTAACAAATGTACCTAAAACATGAGATTACAAATTTATAATCGACAATGCTACAGTGGCAGCGATTACAAATTTACAATCCAGTAAGTAATAAATGGCAAAGTCATAAATCACTTATCACACCATGTCACCAACCACCCCGAAAAAGTTAACTTACTGTACCGGTGTACTCTTTGTCCCCCCCCTTTGGATTCTTTCACCCCCTTCATTGCATATCCGAAAAAGTACCTCCAAATCAAATTCAATTAAACCCTGTCAATTCAATTTTTTTGGAAAAACATAATTAATAATTATAATTAATAAAACTCCCGCCCTGTGAGCTAGAGTTTTTCAACAAATACAATTGTAACAGGACTTGTGTCGTATTGACTTGGATTTACTGACAAAAACAATCAATCTATGAACAATATCTACCAAGTGAGAACACCACTTCTATATAAAGATAACTCAGAATCGCTGGCATTACGAATTTGATTTTGATCGCTGATCGAAGAAATGAAAGGCAAAACCAGCAGCAAAGGGAATTCAACCTTGAAGACGAATTTTGGGTTACCTGTCGTCTTCATTCTTTGCACATTCTTCTTTCTTGCTGGTCTCTACTGCTCTACTCTTGTCGTACAGGTTTCGTAGTTTCTGATTCTTTTTTTTTTTTGCTTTGCTTTTTGATTTCTCTTTTTTTAGACGATTATGAATTTATGATACTATTATTACTATTTCTGTACTCGATTAGCAGAATGAGGATGATGCTGGTGGTAAAATGGGACCTATACTTCTGGAATCAACGGAAAGAGAATATGAGTTATTGATATCTGGAAAGACCGGTGACGATTCTATAAACTCTATTCCCTTTCAGGTCCTCTTCGATATCTTATTTCCTTTTTCCTTTTTATAAGCCTTTTTTTTAAAGATTAATGGAGGCTCTCTATCCTCCTTTCCTTTTTGTTTTGTATTTACGGAAATTGTACTGAAGAATCTAATCATCGATGACACTTTTATTTACTTATTATCTTTTTCAGAGCAAATCGATTTGAGTTCGAATAATTTCTGAAGTAAAATTTATTTGATAAAAAACAGAGAAAATAGTTTATTGAGTGTTGATTGAGCTAATTTGGAGGCTCAGTACATTCATATTATATTTTCTAACTTGATTCTATTTCGATCCGTTTGTGTTTGTATAGGTCTTAAGCTGGTATCCCAGGGCCGTATATTTTTCTAATTTTGCAACTCCAGAACAATGTAAAAGCATAATTAGTATGGCAGCACCAATCCTTAAACCATCAACTCTGGCTTTAAGGAAAGATGAAACTAAAGAAAGCACCAAAGATGTTAGAACAAGGTATGTTGTTGTTGTCACTTTTTGGCAATTCTGTAATTTACTGTGTGCTGCTTTAAATATGATATGTGTTGTTATCTATGCCCTGTGATTTTTAAAATTTATGAATGACTATTATCTAGGATTTTTTTTTTAATGAAGTATCTTTTCCTTGAATTTATGTGCTTTCACCTGTTTATTGGATGGATAGAGTGTCGTTTGATCCCTTCTCTCACAGACTCAGCTTTGAATTTTGATAAATTCTCCTTATATTGGAATCTGAAATTTCTAATCAATGCTTATTTCGTATCTACTTCAATTTTACAAATCTTTCACGTTCATTTTACTATTTTGTATAAATTCCCAATCTTTTAGACCGCAAATTAATAATTACCAATAAGCAGCATGAACCAAACAGTGTTGTTTAAATAGCTTTCCAAACTAATAATTGTAGACCAGTGTTAAATGAGCAACTCAACTTAGCTCAAATCATTTAAGATTAATCTAATGAATTCATGAGTTAAAAAAAACTAAGTTCGCTTAGCTCATGAACTCAAATAAGCTAATTCATTTAGCTCGTGAACATTCATTTAACAAATTGTTAATTATAACATTTTTATAATTATAATAATGTTATTATAGAATATGATAATTAAAATATATTATTTATATTTTTATCTTTTTGTTTTATAAAAATATAATAAAAAGGTAATATTTATTCTAACATTTTTATTAATAAATAAAATTATAAATATTTTTTTATTTTTTAGAAGAATAAATGAACTAACTCATGAGTTCTTCGGCTCAACTTACTACTCATTTAAAAGTGACTTGAATTGAATTTAGCTTCCATAAATTTAAATGAGTTGAGCTGAATTATAATACTAAATGAGTTCAACCAATTCAACTCATTAGACACCTCTAATTGTAGATGACACAAACCATGTTTCTCTTGCATATTGTAAATTGATGTTTTATTTTATTTTTGACTGCAAGTTCTCAAATCTCTTGAGCCTCCCCGTCGCAAGTCTCTTTCTTCATCTAAAGAGGTGGGGGTGTAAAACAAAATAAATTATATTGGAAAATGTAAATGCAAGTATGCAAACTTTATCGTTTTCACTTAAGTGCTTCTCTAGCTGTTCTTTTAAATTATCCAACTGTTGACCAGGGCCCAGGGTACTACATTTCACCTGTGCAACAAATATATTTAATGGTTTTGCAGTTCACAAGACCGTTCTTACATGGTATTTTGATGGTTATATGATATTTTCAAACAGTACTGGCACGTTTATTAGTGCATCTGAAGATAATACTGGGATCTTGGATGTCATTGAGGAAAAGATTGCAAGAGTGACAATGCTTCCTAGGACTTATGGAGAGGTACCTTTCCTTTTGGCTTAGGATAAAAAAACATAATTTGGTATAATGTTTCATTTTCTCCGATGATTATTGCATTTTATTGTCCTTCTAAAGAAATTATTTAAAGGGAAGTACTAAAATAATTTGAGTACCTTTCTTTTTTGCTTAGGATAAAAAAACATAATTTGGTATAATGTTTCATTTTCTCCGATGATTATTGCATTTTATTGTCCTTTTAAAGAAATTATTTAAAGGGAATTACTAAAATTATTTGAGTATTTACCCCGTTACAGGCTTTCAACATTTTACGCTATAAAATTGGACAGAAGTATAATTCTCATTATGACGCATTTCATCCTTCTGAATATGGTCCACAAAAGAGCCAACGGGTACATCTGAATTCTGAAGCAAAACATCGGGGTTTTATATGATCGTTTTTTGCTTCCAATCATAAATATCTCTTACACTTTGTGCGAATCTAGAATCTGTGCATATGTGGATGGACATGGAGTACAAGTTTCTTATATTTTATGCTTTATCAATATTGTCCTCGCTCATTGGTTTCATGATAGTCATCTGTTGCATACAACTGATTCCTTTGAAGCGTTCAAACCTCAATCTTATGATCGAATGACAAGAAAACTAGAAAAATGCTCTACTTTATGCAAACAAACCTCATGTTCTATTATAAAAAAATGAAAATCCACCCTCTGATCACAATTAATAGAGGTCATGCTGTATATAAGAACATATTGAGTACAATTGTAACTGAATATTCTCAAATTAACCATGCACAACAGATGTTTAAACTTCCTCTTATTTGTTCGTGGGCTCATCTTTGTATTCGTTACTCGTTTGCCTTTGTCATCTTTCTTTTATCACTTCCAATGATTTCTATAATTTTGATGTTTTAAATTCAAAGTGATAACAAGACATGTTCATAATGAAATAGAGTTGAATGTCTTATAAAATATGAGAATGTGTATGCTATTATATCCGGAATTCTTGCAGGCATTTATTTTGACAAATTTACATCTTCAATGATCTTAAACAATTAATCTTTGTTTAACTTTTACAGGTGGCGTCTTTCTTATTGTATCTATCTGATGTAGAAGAAGGTGGAGAAACAGTGTTCCCGTATGAGGTAAAATATGTATAGGACTCTTTCTCATTCATCTTTTGATTTTGTCCCTTGTTAATCAAGGTAGTCAGCCTTTGCTTTGATCTGCAGAATGGATCTAACATGGATGGGAATTATGATTTCGAAGAATGCATTGGTTTGAAGGTGAAGCCACGGAGTGGGGATGGACTTTTGTTTTATTCATTGCTTCCCAATGGTACAATTGATCCGGTTAGTCTTGCTTCTCTTTGACCTCGTTTTCAATTAATCGATAAGTTCATAGATTGATTAAGAAACTTACTCGTGTTTATAATGTTACATAAATTAAACTATATTTAATGCAATTACAAACATGCATTGAATATATGTTGAAGATGTTGTAAAAAATTTAACATATGTTTGATGTTCAGAAGAGAGTTAAACATGATATTATAAAGAATTATTCTATACAATTAAATTAAATCTAGAATAAAAGCCTTAATAGGATCCGATTCGGATCAAAGAAATCGAACAAAGGTGAGCATTTTTCATAAATATTCGTCAGCTATATTTTACAAATTTGCATGTGCCAAAACATCCTTTATGTGAATGTCAAATTTCTCTTGGTTGGTTGTCTTTGTAGACATCTCTTCACGGGAGCTGTCCAGTAATCAAAGGTGAAAAATGGGTGGCTACAAAGTGGATCAGGGATCAAGAACGATATGTTTAACATTATAAGAAATGAATTCCAAATACAATATTCCATTTACTCCTTCGGGTAAGGGCAGCTCCTCATTTATCATCATTGTATTTGTTGTACCTTCCCAATCTCATTAAGAAATCCTGAATAATGAAAAAAAGTATTTATGTAAATGGGTAGTTTTTTTTTTAATTATTATTTATTTTCCAGGATATTCATTGTACGTGGAATATATAATGACATAGTATTTCAAGTAAATAAAATTTTAGATTATTTAAATTTTTTCTTTGAAAGGAACTACCTAATAAGAGATAGAGAGATAATACAATCTGATTGATAAAAAGTATGTTCCAAGAGTAATAAATAACACCTTAAATTTAAATCGTACCACACTCTTCATAATTGGTTCTTGTTTTCATTAAGACATGGAAAAGAAAAAGAAAAAAGAAAATGAGGAAAACCTTCAAGGGTTTTCTTTTATAATAGTTTGAAAGTTTTCAAAATAAATACAATTCAATAATTAGTTTTATTTTCTAGGTTTAAAATCAAGATAGAATTCAATTTTTTTTTCACTTTTTATTTTTAGAAACTTTAAAAAAAACTTTTGAAAATCATACTACAAATTTATTTTTCCTTTTATTAATTAATTCTACTTATTTATTGCTACTTAAGAGAGAATGTAAGAAGAAACACAATTTTTTACCAAATAAATTTTATTTTTGTTTTTTAAATAAATTAGAAAATAAAAAACTAGTTTCAAATACAAGAAATCAAAAATTGAAAACAAAACTTGTTACAAAACAAGTCTGAAGGATACTCAAGCAACGAACAACTATGAAAGAGAGGTAAAACAAGTTTATTTCGAACCAATCTAGTAAAATCTAGACTAACATTACCTCAAATAGTACTATGGGATTAGATAACTCTTCCAAAGTCATGATCTTTAACCCAAGACCAACCAACTATTATTCCCAAAAACATAGAACTAAATAAAATCGCTGAGCATGTATTTAGATCGGTAGACATTAACTTTGATTCTTCAAGAAAAATCAAGCTAAACTCTAGACCTTCTTTAGTTACCTACACCTCTAGAGTCTCTACACCTAGTTCATCCTTATCATCGAAACCAATACCTTTGGTTTTAAATAAATATAAACCTGAGTTTAAAAGAGTTACTAATCTTCATTCTAGAATTAGTAAACTAGTATATAAAAGAATAGATGATAGCCTTATAGGTAGTACCTCATCTAGCCTAACTCTTTTTGATATGAGTTTAGAGCAACCATCTCGCTTTCAAACATATTCACGATGGAAGTTAAAAATATTTTCTATAATGATATGATCCTAAAGATGTTTGAAGATCTTGGTAATATGCAAAAAAAAAAAAAGATCTTTAATTCTCTTAAAAAAGATGAACAAGAAAAACTCTACAATAAGTATAAGGCGTTCTTAAAGTTTGTTGAAAAGAAGAACATAGAAATCAATTTAGACTTCTTTGATTTTATTAAAGAATATGCTCCTAATATGGACATAACAATTCTCGATGTACAAAACCTTGAAAAGGTTCACAAGCAGTTCGACACAGCTTCTAATCATAAAATTATGACCATTTATCCACCAGAAACCACAGTTAAAATTATTGATTTTTATTTAGCTATCTTATACGAACAAGGCTCAATAAATTCCAATCATCCAGCCACTGATGGTGTAGTAAACCAAGTTCTTGAATAAGCTAATTACACCAATTTATATTTACAAATAATTGATAGCCAACTTACTAGAATTGAAAAGGCTATGCCTCCAATAGCAAAGAAACCATACCCTCATCATCTAAATCACACCTTAGCACGTATAATCTTCTTTCTTTAAACCTCTTCCAGACTTATCAGGTTTTAAGAAGACTGACGATAAATAATTCTTAAAAGAATTATATGAACGACTCTTCAAATTAGAGTCAAAAGATAAAACTTACTCTATTAAAATGATGGAAGAACAAGACATTAACACCATGTATGATGCAGAAGTTGAAGAAGTACTAAAATTACTAAATCAGGTGAATGGTGATACAAGTTTAGAAGTTAATAAATTGGTTATTCCAATATCAATTTATCAATCTAAACCTTATTATCCTCAGAGATCTCCAATCGATTTACAAATCGAAGAACCCTTACAACCAAGTTCTAACTATAACGACAATCAATTCTAGGAATGGAATATTGATGATCTTTCTGACTATCAAACTATTCAAGTTATTAAAAATATGCTAATCTATACTGCAGTTGTAAAATTCAATAAATATTCAGATAGAATGACAGTTATAGCCATTGTCTCAGGATTTGTTGGCCAGTTACAGGCCTGGTGGGATAATTATCTCTAACATTCATCGAAAGATGAAATTCTCAACGTTGTTACAGAATAACCTGGTGAAAATAATGAACCTTATAGGGTTGGCATAGTTAATACACTGGTCCTTACCATTTGTTTGCATTTTATGGGTACTTACAGGATGCAAATGGATAGAAGTCATGAACAGTTAATAAACTTAAGATGCCCAACCTTATCACATTTTAAATAGTATAAGGATATCTTTCTTTCCAAAGTTTTAATAAGAGATGATTGTAATAGCGAATTCTGGAAAGAAAAGTTCATTTCAAGACTTCAAATATCATTTGTGAATAAAATATGTTCTTACTTTTGTGCAAAGCGTGAAGGTGTTATTCCATATGAACTCTATATATAGAGAGCTTACAACAGAAGTAGTCAACCAAGGTTTACAACTTTGTAATCATCTGAAACTTCAATGACAAATAAGTAAAGAGAAACTCCAGAGCAATCAAGCCTTAGGAGATTTATGTCAATAGTATGGCTACACCAATATACTCAAAGATTCTTCTCATAAGAAGACGAGCAGACGAGAACAGCCTAAAAGGTATTCCATCAATAGGTGGAAGGCACCTAGAGGAAAGTGGTCTAATAGACTTACTAAAGCCAAAAGAGTTGTACCAACTAAAGTAAAAAGGGATCACATTTGCTACACTTGTGGACAAAAGGGTCATTACAGCTCCAACTGTAGGAAGCAAAAGAAGATAAATGAGCTTGAAATAGACGACGAGCTCAAAAGGAAAATCACAAAAATCATCTTAAATGATGAATCTAAAGTAGAAACAAGATTACATCTATGAGTCATTATCTACTTCTGAAATAGAAAATGACAAAGATGATGATTGTGAATGTGATTACTACAAAGTCATTATAAAGATGAATTACTTAGACTTAAATGTCTTAACCAAAGAAGAAGATTTTGTTTTTGATACTATCGATAAATTCGATGACCTCGAAAAGAATAAAGAAGCTTTAGCTAGATACATAACTATATAGATAAAAAGGCGTCTACCTCTTTTAAGAGAGAAGAGGCGCAAGGGATACAAAAGCAACTACATAAACATAAGCAAAAATATTCCTTTAATGAGATCCTAAAACAGATTAAAACTCTTCCTGAAAATAAAGAACCTACGATTAAGGATCTTCAAATAGAACTTAATCAAACCAAAAAGAATCTTAAAGATCTTAAAACTAGAGTTCAAATACTCGAACTTTATCAAGGTTTACACTCCATTGCCTATTCAAAGGCAAAAGAACATGAAGAATTTACCAATCTTCTTGGTATTCAATCGATAAAATCATTAATCACAAATGGTATTCAAAACTTACCATAGTCATCAACAGGGAATACATATTCACAGTTGAAGTATTGATTGACTAAGGAGCTGATTTAAACTGTATCAGAAAAGGAATTGTTCTTATAAGGTATTTTTCCAAAACAACCTAAGTTCTTAATACTACAAACGTAGGAAGGATGCCAATCAACTAGAAATTGTCTAATACGACAATATGCAATAAAGGAATGTGCCTAGAAACTATGTTCTTACTCAGCAAATAATTATCTAGAATGGTTATCTTAGACACTTCATTTTTATCTATGTTATATCTTTTTAAAGTTACAGAGGAAGGAATTATGTCCAACATCAAAGAGCATGATATATGTTTTTCATTCTCAAAGGCACTAAGCTGCTTAGAAATTAATAACCTTAAAAGCAAGGTAAATGAAAAGGAAATTTTTTTTGTATTCTCTTAAAGAGGAGGTCGACCACAAAGTTATAAAAGAGAAAATAATGGTAGACAATATACCAAAACAAATCACATCTCTTAAAGAGAAATTTAAAAAAGAGATCTACTCAGATATTTTCATTGCTTTTTGAGAAAGAAGAAGGCATGTAGTAACACTACCTTACGAACTAGGCTTTACAGAGTCAAAAATTGAAACTAAGGTCAGGCCTATTCAAATGAATCAAAGACACTTCGAAATACGCAAAAAGGAAATTGATAATCTTTTTCAAAAAAATATTAATTCAAAAAAACAATTCTCCATAGTCTTGTTCAGCACTCTATGTTGAAAATAGAGTTGAACTAGAAAGAGGTGTCCTAAGACTGGTTATTAATTACAAACCCTTAAATCGATACCGAGATGGATTAGGTGTCTCATACCTAATAAAAAAGATACAAGGCGATAATCATTTCTAAATTTGACCTAAAAAGTGGTTATTGGCAAATCCCAATTGCCCCAGAAGACAAGCATAAAATTGCCTTCACAATTTCATTTGACTATTATGAATGAAATGTGATGTCATTTGGGCTTAAAAATACCCCATCTAAGTTTCAAAAAATTATGAATGATATTTTTAATTCTTACATGGATTTTACTATCGTTTACATTGATGATGTGTTGGTTTTCAACTAAATGTTCGGTTTCTAGGCTATAATATTGGTCAAGGGTTAATCACCCCGATAGATCAATCAATCATCTTTGCTGAAAAGTTCCCTAATGAAATTAGGGATAAAAACAATTACAAATTTTTTTAAGCATTCTTAATTATTTGTCAAATTTTTATAAAAATCTTACACAAAATGCCAAACCCCTTTATGAAAGATCGAAGCAGAATACACCTGAATGGGGCCCCTTCTACACTAAAGCTGTTTAGCTAATAAAGTTAAGAGCTAAAGAGCTCTCGTGCTTATCCTTACCTCACCCTGACACATTCAAAATCATCGAGATTGATGCCTTAGAGATAGGGTTCAGAGGGATACTTAAGCAACAAATGGTTATAAAAGAGAGCCTAGTTTGTTTCGTTTCTAGCACTTGGAAACTAGCTCGGAAGAACTAATCTACAATAAAAAAGAAAATTTTAGCAATAGTTCTTAACATCTCTAAGTTACAGGAAGACTTGCTCAAACATAAGTTTTTATTAAGAATAGACTACAAGTTTGCTAAAGACGTTCTTGAAAAGGACGTAAAGAACCTAACCTCTAAGCAAATATTTACTAGGTGACAAGCCTTACTCTCTATCTTTTACTTTGATATAGAATTCAACAAAAGAGAGTCTAACTCACTACCAGATTTCCTTACAAGGGAATACCTTCAGGGCTATGAAGAAGACATCTAGCCAACCAACTAAGGCAACAAAAAGCTTTAAAAGAGCAGGGAAACTCTCTAAAAAGCCATCGAGAACAACGACATCAACCAGTCACCTGAATAGGTAGCTTCCATATATCTTAAAGATAATTTATCTTCCTTTACTTTTCCTAAGATAAGGGATTTTTATGAATTAATTCTAAAAGAAACAAATTCTGTTGACATAACTCATAATATGAGAAACGGTCACTAAATTGCCTTTTCAACTCTAAAAATTAAGAGAATTTTAACTAAAACTGACTGAAACTTTAACTTATATGTCAAAGAAAGATTCAAAAATCGATACATGCAACCTATCACCTATGACTGGTTTGATTATATGCAAGCTTAGGATCATGTTTTATGTTACCAAAATCAACTAAAATCCCATACGTGGTATATTCAGTTTAAAACTGGAGATCATTATGCATTTCATGATTTCCCAAACAAGTTTCGAAATTAATTCTCATCATATAGACTAACATATGATATCTTCCCTGTAGTGGTCTTAAAGGCCTATAATGATTTTGAAAGAAATAATTTAATTATATCCAAGACGAAGACCATGGTTTGATGTTTTTTATATCTTTATATAAACTGTTTTGGATAATGAAATGAGATTATGTGATAACATACATCGATCAAATCCCTTACCTAATGAGGCACACTTATTCACATTGACAGGATAAAACTCCCATTGAATAATTCAATAATTTTCACATTATTGAATTATTTCAAACCTTGAAAACTATTCGTACCATTATTAAATTTAAAGCTCCTTTGAACTCTGTTATTGAAAAATAAAAAAAACCAAGAAAAATGATGAGACATATCTATAAAAAATTAGAAAAATATATTAAAACCATCTCTAATGATGAGGAACAACTTCTAGAACCATCTATTGGAGCCATGCAAATGGTTAGATCAGAATGAAGCTACTAAAAATAGAAAGACAAACTTATTTATGAAATAATCTATTTTATTTTTAGAATAATCGATTTCATTTTCTTAAGGAATCATTGGGACACACCATCTAACATATGAACCTACCTCATAAGTTAAAAACATTTTGCTTTTATAAAAATAATAATCTTATTTTACTTTATTAAAGTTATAATTATTAATCGTAAATTGTGAGCCTGCTTTACCTATAAGTGAAGACGGTTCATTTATCTAGAAATCTGCTTCCTGTGCATTCTAAGTTTATGTATAATCTCTTTACTCTGTAAAATATTCTTCTTATTAATAAAATATTAGAAATATTAATAAAATAGATCCTCGGTCATCTTGGTATCCGTCTTTCTTGTGGATCAATGCTGTATTACAAAGGAAATTTTTTGCTTACTATTACTGTGTTTCGAACTGCAAAAGGGATGACCTCAAGCTATTGATATACACCATTAATTCTGAACGACCCAAATTCTAAAGAGCTTGATACCGTCTTGTTCTTTGCAGCCGATTAAGTATGCCACTCAAGAGAGTATAAAGTGAGACCTCGAGCTATTGATATACACCATTAATTCTGAACGACCCAAATTCTAAAGAACTTGATACCGTCTTGTTCTTTGCAGCCGATTAAGTATGCCACTCAAGAGAGTATAAAGTGAAGTCTCCGATTTAAAATATAGGGACGGGGATTATGAATCAACTGGTTTCTAACTCTTGTATACCCAAAAAAGAAACAAAAAGAAAAAAAGAAAAAGAAATAGATTATTACTAACACCATTAACCTGTTGATACTTATATAAATGTTTTAGCGTAAAATACAACCTGTTGCTCGGTATCATATACTACCCGAGTCTTAACTGTTATCTGCATTAGATTTCCTTGTCGATGTTTCTATGGGTACGACCTTACCAATCCTCCTGATCGTGCCAAATTTTCTGTTATCTTTTTATTAATTTAACCTTTTGATACTTACTAATGTGTACCCCTATATAATACACATATCTTTGTAAATATCCTCTCTCTATATATAATGATCTTAAATCACACGGTTCATAGCATTTATTACAATTCACTTGTTTCTCTATAATCGTGTCATTCAACAATAACCATACTTATCTGAATTTTGGCGTATTGTAGCCTTTCCCTTTTCCTCAAGTTCTCTTGCTTCATTCTGTAGTCTACACTGGCTAAAGCCTCAGGTGCCTCATGCCTCGCACCAATTATTTGTTTTCTCCAAACTTCCCATTCCCATCAAGTACACTTGTAAGGCATTGAAAAATCACCAGTGAGTTTCAACAAAGGTTCACAAATTCACAGCTTGCGCCAGTTTTGATATGGTTGCTTCCCCCATCGTTTCAATACATACATGCAACCAGCTGCACTAAATAGCCCAAGGGCAGCGATTGCCATAGTAGTTGCATTTGAAATGGCCCCTCTCTAGCACAATAGCACCAAACATCATTACATAAGGATACACAAAATATGTAAACTCTTTTTTATCTCAAGTGGAGATCCCGTCTCAGCTTACGTGGCAAGATCTAATCAATGAAGCAATAATCCCCACTATTAACACCCAATTACATTCTGACAAATAAGTTGAGATTCCAGGAATATCTCTACTTGAGATAAAAAGCACTCTAAAAAATAAAGGTCCAAACACGGAGATCAGAACAAGTAGTACAAGTCTCAGAAATTTAACTACGATCTACTTCTCATTTGGAAAAATTCAAGCAGCAATTTGATTGAAAAATCTCAAATAAACAAGGTAGTTCACATATAGAGAAACATTTCATATTATCTTTTCCATTTGAGAAGTTTGTTTTGTTTTAGATGAAATTATCAATTTTATCCACCTTTTTATAATTTAATAACAAATTAATAAAATAACAAATAGAAAATGAATGGTGGTTGTCCTCCATGGTCACCATTGCTGCCAACATTTTTCAAAACTACTAGTCAGCCATGATTTTTTTTTTTTACTCAAATCCTTCTGAAAGTCATATAAAGTAGAAAGCATGAATTTGAAAGATAGACGGTGAACACTGCATAATTTTGTCTTCAATTCAGTAAAACGGCAGACCAGATTTGGTTACAGTAAATTTTCAACATTTCATTCAGTATGTGCTACAAAGAATAAGCTATGTTCCTGATAGTTGATAAGGATGAACCAACTACCTGTATTCGATCTTTTTTTTTTCAACTTCCTTTCTTTTCTATTTTCAGTTACACCAGTCTTAAAAATGCTTACCCACTGATGTTGATTATGGGATGATATTACATTAAACTTCTTTTATTTTTTGTTTTAAATATATATGGGTAAAAAGGTTAACAACGTGCATACAAAACTATCATCCCTTTCGTATTTTATATTATGATATAACATACAAACATACCTGCAGAAGAAAGATGAGAATTGCTGCATTTGCAGGGGCATGAGAAAGGCTTATCATCCCTCCACGCAACTCATTAGGCACATACCTAGGAAGACCAAGACGATGCATGAAACCCAGCTACTTAAAATGAACATGTAAATGAAATATTTAATTTGCAAACATGAAAGACTTGCTTTTTTGTCCAGGGAAAAGAAAAGGAGATGTTTTCTTACATGGTCCTTAACCTGGCTAATGACGGCAAAATCAGCCCAACACAAGCATGAAACAAACAAAATAACGTCACAAAAACTCCGATCTCCTGCATTTATTAATAAAACATTGAAGGAACATCTACAATCAAAAGAATTGAATTAATTCATTGCATTTCATAAAATAAGGAACCTTTACCTGATAATCATAAGCTATGATAGATAATAGAAACCCCAGCATACCAAAAGCGTATACTAAGCAATCCTCAGTTCTAAGGGATGAAAGTCCTACAATGAACCATGGAAATAAGGTGCTGCCTACCATTCTTGAGCCCAGCAAACATGGGTATATCAATCCTAGATGCACTTCTCGTCCATCAGCCTAAAACCACTAGTATTTAGAATAAACAATTCAACCTGAAGTTATATCTATATCTATAGACTAAATTTCATTTTTCAAAAAACCTGATTCAAATAAAAAGTGATGCACTTTGTTTAAAAACTGATGAACTTAATTAACTATTGTGTTTCCTTGGTTAAAATTTAAAAGGACAAATATTTATTTACCTACTAAAATTATGTAAAACATTTCAATTTACTACTATTAATGTTTTTTTGTTTCAATTGACGAATTTTATTATTGAAATGTCTTTTAAACAACTACTTCCACTAAAAATTTGTCAATTTGATCGAAAAATTTCAGTCACATGTAAGATAAAGTTATAACATTATATTATTCACAACACTCTAATAACTTCATGTGAGACATACGTAACTTAAATATTTCGATCAAATTGTCCAATTTTTGGTCGAAGTAGTTGATTGAAAGACATTTCAATAATAAAAATAGTTAATTGAGACAAAAAAATATTAAAAGTAATAAATTAAAATTTTTCACGTCACATTAGTATCAAAAACATTGCCCTTGTTAACATGCCAAGATGAAATTTCACCGTGTCTTCGTCAATTAATTCAACTTGTAATCTTGATATAAATACCACAAGAGTTGGGGCCCAAAGAATCCAGAAGACTGCAATGGAGAAATGAAGGCAAGCCTGTGCCCACGCCAAGAGCCATATTCTTTTATCTGCCAGTCACCGAAACACCATCAATTATGGAAAAGCTTTATTAATAAGCCTTCACCAATTACATGATTTATTGGTAAATGCTTCTCTAATAATCACTTCTTCTGCTTTGTTTTTAACGAGTAAATTATGCAATGTACTCATCAAGAAGTACAGAGTATAATCACTGTCCCCCTCCCCCCCTTCTCCCAATATCTCTTTTATCTTTTCACGATAAGTACTCATCTTCTCTAGTCAAAGCTAAAAAGAAGGGTGCCTAAATAAAATAAGAGACAATGGATACACAGAAGATAAAAATATAGCTGTCACTGTCACTACCAAAGAATTGATGCATTTGTGATATTAGCAGGAAAACAAACAAAATGTGAGGAAAAAGAAGCAGCTTAGAGATGGCATTTAAACACAAAGATGATAGGCCCTTACAAAGTAAATTCTACGTATATTCCTCTAAAAACTCAACTTAAATAGTTAAAGAAGATTTAATTATACATCCTGTTAGAGCTTAGTTAGTAATTAACATGCTAAACATATACAAGAAACTTAGTCAGAGTATAGGTAAAGTACAATAACTTGCAAATAGTATGAAACCCTTACCACCAAAAACATACGCATAGATAGTCATCTTATACTCCTTAAGTGTTGCTGTTTCTGGGACTTCTGTCCATCCCTTAGCAATATAAATGATGCCTATCACAGCAAGGAGCAAAGCTGCCATAGTAGCAGATGAAATGTTCATTTCAACATTGTTCCCAATCAGCCAATTTGAAAGCATCTGGCTTCCAATTAAAGAGGCAGCCTCAAAGAAACTCATTAACCAAAATGTATCACTCAAATTATCTTGTCGGTGCCCTTGCTGCAAAGATTAAAAAAATGTACACACAATAATTATCAGCAGATTAACAATTTCATCCCATCTAATACTTTGGAACATAACCTAAGTAGTCCAAGGACAGCTAGTGTACTACAGAAAGGAAGTAGAATTAACCAACTCGAACAGTTCAACGATCCTTGGAGCATATCACTTGTAGAATAACATGCAAACAATAATGAAGAATGTTATTCCTTAACAAACCTTTTCGTGTTGAACTACCATCCATGTCTCAAAACTGAATGAAAATATTGAAGCCGAGAGAAACAAACAGAAACTATCGACCAAAATACTTGGATGTGCTTTAAGTCTCTTCCATACGCCAATAAACAAGTGTAGGACACAAAAGATCAAACAAACTTTCTTCTGACCACTACAAAAAGATTGAGTGTTTACTAAAATATTAAATTTCTTGCGAAAAAATAAGAAATACGAAACATATATCAAAGACTTGAAATCGACAAAGAAAAACAAAAAGAAGAATGCAATTACATCAAATCTGAAATCACTCCCAAGGAAGTACCGACGATTAAAGCAGATGCATATCCAGCACAAAGATATAATACCATTTCTTCTTTGCTTAGTCCATGGTATGCTAACTCAAACTCGCCAAAAACAGACCACAGTCCTTCCATGACTGAATACAAAGATCCGCCAATAACAAATCAATGATCTGAATTAAGAGTTCAAATATTGATAAATTGTGCGAAAATCATATGGCCCAAAATTTATAACACCGTCAAAACTTGTACCCGTTTAATGCAACTAAGTGTTATTTTTGTTGTTATAAGTTTTAGGGGGTGATTTTATGTAATTTTTCAAAAAAAAAAAAACGCCAGTTCTTAAACTCTTCCGTTTCCAATTTTCAATTCGAGCGCAAGAAAAAACAATAAAACAAAATCAAATGTCAGATTCTATTCCTTCTTCAAATTTCCCGAAGTTTCTCATCAACCAGAAATTTGGCGCCTAAAAAAAGTAATTTACATAAAATCTAAACCATCGGCATTATTGAAAGTAGAATATTCTACACATACCTGAAGCAAGAGAAAATATGAGAAAAAAATTCCTCTGGAAACGATGAAAGGATGAAGATGAAGATAAGACTCCGTGGTCGAAGACAGTAGAAATTCTGTTGGAGCTGCAGTAATTTTTGGAAGCATAAGGAAATGCGACGATTGAGAAGAGGCACGACATAAATATGAATAAGTAGACCCAACTATTTGGTTCCCAAACAGAGCTCTCAATCACTACCCCCATTTGATTTTCTTAATTCGACAAAGATTGAATGTATCGAAGAAAATTGAGCAGCTCTGATCTCTCAACCAAACCCTAGTTTACGAGCCATTGGTGTAGCAATTACTGCGAGAGTGTTGGGTGAGTTTGATTTCGGATCTGAATAAACATCGTCGAGTTTAGTATCGCTATGTCATACCTGTTTGTAACAATGGAGGAAAGTTATTTACGAAAAGACCACATAACTGGATCATAAATTTTATATATTTATTTTGTTACCATTTAAAAATATATATATTTGTTTACGTATTAAAAAAAATATTTTTTAAAAAATTAAAAATAAAACTTTATATTTGTAGAAAATTATGTTACGACAAATTAAAAAAAAAAGATCCAATTAGTTTCTCCATACGTCCTTTTAAGTTTAAAATATTTTAAAATCAATTTAATTATAAAAATAATTAAAAATATTCAGAACTCTTGTATTTTTCTCCCTCTCTAATAGTTAATTGTTTTTACGTTATTTAAATTTTTCTGTTGTTGTTAATATTTATTTATAAAAAAATATTTAATTAATTTATTAAATTTTTAAAAAAATAATAATGTCATATAAATGATTAAAAATAGTTAAGTTAATTAGAATTTTTTTTTGCAAATAAATTTAATCATCATGATTCTTATTTAACAATAGTTAAATTTGATGATAATTTTAAAATAATTATAAATTAAGTAAGATTTTTGTAATAATTATTATAATTAATTATTAAAAAAAATTATTTATTTGAATAATATATTATTTATTACTTTAAACATATTTACATCGTGTTTTATATTACAAGTTAATTTACATGTATTTTTCAACTTTTGAAGGTTACTATTTAGATTTTATTCGTATTTTAAAAATGATATTTATTTTTTATAATATTTTAATAATATTTTTATTAAAAATAATTATAAAAGATAATTTGGTGCCGAGGTGACACGTGACTTTCTCACGTATTCAAATTAAAATAATTAAACTATTAAACTTATGTGTAATGTAAGAAACATACTTTTAAAAAATCAGAAACATAATGGTTTATGATTAAAAAAAATTCTTTTAAAATAAGAATGAAGTTTTACGATTCAAAAACAATTCTTTTAATATATATTTAGATATAATTTTTTAAAAAGCATGAAAAATATCATTTAGTAAACGTAGAAAAATATAAGGCTTGTTTATGAGATTAATTCAAACACTGTTTTCTATGTTTATAAACAAAAGATTGGTTTTAAAAACAATAAGTGTTTGGCTAATGTTTTTAAGTTGTGATTTTATAAAATAATTTGTTTATAAAACAATAAAATGAAAATTGCTTTCACTATTTTTTATAAAAGCTGTTAATTATTTAATTGTTTTAATTTCATTTTTTTTTAATTATTCAAGCTAAATATATTTTTAATCAGTATAAATATTTTAATCGTCACAACAATGATATCATTGCTTTTACTTATTTATTTATAAAAAATATAGTAATTTTACGTATGTTTTTAAAATTATGATACACCTAACTCCATTTGATATATACAAATACCAAATCACACCATATCAGCCTAACTTTGTACTTTGTAGCGAGCACAAAGTCACAAATTGACATCAGATCGAAATTAGGGTTTTCAGGTACTCGTCCTTGCTCGATTTCCAGATATGGGCGGTGGCAATGGGCAAAAAGCGAAGATGGCTCGTGAGAAAAACCTGCAGAAGCAAAAAGGCGGAAAGGGTATATTTTCTGTTCGAATTCCCATCTATCAGTTTGTCGTTCACATCTGTTCGGTAACTGAGAAAATTGGGGAAATTCGGACATAAACTTAATTCTTGTATCAATTATGCCCTATATTCTACCTTCCCCTTTTTATTGGTCGATTCTACTGATACTAAAGATGATCCTCTTAAAGGGGAAGAAACGAAAAGAAAATAACTTTTTTTTGAATTCGGTGATAAAGATTTGTTTTTAATAATTCTTTCACGTTGTTTATACATGCAGGAAGTCAACTTGAAACGAACAAGAAAGCGATGTCAATCCAGGTAATTTATCCACTTTATAAATTTTTATGGAGTTTTGGAGATAGGGAGTGTTAGTGTTCATTGATTAATTTGAATCTTGATATCATAATATTGAACCGTGTAAATTATAGAATGTCTTATAATTTGAACCCTTTTATTAACATTTACAGCTATAAGGTTGAGTTTTTTTACTATAGATTTTATGCAGTTTACGGGTAGGGGGTGTTAGTATCCATTGGTTAATTATTCTGCTGTTTCTGTTTCATCCATGGTCGTTGAAAGAAATTAAAACAAAGACTTTTTGCATTTTGTTGCCGAGTAAACAATTTTTTTGATTTTGTATTACTGCATTATTGTAATATTTTGATACTTCTTGTTTTTGTTAGAAAAAGGTTTAAATTGGCAAACATGGTGAAAGGAAGAAAGCAATAATGCATACTTTAGGATCATGAAAAATGTCAGTTTAGTCCCATAATTATTGCAGAATGAGTAATGCTAGATAACAATACTTAAAAGAGAAATGTATCCTCACTTATGTATAAAGTTGTAATTAGTCAAAGCATAAATCAAGCAATAAATATAGCATGGAATCCAATGACATACATTCAATAATTTTTTCCATGTAAGTGGTGATAGAGTCATTACTCTATTTAGTAGTGACAAATAGCATTTTCTTTACAAATTTTGAAAAATTTTGAAAAATCAAAGATTCATATGTAACAAAAAGTTTAGAATCTCTTTTTCTCATGGTACAAAGAAAGAAAACTTTGATTTTAAAATGGCAGAATTTAAGGATATTATTGTTTCATTTGATACCAAAATGGTTACAATGCATTCAATACTTATGAAGAAGAAGATCATGTGTCTTTCACAAGTATTCTTTTGTTTTATTTAAATAAAAAATCTCCATTTGGATTTATTTGGCTTTCTTAAATTTTTTTGGATCAATTGAGCCTAACCCAAGAATAACGAAATTAAACTCATTTTAAAAAATAATGGGACTAATTTAGCTAGTTATCCCTTTAAAATCAGCTACCTCATTCATTGTCAAGTCATTCTGTACCGTGCAAGTGTTTCGTATGAGTTTGATCCCGATTGTGTTTGGTGTGTTGGATGCAGTGCAAAGTGTGTATGCAAACATTCATGTGCACAACAACTGAGGTGAAATGCAGAGAACATGCGGAGTCAAAACATCCCAAGTCTGATGTTTATGCATGTTTCCCTCATCTTAAGCAATGAACAATGACACGGGAAAAAAAATCTGTAGTAACTATTCCACCATTTGTATAATGCTTTAAAGAATGGTGTTGCTGTATTCAAGTATGCCCGATTCAGAATTTCATATGTATGTTTGCAGAAGTGAAACTTGGTCTTTGATGATCATGAATGTTAAGTGTCTTCCATTTCGCAAGAGTGTTTGCTTTTCTTCTCTTGTTTTCTGTGTTTGGTGTGAGGAAGGAAAACCGTGTACATGGAGCCCCGACTCTAGATGAACAAGGATTTCAATATTGGTCATTTTTTTTTTTCACAATACAGGAATATTCTCATTGAAGATAAGGAGAGATCTAAATTAGGGGTGGTAATATTTGATATTACACGATAAAAATACACGACACATAAGAAATTTGGTTAGAATTAATCAATAATTTTTGTGTGTTTTCAATGCTTTGATATCTTTTACTATTTTAAGTAGGTAACATGAGAAAAAATTAAGTTCATGTTTTCATGTGTCAACTAAGACGTAAATAGGCAGATGATGTAACACAATTGTCACTCTTAATCTAAATATAAGTATAATTATGATTAACACATGAAAATGTTGGACTTTATCTAGATGCAAGTTGAGGAATCAGGTTAGATCAAGCGAAAATGGTTTAATCTTACAAACTTCTTCTTAAGTTGTTCAATTTTTGAAAATCTTGCATACTTTTTATTAAGTTAAGAATAAAGTTGGACAATTTACGTATCACGAGTACCTCATTGCATGTTAGAGCTCAAAAGTCACTTTGCAACTGGAGTCAGATGGCAGCCATACACTTTTTCCTAGATTTGAAGCATAAAGAGAAGTCACGCATTTGTCTTCAAGCATAGTTGCTTACAACGATGGAATGTGCCTCAAATAAAATTCTCTGCATTCTCTTACAAAAACCCTAATTCCACCTATGTAGAACCTGTTTTACGATCATTAACGTATATACAAAACAAATGTTTTAAACATTTTGCAAAATTTGTTTAGCATTGATACATTTTTAATAATAAAATAACAGAATAGCAAAAAACAAAACAAAAACAAATATAATATAGCTAGAATACATGGAAATAACAAAAAAGTTTTAAGTTTAATTTTTTTTAATAATGATAATAATAATAATAATAATAATAATAAAAGAACTATTATCGATTAATAAACAATTAGTCCTCAATAGACTATACATTTATTAGTTCAAGAGTAGTTAGTCCTTAATAGATGAGGTAGTTATTAGCAAACAACCAAGACTAACATAAAATTTCAATAGAAACCCGTGAAATCAATAGGTATAAGGTACAAAGTAGTAATCTTTTTGAGATAAAAGTTAAAGTTTCTCGCTCATACATGCATTCCCTTATCAAATTGACACCTAAAATGGTTTTTCATGAGATGAGACCACTTATCAGTCCTGCTTCTTTGGTAGCCTTCTTCGAAACAGGGTTAGGATATTTATATTGAATGGAAGTACAAGAAACACTCAATCATGATAAATACTTGGGTATCATTAAGATTATTTGATAGGAATATTAAAACAAATATTTATTAGGACAAGAGCTTATGTAGAATATCGGCCATTAAAGAGCCTCTGACGAAAAAGCCTTTGAAAAAAAAAACTAGGAGATTGCATGTCTGTAAATGAATTCAACTTGTGAATGCCTATTGATGTGAATCATGTGATTACCGAGGGTGTGATTTGCTACTATCAAAAAGCCTAAACAGAAGCATCTTGTATGAGCTTGAGCATGAGCTGTCTTGCAAATAGCAAATTGGATAATTCAAAGGATCAAAATGTAGCAACACTTGCATTCTAGACTTACACGTAATACGTCAGAAGACTCAGTACTACACTAGTTTTAGAAAGAGATAAAAAACTTGGATCAAATAGGAGAAAGGCTGCGTTTGCATTTAATATAATTATGGTGTGACAGTGTCAATTTATTTGAAAATGGAATATTTTCTTAATTTTTAAAATTATTTTATGACGTAACACCATAATTAATACGAGTACATACTTATAGTAGAAATTGTATGAAAGAAACACAGCGACAAGGACAATTTGCAAGATCAGATCATATAAAAAATTCTTATAAGAAGTCTGAAGTGCACGCACTTGTAACTTAAATTGACCTATTAATTATTTTGATGTCTTGATAAACTCCTTGTCTCGTACAGTCTTCCACTAGGAACAGCCAACATGAAAAGTTGCAAGGTAAAACTCCACCCAGTAAACAAAAGGCAGGGTTTATGATACATTTCCAAAAGCACAACACTGAGTTTATACATGGACTTGATATGATCAGATTATTATGTCCGCATCCTGCTATTCTCAGCTGCTCTCACTTGTGAAAAATATGGATGGGCCTGCAGAAAACATGATTGTAACATTTTTATTGAGCGTGTAGTACTTATCTGGGGTTAGGCAAAAAACAAAAATCATAATAATACAAATATAAAAGAAAAATGTGAAAATTGAATTGTTGTATGTGTAGGTATGGCAATTTGACCCTATGGGTCACAGCCCCAGGTACCCAATCCATTTAGGTTAGGTCAAGGTGGGGCACATCGGGACATAAACGGAACAAGGCATTAACCATTTCATTATAAACGGTTCCGGACAAAAAGGGATCAATTTGGGTCACCATCAAGGTACCCACTTTACTCCTTTTTTTTTTTTACTACTTTTATATCAATTATAACATTTAATAATTTGTACCCTTGTAGTTATATATACTCCCCAATCCACATACATACTTTATCTTCTACATTATTTATTATATAGACTATTTATGAATCATTTAATGAATATTTTTGATTTTATAATTTTTATTAACTCTTTAAATTTATTAATTTTACCTTTAAAATTCTTGAGTCATGAAGTGTTTTTTTTAATCTTTTTTTTTTTAAATCCAAGGAGACTTGTGAAGAGTTTTATAATGTTTTTTGTTTGAAATTTTACCCAAGACATTATTAAAAAGTAGTACTACTAGTTAAAATGTCAATGAATTGCTTTGTAAGTATCACTGTGGTTTTAATAACACCTCTGTTTAGCTAATTTAATTTTTGTTAACTAAGATCATTTCAAACAATTATACAATTAATATTTTCAATTACATGTGGTTTACATAGTGTGTTGATGGTAAGACTCTTCTCTCCTCGTTTAAGTCACTTTTAATTACATAAAAATACAATATTGATTTTCATTTGAAAAATTCAAAAAAATGCAAAAACAAATGACCAGTGCATATTACCCGAATCAAACCTGAATAACTTGAAATATTTCAGTTCAAACTGTCTTAAGGGTCAGTTCGATTCGCTTCAGATCTGACCCAATCTAAACCATTACAATCTCTATGTGGGTGCATGTGGATAGAACAAGGTGCTTCACATAAAATGGAGGTGATACATGATAAAAATTATCAATTTAATAAAGGAGAAGGAATTAGAGAGCCGTTAAAGATTTAATAAGTGCATGCTTACCATTGCTTCTCTTGCAGTCAATCTGTCCTGATGATCATAACGAAGCAGCTTATCTAGAAAATCAATGGCCTGGGCATTACAAAACAGACAAGGTTAGTACAGATGTAGGTGGTCGGTGTTCCTATCAAATAAGAAAACGTTTGAGATATGTTACATAACCAACCTCAGGAGAAACCAGATGCTGATTATCTGCATTGATAAATTTTGACCATGGCTTCCTGCTGTGCCTGCAAAAGGAAATATAATAAACACATATCAACATCTGTAGAGCAATGCTCATGCTTTATCTGGAAATTTTTCATTCGTTGTTGAAAGCTGCATGCTTCAGAGAAAGATAAAACATCTTGATAATGTGATAGTCTCAAAATACGATAGAACAACATATCAATGTTGTCCAGAGTCCAAAGATTAAAAATCTATTGTAAGCAAAGTAGCAGTACCATACTCACCTCCCAACAAGCGCATCAAGTTGTGGGTCAAGCTCTAATTGATATTTATTTAGATATGCATTTAACTCATCAGTGCCAAGTACCTTGAATAACATGAATAAAACCTCAATCGTTACTGATTACACAGTGGCAATTAAGATGGAAAAGTGAAAGTTATAATTTATTTACTTGACACTTGTCTATCCTAGATGGTTTACGTAGATCTCAATAGCCACGAAAGGGGGATGGGGTTAGTAGCAATACTGTTAATTCGTCCTCCCCTAAAACGAAACTAGCAACTGAACATGTTAATATGTTCAGGTCAAATTTTTTATAAAGAATCTCTGCAGCATCCATTACTGGGTGAGGATCATTTAGGCTAAAAAAGAAATTAATATTACCTTAGCGATTTTGACAAGCTGATCATGGTTGTCATGACCATAAAAGAATGGCTCCTTGCGGAATATCTGCATACATAATACATAGCTAGCATAATTAGCAAAGCAAGCAGGAATAACTTACTCACTCTGCACATAAAAACAATTAAAAATATATAACAATGAGAAATGCTATCAGTGTTACCATTCCAGCAAACATGCAGCCAAGACTCCACATGTCCAAAGAATAATCATAATCCTGCAAATCAACCAAAAGTTCGGGACCTTTAAAGTACCTGCAAGACAAGGAAACTAAATTTCAATTTTTTTTATCAAGATGTACTGCAAAAGGGTATTTTCAAAATGCTGAACACTCCATGCTTCTTCCAATGCACCTTGATGCCACACGAACATTATATTCCTTTCCTGGATGGTAAAATTCTGCAAGACCCCAGTCTATTAAGCGTAGTTTCCGCAACTCGTGGTCAATCATGACATTGTGAGGCTTGACATCTCTATGCATTATACCCTGTGAATGGCAATAATCTAATGCCTGCAATTTTAAAAAAATTGATTTAGGAGCATTTACAATTTTACACTACAATTAAGGTTAAGGTGTTGATCTCTCAGTTGTACAAAACAGCATATTAAAGGATGATCCTTTTAATAAATAAATATAAAACATTGACTGAAATTCAAAATAGGTTAAAGTTTATATGGTACAAACATTAAATCATCAATTCACACCAATCAAGCGGGCAGGCATCCCCATCAGACATAAAAATTGATATTTTTGAGCCTCCTACCAAGCAGTTAACAACAATTTAGACATCATATGCTCACATAATGAAAGTGGGGAACTTCCAAGCAAAAAATATATATAAGAAAGTGGGGAGAACTATGCAGAAAAACACCATAGAAAATGGATAGCAAATGAGGAAGCACAAAAATTATGATAGAAGTTAATAGAGCATGGCAATATGAAACGTTGAATAGTTCCAAGATTTTCCAAATCCAAATTATAAATGAACTAACTTTAAAAAATCTCCATCGTAAGGATTGTTACATGCTTAAACTTCTTAAGAGCTTTTAAATCCCTTTCAGTCAAACCCCAATTTCTAAGCTATCAAAGAAGCTAATTATACACATTTAATCCAGACTCTTACAGAAGATGGTGAGTTCAACTTTTACAATTTTGTTTTCTTCCAAAAAATTTAAAGAATAACCCATCCTTTCTTAATGTCCCACTTCTGTAAGCCTTGATAGCATCCAACAAACTACAGCACCATGGAAACTACAAATTGAGATGAAACGAGGAAAGAGCGGAAACATGTAAATTATATTGAAGCAAATGCAAATGTTACCTTAAGAAGCTCATAAATGTAGTAGCGAATGTCATAATCTGTCAATGTGGGGTACAGAACTTTAAAATCTGTACTGTTTACATACTCAAATATCAAACTAGGAGTTTTAGAGTGCTGATCTCTGACAATATCAAGAAGCTTAACGACATTTGGACCCCCACAAAGGTTTTGAAGTATCTTGATCTCTCTCTTTATCTGCACAGTGATCATTAGAAATATGGAGGTTTAATTCAAATAATATGCCATTGAATTTACAGTTGTGATTAATATATGAAGCAGTGAACTCTAGAGCAACGTGAAGGACCCATACTCTCATAGCATATGACATACATTGTCAGACCAAAAGGAAACACACAAGTTGGAACTATATGATTATAGTGGTCTACTGGTCATATGTATCATTTAAGTCGTTAACAAACTCACATAAAAGGATAGTACTTCACTTCTTTTTACAGACCAACAGGTCTGAACATATTTTGAACAATAGAGTCATGGTAATCAAAGCAAAATAGTTGTAATCATTAATTTATATGAAAAAGATTAAAACACCTTCTTTTTCTTAACAGGCTTGAGGATCTTGATAATGCATCGCTCATTGGTATTAACATTTATGCCTTCAAAGACCTCGCTGTATTTCCCCCTTCCTACTTTTCGTACAACCTCATAATCATCTTGATCACTGAAAAGGAGAAAAAAAAAGTTAATAAAACAAAACCCAACAAAAAGAAACGAATAGCATAAGCATAAATAGATTAACTAGTGCAATAGCAATAGTTATCAATGACTTGTCAGAGTCTATCCTGATCAAGCAACATTCAATTCGCTCAACTAAAACAACAGAGAAAGATACAGCCTTCTCAGTTCCCCTCAACAGTGAGATAAGTAATAGATCCAACCAGTCAACCAGCAAAAAATCAAAATATTTTTCCTCAAAAGAATAAGCTTCAAGTTTTCAAATGAGCAAACCGAACTAAGCCAAATACACCGAATCAGAGAAACTTGTATTTCTTAACTGTTCCAATATCTTCAAAGAGACAAAAAATCCAGCAATAGAACAAATTAGTCTAGAAAATTCATCGATTTCGATTAAAGAAATATACAAGTATTTAGATTTAGGGTTAATAAATCTTACCCCCACTGAACGGCGAGGGACTCATAATCCCAGTACTCCTTTGGACGAATGACGTTAACATCAGTATAGACTCGAGCTTTGGACATGGTAGCTCGAGAATTCGAAAACAAGATCTCGGCGGGTTTGGCTTCGTCGATCACAGCGAAATGGTTACAGGGAGTGAGGTGAGGTTGGTATCGAAGTGAAGGGATGCGCAGGATAGGAGAGTACGCAACCGGCGTACGGGAGGGGAGGAAGGCCCACGCTAAGATCAAGTAGCGGAAGAAGAGTAAGAGTGACTTTTGGGGGTATATCATGTGGCACACCACATCCCATATGTCATAACTTGGAACGTGGCTTCGCTGCACATTCCTGCAGGCTGCGTACAGGTCTGGGACTTATGTTATATTCGAATTTTAGTTGTGTATGATATTAGTTCGGGGTTAGTAATAGTGGTAATATTTATGTTTATTAAATTATTTTAATTCATAAAATAATTTTAATTTATTATTATAGTTTATAAATTTAATACTTAATTTTATATTCATAATTATTAATATCAAAACTATTTAATAAATATAGATAATAAGTTAAAACTATTCTTATTGAATTATTAAATTTGAATACCAGGTGCTATCTGTTCATATTGGATCTTTTGACGTGGAATTACTTATTGCTTTGATGAACGACTGAGATGTAATTATGACTTAATAAAATAATCAATCATCCCATAAATCTAAAAAATCCAATAAAACAACCAAAATTAAATAATATTATATAATATAAATTAAGTTAGATAATAGAATCTTAAAATTTTAAATTTAAGTTTGATATAATTAAATCATGTATATTTTTTAAGTTGAATTATATTAATTTTTTAAAATTAAATATAAATTTAAAACACAAAATTAAAATATTTGAGTATTTTTATATTATTTTTTAAATTATAAATTAATTTAAATTATATAAATCATTATAAAATAACATAATATTTAAAAGTATATATAATTTACAAAGTTTAAATCTACATAATAGTTAAGCGGAGCTTGTACTATACAAATTTAGTGGTAAGCGTGATTCTAAAATTATTTGAGTAAGAATAGATTCGGATTAGGTCCAGTCAGGTTAAATGTATATCTGTATTTAGGTCCAGTCAGGTTAAATTTAGGTCCAGTCGGATTATATATAATTAAATTAATTTAAAAATAACATATTAATTATACATAATTTAATTAATATATTATTTTAAATTCAACTTATATATTATTTAAAGTTGAAAATTTATAAAATATAGACCTGATTAACCTAGAAGGAGGTAAATAAGTTATTCTTAATTTTTATCAACTTTATAATTTAATAACTTAAACAAATCGGCCAGACATGTAATCATGTATAAAAATAAGTACGGAAATAAAATAATAACACACGATATTTTTAGGTGGAAACAACTTGGGCCACAAACATGACCTAAGAAGAAAACCACCGATCTACCGGACCACCTAACATTTCACTATGAAAATCAAATGTTCAAGTACAAACTCAGTCTTATGCTATCCTCCCTAAGATACTGCCCCAATATACTTTACTTATTTGCCTCTGCTCTATTTTCACAATTTCCAATATTAGTGTGAGCGGTTTCCAGACCAACGTTCCAATAAGCTCCCCGCCAATCAGATCGTTCACAAATGAACTGCAAAAATGTTAGCACAAAAAATACAAGTGCCCGTGTGTGTTCTAGAATGGATTTAACAATGAATAATCCTAACTAGATGATTCAAAACATATATCACTTAAATCAAATTAACTAGAATATTTTAGGACAAAAAGATTAAGTACAGATTCAATAAAAAATAACTTTCTTAAAATTTAATACTCAAATCAAATAATCATGATTACTCATAAAATTATTTAATCTAAATATTTAAATATCTAATCCAAAGAAATTAAATTAATTAAAAAATCAATATATATTAATTATATATAATTCCAAAGTCTACCGAATATATATATATATATATAGCTTTTATGAATCTGAATTCTGCAAAATATATATATATATATATATATATTATATTACCTTTATGAAGTCTTTAAAGTACTCTAACCGAATCATGTACATATATGTATATTAGCCTCCATCACATATATATTAAGTATATATATATATTCTTCCTTTCCTCCACCGATTAGAGTTTTTTTTTCTTTTTCAATTTTGCTTTTCGGCAGCTTTTTTTATTCTGCACGATCATGCAGCAACCCTGAAGTACGGATATTTGGAACTTGAATATTTGTTCGGCTGGTCTTGATAAACTTGATAACAGACCTAAAAACAAATTTACAAGTAAATATTTTGTCCACGAAAATAGCCAACACTCATAGTCCTTACAAACTCCCCCTTTGACATTTTCGTGTGGTAAAACCTCTCACTTACTACATAACACTTATAGGAATAAGATAAAAATACAATGATGTCCCAGACTTCATAGTGGAACTATCCTATGGTCCGGTGAATCCATCTTCGCTGCAACTTGATAAGCTTATAAGTAACTGAAAAAACATTGGTAAAGCAAACAACAACTCGGCTTGAAAGCCTCATTGTACATTAGTTCAATTTATATTAGTTCAATTTACATAAAAATAAGCGAAGTGTAAAGAATAGTCATGTAGTATGCATTCATACCAATCAAGCTTAATAAAAATATGTTCTCCCCTTATATGCATAACAAAATAAAAACATGGAAGTAAATATTTTCTCCCCCTTTTTGACATATGAGAAGGACAAAACATTAGACAAAGAATTAAAGATAAACTCCTCCTAAAGATATAACAGTATAAAATCAGAGTAATGCAAAAATGCAATGTGCTTTAAACTCCCCCTAAGTTCTATGACTCTCTAACTTAGAAACCAATTAAAAAAGTAATAAATGAATTTTTTTTTTCAAATTTGCATACATAGCCACATAAGGTATTAAACTCATGTAATTACAAACAAGCACACAACCAGTTGAGAACTCATCAATTTTTTTTTTAACTCAAATTTTGATTATTTATCATATAAATAAATAAGTAGAATAGAAGAGGTGCACACGCACACTTCGCACATATAATGACATATTGACATTTACTTAAAATAGTATACATGTTTAAACTCCATAAATATGTTAATTAATTCATTTATGATCTATCAAGAAAGACTCAGAAGAAAAAAATTATCACCTATCATGTAAAACTATAATCGAGTCTTCAATCTTACAAAATAAAGTATATTCACTAAAGGAGAATTTTGTTTTTGTATTTTTTTTATACATTGAGGTAAATGATATATAAATTTTTTTTAAACCTCTATTGGCTCTTTCTTTTTGTGCATTCAATGTGCAAGATTTATATGTAATCGTTTTTTGCATAATCTTTTTTTTTTGCACGAGCCATAAACCTAGCATGATGACTTTCACACTAGTTGTGAGGTAGCTCTCTCCGTTCATTACGGCAGCTTCACACATCACAGTAGGTAGCCCTCTCAATACTAGGTTCCTCCATGAGATAAAGTTTTTGAAAGCAAGAAATATAACTCAACACAATTTTACAATCAAGATTAGTTAAAGTCCTAGAATCTTTCAAGAAAATCCATAAACTTCAAGCATAACATATATGTATGTTCGTGAGTGTGTGAATAAGTTCATGTCAACATCGATCATCACATGTATAAGAATATGTGTGTGTGTAAGCCAAAATTGTAAAATAATTTATACAATAAATATCAAAATGAGTTGAGTCACTAAAAATGAGATTATATGTATAGAAGTATTAAATAAGTCGAATACTATATTGGCCAAACAAGGATGCTATTGTTTTTTGCAAGTTTAACTAATAAATAAAATAAAGACAATAAAGATTGCTCACCTAAGTTCATTTAAGTACTCTAACAAAAATACCTAGATGAAGGAATAAAAGATGGTCAAGTGACCAAGAAAAAACAACCTTTCCTAACCCACATTTTCTTGCATTTTGATTTCTCTATATCATTGGGTTGGGACTCAACTAACTTAGGTTTCATAGGCATGTTTTTGAACTTAGCTGTTCTTTTCTCATTCATCCTAAATGAAGATGTAGTATGCATAATAGGATGATGATAATGAATCATAGCATTAAAAGTACTAAATTTTGCTTGCCTCTTTGAACCTAAGGCTTCATGCTTCCTAGTAGAATTTCTGAATAAGTTATTATAATTTCCATTCATCCTTGAGTATGATGTAGCATGCATATATGAATAATGATTATGGGTCCTACTCTGTGAAGCATGGAAAGAATGATTAAGTTTAGGAACATTCATCAAATATCTACATTTTGGTCTTATATGACCTTTCCTACCACAATGATGACAGACAGGCACAAACTTAACATTTTTTTCTACCATAGGTGCAATAGTTCTTTGTGCATAAGTAGTAATAGTAGGAGTAGAGTTTAAGGACCTTACAAATGTGGTTTTTGATGTTGAAGGTGTTGACTGTTCATCTATGCATCCAAGACCTCTCTTATCTCCATGTAGCTTTCCATAGTATAGGACTTTGGTCAATTTTTCAGCACCTATGGTCAAATTCTTCACCGTATCTTTAGCAATACTAAGTTCTTGCCTAGGCTTTTTGTTTTCCTCAGTGGTTTCTACAAGTCTCAAATTCATGGCATTAATATTTTCAGACAATTCCTTTTTATCTTTCTCTAGGCTAGAGGAATTTGTTTTGTGAATATTGATGATATCATTAAGTTTAGTTACTTCCACAAGTAGTTTATCCCTTTCTTCTCTAGAACCTAAACAATCCATGAATAATTTCTCATAACTCGATACATTAAACTTAGACAATAAGAAAGAGGAGTTTACTTCCTCATTTTCTTCATCCGAGCTAGAGTTAGAGTCATTGTGGTGTGCTTTGGTAGTTACGGTGAAGGCACGATAGTTTTTGTCATCATCTTCTGAGTTACTAGCATTATCCTGCTCACTTTCCGTGTCACTGAGTGTAGCATTAAATGCTTTTCCAAATTTATTTTTATTGTTTGCACAATCTATAGAAATATGACCAAAACCCCCACAAGTAAAGCATTGAGGACTAGTGGGCTTACTTTTCTTACCATCAAGGCTAGGAGACTTGATTTCCCTTGACTTTCGGTCGTTCGAACGACTGGATTGTCCCTTGTTGGAATGATTATTTTGTTGACCCTTCATTTTCAGGAACTTCTTCAATTTTCGTGCTAGCGAGACTAATGACTCATCATTTATATCCTCATCACTATCAAAGATGTCCAATTTGGAGCTTTTGAATGCCACATCCTTGATTTTCTTAGGACGATCAAGAGAAAGCTCATAGGTTTGGATTGACCCGACAAGTTCATCAATATTTAGTGTGTCCACATTCTTGCTTTCCTCTATTGCTGTTACTTTCATCTTGTAGTCAACTGTTAAGGAGCTTAGGAGTTTACGTACTTGTACTGGTTGTGGAATTTTCTCACCAAGGTTAGAGCAAGCATTAGTGATATCACAAAAGCGAGCATAAAATTGACCAAAAGTTTCTTTGTTGCTCATTTTAATAGAATCAAACTCAGATGTTAGCAATCCCAATTTTGTTTGTTTTACTTGGGAAGTTCCTTCATGAGCAAGAGCAAGTGCATTCCATGCATCTTTAGACGTCTCACAGTCGGAGATGCGACGGAACTCATCCATTGACACTGCAGCAAATATTGAGCTTAAACTTTTTTGGTTTGCCCCACTAAGGGTGCGTTCTTCAGTGGTCCAGTCTCTTCTTGGCTTTATGATTATTACACCATCTTTTGATACCGAAGGTGGTTCCCAACTATCAAGAATAGCATCCTAGACTTTTTCATCTTGTCTGAGAAAAGCTTGCATGCGAGCCTTCCAGTAAGGGTAATTAAACCCATCAAAGAGTGGGGGTCTAATAGATGACCCACCTTCTTTCATTTGGTCCATAAGTAAGTGTGTGTGTCCCTAAAGATCAATCTCACTAAGTGTGTCTAGTGTCGGCTCTGATACCAATTGAAAGTTTATAAAATATGGACCTGATTAACCTAGAGGGAGGTGAATAGGTTATTCTTAATTTTTATCAACTTTATAATTTAATAACCTAAACAAAGCGGCCAGACATGTAATCGTGTATAAAAATAAGTGTGGAAATAAAATAATAACACACGATATTTTTAGGTGGAAACAACCTAGGCCACAAACATGACCTAAGAAGAAAACCACCGGTCCACCGGACCATCTAACTTTCCACTATGAAAATCAAATGTTCAAGTACAAACTCAGTCTTATGCTACCCTCCCTAGGATGCTGCCCCAATGTACTTTACTTACTTGCCCCTGCTCTATTTTCACAATTTCCAATATTAGTGTGAGCGGTTTCCAGACCAACGTTCCAATAAGCTCCCCGCCAATCAGATCGTTCACAAATGAATTGCAAAAATGTTAGCACAAAAAACACAAGTACTCGTGTGTATTCTAGAATGGATTTAACAATGAATAATCCTAACTAAATGATTCAAAACATATATCACTTAAATCAAATCAACTAGAATATTCTAGGGCAAAAAGATTAAGTATAGATTCAATAAAAAATAACTTCCTTAAAATTTAATACTCAAATCAAATAATCATGATTATTCATAAAATTATTTAATCTAAATATTTAAATATATATATATATATATATATATATATTATATTACTTTTATGAAGTCTTTAAAGTATTCTCACCGAATCATATACATATATGTATATTAGCCTCCATCACATGTATATTAAGTATATATATATATATATTCTTCCTTTCCTTTAGAGTTTTTTTCCTGCTTTTTTTATTCTTCACGATCATGCAGCAACTTTGAAGTACAGATATTTGAAACTTGAATATTTGTTCGATTGTTCTTGATAAACTTGATAACAGGTCTAAAAAAAATTTACAAGTAAATATTTTATCCACGAAAATTATCAATACTCATAGTCCTTATAAAGGTTAACAAGTCACTCTTCTAAATTTTTTTGTCACTCGTGTATGTGTCTGGTTATTGGTATTCGTATGTGATAATAATAATAAAAAACTTTTCTTTTATGCTTATTATTCTACTTTTACACTTAATGAATACAACGCTTCTTGCTTTTCTACTTCTATTTTTTTTTCTTTTCTCTTGATTTACTTCATTTGTAAATTAAGATTTAATTTTATATGGATATTGAATTTAAGATTCTAATATACTTAAATTATAATATTTTGTATTTGTTATTTTGAAATTTGTGACTTTATTCTAAATATTTTATAAATTTATTTTAAATACAGTAGTAACAGGTAAGCATAAAAGACATCATACATAGAATTAATTTAAACTAATTCTCAAATTAAATTAAATAAAAAAAATGATAGTAACATAATCTATAAAATCCTCACATTTCATTGATTTATCACAAATTCAACTAGGGATGTAACCACGATTAATAATTGAATGGATTCAATTTTAAATGATAAACTTTAATTTAGTTCTCAATAAGATTTTTTTTTATTTAAATTTTTTTAAGTTTGTTTATTTTTTTATAAATTTATATTTCATTTATTATTATATTTTTCATTTATATATATATATATATATATATATAATTACTTATAGTTTAAATTTATTATCAAAAATAAAATCAAATATATTAAATATACATTACATATTAATATTATTATTATTATTAATTTGTAAATATCTTTTCGATTAAAATTTCAAACAATTTTAAATTAAATAGACGTTGAAATTCTGGTCGGATGAGCTTGCTCGGTTGGACTACAATGGCTGGCCAAATCGCGCGTTGTATGGAACACTCGCTAGCTCGATTGGCCAACGTGCCTTGTCGATTGGTCGGCTCAAACCCCTGGAGGCTGGTCGGATCGAGCCACTGGTAGGCTGGACGACGTGGATCTCTACTCGAATCCCTTGGGAGGCTGGTCGGTAATCGGCTTGGGCGGCTCAACTGCTAGTCAACTCCTCCCCCATATGGACCCCTTTATCAGATACTCTGTGTGATGATCTCCCTCTTACTCGTTCTCCATCTCCATGTTCATCCTAATGACTGTATCTACATGCATTTCTACGGTCCTGTGCCTCTTTGAAAATTTGTTCTTCTGATATCTGTTATGGCATAGTGGTTGATATTGTGCCTAGAGTGGCAACGAGAGAGATCATCAAACATATAGCAGTGAGACATTACACCTGTAAAAGCACACTCTTCAGACAATTTTTTAACCTACTAACTAGGGTCCCACAAGTTTACAAATAGTAAAAAATAAAATAATTTTTTTTTTGTGTTATTGGTGTTATTGCAAGATTCTAGAAAATTTAAGTAGAAAATAAAAAAAAATAGGCTTAGATCCACTTACCAAAAGATTAATGAAGACAAGATGTTTGCACAATATCTTCATCAAAAATTTCTTACAGTTTGGCTGGCGAATGAATGAAATTAACAAAGATTTTAACTATATATAGAATCACAAACTCAATCACAACCATTCATTTGATCGAGATCCAAAATCAAAGGTATCAAATTAAAAGAGATATTAAAGAATATGATCATATATTAATCAAAAGTCAAAATTTGTTTTGATCGATCACAATTTTCTAATCGAGATTCTGATTGAACCAAGGAAACAACTGTTAGAAAGCTCAAAACCTCAAAATCATTGTTGTGCAAAAAAAAAATTGGGATATCAATTACATGTTTCAGTCAATATGTCCAACAGTCATACACAACTGAGCCTCTATACCTAAGTAATGTAGCTAGACCCACTAAAGACGCCATAGGCAGTTTATGGGGATGATGTTAGGGAAAACATCACTAAGTAGGTGTGAAATCATTTGATTGATCCCGTTTACAATCTAACATGTAATTAATACTTAAATTTAAATTAAAATAAAATATTTATGATTTGATATCTTTAAATATTTTTGGTAATATCAAAATAATATATTATTTTATATTAATAAATTAATATAATATTATGATATTGTTATTGATTTAAGACTATAAATATGTTATTTTGGTAGACTTTTTAAGTCATAATTACAGATTTTTTGCTAAAAAATTAACTTAAATATCAAATTAAATATTACCTTTCTATGTGTTATTCTTCCCTAGTTTGTTTATCTGTTTCATGATACTAATCAATAATCCAAATAATAAACATAATAAGTGAATAAATCAATAGTTATATTCTACTCGAATTATTACTAAAAATAAAACAAATTAGTATTTTAAAAATGAGTTAGGAACTAAACCATTCATGACCTAAATGATTTATCCTAAATCAATTTTGAACGGGTCAATCGGTCAGGTGCTAGGGGGTACTGAAGTGCTGAGTCAAATTGCCATCATTGAGTAGATCAGCTTTTAATGCAACCATTTTTTGAGCTTTGTTTTCTTAATAATGAGCTAACTAGCTACCTTTGGCTAGTCATTACTATAAGTTTGGAGGCTCTTAATACTATTTCTAGTGGTTGATGATAGAGTTATGCTAGGTGTATTTTTTATATATATATAATAGATTCATATTATATTATACGAGAATAGTAGGACATTGATTCAGAGGTATTAATATCATAATAACTTAATTTTATACTTATAGATTAGTATTTAATATTTACATAGCTATATATAATAATCATTTAGTCATTACATAAATGCAATATTATAAATATATTAAAAATTGAAGTTTTTTTAATTTTGATATTACGTACACTCATTACAAAGTTGTCCTAATACGTTGTTGATTCTAGTTTGATTGTTTCTTCCCATATGCTAAGAATTGTAATTCTTGATTACTTTGTCATATGCTAAGAATTGTAATTCTTGATTACTTTGTAATGGATTTTCTCTTCCTAAAAAAACTATTTCCTAAAACAACAAAATGAGATTTGACTATTTCCATCCCTCAAACACAACCATGCTGAATGTTTGGATAATATACTCGTGTATGATCTGCAACATTATTCAAACCAACGAATGACCTACTACTTTTTTTTTAAATGTTTCTTATCTCATTTCTAAGAATGTAAGCATTTATTCTTATCTATGTCAACATTAAGCTGTCTTCTGATTTAGCAACTATAAAAAAAATCACATTCTTAGTTCTACATGAACACTACGTGAAGATTTGATTCTACATGTCAACCGACATTATATATGGTTTCGTGATGTGTTAATTTTATGTATCAACCAATATTATACGTGATTTTGTGTCAATTGATGCGTAAAATCGATACATTACGTAAGATCAATTTAAAATTTAAAATCGATTTTATCCTAAAATCAACTTAAAAATTTTAAGTCATTTTATTTTAAGTTGATTTAACAAAATGATTTAAAACCTGATTTAAGTCGATTAAAAATCGAGTTAAGAAACTTTTGTTGTAACAGTGAGGAAAATATTATACAACAAGTGTGTCATACTTTAATTAATTTTTGATTTAAAGTTATTTCTAATATATAATAGTTGAATATAATGAAATATATTTATTTACTCCTATGAAATACAATGAATGATAATATATATATACAGAAAATAAGAATCTACTTTTAAAAAAAGTGCTTTTAAGAAAAGTATATTAGTTGCATACAACTAATATACAACTAATGATGATTCATTAACATTCTCCCTCAAGTTGGCACATAGATATCGATTATGCCTAACTTGCTTAGTGAGTTGTATAATGTCTTTTTGAAAACTCATTTGGTAAGCATATCTACAAGTTGCTCTTCAGTGGGAACAAAAGGAAAGCTAATAAGTTTGGCATCTAGCTTCTCTTTTTATAAAGTGACGATCAACCTCTACATGTTTAGTTTGATCATGTTGTACTGGATTTTATGATATATCAATAGATGCACGACTGTCACAATACAACTCTATAGTATTTTTGAGTTCGAAACCCAAATCAAACAACAAAGTTCTTATCCACAACAATTCACAAACCCCATGAGCCATATCTCTATACTCAACCTCAGCACTAGATCGCGCCACCACTTTATGCTTCTTACTTTTCCATGTAACCAAATTACCTCCCACAAAGATGAAATAACCCGATGTTGACTTTCTATCTGTAATACTTCCTACCCAATCTGTATCTGTGAAGCCACAGACTTCAAGAGGATTGTTGTGTTTAGTGAACATTACTCCTCTTTCTAGAGCTGATTTCAAATACCTTAAAATTCTCAAAACAACATTCATGTGGTTCTCATTTGGATTATGCATGAACCGACTCACCACACTTACTACATATGCAACATCTGGTCTAGTATAAGCCAAGTAAATCAAACGCCCAACCAATCTCTAATAGCGAGCTCGATCAGTTGATATCTGATCTGGATACTCTTCTAAACAATGGTTTTGCTCAATAGGAGTGTCAATAGGTTTGCAATCCAATATACCTATCTCTATTAGCATATCAGTAATGTACTTCCTCTGACATATATATATTCTTTGTTTTCCCCTAGCTACCTCAATTCCTAAGAAGTACTTTAGTTCACCTAAGTCTTTCATCTTGAATTCAGAGGCTAGTTCTCTTTATAATTTATCCATCTCAACAGTATCATCACCAGTGATTATCATATCATCAACATAAATGATTAGGGTTGTTACCTTCCCTCGTTGATGTTTGAGAAATAGAGTGTGGTTTGAATTACTCTGTCTGTAATTAACCTTCTGCATGAACTGTGAAAACCTTCCAAACTAGGCTCGATGAGATTGCTTGAGACCATATAAAGACTTCCTCAATTTGCATACAAAATTACCAGGAGAATTGGCTACATACCCAGGTGGAAGACTCATGTACACCTCCTCGACTAATTCTCCATGAAGAAACGCATTCTTGACATCAAACTACCGAAGTGGCCAGTTTAGGTTAGCGACAAGTGAGAGCAGAACCCGAATAGTATTCATTTTGACAATAGGAGCAAAATTCTCATCGTAGTCTACATCATACGTCTGAGTGAATCCTTTTGCTACAAGACGAGCTTTATACTAATTTATAGATACATCACCATTATGTTTTATAGTAAACACCCATCGACAATCAACTACCTTTTTTCCTTGTGGTGGAGGCACAAGTTGCCAAGTATCGTTCTTCTGTAATGCCTCCATCTCTTCAGCCATTGCCTTTCTCCATATTAGATCTCCCAACCCATCCTGCACTTTTTTAGGTATTGATACAACAGATATTTGATTCATAGATAATTTATATGACTTAGATAATCTTTTAGTGGACATGTAGTTGGCTACTGGGTATTTTGATTTTGCATGAATATTTGGTTCATACCTTTTGGCTGGTTGACCTCGAGTAAACCTATTTGGTAACACATCTTGTCCAACATCAGACTCAATGCTATTAGTATCAGTGGGTGTACATACCTCAGATGAGTGACTTTCAGTACCAGGGAGTTGTTGATCAGGGGTAAGAGTGATGCCTGAGGGAACAATTGTGTCTTCAATTTCATTTACTGTAAGCGAATCTGGTGCTTGGATACTTAGAGCATCTGCTTCTTCGATGACTGGATTCAATGGATTAGGAATCTCATCTGGTCCCTTCGAAACATTAGTTGGTGATTCTTCTAATTCCTCCCCATCACTACGATACAGTTCTTCGAAACATGTATTCTCCCTCTGATGAGTAGTATCAGGTGAGGAAAAATAACTCATGTCCTCAAAGAAGGTAACATCCATAGTGATATAATACTTTCTGGTCGGTGGATGGAAACACTTGTACCCTTTCTAGTAATCTCCATAACCAACAAACACACATTTAATTGTCCGGGCATCTAATTTAGACCTTTGATTTTTAGGAACATGCACAAAAGCAATAAAAATAAATACACAGGTAGGAAGATTATGGAAGGATGACAAGGAGATGTAAGATGCGAGAATCTGAAATGGGATTTGTACGTTAAGGACACTAGATGGGAGACGATTGATGAGATGGGCGAAAGCTTGTACATCATCACCCCAAAGATATTTTCGCATATGAGCACTAAATAGTAGTGCACGAGCTATATCAAGTAAATGACGATTTTTTCTTTCAGACACTCTATTTTGTTCTGGTGTTTATGGGCAAGTATTTTGGTGAATAATCCCATGTGTTTTGAAAAAGTCTTGAAAAACATGATTAACATATAAGACAATGCCACAAGTGTGCCAAGTCTTGTGTAGATGTATAGAGACATTAGGACCTTTGAGGCAGTGAGGTGGCTAGTATAACAAACATTCGATTTGTTGTCATTACTGTCTTTATTATAACCCTCTTTTTTGGATGATAAATTTTGAGCTCTTTATGTTGAATAAGAATGGTTAGTCCTTTTTCTTGTAGTTTTTCAATGCTCGGAAGATTGTTCTTTAACTCTGGTACATAAAAGATCCCACTAATAACATGAGTAAAGTCATTTACTCTTAGTCTCAGGTTGCCTCTGCCCATAACTTCCATCTTTGTGTTGTTTCCCAGTTTTACTTGATGCGTGAAGCTCTCATTGAGATCACAGAATAAGTTTTGTTACCACATATGTGGTTATTGCATCCAGAATCAAGAAACCATACATCATCTCTTCAAAATTATGTATTTCCACATGTGTCATAAGCAACATTTCTTCTTCATCACCTATTGCAGCATAATGGGCTTCCTTATCCTAGTTTGGACATTCAAATTGAAAATGTCCTAGTTGGTGACAATAATAGCATTCCATGGTTTCCTTGTTGTAGGGTTGGCGCCCTCTTTCTCTTCCCCTGCCTCTATAAGTGCCTCTGCCACATCCACTCATACCATCTTGACTTCAAATGCTACCTTAAGGGCTTGTGGTTCTTTTGTATGTCTGAAATTTTTACCCATGGACAATCAGAGAACTTTACAACTCATCAATGAATTTTTTATCAATGTCTTTGGATTCCTCGATCGAGCACACAACATAATTAAATTTCTCACTCAATGATCTAAGAATCTTCTCTATCATTGTGACATCCTGCATCAGTTCTCCATTTGTGCACATTTTTTTGGCCACAAATAACACTCTTGAGAAGTATTCAGTGACTCATTCTCCAGTCTCTATCTCTAGTGTTTCAAATTCTCTATGAAGAGCTTGTAAATGTGATCTCTTAATCGGTGCACTTCCTTGAAATTTTCTCTTTATAGTTTCCCAAATATGTTTGAAAGTATCCTTCATAAGATTAGTCTCCAATATCGTTCAATCGATAACCTGAAATAGGTAATTCTTTACTTTTAAGTCATTTAGCTTTAATTTTTCAAGACTCAAGCATTGCGCCTCCGTTTGTGCCACTCCATTTTCTGGCTCAACATATCCTATTTCGACCAGTCCCTAGTATTCCTTAGATCGTAAGAAGTTCTCCATCAACATACTCCAATGGTCATAGTGATCCTCAAAGCAAGGAATAGTAGGTTGAACAAAATTTCCTTTAGTTGCCATCTAGTTGTTGCTACGAGGGTGTCAAAGACCGCTACTTTGATGGGTTCAAGCTTGGTGGTGGCTCTGACACCACAATGTTAGAAATATAAACTAAAACACAAAAAAATAGATAACTTCATTGATAGGGCTTGGCGTATAAATAGCCATCTACGTACAAACTAAAAAAGGAAAATATAACTCCATGATTGAAATCATGGTAAGAACAACTAATCAACATAATGAATGATCATGTGCCCAATAAACTAAGGCTTATTAAATGAATAGAAAAACAACTGAAAAACTAATAAAAAATTCTAATTTTTCTTTTCAATATATATATATATATATATGTGCGCAAAAGTGCATATTTTTAGTTATGATATATACATGGGGTTTTGTCTATAATAGTCAATTTTTGGACAATAGTTTAAAAATTGGCACAAGTTGGATTTTTTTTAAAAATAGGCAAAATCTTACCTTAAACTTGAAACCAAAATTTTTAATTAATTTTATTTAAAAAAAAGATATATTAGCTCTATTTTACAAAAAAAAATAATTATTGTAAACATAAAAAAAAATATTAACATCGTATAAATTTATAATTAATTTTAAATATATAAATATTTTTTATCATATTATATATTAAAAAAATTATTTTAAAAAATAAAAAATAATTTATTTTACAATAAAATAAATATAAATTTATACATATATTGAAAATCATATGCTAAATATTTTGATAATTCATAAATAATATAATATATTATTATTATTAATAATTATAATTATATTTAATAAATAATTATAATATTTAATTATAATTATGAAATAAAAAATAATTAAATTATAAAAAAATTGTGAAACCTCCCTATCCAACTTTTTACAATATACAATACAAACATAACATATTATATCGTAAAATTTGTGTGAAAATATTATCTAATATAATATTATTATAATTATTAACCCAAATTTTATAATTTATTTTATAATAATAATTATTATTAATTTTGTAATTATTTTATAATTTATTATTATTATTTTAAGTTAATTTATAATAAAATTTTGATAAGTTATTTGTTATAACAAATTATATATTTATTATTAAATATATTTTTGTATTTTATAAATATAAATTATTTTTATTATTTTTTATTCACTCAAAAATTTATTTATTAAAAATTTATAATTTTTGTATTCGGCATTTTAAAGTTGCAAAAGATAATTAAAATATTTTAAATAAATTATAACAATATTAAATATATAGTATGTATAATAATAAATATTTATATATTTATGCATGGTATAATAAATAATAACTAAATTACATAAAAGAAAGAAGAAGAAAATGAAAGAGAGAAAAAGAAAGGTGAGAGGTGAAAAGAGAGAGTGAGAGAAAAGAAGAAAAAAAAATGTTTTACGCGTGGGGGAAGGAAAGAGAATGAAAATGTAAAAAAAAAAAAAAATTAGAAGTGGGAGAGGAGAGAGATAACGTGACAAAATTTTTGAATATCGGTTATATCAGTTTTCTTTTTATTTTTTTAAATTAAATTTTAAATATGCCTCTTTCTAAACTATTATAATTAATACGATTATTTTAGATAAAAACCCCATATATATATATATATATATATACACGTTAAACATATACATATATATAATTTTCTCTCTTCACATCAATACATGTAACGATTAAGTAATTTATTTTTGCTTGCAAATGTAAATATAAATGAAAATTTGTTACTTTTAAACAAATTCGTCTACGATGAATAATTTGTACTTAATTCTTTACCACAAGATAGTTGAGATTTAAAAGGGATAAGAAAGAGAAAATTATTATTTTAAATCCCAACTATTATCGGATGATGGTGTAAAAAATTAGATAATAAATTAAAATCAATGTTAATATTTTTTATGATTTTTATGTGTTTAAACACTAAATGTTCAAAGTAAAAATTCTAAATTTTAAAAATGAAACTAATGCAAATTGTTAAGTTATGTTTTTTTTTTCTTTTTCTAAATAATTGTTAAGTTATGTTTGAATTAAAAAATTATCTTATTAAAATAAATAACTTATTTTAATTATATATGTATAAATATATAAAAATAAAGTTAATTTATTATTGTTATTGATATTTATACAAGGTGAGACTCTTAACCCCAACTTAACCATTAAAATAGTTCTAATCAATACACAATCAAGAATTATGCGGCACAACCTTATACATTAACTCAACAAAAAATTTATTAAAAAATTGTGATCGGTGAGACAGTATATTCAAAAATAATGAATAATATATACTAAGTCAGTTAACTCGAAAAAAATCAAACAAATTTAAAACAACTAATATGTGAAAAACCAGTTATTACTATGTATTAATGAAGGAGTCCAAATAGGAAGAACATGAAAGATCCTGTCTGTGGGTTAAACTGCCGGCCTAATTTTAAGATTCTAATCAATGATACGAGATAATACGAATATTATGTAACTCAGTGATGTTTTTTTAATGAAAAAATCTATATAAACAGTGAAGAATTACATATAAATATATATTTTTTATAATTTTCTATCCACACAGAAACCTAAGTAACGTTGAACTTGGAGATTGAGGCATGCCAAACAAATCTCATTCTCTTAGCCAATGCGATTCAAGTTTTGTGGAAGAGATGCTGCTCATACTATAGCTAGACCATTAGACCAGCAATATAATTTTCTCTCTAATTTTAATTATGAATCTCAATTGTTTATACATAGTAATAAAAAATCCAACAAACCTTTTTATCAGAAAATAAAATAAAAAATAAAAAATAAAAAAGGGATCTCAAATCAAATACTAATAAAAATAGTAAACAAGAAGCTTATTCCCTAAGAAAAATAAAATACACAAATATACAAGCGTTGTGTATAAACAAGAAGCTTACAACTATTGATCAAAAGGAAAGGAAAAAAAAAGCCTTGTGTATTATGTTGTATATATGAGATGGGTGGGGTTGAGTTGTAGTTTTTTTTTCGTTCTTTTGAATCTAAACCCACAAAAAAGATACATCCGACATAAAATGATTGAAAGGATAATGGCCATGTGAAGTGAGAAAGCAAGTCAGATAACAACATCAAACGGTCCAGATTATTGAACCCAAATGAAAAAAAAAATACTTTTTTAATGATATTAATAAAATTAATTGTTTTATTGGTCATCATATTTGTGTTTGCCTTTTATCACATGTTAAATTATATATGTGTTACAAAAATATATACTAATTATTTTAAGAAAAAAAATCTACATTAATTATTTTAAATTATATATGTATTACAAAAATATACATTTATTATAACAAAAGGTATAAATTAATTGATGCTTTGCATTTTCACAAATATTTTTTATGTTTAAAAAATTATCTCTAATAACATCAAAGTTAGGCATACTAATAAAGATATTCTCCTTCAATAACGTCATTAATTTTTTTATCCATTAATATTTCTCACATATATTTTTTATTTTTTACCAAGTTATTAAAATACTTTTTAAAAATAAAAAATAATTACTATTTATTGTATTTGTTATGTTTAAAAACTAAAAGATATAAATAAGTAAAAAATACATAGAAAATTAAAAATAATTCATACTCTTGATATCCTTCCTTACTCATTTACTTCCGTCTCTCTCACAGTTATTTTTCTAAAAAAAAGTTTATACATAGTCCAAAATTTTCTCTAATTATTGAAATTTATTAAGAACAATTAAACTTGGAAAAGAAATCTTTTTTTTTAAATTTAAATTTAAATTTTTTATATACTTAAAATAATTAAAAAATTATTTATTGTATTCAAAAATAAAATATTTGTTTATAATAATTGAAGAATCTATTTTGAAATAATATAGTAATAATATAATCAAAGTCACTTAATGCATAATCATTAATTTTATTATAAATTTTAATATATATGTGTGATTAAATTTAATAAAAATTATATCCTAAATTTTTTTTAGGAAATAAAACTATAAAACTAAGAACTTTAATAAGTGTGATTTGGGTTAGATGATAAAAAAATTTCATTTAGTATGCCAAATTTTTTTCCCTAAGTTTTAAGTGATTGTTTATGTTTAACATTATGGACAGTTATATTCTTTTATTTAGTTTTCTAATTATATGTCTTTATTTTCGTAAATTTTATGTAAAATATTTTTATTTTATTAGTTTAATTTTATTCAATATTTAATGTTAATTTTTTTAGGATAATTGGATTTTATTTAGTGTATCGTGCTTGATAAATAAGGAGTGGTCTCAATCAACAAAATTTTTTATAACCCGAACCAAACCCAATAAACACCAAATCATAATATAAATATGATTATGAGATAATCTTAATAAAAAAATAAATACTCAATAATTATCGATAAAAGTTAATTATGATAAATATCTATAAAATTGTAACGATCAATCATATTTTGGTAATATAACATTGCGTTATATCTATTCTAAACTTCACCAACTTATTAATAATTTAAGTATCGGAAGGATAAAGATCACCCATATCAAGGTGGTACGAGGCTCTAATGAATTATTTTATATTGTAGATCCATAAATAACATTCTTATTTAGTATTAACAAAAATTAACATCAATAAGTAATGATATATTCATAATAACTTTTGTTATTTTCATAATTAAATTGCATAAAATGTATTTTATTTATAATATTAACCACATGGTAGTGTTACTATTATTCATTAAAATTATTATTAATAAAATATTATAATAATTAATCGATGTAAAACTACAAATGCACAATATCATAGTTTTAAAGTAAAATGATAAGAAAAATATTGTCCTCAAGAATTAGTAACTTACTTTTGATAAATACGAAAATTATGTTAATCTCAATTTTATTTAGAAAAGTCACTAAGATTATTGTAATTGATATTTAAAATAAAATCAATTTAAAGAAAATGTGCAAATGAAAAGAAATATGTTGTTCAGAAATCAAATCAATGGGAAATTTTTTTATAGGAAATCGATTTTATCTAATCTCTCACTATATTTTACTCATCTAGTTAATTGAATTTAATTCTTTCTATATGTTAGTAATCTAAAAAAAAAACATCTAAAAGCATCCTTTAATAGTCAATTCAAAACATTTTTTTTACGAATTTATACAAGAGTATTCAATTTAATAAAACAATAAAGCATTAAGACCAATGCTTTTAATACTACACAGGTTCGTATAATTCTTTCGATCTTTATATTTACCTATGTTGAAATTAAAATCATTTAATTACCAATGCAATTCACTCTTTCGATAGTAAATCACAAAATTAAAATCATTTAATTAATGATTAGTTAATTAAAAATATTAAACTTAGAATTAATGAGATAAACATGAAGAGAAATAATAGACAAAAACTTATTTTATTTTTTTATATTTACTAAAGAATTGTATATGATCAATAAAATAAATAAATATAAATTTACTTATAGGTGTTTTTAAAAGTAATAATAAAAAATAATTTTGTATTATTTCTAGTTAATTTTGGAAAGAGAACTAATATTAAAAAAAGTTAAAACAAGAAATTATATGTATCATTATTTATTGTTAAAATATAATATCAATCAATCATATTATTTGTTCTCAGTACCAAATATTAAATATTTATATATTTTTTAAATAATTGTATAAATCTTATATTTCATTAACTTTGAATATTGCATTATTACTTCCCATTTGATCTAAAAATTATACATCTTATTCTGATACATAGTAGATTATATAAAATTCTAATCTAATATCATTTTTATTAAATAAAATAAATATTATATAAATAAAATTATTATTATTATTATTTAACATAACGAACTCACAAATTTATATGTCTATATAATTAATCGATGATATTTTATCAAATAAATTTATTTAATTTTTTTTATCTAGTTTGAATATAATTAAACTATAAAATTAAATTAAATTATTTCAGTCAATTAAAATACAAAACTTTACTTAAAATTTTATCTCAAATTAAAATAAAAACATTTTTCCTTCTAAATAATTTCATGTATATTTATTTAATTAAGCAATAACTTACACCATTATTTATATATAATTATAATTAATTAAAATATATATTAAACAATAAATATGATATATATTTTAATACATGTATTATTATTTATACATAATATAATTTTTATTTTATTTAATAATATTATATCATTTTCTTTAAATACAAAATAATCCACCTCAATAATATAATTGAAAAAAGGATGTTAACATAAAAAAAATATATATATATTTTTAAATTATATTTAAAATCCCGTATAAATAAAACTTTATTCAATAAATATTTTTTTAATTACATAATATAATATATTTAAAATTTATAATAATAAAAATAATATCTTATTAATATTATTAGACGAGATTTTATTAAAAAATATTATTAAATAATTATAATTTAATTTAATATATTTAATTAAATATTATATAATATATAATAATAAATATTATTTTTATGGTAATAAATTTTAAAAGGATTATTTTTATTATTATTTTGAAATTTTTCTTACCTAAAAAGGAAGTTTCGATGCTGGGCGACGCCACGTTTCTGTTGACCTCCCACTTTCCACCACATACATCCTCTTCAACTTTTTCTTTTCTGCTACTTTTCTTTTCATTTTATTATATAATTTGTCGAAAATATGGTAAAAAATTCTAAAAAAAGGTATCGTAGAAAATATGTAAAATGCTGATGAGATGGTTCCCACCAACTTTCCAAAATAAAAAAGAAATGATTCCACTTCCCTAAGTAGTGGAACTTTAATTGTTTTCAATAGAATGTACGAGTGGAGCTTAAAATTTTGATTTAGAATATTTTGTTTGTAAATTAAAAAAATAATATCTTTAAAATTTATAATAATAAAAATAAAATTTTAATAATATTTAATGGTATAAATAACCATAATTTAAAATAAAATAATGTATTATAATCTTTTAATAGTTAAAATATATAAAATTAACATAAAAGATATTATTTTTATTTTATAAGCTTTATTTATATTATTTTTATTAATCTTTTTAATAACTTTTACATACATAATTTATATTTCATGACTTAATTAAATAATAAGTATTTTTACAATTATTTATAGTCTTGAGTCCTTAACATTACATACAAATAATAATTATCATGTTATGAATGTTTATATTAGTCACTTAATTAACTTAATAATTTAAAAATATTTATAATCAATTAAAATATATATATATTTTTTCATTATATAATAAATAAAATACATATTTATAATTATATTAACTCTTTATTATTATTATTATTAAAATTATTAAAATTATTAAAATAAAGATTATAAGAAACAAGAAATAAACAATATTATCTTAACAGTGTTCCTTTTGTGTTAAGAGATTATATATAAACCGATACAATTAATAATTTAATGCATATATTATTATTATTTTATTAAAAATATATAGAATTATTTTTAAAAAAATACAATAAGAGAACAACACAAATATTAAGGAACATATTTCGAAATCCATGAGATAATTTGAGATATATTGGCTCTTCATTTAGTTGAAGAAAAACATTTCTATGAATAATTATTTTTTTTAATAAATGTAAACAATTAGGTTAAGTGCATTAATTATTTCAAATAATTAATATTAAGTATTAAATCAATTATGGTAATAATTGAATCAATTGATGTTCAAACTTTTAAATTAATATATTTTAGCAATTAGCTATAGCGTATAGTTATGGCATAGCAACAAAGTTTCCATGTGAAACGCAAAAAAACTTGATTATTCCCAAACCCTAAATATTATAGCATGTTTAAATTATATAAAACACAAATGCATGTTTATTTTTTTCTTTGTTTAAAATCTACTTTATTTATGTGATACAATAAAAAAATAAAAAATAAAAAATAAAAAATTAATCATAAGTTTTTGGGGTAATTATTGCAAACTAATTGTTCTTTGAAATTATTTTAACGTGTGTATACAATTTTTTTAATAATATTTTATAGCAAAAGTATGTTTGAGATATTTATTATTAATATTATAAAAAAAATTATTTGAGGTATTTAACTTAAATTTTTTACAAAAATTTAAATGGTAAAATATATCATTATTTTAACTAATTATATTTTTATCTACAAGTATTTTAATTAACTTATATATATATATAATATAAATTATTTAGACAAAGCCAACATAATTTCATAAAATTTGTTAAATAGTGACAAATTGCACAAACACCCGATATTCATAAATAAACCCTATCACTTTACTTGGCCCCACATACCACCAAATCTAATCCCAGCCTCATCGTTCTCGAAAAGCCGCCTATCTCCCTGATATCTTTATTGTTCTTTTAATTATTATTTTATTATATTTTTCTACCGATTATATGGTACACCGAAGTCCCAAAATAGATCCAAGTATGGTTCTTGTTTATGTATATTAACATGTGATATTTATATTTGTGTAAATAGGTTTTTATATTATTGAATTTTGAGAAATATTTTGATGTATAAATAATTTAATTATTTAATATAATTTTATCTTATATTCTTTAGTAAACAATATTTATTTATTTTCATAAAACGTTAACATATTCATTCATGACGTAAGAAAAATGAAAATGTGTTTTTATTTAAGAAGATTAAAAATAAGCTACATATATGAAAGAGGTTATGTCATTTAATTAAACTCAGTAAATATATTATCAAATTTTAATTTATTACATTCATATTATTAAAATATTGTTTAATTATTATAAAAATATCATTAATGTCAATTCATTAATAAGATTAATGAAAAATATAAATACAATGCACCTGTAACTCTATAGTCCCAATTTCATTGCTAAATTACCCTAATCTTTCAATGACAATGAAGAGTTAGCATCTTTGCTTGATTTCTTCTCTAACAATGTCATTTCTTTATCGAAGATTAACTCCAATTCTCCGCAATCACTCTATTGATCATTATTATCCTTCTCTTTGGGCTCAAGTTGTGTCTTTGAAATGATGTCATTTCTACGAGTCTATGTGGTTCCAGTGTGAAGAGTGAGTCATTTGTCTCGCACATGCTTTTCTTTTCTCTAAGGAGGGATATGCATCCTTTTCTTCTTCAGACTGTGTCTGGCTACTTTCAATATGATTGACATGATTTTGTCTAAGATTATCCGATTTATCGACAAACATATACGATAAGGATTGAATGATTGACTTGTAAGTCCTATCTTAAAATCTAATCAACAATCTATGTTAATTAACAACCTCACATCATCAATAATCACATCAATATATTCATATTCACCTAAAGCTAAATGAAAATATTTTTTAGAACAATTTTCAATTCTCAAATATTTTTGTTTGTGTTATTTTTCTATTCGAAAAATTGAGACTTGTAAGAGAGAGAAAGTACTAGCTGGGAAAGAGAGGTACTTGTCCTATTTTGATTTACATATTGATGAATCATAACCAAAAGATGAAAGACTTAGTGAGATCTTTTTCAAATCATCTTTGTGTTTATTGATTTTGTTGTTAACAACGATATGTCTCAAATCATTTTGTAATAAATTAGAACTTTTAGAGTCATACATGCGACATACGTGTCTTTGTTGTTAATCGTAGTTCACGGATTGACATCGATGATATTTTTGTAACAATTAAAAAGTTTAATGATATAGATATAATAAATTAAAGTTCAATGGTATGTTTCTCATAACCTACAAAATTTAGTGGTATAAAAGTTTATATGCTCTTTATATGATAAAAAATGTATTGTTGATAAAAAAAATATAAATTATTACTGGAAAAAGTTTGGGTCTATTTGCATGTGTTTCTATGAAAAGTAGTTTCAGAAAAAAAAATAATTTAAATGATCTTTTAACAAACACAAAATATTTTTTAGCATAAAAAGAAATTCTATCAAATTTATTTTTCTTGTTTGGTCTTTAAGCATTTGGTTTTGCTATCAAAAATATTTTTTCAATATTCCAAAAATAATACTAATAAGCTTTCTTTGATTTTTTTTCTAAAGCAACAAAATTATTCACAATTGTGATATCTTTTAATCTATGTGTTATAGGTGTTATATTTTCCCATAATATTATTCAAAAGAGCACTTTTTATGTTATAAGTTATATTATTGTAATATAATCATAACTGATATGATAGATAATTATTAACTAAAATAATAATAGTCAATTTTTTCAACTTACAATTAAATGACACATTAATTATGATAATCCCAGAACTTATAATAGACTTTTCTCTAAAACAATAAAACTGTCTAGAATTGTGAAGGCAATCTAATAGGGGTGACAATTTGTACAGATTGGGCTAGTTTGAGATAACCTAAATTAATCCAGCCCAAATTGATCAAACCCTAACTCAAATCGATTTTAATTCGACTTGACAATTATGAGATAAATCCCAAACCAAACATAAAGAGCTAGCCTAAATGATCCTAAAGTGTTAATTGTATATTCTTTAGTTAATTAGATTTTTTTATAATTAAAAAAATATTTTTAATGATATTAAAGCTTATTAACACAAACAACATTATGTGAAATGAAAAAAATGAGGAAATAATGTTATAATAATTATTCAATCACAAAATACACATTAACAACATCATATTACATCATCATTCAAACATTAAGATTCAAAATAATCTATTACATATTTCAGACTTCACTAATTTCAAGCCATAATATCATTCACAACCTTTTAGATATGTATCACAAAATCACAAAAACTTGAGAGTCAAATTTTGTAAATTTATAAAAAACTCGCAAGTGCACAAATAACTTATAATAAGTGATAAGTATACTCTTAAGGTCAATATAAAGAAAAACTATGTGGTTTAAAATAATTTGTTGAATTTCTTAAAAACAAACCTCAAAATAAAATCTAAATATTTTATCACAATATTTTAGTTTTAAAAATATTAATCTAATAACATGCAATTAAAAATAATAAACGATATGTTCGATTCAAATAAATCAAGGTAAATACACAATTAACAATCAATAAAATAATTAACTAGTTAACTATACTTGCTTGGAATTAATTAGGTTAATAAAGATATAATTCATTTTATTCATTTTTTCTTTTATATATGAAAATACCTTTAGTGAGGGATTAGATTCTTTGTTAATTAAATCAATTATATCTTTAGGTAAAGATCATTAACTGATAGATTAAATCGTGCTTTATTTCTAATAAAATAGGAAAACCATTTAAATCAATACTTTAGGTTAAATTACTAATTTAAAATTTTATTTAAGGTGTCAAAATTAAATTTATATGGCATTTTTGAAACATAACTCTTATGTTTTAAATATATTACAAAAATAGATATCGTCAATATATTAATCAATAATAAATTTTGTAAAAATCTTAAATAAAGAAATAATCTTAATTTATTTTATAAAAATATTCACCTAAATTAATCTTCACAAACATAATAATACTAAATTTTCATAGTTAAAATTAGTTAAATATGCTCAAATTTAATGAATGATCAATGAATTAAAAATAAAATTTAGAAAATACAAAAAATTTAATCTATATATAAAATTAATAAATACAAAAAATATCTATAATATCAATTAAAGATAGAAGGGTGTGTCCTATTCTGTAATTGTGATCTTGATTCTTAATGAATTGTTGAATATATAGACATCTTTAGTATCTTTGATGTAAAAAATATTCAAAAGATTTGTCTCTTATTGTTATGAATCTAACATATTTGAAAAAAATCTATAAATGAAAGAATATAAAACCCAGCTCTGACGTTTGAGAGAAGCTGAAAAAAATTCTAATGTATATAATGTATAAAACTATATGAAAAACCTAGAGGCTATAAAAATGAATTTATAGGGAAAAGCTGATAATAGAGGACTTTAAGTTAATTAAATGAATGCATGTCATGACATAGACTTTCCACCGCCACATCTTGAGATACATTGATCTTCGCTTGATTTCAAATAGAGAAGGTCACGTCACCGTACACTTAATCCACATTGGGGCACATAATGTGTAACATGCCCCAATGAATCATGCAGAGAGGAGTGCACCACAGTATACTAAATCCGCGTTGCTACACGAAATGATTTACTCAAATTATTGCTTTGCCCCATTTATATATTGGTTGGTTCTTCATGTGAGGTTTAGTTCATGTAAGGTTTACAGGCTTTATTCTTTGAAGCTCTTATGATGCAAATTAAGTATTTTAAGTGTTGTTCTTAATGTGTAGATAAATTTATACATTTGAATATAAAAACACTTGAAATATAATAAAATATATTTGTAATTTCAAATATATAGATTCACATAAGTATTCATATTGACATGCTATAACCAAACCTAATCATCACATTTGATTGTAATAAAATCACAAAATATTAGTATTTTTTAAACACTCATCATAATCTTAACAAGCTTCTTACTTGCCTCAAGCAAGAAAAACAATAAAAACTAAAAAAAAGAATAGATAAACTAAATTAAAGTATCCTAAATCATTTTTGTAAATAGATATGATTGTATTTATTGTATACAACAAGCCTTTAAACCACTAGGTTGTTCTAGTAGACGAGTTTAAATCTTACAGGGGCTTTTAGTGATGATACCTAAAAACATCATATTATGTAAAATTAAAACTAAAGTTAAATCAAATGATAAAATAAATTTTTTAAATTTTAGTTAACTTCTTATTTTATTTTGTTTTATTTTGTACTCATTTTTTGTTAATGTTTATGGGTATCATTACTGAAAACCTTCATGAGACTTAAACTCGTCTATTAGGGTAACTTAGGGTTTAACGACTTGTTGCATATGCTAAATGCAACTGTCTCAATCTACGAAAATGATTTAAGATAATTTCATTTTTAGTTTTCTCACTTTTCTTGTTAAGGGATTAACAAGAAGTTGGTTGAGGGTTATGATGAGTGTTAAAAAAGCACTAAAATTATCATGATTTAGTGTAATTTAATTGATTTATATTTGTATGATTTTATCATATTTTATTTAAATTTGTCTTTTTAGAATCACAGGTATTTTTATTAATTTTTGCAAATATTTTAGTTCAAACATAATTTAAAACCTCCAAGAAAAATACTGGAAGAAAAGTCAAAAAGATGAAAAAATTGGACAGAATGGGTCAAAATGATCAAACATATCAAAAAACACAAAATTCCGCGTGCAGTTACCCATTCATACCAAAGTCCTGCTTGCGCACGCCGTACACACACCTAGCATATGCCTACGCGCACGTAGCCAACACACACCTGCGCATAGAAAGCATACTCATGTGTGTGCCAGCACACGCCTGCGCTTGTCTCACTAGTGCCAATCCTCCGTTTGCCTCAAATCTTGCCCCCCATGAGTGCCAGCCTGTCCAAATGCGTCCAAAATCAAATTTTGAAATATTTTCATACCTTTTTTGGTTTTTTTCTCACCTATTAATGGACTCTCTTCCCCATTGTAAAAAACACAATTTTCTCAACTTTTTCTCTCTCTAGAAAGTTTTCTTAGTTTTTAGTTTTAAAGTTCTTCCCTTTTTGAGAAGAATTGATATGCTTTTATAGATTTTTAGTTTTTGACTCAATAAACTAAAATGCAAATCCGTTTGGAAGTTTTTTAGCAACATAATTAGCATCAAAGTTCTATAGGGATTCTATTGAGATATAATTTTGAAATGAATTTTTTACATTTATTTTTATGTTTTATTCTTATATGTTATGTTTAATTTGTCTGTAATTAAATTTAACATGGTTGGCTGTTTGTAAATATGATATAATAATAACATTGTTATGCTTGCGAAATATTAAATAAGTAAAACATTTTTATAAAATAAATTGATTTTGTTTTTATTCAAGATTTTATATTAAGGATGTTAGAGAGAAATATATTATTTTTCATTACAAACTTAAATCTGTAAATTAGATTTTAAGGTTTAATTATCTGGATTGATTTAGAGTAGTGCTCTTTTATTTGTTGGTACAATCGTCCGGTAGTTAGAGTGAAGCTCTATTTCAAAAGTTTTTTATAAGAACTATTATTCGAAAATATATTGACAACATATTTTCAGTAATGGTTTTAAAACTTGAAAGTTACTACTCAAATAATTAAATTCTTAGGTTTAATTTGGACATCTTGAATAAAGTTTAAACTATCTAATCCCATCAAAGATGATATTTAAATGATTTATCTTCAATCTCTTAAAAAAAGAATTAATTTGATTAACCAAACTAATTATCGATTCCACCCATAGGTATTAATTGATTTGTTTAGTTAACAAAGAATATCTAACCCCACCAAATGTGATATTCATATAAAAAAGAGAGAATCAATAAATATCAATTTATATCTTTAATAACGTAAATAATATGAGCAAACATAATTAAATTAATTATTATATCCATAAATACTCCATTGTTATGAATGATAAAAATTTGCATAATTTTTTATTGAATCATATTATTTTTATGTCATTAGATTAGGAAACAAAAATCAAAATATCGTGACACAATATTTATGATTTAATTTCGTTTTTAAATTTTTAAATAATAAATTAAAAATCATAAATATTCCTTCCTTAGATTGACCTTGGGAGTATACTTGTCATTTTTTATAAAATGATTCGTGCACTTGCGAGAGTTTTACAAATATAAAACCAAAGTATTTGCAAGATCAGCATTGCCAATTTTGTTCATTAGTCACTACTTCTCTTAATTAATGAATTTTATCTTTCATGGAAGCTTTTGAAGTAGAGGTGACCCTTTTGTCCTTTGGGTGTCTTTTGTACCTGATGTGAGTTCACTCATATATGTTGGAGTCAATAATTAACCTAGTTATAACTGAACCTCACCCTTTTCATATTTCACCCTAGCTTTAGCACATATAGCTATAATAAGTTGGGGAAAGAAATAACTCAAACATTGATTGTTTGAAAATAATCTTATCTGTTGGTTAATTATTGCTCCAACATCCATGCTCTTAGTGGTTGTTACTGCAGAAAGTGATATTACTTGTTCTTTGTCTACATAACTATAGTGTTTGGTGGGCATGAGTATAGAACAGAGAAAATATTTCCAAATGTGAGAGACCTTAGTTAAATGTTTAGCTTCGAAAACTTTGTGTTTCCTATTGGAATATTCCCATTCATCTCCCTCCATAGCTAGGGTTTCTATTACCTCTATATAATCCACATTATCCAGATAAGTTTCATACTAACCTGGTCCTATGTCTATTAAACCATAATAAGCATTAATATCTGATGGGCCAAATGTGATTTGTACACCCCAAACCTTTACCCTATTTTTAATAGTGTTTGGAATATTTGCATAGAATTTTCGAACAATGGACTCAACAGTGACTTCTTGGCTCTTAATAAACTACCTTAATCCAAGTACCATAAATTACATTCCCTTTCTACTAGCAAAGCAAAACAAGGCATATAAATAGATTTTTTTTTAATTTCAACGACTTTATCAAACATAAGTTTAGTTGTTGTACTAGAAAATTTGGCTTTATTATATTATAATGAGATTTCCATTTCTTTTTTAGTATCACCTCTATTTCTTATGAGAGCCATTAAATCAAGTTTTTTAAACCTAGGGTTTCCATAAATGTTCCAAAAATTTAAGCACACAATTTTAGAAATTAATCCAAAAATTTCATTTCATTCTTTCTTAAACCAATTTAGGATTTAATGGTTTTAATCCAAGAATCTCAGAAATAATTCACAAAAAATCAAAAAATAACCTAAAAATTATTCTAAAAACTTTTGGTTACTTGTGATTTGTATAACCCCTTATTAAAGAAGATGAAGATTGATAAATGCCCTTTTAAGAAGATGAACTATTGAAGAACTTATTAAAGATTTGAAAAGATCTTTCAAGAAATAGTTAGAAATCAATTGGGAAGGATTTTTGGAAAAAATGTACAATTTTTTGGGGATTTGGAGTATTTAGGGGGAGAGAAAATTAAGGTTGTGAGGAAGAATAAGAGAAAATACGAGAGATAAGCTAGTGTGAAATGCGTATGGTTAGTGTTTAGTGAAAAATTTGAACCTAAGCCATCATACAGGTTATTTCATATTGCAGTGCAAACATAATTTCTTCCAGATCAAATGTTTAAAGACTAGTGAGTCGTGACGCACTTAGAAGTCATGCTGTGGTGCGATTTTATTTTCTTCACTCCCCAATTTCATCTCGAGAGCCTTATATCCCAACCACAAAAGGCCATGTCGTGATTAGATTCTATTTATAAAAAAAATACTATAAACTAATACTATGTATTAAATAAAAACTAAACACTAAATAATTATAATGAAATAATAAAAAACTTATAACTATCAAACAAAAATAATAATTTATAATAAATAAATAAAAATGAAACAAAAATATTAATGGGTTACCTTCCATCTATGACTTAGTTTACCATCTTAATAAGACATTTCTTGGTGTACTTTCTTTTAATAAACTCAATGTCTCCACGTCATTGAGTTCACTTATCGTTATGACCTGGCAATTACTCTATTCCTTCCTTTTACAAGTGTTCAGCTAGTTGCTCCACTTGTATCTCTACCCTTTTCACGGATACTTCCAATGAGTCCAACCTTTGATTTTTTTTGGATTGGTTGTCCTTGCTTACTTGAATGAAAGTATTCTAGTTATCCTCTAAGGTTGATTTGTTGGGAGGATTTCATGGCACATGTTGTACATGGTATTGCTAGTTCTATTGGTTAGAGTTCTAAGCAAAGTGAGGATTGTTTATCCTCCAAGAGAAATTAGGATGATTTCTCCACCATAGGTTAAAAGTGTTTGCATTAGGGTTATACCAAAGTCTAGGTTGGTTCGCCTCCATTACACTCACTTGCTCAGGTTTGCTATAGCTTCTCTTTGATAAGGACAAGTATGAGCACCATGCCTTAAATTACTATAGATTCTACATTGTTTTCAATTTGGAGTATTTGTATAGCAAGAGGTGTAACTTTCTTGCTCAATTGTGCAAGTTTCATAGATACTTCAATATTAGAGTCTATTTTGAACTCCATCTCTTCTTACTCTTGAGTTCTTTTGTTGGGAATTAGCACCCAATAGTTCAAAGAGATTATAAGTCTCTATGGTAGTTTTCTCCCTATGTCACTACTACATCATTATATACTTCAATACTATAGTCTATTTCATTAACTCCAACTCTTCTCACTCTTGAGCTCTTTTGTTGAGAATTAACCCCCAATATTTCAAAGAAATTGTAAGTCTTTAAGGTAGTTTCCTTCTTATGTCACCGCCTGTAACATTATTAACGATTAATTGACACTATTGTGTCAACGTATCATAGAAAAATTAATTCTGCAGCAGTAGTAGGTAACTATAATGAAGACATTGAGTAAGGAAATGTTTGAACCTATTCAAAGCCTCATGGAATGGTTCATCTTCCATTTGAGATAAAGTAATAATCTTTACTTTCAAGTTAGAAGAATTTTGATGAGAATAATTTTTTTTCATAAATTTATTGTATACATTTTCCTAACTTATCAAGGAGCCTGGAGGGAGAGACATTAGCTAAGCCTTAACCCTATCTTTGATAGCGTAGGAGAAACATCTCATTCTAACTTGATCCTCATTAAGTTCAAAGAGTAAAAGTTTTTACTCTAGGATGGCTCTAAAATAAGCCCAATAAAAGGTTTTTTTGTTTCATTACCCAACCTTCTTAACTGTTCTTTTAATATATTTATGTTGTCTATGAAAGTTTACAATATTTTTCAAAGGATCTCCTATCTCGCATAAAACTAAAAAAAATAACAAATAAAATCATATGTCAAAATAATAAATAAATAATAAAAATATAATATATAGATACAAGTAAATAATTACAATAATAAAAATAAGTAAACAATTATAAACAAGTTAATAAAAGAAAAAAAAATATACAAGTGACAAAAGTTATTACACAAAAATGCTAAAAAAATAAATAATGTAAAATAAAATAATAATAATGTAAAATAAAATAATAAAAGAAAATATTAAAAAGAATTAAAGTTAATAAATAAATAAACAGTTCAGTGCACAAAATACTCAAAAATGAATGAATTTAGTAAGTAAATAAATAACTAAAAATAAATTACAAAAGAAGAAGTTAAAATAAAAAAAAAACTAAAATATTTGTTTGAAATTTTAATTATTTTTAAAATTTTAATTTAAACAACTCATTAATATTCACAAAAATTCAAGAAAAGCACAAATTTATTTTTTAAGAATTTTGATAATATAAATTTAAAACACTATATTTTCCCCATATAATAGCGTCAAAAACTAAATGCATAAAAATTTGATAGTCAAATTTTATATATTTATGAAAAACTCACAACTGCACATATCACGTATAATAAGCAATAAGTTATTGTCAAGATCTAAAGAAAAACTACATGATTTTAAATAATTTGTCAAATGTCTTAAAAGCAAATACGAAAATAAAACCTAAACATTCTATCATAAAATTTTAATTTTGAAAATATGAATCTAATAGATGTAATTAAAACAATAAACAATAAATTCAATTAAAAAAAAATCAAGGTAGATATGCAATTAACAATTATTGGAAAATTTATGAAAATAATTATCTACTTAACCATGCTGAAAATTAATTAGATTAATAAAGTTATAAAATCAGGTTATTGATTTTATCTTTTAAGTATGAAAATATCCTTAGACGATGATCGTATTTTTTGTTAATTAAATCATCTAATATCTTTAAATAGAGATCATTAATTGATAGATTAAATTATACTTTATTATAAGGAAATAACAAACCATTTAAAACAATGCTTAGGTAGAGTCACTAATTTAAACCTTTATTTAAGGTGTCAAAATTAGATCTATATGAAAATTTTGAAACTTAACTCTCATATTTTGAATATATTATGAAAAATATATCGTCAATATATTAAATATTAATAAATTTTGTAATAATCTTGAATAAGAAAATAACCTCAATTTATTTTATAAAAATGTTCATGTAAATTAATCTTCACAAGCATGACAACAAAACTAAACCTCATAATTAAAATTAGTTAGACATGCTTAAATTTAATAAATGATAGTAGATTAAAAATAGAATTTAAAAAATACAAAAAGATTAATCTAAAATTTAATAAAAAAATACGATCTATAATACCAATTAAAGATATATGTGTGCGTTCTGTTCCATAAATGTGATCTTGATCCTCAATGCATTTTTAAATATGCAAATATCTTATGTATTTTCCTTGGATTGAAAAAAATTAAAAGATCTTCCATTTATTATTATGAGAAAAACATAACAAAATTCTAATGTATATTAAGTTTAAAACTATATGAAATAACTAGAGGTGATAATAATTAATTTATAGAAAAAGGCTAAAAATAGGGAATTTCAGGTGAATTAAATGAATACATGCTGCGACACAGACCTTTCCCCACCACGGTATGAGATACGTTGAGCTTCACCTGATTTCAAATAGAGAGGATCAAACCGCCTACTTAATCCACCCCACGATACAGAATGTAAAATGTGCTCCAGTGAATCATGCAGAGAGGAGCGCATGACACAATAAATATTGATCGTGGTACAAATACTTTACTTGAAATATTGCTTTGCATCCCTTACATACTTACAAGTATTATTTTATTAAGACATCCTTAAAACTTAGTGGGTGTTTACCATCTCCTAAAATTGACTTTTAGAGAACCTAATCAAACGAAGCTATTCAGTTACAAGTCAATTAGGTGATGTTATAAAGAAAAAAAGAAAAACCCATAAACATTTCGTAGGTTTGTCTATGGATTATTAAAGTATGTTTGGTTGTAATTTCGTTAAATGTAATTTTAGAGAGAACTGATTTTGGTAAAAAAACAGCTTCAAGAAGAAGCTAATAGTGTTTTTATTAGCAATTACAAAATTTTCTTTTCCAATTCTGAAAATGCTTTTGAAAAAAAATTTATATTTGGTTTTTAAATGCTTTTTTACTTTCATGAACGTTGTAACTTGATCGCAAAAGCAACAACTAACGTACCCATTATGTTGTAAGAATCTCTGAATACAAAAGTCACTTAGCTTAATTAACTTATATCATATTTCAAACAAGAACTATATATTTTTGATTCAAAGCGAGCAACCCTTTTAGCAAGTTGTTAATATATCCATATCAAAATACAATTGTAACATTTCTTATCGTATGCATCTAGTTAGCTTGTAGTTTTATTAGTTTATAGTGTTATGTATATATTTCTTATGGATGCCAAATTGATGTTGTATAATTATTTATTAATAAAAATATATACGGAGAAATTTGGGAAAAATACTCAAATGATATCCATGAGGATTAAATTATACTAAGAGTCTTTTTTTTCTAATTTTATATTTTAATCTCCTTTTTTTATAATTTAGCTCGTTATTCTTCAATTTTAATAAATTTAACCACGTATTTTAAATTAATCCAAAATTCAATATTATGAATCAAAATTGAGTGGAGCTTAAATTAGTTTAAATTAAATATTTTCATAAATATTTTCCAATTTATTTTAATGTTAAATTATAAATTATTTTTTATTAAATAAAAAAGTTCAAAATTTTAATTCATGCTAATTTAAAGAAAAATTACATTAATTATTTAATTTAAATAATTTAATCTCATAATTATTATATTGATTACCAAATTTCTCACAATTTTTGAAAAAAAGTTATAATAATCACATTAATATGTGTAAATAAGCACTTCAATCCTATAATTTTTGTGTTAAGTACATATAATCTTATTATTTATGAAAATTAGTAATACAGTGTATAAAATATGGAATTATATGTGATTAGATTTAATACTTTTGATTGATTAAAAGTTCTTATTTTAATAATTATAGGATTAAAAAAATATACTTTTCATAATAAAAGGATTTGTAGTGTTTAACTTATAAATTATAGAATTAAAATGTTTATTTTGAAAAAATTATGTGTCTAATTCAATAATTATGAAATTAATGTATTTATTTGATAAAAAATAGAGAAATTAATGAATTTTTGCTTGTTAAGGAATTTAATCATAGTGATAAATTTTGACCTTAATTTTAATTTTGGGATTAAATCTGTTAAAATTGAAAGATAAAGTAATTAAATCATAAAAAGGAATAATGAGAATATAATAAAAAGTTATATAGAGAAAATAAGAGTACAGTATAACTATGTTAATTAGCCAACAAGAATTCAAAAGAGAAACTTGCAATTATATTATTAAAAAAGAAAGAAAAAAAAAAAGATTACCGATCTATACTTTTATTTTTCGCCCTTTTACTCCATCAATACTAAGAAAAGAGAGAAATCATGTGCCGGTAATTCTCACAACTCACCGGAATTTCAATTCCGGAAAAAGTTCTTCCTTCATATACATCATCCAAGAGAAATTGTTTGCACGTACGGCAGATTTCACAAAATTTATATATAAATAGTACAAAAATGAGAGATAACATCCTCAAGCGAAGAGGTTTAAGATCTTTCGCTCTCCTTCATTTGCATGCGGATTAACCAAATTGCTATTAAAGCAACTTGTTGTCGTCACCGACTCTTCGGAAATCATCGACTGAGAACCAGGCCGACGGAGAGTGGTTCTAAACTCTGGCGTTTTGGCAATAAAAATTGGGGAGAGGCGGAGATCATGATCAGTAGCAGTTTTAATCGGTTCGTCAGTTAACTTGCATTTCTGAGAAGACGTGGATATGGAAGTGAAGAATCGGGAATTCGATTTCTGATCTCGAAGCATCCACATATCGGTACCAGTAACCTCGACATCAGATGTCTCATCGGAAGCTTGAGTCAGAGAACCGCCTCCTCCAGACGGAAGCTCCGGCATCGGCATCGGCATCAGATTGCCTCCTCGGAGAACTGTCTCAACTGCCGCTTGGCACACGTGCCAGTTTCCGGACCAGAGTAATCCTACGGCTCCGTTCACGGGGTTCACCGTACGTCCACACGCTTCGAATAAAAGTGATTGAAACAAATCTAAACGACACAAAACAAGAGCATCGAGAAGTCAGAAGTCAGAAGAAGAAAACGACAATGAAACATAGCAAATCAAGGTATGTCGTATGGAGAGTGATGGATTATTATAAATACATACCAGGACGCTGAGAATCAGGGACGGCGGAGATAAAGGACATGAGACCAGCACGGCCAAAGAACTTGGCAACAAAAAGGGTGGCATGGCCTTGGGCTTGTGGAGTCTCGATCCACTGCAAACATGGCCGTAAAATACACATGTCGCTACAACCTTTTCGGAGAACACGGCATCCATTGCAACTCATATCTCACTTCTGACTAACTCAACAAGGTAATCAAGTCTCTCTAATCTCTTTAATTCCTTTCTTGTTTATTACTTATTAGTCCTGATCAAAACTCAATAAAATGATATCAAATCATAACAATTAATTTCTTTGAGCCCAAGAAAAAAAGAAGATAAATTAAAGAAGAGCCAGAGAACATAGAACAAGGGAAATAAAGGCGAGGAAGATAGAGTGGAGGGATATATTAAAAAAAAATGGGGAAAGAGAAAGTGAATTAGGGTTAACTAAAGAGTTGGTTAGACAGGAGAGTTTAAGCTATTATAATAGTAATGTTTGGAAAAAGTATTATTAATATGTGTATAAATTTAAATATAAATTTATTTAATATTAGTATTTTTTTTATAAAATAAAAAATGTAAGATGTAATCCTTACTACCTTTTTTTAAATAAGTCTTTTATTTTTTTTATTATAAAAAGTATGTATATTATGAATTGTTTCAGATTTATATTTTAATTGAAATCAAATAAATATAGCCAATTTTAAGTAATTTACTGAACACTTTAAATTGCATTAGGTAGATTAATTTTTATATTTTACTTTTTTCCCACTGTAAAGTTTTATATTAATTTTTTTAATAATTATTGTATAAATATATGTTTTAGATATTATTTTTTAAATATTGATTAATTTAAATTTTAAAATATAAAATGATTTTTAATTTTTTTGGGATGATGTTTTGTACGTATATGAGTGATGCTTGCAGGAGAAGGAGAGAAGGAGAGAGATTCCAATGTCTTGGCGCAGGCGGCTCCGAGTTTCCGCGAATGGTTGTTCTCTTCTGTTGATTGCATAGTACAAGGTTATTGGTGAGATGACATATTATTTAAAAAATAAGAATAAAGGTTTAATGACGTGACAAATGTTTTTAATTAATAATAAAATAAAAATTATAATTAAAACGATTCATAGATCTTTTACACTAAAATATATTATATTAAAATTATAAAGATAATTAAATGTTATTAAAGTAATTTATATTATATTCTAATTCATAAAATATATAAATATTATAAAATTATGTACTAACTAATGGAGAGTCTATATACCACTATAAATTAGGAAAAGTTAGAGAAAAAATATAAACAAAATAAGAAAAGTAAGTCAATTTTTTTTTAGTTAAATAGATTAAAAATTTAAGAATAATTAATAAAATAAATAGTAAAAAGAAAAGTAAAAGACAGGAAAAGAGATCAGATTGAATTTTGTTTGATGTTTGTTATTTACGAGTTTTTTTTAATTTTTATTCTTATATATTTTATTTATTATTTGATTTATATTTTTTAATTTCTTATTTTTTTTAAATAATTACTCCCTGACACATATATTGAAGCTCCAACTTTTTATATTTGATATACCTAATTAGTTTAGGTTTCATTAACTTTTTAAATTCATTTTTTAAATAATGATTAGATAAGTATGTTTAATTTTTTAATTAGCTTAAAAATTAGTGTGTTTATTATATATATAGTGTAAATTTTTTTTTATCTAAAAATTAGATCCGCTTCAACCCACACAGTTCTCACTGTGTCCGCCCCCATCTACAAATTTTCCCCAAGTTGAAGGATGAATTGGTTCAATCTTAAAAGTTAAAAAAGATAATATCAAACCTCATAGTAAAAGTGTATCCCGAGTCCTTTTCTTTAAGTTTATGGTGTTGTTCAATACCTAGTTTTTATATATATAAACTGTTTTAAGTATTTACTTGTAAAAAGAGTGATAGTTGATACGAAGTTAATTTTTTATATAATTTTTTAAATATTATGAAATAAATATTTGATACATTACTTATATTTTTTTTATGTATTTTATATAAAAAATTAATTTTTAATTACAAAAAATACTCAATATTTAAACTTTTTTTATGTAGCTAAATATTTTAAATTAAGCAATAGTTTTTTTTCATAAAAAACCAATTATTTTTTTATATAAAAAACAATTACTTTTATCAAACAATTATTTTTCAATATCTAAGGTATAATTTTGACATTTATCAACTCAATCATATTTTAATTAATAATAAAATAATGAAATTATCATGAGTGTTATTATAATGGTGTATATTAGATAATAAAAAAATTATTTAAGTTTTATTGAAAAAGTTGTTTAAGTTAAAAGTTTTGAAATTTTTTTATTTTTTTTAATTAAAATTACTTTATTATGTATATATATATATATGCTGAAAAATATATGAATATGACGTGTAACAAATGTTATAATGTTATATTTAAAGAAAATTATATAAAAAGTTAAATTTGTTATTAGTTGTAAACTTTTTACACAAATAAATGATATATATATTTATATATTTATTTATTTCAGATACCGTTTAGTAGTGGAATTTAAATCATGTTTTTAAGTCCCCTTATTTCTAAAAATATTAATTTTTTTTTATCTAATTTTCATTCAATATAATAAAATAATATATTTATATTTTTCACAATAATATACATAATGAAGTAATTTTTATTTAAAAAAAATTATTCAAATTTTTTTATACTTTAATAATATTTTTTAAGTTACTGATAATTGTTGTTATTTAAAAAAAATGATAAATTTTTAATTGTTTTTAACTCGCACTTTTTAATATTAATTTTTTTAACTAAAAGACGCTTCACGTTAGAGCTAAGGGATATTTATGATGAGATTTTTTTTTTGATGCCTTGGGAGAGTGTATTTTATTCGAAATAGAGGAAAAAAAAAAGGATAAGAATGATATTTAGGACAGAGTTCTAAGTCTATATTTTTATTAAAAATACTGAAAAAAAATAATTCAAGCCACAAGTAATTTTGGGTTGTCGCTTGTTCTTTTTTTAATTATTATTATTATTATTATAAAACCACTAAGACGTCATCATAATTTAATGAAAAAACTTGAATATATATATTTTTTATATTTGCTTATAAATTTATATTTAAATCTGTATTTATATTAATTATAGTGTAATAAATAATCGTATAATTTTAAAAATAAAATATTTATTTAATTTTCAAAAAACATTTAACAAAGTATTAGATTCCTCTCTAACCAAAAGCAACAAGGCATTTTGCGCATTGCTCATCTCTGATAGGAGAAAAACAAGTAATGAAGAAGAATAAAAATAATAAAAAGAAGCAGAATCACTATTATTATTTGATTTAGTGAGAACTGAATCACGGTTCAACAAATAATTTAAAGTGCTCCCTTCTTTTCATTACGCATTGAAACGCAGAAAATGGACGGATTTAAATTAATAATAAATTTTACTGAATTTTGTAACAAATTTCTTACTTTATGTTATTTTTGGAGGAAAAAAAACATTACTAATAATTTCAAATTTTACCTAATAATTTCAAATTTTAATATTTTAAAAATAGAAATACTGCTACTATATAAGCAAAAATTGTTCCGAAAATAAGCTTACTTTTAGTTATTACTAGTCAACTCATATGTTTTTCACTTATGTTATGTTGGTATAATTTATTATAATTGAATAAATTTTTTAATTATTAGTGATATAAATACGTTTATATCTCTAATTTCAATAAATATTAAAAATATTTAAGATATTTTTTATATAATATTTAATAAAAATTTAGAGATAGGATTATATTACTAATAACATAATTTGATGAAGAATAATTGTTTATGTTATTTGTGATAAATAACCTTCTATAAAAATATTAATAATTATAATCTTTTCAATATATAATTATCAATATTTTAATTAATAATAATTTATTATTTAATTGATTAAAAAATAAGATTTAAGATAATCAATTTTAAAATAAAATAATTATTTATGTTAGTAAAAGTAAATAATCTTGAATAAAAGATAAATAAATATAATCTAGATAATCTAGATAATTTTTAATATATTTAGTAATTTATAATTTATTATTTAATTGATGAAAAAATAATTATTTTTTATTTAAAATAAATAATATATAAAAAGATAAATAATTATATTATAGGTAATTATTAATATTTTATTTAATAATATAAAATTTAAATAAATTATATAATAATTAATAACAATAATAATCATTATATAAAATATGTAGTTACAATTCCCAAGCCGTAAGATTGTAATTACATGTTTGTTAGGTTATAAAATATAGGTTAAATGTAATTATATTTAATTAAATTATATTATATTATAATTATTTTATAAGGATATTTTTTTATATTATAGTTGAATAAAATTAATAATAAATATTGTTTTAATAATTTATATTTAAAATAACATTTAATTTATTTTATGTAGTTTTGTTATTTATTAAAATAAATTTTTATAAAATTTATTAAAATTAATATTTAATTTATTTTTATATTTTACTAATATTTTTTTAAAATATTTTATTTTGAGATTAAAAAAATCAAGATACATAATTTTACAAATATAATTTTAGATATGTTAAATAACGTATCCAATACAATTTAGATTTATACCCACTATTAATACTAAATTTCTACAATTTTATATTTTATAAGTCTTATTAAAAATTATATAATCAATATTATTTTATAATTTTTTTATTAACTTAATTTAATGTATTTTTTCTCTTTTACACTACATCAAATTTCTCTATCAATTTTTTTTATTTTTTCTCACAAATTTTTTTTCTTTTTTTTTCCTACTTTCTCGCTTGCATTTTTCCAACTCTTTCTTTCTCACCATCAAACTCTACGGTGTTTTTGGCTGCTTCCCTTTCGTCGACGATGACACTAATTGGCTCAGATAAGCTTTTGACTATTTCTTTAACATCTTCTCTATTTTATCTCTGTCCAATCTCAGTTTCTCTATGTTATTTTTGACACTTAGTTTATTCGATACAGTTGATTTTAACTTTTTTGGAGTCTTGTGGACTGGAACTACTTGATTATGGTTAAGATTCTCTTTGTTCTACGTCAATGTTATGCAATATTTTTGTGTTTTGGTATGTTAATAATTATTACATCTCATTTTATTTTTCTCGGGAATTTTTAGGAGCATCAACATCAAGTTTTCTTTGTTAAATTTTTGAGAACTTTTAAAAATAAATGAAGTTTCTACCACCCGTAGACCAAGAAAATTAACAAATGTTGTTAGTTAGAATGAGATCCAAGATTTAGGTATCTTACTACATAAATTAGATCTTTTACACCTTAGGATCTTACTATCTTCTATTTGTTTTTTTGTTTTTATTTATGGGTAAGTGCACCATGAGATCTTGAACCAAATCCTAGGGTGTAGATAATCCCACAAAGAAAAGGCTTCACTTTTTTAACTTGTTTTTTCCTGTTTAATATTTTGTTTTAAGAAAACTAAGATATCATGATAAAATGTATTTCTAAGATTTGGGATTTTTTTGGAAAGACCAATTATTGCTTGTGTGATTTACAAATGCCATCTTCAATGGAGATCATTTGAAGTTGAAAAAACGAGTATTTTTGATCGCATAATTCAAAAAATAGCCTTAGCCATCGAGGTAAATTTACAAGCTCTTATATGTTTCTCCATATTTGCAATAATGTACTACAAGTTATATATATGGTCTGAGTTTCATCCCTATTAAAGTTGGCAACTTAAGTTTAGGATAGCAATGGTTCATTAGCTTATTGGTTATCAAATACTTCAAATTTGTTGTTCTTGCTTCAATATACACTCAAGGCTAATGGTGTTGTTAGCTTGAAACCATTGGAGGTCCCTTCCACATGGAAAAGGAAGAAAATAAAAATATTAGTTGCAATCATATTTGACAAATGTATATAATATTTTTTTGACTAAAATTTGTTTAGCTATGTGGCCAATTTATGGCCACATAAAGGATAGAAAATTTTGCATATAAATAGGCAATGATTTTGCCTTAGAGATACATATCAACAAACCAAAAGAAGAGAAGCAAAGAAAAACTAAAGGAACAATTTCTTTTGAAGTAAAACAATGTTGTGTGTGTATGAAAGTGGAAGAGAATATCTTATAAAAATATTGAGATATTTTTCTAAAAGATGAGTGACAAAATAGTGAGTTAGGGAAACACTTATGTGACACTATTTTAGGTTTATCTCAATTTGTTGTATTGTCTCTCACTTTGTACCCATCAAATTTATTAGTAGAAGAAATATTTTTTGAAGTTTGTCCCATGAATTTTGCCCAAATTAAAGAATTAACCATGTTAAATTGCCAGTGTCATTGTTTTACTCTATTGAATTTATTTTATTTGTACCCGTTGTGCCTAATAATTGGTATCAAAGCCAATCTAGTAAAATTATTACTATGCTCTGTGGTTGCAACATAGACTGATCTACCATATTAGAAAAAGTTGTATTAGGTCTGGAGTGTACTTATTTGTAGAAAAAAGAAACACAACGAAGAAAAAAAATGTCAAGCCAAAAGGTAGATATTGAGAAATTTAATGGCAATAATAATTTCCCTTTATGGAAAAGGAGGATGAAAGATATTCTCATTCAATATATGGTCCATAATGCATTGTTGGGGAAAGAAAAAAAGCAGCAACCGTCACCGAGGAACAGTGGGAGGAGATAGATGAGATTGCAGTTAGTATAATCCGTCTAAATCTCTCAAACAGTATCTTACAAAATATTGAATTAAAAAATTTCAAGGCTATAAAAGAAACATGAGAGACTCTAGAAAACATATACATGTCAAAGAACCTTGCTAATAAATTTTATTTATGAAAGAAGCTATATCAGATGAGGAAGGAAGATAATGTGAGCATGATGCAACACGTTATCAATTTCAACAACAAGCTATTTCACTTAGCAATATTCAATGTAAGTTTCGGTGATGAAAAGAAAGTTGTGATGTTACTGGCATTACTACCCTCGTCATATAATCATCTCACAACAACTCTGACTTATGCGAAAGACAAGATGGAGTTTGAAGTTGTTGTAGAAGCCCTGTTGTCATATGAGAAACAGAACATGGAGATATATTTAGAAGCACAAACCCTTATTATAGAGTCTAGAAGAATGAGACAATATAGAGAACAGAAATCCAAATGCCATCACTATAAGAGGAAAGGTCACATCAAGAAATTTTGCCTAATCTAATATACAACTCATGGTTTACAATTACAAAGGTAGTACATGCTACATATGCCTATTTCCATCTCCACCACCTACAACAACATGCCAAATATGTTCTGAAAATGGTGTCCTAGGAGTTGGTAAGTGAAATTTCTATTCATTGGTTGTCTAGGTTAACATTATGTAAATTATACCTTAATATGTTCTATCTTGAGTAATGGAAGTTTTCTTGAATGGTGGAAGAATAAAAAGGAGCTTTAAGAGACATTTGAAAGTTTCCTATGAATGATAGAAGAGTGCTTGAAATATACTTTATTGCAACATTAATTAAGATATGAAAGTTGTGTACTTGTTGGAATTTTCAACCCCATACATATTTTATTATGATTGTACCATTAAGTTATATGAATCTTTTGTGGTTCTAAATATGCTTTGGCTTCTTACGCATGATTTAAAATTTTAGTTCTTGGTATTATTGGCTGTCTCCAAGCTCTTGAGACTATTAAGATTGCAAGTGAATTTGGTGATCCTTTCACGAGGCAGATGCTTATACTTGATGCATTGTCTGTAAGGATTAAAATTGTATGCTTATAATTCCTCTTTTCGTTAGATTGTGTAAAAAGAAATACAATAGTAGAGATGGCTGAAGAAGTTGGTATTCCTAGACTAAGTGCTTTATGAGATGTAGAACACACATGGTGCTTAATGAATACAAATAGCTCATTTAGATACTTTCTTTAACTACTTTAACGATCTAATTGTTTGAGATGATATCATACATAGATAATGATCAATGATTGTATGACATTATGCAGATTTTAAAGAAAATATGTGATCATTAGCTTTTTTTGACAAAGCTATAGCAAGAGGATGTCCATGTAGTGGAGAATTAGCAATGCATATAGCAGATGCTGTCAAGGAAGAAGATTTTAAAGAAAAACATGACAATGGGTTATGCAAAATATCTTTCATATTGATTTAAATTGTGGACAATTTGATTAGTATTATTATCGGTAAATGTTTTACATGTATTTCACATTTTGAAATACTTTAATTAGCTAGCTATAGTAAGGCTTTATTATATTTTATTACGTATATAAACTCTCAAATATAATTACACTCTTAATTTTAATATAATGATTTTTAATTTTCTCAATTTTTAATTTTATTGTAATTTATTGAAAAATGAGGTTAATTGAGATGTATATGGTTAGGATTTAAGTGTAGCCGAGACAATAGACATATTATTTGGTTTCAATCTTTTATAAGACCGCGACTAAATGTATGTCTATGGCCTTGGTCTTTTAAATATCATGACTAAATGGTATATCTATGACCTCAGCCTTTTATAAGATCGAGACTAAATGTATGTCTATGGTTTTGGTCTTTGAAAGATCGTAACTAAATGGTATGTCTATAGCCTTGCCTTTTTATAAGATCGAGACCAAATGTATGTCTAGGGTCTCAGTGTTTTAAAGATCATGACTAAATGGTATGTTTATGACATCAATATTTTATAAGATTGAGACCAAATATATGTCTATGGTCTCTATCTTTTAAAGATCATGACCAAATGGTATGTCTATGACCTCAATCTTTTATAAGACCATGACCAAATTGTATGTCTATAGTCACAATCTTATAAAAGACCATGACCAAATTGTATGTCTATAGTCACAGTCTTATAAAAGACCAAGATCAAATGATATATATATATATATATAGTCTCGGTCTTATAAAAGACTATGACCAAATGATATGTCTATAACTTTGGTTAAAAAATGAAGATCATAGGTAAGAGTCTATAATCCCTCCTACTTAGGCCTCGATTTTTATAACCGTTGCTATAAATGTATGGTCATTGTTAAAAACCGAGGTTATATATCAATTTTGTTAGTAGTGATGCCTCAAATTATGATGACTCGTTTTTGCTTGAAAACATAAAGGAATTATTATAATAATAAAAATATCAAAGAAAATTAAAAATGTTTAGTTTGCAATTATGGGTAATTTCGTTGATATAAGAAAAAAAACTAAAAAATATGTTTCAAAAAATAAAAATAAAAATGATAAAAACATATATTAGTTTTAAAAATAATACAAATGTCAAAAAAGGTTATCTATATGGTTTATCACTATGAACACTCTTATTGATGTAAGAGAGAGAAAAAAAAGTTTTAAAAAATAAAAATGAAAATATCTAATAAAATATTTTTCAAATAATAAGAATAAGCTAACTCCTTCTTTAAGTATAGAGTATAGATATAATAACCCATATAGTTACTCTGAAATATATGATATATTTTTGGATAATTATTTTTTTTATGTTTTTTAATTTTTTTATTTGGTTGAAATCATGTTAGCTTAACTACATATGTTGCAAATATCACTAGAAAGAAGGTTTGGATGAGTTATTTATGAGACTAAGAACACATGATAGTCAACAAGAGCATATGAATTTACTTGATTTAGGCTTAATTCAAGAAAACTTCTCGAAGTCCTATACTAAAACTCACAATTTGATAGTTCTTCTAAATTTTCTTCTCCTAATATTTGACAACCTTCCAACCATAATTTATCAAATAAACTTAAGAATCAAACCTTTGAAAGAACTCAGTGTTAGATATATAAGAAGTATGGACATAATGCAATACATTGTTACTTTAGATACTCATCGTCTAAAAATAATAGAGCACTAAACCAAAACACTCAATCCAAAAATTGTGGTCCAGTACTTGAATCAAATATCACTTAGTTACATGAAACATATGGTATTGATTGCTTTGAAAATATTGCTTCATGCCCTTAGAATATTGCTCTATAGGCCTTACTTATAACTACTATGCCTTTAGCTCCTAATGCCTAGCAATGATTTATGGACACAGGAGCTACACAACATCTTAATTCTACTTCACATGATCTATGTCTTTATATAGGCAATGCATCAATATTACTTGGTAATGGAACTAGTATTCCTATATCACATTCAAGAAGTATATATTTGTCTTGTAATACTTGTTATCTAAAGTTATAGAATCTTCTTCGTGTTCCTTAATTGGATAAAAAATTGATTTTTGTTAAGAAATTATGTGAAGGCAATAATGTTGCTATCGAGTTTTTTCTTACCACATTTTGTGTAAAGGATTCAAAGACTAAGACTATTATCTTAGTAGGGGGAACTAAAGATGGCCTATATCAACTACCAAGTGCTCAAGGACATCAGTTTACAAACAATGTTTTGTTGCATGATCGATTAGGTCATCCCCATTTGGATATAGTAAAACATGTAGCTAGAAGTATGAACAAGTATCTTTATCATACTAGTGATTCTGATGTATGTAACTCACATCAAATGGCTTAATCGTATAGGTAACCTATGACTCTTGTATACAAAAAGATCTTTACAACCTTTTGATATAGTTAATATGGATCTATAGGGTCTTTATCCTTTGTCTTCTTCTTAAGGCATGAGGTATTTCTTTCTTTTGGTTGATGATTGTATATGATTCTTATGGATATATATACTAAATAATAAGTTTCAAGCTACTTCCATTTGTTAGCATTTTCAATATCTAATTGAAAGATAACTTTAACCCAAAATTAAAATTTTTAGAGTGACAGAGGTATTAAATTAAAGGCTTTAGAGACTCATATGTTTAACGGTGGTTTCTTACGTAGGTTATCATGCCTTTATACACCATCTCAGAATAATGTTATTGAGAGAAGAAACATGCAAGTAGTAAGGCTAGATTTCTATGATAATGAGATCAAATGTTTCGATATTGTATTGGGATTATGCATTTAAACATCAATTCATTTAATAAACAAGATACCCTTTAGGAGTTTCGATTATCACATTCTTTTTGATTTTTTATTTCAGTTTAAGCCTCATCAAACATATCTTAAACCTTTAGTTGTTCATGCTATATTTTTTTGAGACTATATAGTCACAATATGCTTAAGTCTCAATCATTACCTTATGTTTTACTTGGATATGCATCTTAGCATAAAAGTTTTTGGTGCTTGGAACCATATTTTGACAAAGTGTACATATCTATTCATGTGAGATGTAATGAACATATTTGTCCTTCTCTCACACCTAAGTTAACACACCTATATAGTAATCATCATATCCCCAGTCACCTTCCTTTGTTACTATTCTTATTACCTTTATACCTGTCTTAGTTTTTATTCCTAACCTTGCTAGTTTTGTTTCAATGTAGGTTGTTCCTAACCCTATAAGTTTTGCTCTAATGCAAGTGCTCCACTTTCCACTTCACATCATCCTTCTTTATCTTCTAGTTTCAAACTAAGCTTATCCTTGATAAATATAAATATAGTGTTGGCTAAGGCATTTCAACAAAATAGAAGGCACTGGTTATACCAAGACATTCAATCCAATTGTTAAACCTATAGCCAATAAGATTATGCATAGTCTAGCTCTTTCTCAAAGGTGGCTTGTTCGACAACTTGATATCAACACAATATTCTTGAATAAACATTGAAGAAATGGTTTACATGACTCAACCACAAGTGTTTATGCGTCTTCAGTTTCCTTATTATATATGTAAGCTAAAAAAACGTTATTTATGGTTTAAATCAAGTAACAAGAGCTTGGTTCCTCAAGCTTAGTAGTTGTTTGACTGATTGAGGTTTCAAGTGCTCTTACAATGATGTTTCCATGATGATATATTATGAAATTGGTGCATGTTTTGTTTTCTCATTTATGTTAATGATAGTCTTATAACAAGAAATAAAAATGCTTTTATACAGGGCATTACCACCAAGCTCCATGCAGTGTTTTCACTTAAAGATCTTAGTGAGACAAGTTTCTTTTTGGGCACAAAAGTAGTGCGTACAACTATAGGTTTTAACTTTAGCTGCATGATTCCAAATCCACTTCTACCCCAATGATTACAAGCTATTCAATGTCTAAAACTGATGGCACAATCTTACAAAATACTACTCAATACAAAAACTATCATAGATACTAGGGGTGTCCATAAACCGGACCAAACCTTAAAACCGGACCGGATCGGACCAAACCGAACGGTTTTACTAATCAAACGGTCCGATCCGGTTTGTATTAATTTTAAACCGTTCAAACCGGACCGGACCAGTTTAATAATATATTAAAATTTTTACATTATTCTTCATTAAATTATAAAAAAATCGAACCAAACTGGGAATAAAACCGGACTGAACGGTTTTATAAGTCAAACGGTCCGGTCCGGTTTTTATTTCTTAAAACCGTTTCAAACGGTTCGGTTTGATCCGATCCGAGTAATATGAACGGTCCGATCCGGTTAAATTTTTTTTAGGAAAAACCGGACCGAACCAGACCATGGACACCCCTAATAGATACATTACAATATTGCACTCTTATAAGACTTAAAATAATTTTTTTAGTAAATAAAAACTGTCAGTTTCTTCATCAACCAACTGATACATTTTGGACTGTTGCTAAACGATTGTTGAGGTATCTTAAGGGTACTTAGGAACATGGTTTGTTTCTTGCTCAATCTGAAAGCTTTGCCTTGATTGCCTATAATATTAGTACTGACTATCTATCTAAACATTCTATTTTTCATGCTAGAGCTAAACATATTAACATATTTTTTACTTTATATGAGAGAAAGTTGTAATTGGTTCATTGCGTGTAAAGTACACTCCTACTAATGAATAAATTGGTAATATAATGACTAAAGCTCTTGGTGACACTTGGTTTGGAGAACTTAGAACGAAACTGAAAGTTCTTAAGAGGCTTTTGGACTAAGGGGAAATATTATCTTAAGTGTGTATGTTATTTGAGTAAGCATATAGGTGTATATGGGTGCTTTAGAGTTTATTAGATGCACTACTTTAATAGAATGCTCTAATAAGAGTATTCTGTATAAAACATGTAAAAAGAAAAATTCAATAAGATTTTATAATGTGTATATTCATCACTTTATTTCTCTCTTCTCGCCCTCTTTCATTTATGATTTGTCATGATTTATCAAATGTCAAACTTTTTTCTTACACCTATTAAGGCTATATTTTTATTTTTTATAAGACTAAGTCTATGATATCTTGATAGTTTATCCTTATCTTTATCGTAGGATATTCTTACCATAGTAGAAAAAATAATTGAGATATCAAACTATTCTGTAAGACTTGGCATTTACTTTTTTTTTTTTTTGTAGAATTTGATTGACACTCTAGAATAACAAAGTTTTTTTTATTTTTTATTTTAAAATTTTTATACCTTTTTTTTTATCTATTTGTAGTTTTTTACGTAAGGATTATAATGGTTACATTTTTTATTTTTGATAAATTTGATATTTATATTTTCTATTATAATTTAAATTATTTCTTTATTATATTGTATATAAAAGTTGTAGATATTTTTTTATTGTTGTCATTCTTTCTCTTATTTATTTATTTTATTTGTACACTAATAAATATTAAATTATTCATATAATATATATTATGAATAGTTGTATTTATTAGTCTTATTGAGTATTGACTTTATATTAATACCATTCAAAAATTATTTTAATCATTAATGGTAATAATTCATGCGATTCGTGCTTATTGATACGATTGAGAACATCTAAGTATACATGATCATGTATAAGTGATAATTAATTTAAGAATAAAGGTTATCGTATCCATAAAAATTTATTACAATGTCTACTCCTAATTATTAGTTCATTGGTAAGTTACTTAAAGTTAGTAAAATGAGATTTTGATTATTTTTGAAGAAAATAATGTAAAACAACAAGGTAAATTGTCTAAGAATATCGAGAGATATGTGATTTTGAGATTATCCACACCAATATCCTACAATTTAATTAAATATGTCATGAATGAAAATTAGTTTCTTATGTTCTAAATTACTTTTATAATTTAAAACCTTTAATGAATTCTTAACTTTACTTTTAAAAGTCTAGGTCTACTTAATATTTCTCAGCTTTTCTTTCCGTGTAATTGATTAATGATATGATAATTAATAAACATACATCTTGAAAAACCTAAAGGTATGCTTACTAGACTTAATACATTCATTGCATTAAGATCTAAAAAGATGATATGTATACTAGGTAAGATTATAACAATCATTTAACCTTAACGTAGACATTCAATCATACTTATGACAATAACCATTAGGTATAACTTCGAATAAGAATATTAGTGATTACTTACTAACATCTTAGAATATATATAAACATATTCATGCAACAAAATAGTTGTATACCTAATTCATAATATGCATAGTCTTAGCATTTAAACATAGAATTGAACAATCAAGAATCAAGAATTGAAACAAATTTATCATGATATTAAATTAATTAAACCATAGTTTAGGACTTGAAATGTTTCACCATCACATTATTAGTTTAACTAGACATGGATTCTACAAGAATTATCATCATACTCATGAAAACTAAATAAAAAAAGAATAAGAAAAGCTTATGAAAATCTTCAATATTTTCTTCAAAATCTCTTCCAAGAGTTGCCTTAGATATGTCTTTGATCTCTCTTATTCCTTACAGTAATTATTATGTTTTGAAAACCCATTAGGTTGTTTATATATTTTATTTTTTAGCCTAATCCATGATGGATTATAATTTGACTAATCTAATAGCTAGGATTAAAAGTTGGTGCTAAAAAACACTAGATTTCAGTGATGATTGGACTGCTCAATTGATCGAGACTCTTTTTGATCGATTTAACCTAGAATGATTTCCAACTTGAGAGCTCTCGATCGAGACCTTCTCGATCAATCTAGCTTTATTTTTCGTTCTTCCCCTGATTCCTCGATTGATCGACCAATTTCTTAAACTATCTAGCCTGTCTCGATATGTCTAGAAATGACTCAATCTTTCTAGACTATTTTAGCTCTAATATACATTTTTGCATTTTGTTTTTACTCATTTTTTCTCCTAATGCTTGTATAAGATACAATAATCACATAAAATATATAAGAAATAATAATTCATTATAAATATGTGAGAATTAATTCACAAATATATGTATAAGATGATGCCAATCACTTACCCATTTAATACAAGTTGGAACCCGTCAATTCATATATGAGAAAATCATATTTATGTTAAATTAATCATTTCATGGCTCATATTTCATATAAATAAAAACAAAACATTTAACTAACATATATTATGTTGACGATAAATACTTATAAAATGTTTATTTAGTTCGATCAGATTGTATCTATTGGGTTTATTTCATATTTTTTTCTTAAATATTAATAAAAATATATATTAATTAAATAAGTTTATCTATATTGTTTTATATTTGATTTATTTATTAAATAAATTTATGTAAGTCTTATCAATATTGTATTAAATTAATCATGTTTGTAACATGTTTGGATTGTGTTATACTGTTACAAATGATCATACCCATTTATCATAAAATAGTTAATATTTTATATTTATTCTTTACTAAAGTAACAATTAACTATTTATTTTAAGTATATTCCTCCGGACCTGTACAAAATTTAAACATCAAATTTTTACCTTGTTATAATAAAAACAAGTTAAAAAATTATATTTAAATAACTTTTTTTTTCTAAAATAAATAACTTTTAAATAATACCGATCAAATCTTGATAATTAACATTATTACATGCTTATTAAATTTAAATCACACAGTCGTCCAAAACTAGTTAATATAAACAAACAATCAAAACATATCGCTTAATTTGTCCATAAATAGTATTTACATGGTATTGGAATATATAGAATATATTACTCTTAGTGTTTGTTATAGTTTGCACTAGAAAGCATTGTACACGTGTATGTAATTAGTCACTCTTAGAAACTAATTGTATCATGTCTGATATATACTCAATACTAGTGATTTGTATCTTACTTTTCATCCTTCATAGTTTCAAAAATAATAACTAGTGTTGTCTTTCTACTCTTGGTATTGTTAAAACATTGAATGGTATCAGGGCTCTTTTCGTTCATCAATGGCGAACATAAATTCGAATGGGCAAAGTTATAAAGATACTATCACTCAAGCTCAGTCTCCTCCTTAGGTTCTCCATGATGGTTTTACTAAAGAAAAAAAACAGAACTGGAAACTGAACAGATACACAAGACTTTGCAATGCTTAACTTCCTGCATCATTTTCTGGTTTTCTTATATATATATAAGCAAATACAAAATCATAACTGCTATATGAAAGGTTACATCCACTAAATAAAAAAACTGGAATCTAAATAACTGCTCACTAAAAATAACCTCTATACTTTGCTGAAATAAACATAATAAACCAATTACAACAAGATTAACTCTATCATTCTCCTCCTTAAGCTTGTTGTTCTTTATTGACATTTTTCACACCAATCTTTCCTCTCATTTCTTGAAACTTTATCCTTGCTAGTGACTTTGTTAAAATATCAGCACGCTGGTCTTCTGTGCAAACATGCCGAACTTCAATCAAACCCGACTCAACATTGTCTCTGATATAGTGGAATCGAGTATCGATATGTTTACTCCTTTCGTGATGAACTGAATTCTTGCTTAAAGCAATCGCGGACCGATTATCGATCTTTAGAACCACTTTCTTAACCTCGATCTTAAGCAAATCGCCCAACAATCGTCCCAACCATACTCCTGGACACGCCGCTGCATTACGCAGCGATGTACTCGCTTCACACATGCAAGACAAGGCAACCACTTTCTGCTTCTCGTGAACACCAACTAATAGGATTTGACCCAAAGAAAAACATCAAACCCGATGCGGCTTTTCCCGTCATTAGCATCACCGCCTAAATCGCCATCGAATAACCAATCAACTCCCGGATTTTCTTCTTTCTTCTCATACACACAACCGAAGTTCAATGTTCCTTTCACGTACCTTAGTATGTGCTTTATGCGCCATGTGTTCCGTCGTGGGTTTCTCCATAAATCTACTCACCATACCAAATGCAAATGCCAAGTCCGGACGCTACAGGTAGATATCTCAAACTACCCACCACACTTCACAGAGTTACATCAACAGTAGGATTGGTGCTTTCTTGTTCAATTTCGACGAGGCTCCACTCCGAATACGCGCTGATCAGATTGCGCCCCATCCCACACTTCTCTAACACCTTCTTTGCATACGCCGCTTGGTTTAGTAGTTCTTGTAGAAGACTCAAACACTTCGATTCCCGCATAATAAAGTGAGTAGTCCAATATCACTCATGCTAAACAACCCTTTCATCCGAGACTTAAACTGGCCAATGTCTTGATTGCTTTCTCCTGATGATTAAATCATCCACGTATACCCCAACAATTATCCTTCTTCCTTGATATTTGGCAAGATACCGTACGCTTCTAAATCGCACTCTCTCAAAACCGATTGCTTTTAATGTTTTATCCAGCTTTGTATTCCACGCTCGTGCTCACAGTAAACCATAGAAGCCAGGCAATTTCAAGCACTCCATGCTCTTTCCCCTTTATCTCAAAACCCGGTGGTTGAATTACATAAACATCCTCTTCCAGATCACCGTTAAGAAACGCTGATTTTACATCCATATGATGCACTTCCCATCCTTTCTGCGCAGCAATTGAAATCAGCAGCCTTACAGTTTCTAACCGTGCAACAGGAGCAAATACTTCGTCAAAATCAATGCCTTGCTTTTGAACATACCCCTTCGCTACCAATCTCGCCTTGTGTTTCACTATTCTGCCTTGAGTATCTTTCTTCAATTTATAAATCCACTTCAAACCCACTGGCTTTTGATCTGGTAATGCAACAGGTCTCCAAGTTTTGTTTTTCTGTATACTGGATATTTCTTCCTCCATAGCTTTTCTCCAAGCTGAATCTGTCTTGGCTTCTTCATAACTCGATGGCTCCTCCTCTCCCAAGAAACACTCGAGTATTCCAACCAACGAAGTTTCATCATACGTACTTTTGATATCTCGTTTTCTCTTCGCCCTATTTCCGATGCCTCAGTCATGCGATTTTCAGCTTGACATATGTTCACCGTAAAATGGAACCTGAGCTCAGGCTACACCGTAATCGGACACTTGGGCTCTCCCACCGTACGCAGGGTGATTTCTTGATCAAACTCGTCAGGGTGATACCAGTGTCGGATGTTGTCTCTCTTCTTCAATCCGCCGTTTACATCAAATAACCTATGGATAGGAAAATAAATCATGAGAAAATGTCACTTCTTACTTTTGTTTCTACAAAGCTTGTTTTTGCACCAATTCCACTTATTTTCTTCATCAAACACGGCATCTCGTGTTACCACCACTTGTTTTGATTTAGATCAAACATCCGGTATGTTTAGTGTTCACATCATATCCAATAAATACCATAGGCTTACTTGGCCTCGCTAGTTTTGGAAGACGAGGTAACAATCTTCACATTTAGCAATACATCCAAAACCCGTACAGATGTCCTACTCTTGGTTTTTCGATTGTAATAAGCTTCATAGTGAGTTTTATCGACAAGGCTCTTTGTTGGTGCTCTATTCAACAGATAAATTGCAAATATGACATCGCTTTCTCCCCAAAATTCACCAGGAACCCTCGCTTCTTTAATAAACTTCTTGCCATGCCGACCACCGTTGATTCCTTTGTTCAACTACACCGTTCAGTTGAGGGGAATAGGGCCGTGAGTAGTGCTCGACTCGCATTCACAAAACTCCCGAACTCCTTCGATGTGAATTCACCACCACGATCACTTTGAAAAACTTTTAGCTTGCAACCCTTCTCCATTTCGGCTGCAACTTTAATCTTCTTAAAGGCTTCGAATGTCTCGTCCTTATTTCGAATCAGCACCTGCCACATAAACCTCGTGCAATCATCAACGATCAACATAAAATAACACTTCCCTCCATTTGTAATAGGTGTAATCGGCCCACACAAATCTACGTGGTACACAGCTCAAGTGGTAACTCAGACAGCTTCACAAAGGTATTCGATGCCGTTTTCCAATCAAACACCCGCCACAGTATACTCTTCTTGATCGATCATTGGCATTCCATGACCATTTCCCTTTAGCCAATCGCCTCAAGACATGAAAATTAACACGTCCGTACCTTGCATTGCCAAATGCTTACGCTACTTTTTCCTTTACTAGTAGACATTCAGGGAAAACAGGGGTGAGGCGTAACATGTATAATTTGTTTCGAACGGCCGCTAGCGCTTCTTCGATGAGTCCAAAGATTAACATTACTCCTTTCTCAATCTCAACCTTACATCCATTTTCATCTAATTGGCCAAGACTAATTATGTTGCTCTTCAATATGTGATGTAATAGACATTTGTTAGTATTCTGCTCACCAAGAAAGCACTCAAACATTATGCACTCTTCCTTGTATTTCAATCACTGAACCATCACCAAATTTCACAGAGCCTCTGACTGTAGTATCAATCTTAGCAAACTTCTCAACCGAATCTGTCATGTGGTTACTTGCTCCCGTATCAAGATACCAATCATTGTTTTGTGTGTCTTTAGGTTTCACTACCACTTCATTTTTGTGCAGCACTTCCTCACTTGGTGCCGAGTGGAAATTTTCACAAATCTCAGTCATCAACAAGTCTTAGGCTCATCTTGCCATACAGGACAAGGTTGGCTCTCTCTTTTCGGTTTGGTTTAGGGCACTCTTTTGCAAAATGACCATATTCGTTGCAATTGAAACACTTAACCTTGGATTTGTCGAAGTTACGTGGCTTTCGGTCTTCATTATTGCGTTCAATATTTCCTCGACCTCCACCATAACCACGCCCACGACCACGTCCTCTCACGTGACGTCCTCCTTTTTGCACGCCCGAGCCTTCATCCTTCTTCCCTTGAGTATTTAGCCTCCCATTCGCTTGGGTGAATAGCAATCGCTTCTCTTGTACTCTTTGTACGTAGATCGCCCTTCAATCCCTCTTCAAATGTTCTCAAACGCCCAATAGCTTCCCCGAAACCGACATCGTGTCTACATCTCCAAACCGCTTCAATTGTTCCAATGATTTGAAGAAATCGATCCGGGAACCGAATCAACAAATTTTTCAACAACTTCGCTTCAAGTTTCGTGCCGTGATCTGATCTCACCAACCAAGGCAACAACTTCATCGAATACTCATTTACTTGCTTTCGAATCTTGCATATGCACCTTGTACAGCTTGTCGTTTCAAGATTTCTGTACACGTGCCTTTCGACACGATCTTCACCACCCGCATCTCCCGAGCGCTGCCCAGCCTCTTTTCGCCTCGCTCGCGATTGCCATCATCACGTCATCTCGGCACGGCCAGGAATGGCTACCATGGCGCCTTGATCTTTGTCGTCGTCTGTGTCTTCGCCTTCGATCACTGACCATACTCCTAGCGAACGCAAGATTATCTTCATCTTGACAGCCCATATGTCGTAGTTCATTTCGCTTAACATTGGATAATGGATCGGGATTGAGGCTCCTCTTGCCGTCGACTTGACCACTGCAAGTGTCTTTGATTGATCTCCTGTATCACTGGCCATTTCTTTTTTTCAACACAGCTCTGATACCAATTGATGGTTTTACTAAAGAAAAACAGAACTAGAAACTGCACAGATACACAAGACTTTGCAATGCTTAACTTCCTGCATCATTTTCTGGTTTTCTTATATATATATAAGCAAATACAAAATCATAACTGCTATATAAAAGGTTACATCCACTAAATAAAAAAACTGGAATCTAAATAACTGCTCACTAAAAATAACCTCTATACTTTGCTGAAATAAACATAATAAACCAATTACAACAAGATTAACTCTATCACTCCACCCCCCCTGATTCGATTTCACATGGTAGTGCTGGTGTTGTCCCTGCAGTTGATGGTTCCTTGTGTGATTTTTCTGGTGTAGTTCGTCAAAAAACTGCTCGTTCTCGTGAACTCCCTATTGTAATCCCTCTTGGTGTTACTTCTTTTCCAAACTCTTATCAAGGAATAACTCCAAATTCGAGTCTAATTAATTTCTTGGCTCAAAGTTTGTCCTTTTCTCCTCCTATGAATGTTTGTCTCGCAGTAAAGCTTGATGTTCATAATTATATGATCAAGAGAAATCAATTTCTTTCTTTTATTACTGCTTATAGGTTAGAGGGGAGTCTGATGGTTCTTTAGACATAATTCCATGGTTTCTTAGAAATTCTACCATTCCAAATCCTACTTTTCTTAATTGGAGTAGGTTGAACTATATTGTAAAAGGGTGGATATTTAGTTCAGTTTTAGTAACCATACTTGGCTATTTGAGTAGCAGTATGACGGGTCATAACAATGGCTTACGTTGGAAGATCATACACTACAAATGTGCAGTCTCGAATAGTGAAGTTGTGTGAGAAACTTCAAAATTTACAAAAGGATGATCTTACTGTTTTTTAGTATGTCATTCAAGCAAAAGCCATTTTTGGTCAATTGGCTTCCGTTGGTGATCCAGTTGATGAATATAGCATGCTCTTGTACCTTCTGAGTGAACTTGGACCAAGGTACTTGTCTTTTATTTCTAATATTTAGATGAGGGAGGTAAGGCTTTTTATAAATCTTTTTCACAATCTGTTGGATGGCTACGAGTGCACCTTAAAGAAACAAGATCTTTGTTATAAAGAGAAGGTTTTTCAAACCAATGTAGTAAGATTTTATGGGAAAGGGCATGCTAATAAGTCTCAAAATTTGTGTGGTGATAATAATAATTATTGCTCTAATCCAAGATGGAATCTTGAGAATTTTATGAGTCAAAAATCTTAAAATGGGTTTGTATAAGGTGGAGATAAGGGTTTTCATAACAAGAACAGTGGCAAGAAATTTGTTGGAGACGTACCAGTATGTCAAATGTGTGAGAAAGTTGGTCATAATACTCAATCTTATTTGATACTTCGTGATATTCTTACTAGAAAAATTGGTACTCCTTTTGGTTACTAGATATAGGTGCTAGTCACCATATTACCTCACATGCTTTCAATCTTTCTCAATCAATACCCTACATAGGTCCTAAATATGTTATGCTAGGTAATGGTTCCAAAATTCCTATCACTAATGTTGGTGTTGGTTTTTTACATACTTCTAATTCTGATTATCTTGCTTTAAATGATATACTTCATACACCACATGTTGCAGCAAATTTAATATATGTTAATTAGCTTTGTCCTGATAATGAAGTCTCAGTTAAGTTTTATCCTCAGTTTTTGTGTTAAGGATCTCAATTCAAGACAAATTAAGCTACATGATCCAAGTAATCATAGTTTATATATGGTTCAAGGGCTTTCTAAGGCAATGTCTTCTCTATAAGATTTTTCAACTTCTTTGTATGATTTGCATCTACAATTAGGGCATCCATCATTTAACATTGAAAAAGTGGCTTTGAAAAAGTATGCTAGTAGTTTAGGTTCTGATATTACTCATACAGTTGCTTAAAGTAGTTATCAAGATAGCAAGCATTGTACTTTGTTTAAGCCTCATAACTTCCATTTCTAACAAGTGATCAGATGGTAGAAAAGTTGTTTGCTCTATTGTATTTAGTTTTGTAGACAATTCTTTTAAGTTCTCGTACTAGTTTGAAGTATTTTTTTGTTAATTATGGATGATTTTTATCAATTTACTTGGATTTTTCTATTGCAACATAAAAGTCAAACTTTCATTTTTCTCCATTTTAAATCTATGATTGTAATTTAGTTTCAAGCATCGTTTTAAAGTTATTTAAATTGATGGTAGATATGAAGTCAAGCCTTTGATGGCTCAATTAACTAAAGAAGGAATTTTGCATAAACTCATATGTCCTAATACATCTCAACGTAATGGAGTTATGGAATATAGACATATGAGGATAGTTGAAAAGAACTTGTCTTTATTATCAACTGATGGTTTACCAATTAAATTTTGGCCATATGCAATGCAGACTACTACTTACATTTTGTAGAGGTTACCAACTAAGGTGTTAGATGGCTCATGTCCTTATAAGTCTCATTGCTCTTGTGTTTATGTGTTGGCTTTTCTTGTACAAAATTGATGCAGTGTACCTATACATGTCCCACATTATTTAGGAAGCTAAGTAACAATGTGTTTATAAGGGATGAGTACTCTTTAATTGACATGACGTTTTTTGAGGTTTCTTTCTAGAAGCAAATTTGTGATGCCCCACTAAACTGTCAAGTCATAGCCGTGGATCCATTGAACTTGTAGTTATGGACCATATAAGATAATCTCATGCCACATAGAATAGATCTTGTCACCCTATAAGTGGATGGATTAATCATTTTGTATCAGTTAGATCAGAGCCAATCCTATTAGGTCATGTGAGCTTGTGTTCTTATGAGGATGTAAGACTCCATAAGTAGGTGTGTATGATACAATGTGTAGCACATATCACACATTGCCTAGGAAACTAAGTGGTGATGTGCTTATAAGGGGTGAATACTCTCTAAATGGCATGATGCATTTTGGGATTTCTCCTTAGAAGCAAAGATGTGAGGTCTCGCTGAATTGTCAAGTCCCCACTGAACTTGTAGTTATGAACCAAAGTAGACAATCTCATGTCACATGGAATGGGTCCTACCCTATAGTAAGCAGACAAATTAATTTTCCTACATGGTGTTTATTCTATTTACTCGATATTCTGTCATCTCCTATGTAAGGTTTGTTACTGTATATTAATAATACATGCATGCACATAGTTAGGAATAATTTGTATGCAAACATATTTACACATACCACAGGGTTAGTTTTCATTGTGTGCATTCTAAGTGGAGTGATATTGTCACTTGTGTTTTTGGTTTGTTTTGAGTGCAGATATTTATAAAAAGTACTCTATAATTTTTTGAAAAAAAAATATGTGAATTTTTACTACCTTTCCACCAAGCACGCCACCAAGTTTGCTAGAGACCTAACCACAAGTAGTGGTGAGGTGGTTGTTAGGGTGGTAATTTGGAGCTCTATAAATACCTCCTTATTTTTTCTTGTTTGCATCCAAAAATTAGTGAAACTCTATCAAATTTAAATCTCATTTTTTCTATTTTTGGATCACTAATACCTTAAGTGTTTTTTGGTATTGATGATTCATGATTGTGTGAGAAAAATCGTACTTGTGAGTTTTGAGTACTCGAGACGGTGTTTACAAATGGGTTGTATATGAGTCGTGTGTTAGCTAGGAATTGCTTGGATGCAATTGTTTATTTGTGAGAACCTCACTATGAGATTGGGCTAAGTTAAATTCTTTGAGTATTTATATCTCTTATTATGTGCAATAAGAGATAGGTTGTTTAAGTTTAAGAGCGGTCTTCAAGATTGAGAGTAGTTATGCTTCTAGTTACTGATTTGTAATCACTGATCACGCCGCATTAGGTGGTGTGAACTTTGAAGGAGAGCCAATTTTGATGTCAAAGTAGGTCGTTACGGAAGTAGTAAGTAAGAGCAACAATAGGTAGTTAGGAAAGAGGTCCAGGCTGATAGAGGCAACAATGGTTTTATTTCTCTCAAAGTGTAATGTTTTATTGTTTAGTAGATTGTTTTCTACCTAAGGATGTTCCCATATAGATAAGGTTTCTATATGGTAAATTTTATTGTTATGCATGATCTTCTATTATGTTAGTATAATTTTAGTTTCCATCATGTATGTTTTATCATACTAGATTTAGACTCAAATTAGAAATCTTATTTATTTTGCATAGTTGCATGCTTTTTTGATCATGCATTTTTGGTTTAAGTGTTTATAGAGTCTGTATCTCTTTACTCTGCTAATGTACCAGGTGTTGTACTCTTTATTATGTTTTTTTATGTAATGTATGATTGCATGTTATGAAAGTGCAATCATCATTTACCAAATATGTTTTCACATATAAGGTCTTGAATAGGAAAATCCCTTATAGCTTTTAAATATGTATGAGTGTCTTGCATGTTGTGTGATGTTTGATATATTTATGCATGCTCTAAGCTTGGATAGGAGCCTGTGAGGCACACTGTCACTATTGTGTTTACTACAGTTTCTTCTTTCTTACAATAGAATTTTTTGTTGTGTATTGAGTTGAGAATTTTGTTTTGTATTTTTGCTATTTTAATTTGTCAATTCACATTATGAGGCTTGCTTGGTCGAATTGATATAGAGCTTATGAAAAAATTCCATGGGTTGGCGTTTCTATCCCTCATTTAGGTCTTAGTTACCTATTTGAGTTGAAATAATTGACTTTTATGTAATTGTTCCTATGTAAGGGAATCTTTACTTATAGACTAGTTTTTGTGGAATATCCTGATTATGGCATGCTTAGGACATTTAGGTGCCAATATTTTTCCTGTATGAGATAATATAATAAATAAATTTCAATCAAGGTCTATAGAATGCATTTTTATCAAGTATAGTACAAATCAGAAGGGGTTTCTACGTTTTCAGTTGAATTTTGAAAAAGGTTTATTCTAGCAAATATGTTCTCTTTATTGAGACATGTTTTCCTTCTTCTTTTTTTTTGTCTCTTTTTGGTTTATCTATTGAATATGTTCTACATTACATGTTGTTGTGAATGCACCTTCATAATTACCATTCTTGATAAATATCTCCCATTCTAATACTACACTACCTATCTCTAGTGAGTCTGGTGCTTTGTCATATGCTATCACCACAATATTACCTATTTAGAATTCGAAAGTGTGTAGTCTTAAGTCTAGTGCTCCTTCATTTCTTCCCATGCTAAGTCCTTTGCTTCCTTTTCATATGTCTGCAGGTTCTTTACTTTCTATGATTAGTCTTATGACTATCATAGTCTAAGTCCATTTGTTTCTTCTTCATCTATACCTACAAACTTGGTGTCTAGTGATGATATAATTTTAGAGTTAAACTCTTTAGATTTTTGTCATGTTCCTGGCAATGAGGTTTCTTTTGTCCTTAACGTGTTTTTTTAATCTTCTTCTAGTATTGTAAATAAGCGTCTTATAACCATAAGGTCAAAATTTGGTATATACAAACCTAAGAATATTGTTTCCATAGTGTTTAGTACTGATGTCTTTTCTAAACCACACAATCATAAAGAAAGCTCTTAATTTTAATAATACAGGGAAGTTGGTTGATTTACCCTCTTGTCATACACCCATCATTTGTAAATGGGTTTTCAGAGTGATTTTTTTGTCATCTGATGCGTTGGATAAGTATAAGGCTAGGTTTGTTGCCAGGGTTTTTGCAAGAATTTGGTGTGGATTATTCTAAGATGTTTAGTCATGTTATTAAGACTACTACTATTAATTTTATTCTTATAATTGCATTGTACCATAAGAGGAAGATCAAACAAGTGGATATGAACAATGTCTTTCTAAATGGTGATCTTTTGGAAGATGTGTATATGTTAGAACCTCCTGGCTTTGAGGTTAGTGGTTTTCATTTGGTGTGTAAATTGAAGAAAGCTTTGTATAGGCTTAAACAAGCTCCTCATGTGTGGTTTTAGAAGTCGTACAATTCATTGCTTGGTATGGAATATTTTAACTAAAAATATAATAGTTCTTTGTTCATTAGAGATTCAAGTTCCATGTTCATTCTTTTTGTCTAAATTGATGACATTCTATTCACTAGTTCTAATGCTATAATGGTTAATGGTGTTATTCATGATCTTAACCTTGTTTTTGCATTCAAAGAACATGATTTTTTGCCCTACTTTCTTGGGGTAGAGGTAGTTTATGATATTGAGTCTATATTTTTATCTCAACATAAATATATCAAAGATTTGTTGAAGTCATGATCTTTTGATTTCCAAGCCTGCTCCTACACCTATGTCTTTCAGCAAGTTACTCCGTAAGTTTAATTGTTAGTCTTTTAGAGATCCCTTTGATTTTTGTAAGTTTTTTGGGTCTTTACAATACATAATACTTACTCGACTTGATATTTCGTTTGATGTGAACAAATTATGTTAATTCATGGTTGCTCTAACAAACTTGCATTAGCTTGCTGTCAAGGGTTGTTGCTTTACTTAAAAGGCACTGTTCATTTTTCCTTGACTTTATAGAAACTAAGTGTTTTGGTTCTTTTTATTGTTGTGATGTTGATTAGTCAAGTAGTCTTGATGATAGACACACTATAAATGCTTATTGTGTATTTTTTTGATGATTATCTTATGTCTCGGCAATCATCCAAGCAAAAAGTGGTTTGTTGAAGTAGTACAAAAAATGAATACAGGGCAATGGCTTTAGCATATGATGAGATAATCGAGTTAAAGTCACTTCTAACTATTCTTGTTGTTTCTTTGGTTGCTTCTCTTAACATGTATAATGACAATGCAAGTGCTAAAGCGTCGACTCATAATCATGTTTTCCGTGCTAGAACGAAGCTTGTAAAAATTGATCATTATTTCATTGAAACCTTTTGATTTGTGAAAATTATGTTAGAAAAAAAAAATTAACTTTTAATCTTATTTTTCATTACTTATAACAAAATAGAATATGTTTCATATTATGTTTATATTTTTCGATAGGTATATAGTAAAAAAAATATTTTATTAAAAAAATTACTAGAATTTTTTAAGAAAATTTTTCTTTTAAAATTAAAAAAATTCAATAAATCTTAAACAAAGTTTTTCTTATCTAATATTCAAAGTCACATATTCAACCATGAAAATTTAATTTAAATTTGATCAAACCATTTGTTAAATTTTTTGAATAATTTTTGAATTAAAAATTATTTAATTAGATATATGTCTATAAAAAATAAAAATTTAAGTGTATTATATATACTATTCGGTTATATTTAACATAAAATTTGATTAAAAGATAATTTTATCCTTATTTAACATATTTTTCATAAATAAAGACACTTAAAAATACATTTTTTAGCGAAATATACTAAATAATCCTTGATGCTTAAATAAAAGGGATTTCTATGACTCTTTTTCTTATTATTTATGATTAATTTAAATTTAAATATTGTAATTAAATTTATAAAAAAACTATTTATTAAAATAAAAGATATAACTTCCAAAATTAAGATAAAATATATAATATTTATTCTTAATTTATCTTATACTATAAAATACAGCTTCAAAATCTTTATTTCACATTACTCATTTTATCGTATACATCAGTTATCGTTATTCGATAATCTCGTAGGAAATTTGAGCTAAAGAAAAAATCACAACCTTACGTGAAACCTTACCTAACCACTAATCAGATAAGGTTGTGTTAATTAAGAAATTGATCTTGACACGCTAATTATCTTAGTCCTTATGTTTCATTAATTATTATATTAACTTAATAATTTATTGATCCTGACATCTCGTTATCGTGCTGATTATGTTTATCCATTCTATATATTATACAATATAATAATTTTATTAAATATAATTATATAAATAAATATAAATTCAATTATATTTATTAATAATTTTACATCCTATTATTTATATTTTATTATATATTTATAATAAAAAAATTATTTAATTAATATATTAATACATTTAAAACCTTAGTCACTTATGTTATTCTATTTTTTTTTCTTAAAACTTCAAAAAAGTTAATTTATTTTATGTTAGAGACATTTTTTTCTATCGAATTCTTATCGGATAGATTTATTTTACTTATTTTTTTTATTTTTTTAAATAAAAATACTTATTTAATTTTTTTTATTTTAAAGTGATTTTTCTCGTATAGATATTCATATATAATAATCTATATCAAATTATACAGTAAAGTTTGTAATTTATTATCAATCTAAGTTTTTACATAGATCTACGATATCAAAATTTAAGAAGATTTTATTATGATATTAATTTAAAAAAATAATCGATATATCAACTATAACAATCAAATATTCAATTGAAAAATCTTTAAGGAATATAATAAAGTTTTTCTCCGTGTTATTAATAAGTTTTAAATTTTAATTTAATAATTTTAATTATTAATATATTTAAATTAATAATTTTTTATGTTGATTCTATCTTTTTGATATTTTTTTTCTATAACATCAATTCTAAATCAGCTTCCTCCCACAAAATTAAATTAAAAAAGAACTTTTCTTTTCCGGTTGAAGCTAATAATTAATAAAAATTTAAAAATACAGAACTAATAAACATAAAAGAAAATAGATAAATTATTTTTAATTTTATCAAATTATAATTTCGTAATCTAATCATAATAGTCAAATAAATAATTACGTATAAAAAATATATACAAAAATAGGTACATAACACACGAGATTTTTAGGTGAAAACAACGTAAATAATAACTATGACTTAAGAAGAAAACCATCAATCCATCAAGTAATCCAATCTTTTCACTATAAAAATTAAATGTACAAATGCAAACTCAGTATTTTGCTATCCTCCCTAAGATACTGTCTCAATGTATACTTTATATATAAACCCCTACTCTATTTTCATAATTTTCAAGACTAGTGTGTACGGTATCCAGAACAACGTTCTAATTAGCTACTCGTCAATCAGATACGTTAACGAATCAACCTACAAATAAGGTAAGCACAAAAAATATAAGTATCTGTGTGTATATAAAAACAGATTTAATAATTAATAATCCTAATTAGGATATTCAAAACATATATCAAATAAATCAAATTAACAAACAAATCCTAGAACTTCAATTAAGTTCAATAAATAAGCTCAGATCTATACTAGCATAACCATAAGAAATCAAAGATTAAAATTAATAAGCAACTTTAAATCTATGTTATCATAATCACGTGAATATATTAGATGATATAATAAAGCTTCTAAATAAAAAATAAGCAAAATGATAGAGAGATCTAACTGTGAAAACCTTGTGCTTCTTAAAATTACTTTGTTGTTGTGTGTGTAAATTATAAAAGACAAATGATATATTTAAAGAAATCTTAAATAGGAAAACGTTACTCATCTGATATGGTAAAATATATCACGTAGCATACAACTGTTTGAGATTAAAAAATGCATAAAACAAGTCAAAATTAGACAATTTTCATTAGGGGATTTATCCCACTATAAGGACAACCAATCCCTCTAAGGGGGATAAATCCATCTAAAAATTAAGTTGATCAATCTATCTTAGGTGGGGATTGATCCCTCTTTTCAAACCTCATATTTTAAAAGTTATACAGTTTGACACAATTGGTTTAGGATTGTTTAGAGATTGATCCATAATGGTGATCCATCTACTATGTGGATCGATCCCTCTATCTAAAAAGACTTATAACTTAATCGTATAACATCATAACTAATTCAATCCAAAGCCTATATTAAATGCACTTAAATATGTATGCAAAAATGTTGAAATATAAGTCTTTTGAGCACTGTGATTATGATGTGACACATGTTATCTTGATTCATGTTATGTACATGTGTTAGTGAATACATGAGTGCAATACTATGTATGATAGTTATAAAAGATATAACTAAAGTACAACACTCTGAAACTTTAGCATTTCTTCAACTTTGCTTGATATACTTGATAACGATCCTAGAAACAAGTTTACATGCGAACGTTACATTTGCCAAATTAGCCAATAATCATAGTCCTTACAAATCCCCATTTGGTATTTTTTGTGTGGAAAAACCTCTCTCTTATTACATGAGACTCATAGGAATAAAGTCAAAATACATCGATGTCTTAGAATCTATAATGAAACTATCCTATGATCCAATGAATCCAAGTTTACGGCAACTAGGCAAGCTTGTATATAACTGAAATCCGACAAACAAAACATACAACTTGGTTTTAAAGTTCATTGTATATTAGTTTAGTTTACATAGAAATAAGTAAAATGTAGAGAAAAATCATGAAGTACAATCATTCACATCATTCAAGTAACAACATGACATATTAGACCGAAGAGATATGAACAACTCTCCTCATTTCTAACATATGAAAAGAATAAAACATTGGAGAAATTACAAACTTAAGTAAAATGGAAAAACAAATCAATGAAAAGTATAAGGTGGCTTAAGCTTTCCATATATTTTATAACTCTTTAACCGTAAAACTAATTAAATAATTAATAAATAAAGAGAATATGTAAATAAAAAAATATTTTTTTTATTTTTATATTTTCATAAATAGCTACGTAAGATAATAAACTTATTTAATCACAAATAAGTATATAACTAATTGAGAACTCATTTTTGTTTAAATTTTGATTATCTATTGTATAAATAAGTAAGTTGTGTATAAGTGACACAAAAACACACTTAGCATGCATAATGACATAAATACATCTAGTTAAAAATAATATGCATGTTTGAACTCCATTAATATGCTAATTAATTCATTTATGATCAATCATGAAGGATTCAAAATAAAATTTATCACCTATTATGTAAAATGTAATTGAGCCTTCAATCTTATAAAATAAAATATATCATCTAAGAGAGGAATTAATTTTTTTAATAAATGAGGCACATGATTATTTATTTATTTATTTAACTTCTTTTGGCCTTTTCTTTTTATACATATCAAGTACATATTTTACAAGTATAGTCTCTTTTGCACAATCTTTTTTAATTTATTTTTTTGACATACATATGACTTTCATATTAGTTGTGAGGTAGATATCTCCAATCACTATGATAGCTTCACATATCATAGTAGGTAGAACTCTCAATACTAGATGTCTTCTTACGATAAAATTTTAAAAAGCAAGAAATAGAACTCAACATATTTTTGTGATAAAGATTAGTTGAAGTTCTAGAGTTTTTCAAGAGAAATCATAAACTTCAAGCATAATATACACGTGTGTTCATGAGTGTGTAAATAAATTCATGTCAACATCGATCATCATATGTAAAACTATATGTGTGTGCACAAGTCAAAATTGTAGAATAGTTTAACGATAAAAACCAAAACGAGTTGAGCTAATAACGAGAAAATTGTATATGTATAAGTGTTGCTTAAAACCATTACCTTGTTGACCTAATCATCATTTTTTTAAAAATATTAACAAATAAAAAATATTAGATGCAATCCTAGAAAATTTCTCACCTAGAGTCATTTAAGCACTCTAACAAAAATACCTAAGTGAATCAATAAAAGATGATTAGGTGAATGAAAAAAGACAAATTTTTCTAACCTAAATTTTCTTAAATTTTGGTTTCTCTAAATCTTTGGGTTGGGACTCAATTACCTTAGTCTTCATAGGCATGTTCTTGGACTTACCTTTACTTTTGACATTCAACTTAAATGAAGATGCAACATGCATGATAAATGATAATAATTAATTGTAGAACTAAGAGCATGGATATAATTACTAAAATTTGCAGCTTTCAATAGGAATCTACATTTATCCTAATATAAAATTTTCAACCACAATGATGACAGATAAGCACACACTTAACATTTTTTTACCATTGGTTCAATGGTTCTTTATGCATAATTAATAATAGTATGAGTAAAGTTAAAGGGCCTTACAAATGTGGTTTTTGATGTTGAATGTGTGAAGTTCTCATCTTTATAACCAAGGCCACATATATCTCCATATGACTTGCCATAACTCAAAACTTTGTCCAGTTTTTCAGCACCTAATGTCAAGATTTTCATTGTTTCCTTAGCATCAACAAGTTCTTTGTTGAGTTTATAGTTTTATTATTTTGTTCATGAAAAACTTATATCAAGAGTATCAATATGCTCATATAGTTTTAAGTTTTATTTTTCTGAGTCAAAAGGGTTTGATTTGTAAACTCTAATTATTTCATTCAACTTTGCTACTTCAATTAAAAGTTTGTCTATTTCTTCTTCAGCATCTATACAATTCTTAAATAAGTCTTCAAAAATATATGTATTATATTTTACTAAAAGAAAAGTAGAGTTAACTCCCTCGTAATCTTCATCATAGTTAGTATCATAGTATTGTGAACATACAATAACTTTTGTTATGAAGGCATAGTAGTAGGTTTCACCATATTCTGAATTATTTTCTTTCTTCTATTCACTCTTTGTATCACTAAGAGTAGTATTGAGTGCTCTTCCAACTTTCTTATTTTTATTTGCACACTTTACATATATATTTGGAAAAACTATTATAGATAGAACATTGAGGACCAATATGTTTAGATTTCTTACCATTTGAACCCTTAGGGTTAAGCTCCTTTGAAATTATGTCCATAAACCTATTCTGATATCCCTTGTTTAGTGAATTGTTTTTTTTTATCTTAAGGTACATCTTGAATCTCTGAGAAATTGAAATAATATGCTTATCATTTTCAAAAGTAACATTTTTGGAGCTTTTCAATGTTACATCCTTGTTCTTCTTAGTGGCTTAAGAATAAGCTCATATGTTTAGATGGACCCAACTAGTATATCAATATTCAGGGTGTCCATATTCTTGCTCTCATTTATAGCAATGATCTTCATCTTATAATCTCCCATCAACGAACTTAGAAGTTTGTGTACAAGTATAAGAGGAGGAATTTTCTCACCAAATTTAGAGCATGCATTATTAATATCATAAAAATGAGCATAAAATTAACTAAAAGGTTTCAATGTTGTTCATTTTAGAAGAGTCAAATTGAGATGTTAGTAATCTGAGTTTAATTTGTTTCACTTGGAAAGTTCCCTCATGAGTAAAAACAAGATCAAGTGCATTCCATACACCTTTAGTAGTCTCATAGTATGAGTTACGACAGATACCGCGGCAAAGATAAAACTTAATCATTTTTGGTTGGATCCATTAAGGGTTCTTTCTTTAGTGATCCATTCTTTTCTTGTCTTTATGGTTGCTACACCATTTTTTGTTACAAAAGGTGGTTCCTAGCCTTCAAGAATGGAAACCCAAACCTTTTCATTTTGTTAGAGATAAGCTTACCTACGAGCCTTCCAATAAGGATAGTTGTACCAATAAAAGATTGAGGGTCTAATAGATGACCCACCTTTTTTCATTAGGTCCATAAAATGAGTATGTGTGTCCCTACGAATGAAAATCACTAAGTATGTCTAGTGTATGCTCTAATATTAATTGAAAGTTCTAAATATGGACCCCATAAGCTTAAAGGGAATGAATAGGTTATTTTAATTTTGTTAAATTATAATTTTTTAACCTAATCATAATGGTTAGACAAGTAATTATGTATCAAAAGTAAATGCGAAAATATATAAATGACACATGAGATTTGTTGGTAAAAATAACTTAGGTCATAACCATAATCTAAAAGAAAAATCATCAATCCACTAGACAATCTAACATTTTTACTATAAAAATTAAATATACAAGTACAAACTTGATCTTATACTAGACTCTCTAAGATATCTCCTCAATGTATCTTACCTATAATCTCCTATTCTATTCTATTCTATTCTCACAGTTTTTATGACTAGTGCGAGTAGTATCTAGACAACATTCAAATTATCTCTTCACAATTTAGACACATTCACAAATCAATCTACAAACAGGTTAGCATAAATATGTGTAATCTATAATAAATTTAATAATGAATAATCTTAATTATAAGATTCAAAACATATTTTAAATAAAACAAATCAACTAACGAATTTTAGTACTTCAATTAAACACAAGTTCAAGAGGTTCAAATTTATATTATCATAATCATATGAAATCAAAGATTCAATATCAATGAGCAGGATTATATCTATGCTAGCATAATCATATAAATATATGAGATGAGACAATAAAGTTCAACTTAAATATAAAGAAGCAAAATAATTGAGAGATCTAACTGTGAAGACCTTGTACTCCATAAAATTGCTCTTTTGTTGTATGTGTAAATTATAAGAGACAAATGATGTATTTAAAGAAAACCTAAATAAAAAAATGTCACTAATATGATGTGGCAAAATATAACATGTAGTTGACAATTGACTAGGATTAAAAAAATGCATAAAACAAGATAAAATCGGTCAATTATCATCAAGAGGATTGATCTTTCTATGAGGAGGATAATTCTCTTTTAAAATTAAGTTAAACTAATGAAAAAAAGGGATTGATCTATCTTAGGTGGGGTATCAATCTCTTTCTCTAGACCTCTTTTTTCAAAAGTTATGCAGTTTGACATGATCGATTAAGGATCATTTAAAGATCGATTTAGAGTAGGATCAATCCCTTTAACTAAATAGGCTTATCACTAAATCATACAACATCAAAATTGATTCAACAAAAAGCCTACATTAAATGCACTTATATATGTATGTAATAGTATTTGAATATGAGTTATTTGAGCATTGTGATTGTGATACAATACATATTATCTTGTTTCATGTTGTGAACATATGCTAGTGAGTGAATGAATGCAATTATATGTGCGATATTTATAGAAAATATACCTAAAGTACAACTATTCAAAACTCTGACTTTCTTAGACTTTGATTGATAGAATTGATAACTATTAAAGAACCAAGTTTACAAGAAAATCTTTGTGCACGAACATAGCCAACACACATAATCTTTATAATTAGATAAAAATTATAATGTTTTAATAATTTTATGATTGTTTTTGGAGTCTTTTCATGTCCAATTTATGCATACATATATTATTTTAATGATTTTTCATTAAAAATTATTATTTTTGCTAAACGATTAAAATGTGATTAAAATATAAGTCTTTAATACGGATAAAAGTGAAATTTAATATGAAATTATTTAAAACAAATTAAGAATAATAATATTCAAACATAAATTTATTTAAATATAAATTTTAATTTTAATAAAAAATTTAAAAAATAAAATAATAACAATTAATAAATATTAAAATCAATATTTTGTGAAATTTTTTATATTAATTATAACTTTATTATCGTTAAATACTTGTGTTTTATTGTATTTAATCACTTTGAAACAAAAACAATATATTTTAATAGAAAAATCATTAAAATAATATATAATTTATCTTTTATTGGTTATTTTTTTCATAAGTAGAAACTAAGTGACACCAATTCAAATATAAGAGATTAAAAAATACAAATTATCTAATCTAAAGAACTCTTATGATATTTTTTTCATGAATATTTATATTTAATTTGAAAAAACTCCAAGGTGAAAAAACTTTGATGCTTTGCATGTAAGTGAGTATTCATACCACCTCTTCACGTAAAAACTTGTTAATATTATATATCAATATTATTATACATGTACTTTTAATAGTAATACAAAGTGTAACTTTATTCTACTAAGTCCCATTAGATATGAATCAATATGAAGAAAAAAAATTAAGATATACATACATACAACAAGATGATAAAAACACAAAGATCTTTCACTTAAGAACTTTGTTTCGAATAAAGTAAAACTTGATTACTTCTCCACAAGATCGGCATGGAAGATTGATACAAGATAGGAAATCCATTAGTAAGCATAAAGTATGCCACTCTAATAATATTTTGTATTGTACATCAGAATTTCTCATACTTGGATGATATATCCTCAATCTGCATTACCCAACAAGCGAATTGGGAACTATGTAAAGTCTCTGATATTGGTGAAATTAGAAAAGCCTTACGGAGCATTGACAATTTAAAATCACCAAGTTTAAATGACATGTCAACTATTTTCTATAAGAAACATTGGGATATAGTTGGCTCAAATGTCACCCAATTTGTTTTGGATTTTTCAGAATAGGATACATAAATCCCAAAATATATGCCACCATGACTGTGTTGATGCAAAAGAAATCTTTCCTACATCTATAGGACAATATCATCCTATCAATTTGTGTAATGTTTCTTACAAGATCATTGCAAGATTTTAGATTATAGACTCAGACCATTGTTGATATATTTATTTCTCCTTATCACATTGCATTTGTACCCAAGATGAATTGCTGAAAATACGATCTTAGGACAAGAAGAGTTACACACAATGAAGAAAAAGAAAGGAAAAACATTCTTGGTTGGTATTAAAATTGACACAAACATGACATATAATAATATGAAATGAAAACTAATTAGACAAATTTTGATGAAACAGTGCTTTTCAAACTAATTTTATCCATTTAATCACGCAATGCTTGTCCTCTATATCATATTCTATTCTTTTGACTAGATCAAAGTTTGGCTTAGTGAGTCCTTCTAGAGGATTAAGGCAAAGAAATCATATATCTCTTCATTTGTTCATTATTTTAAGAATGATGGCTAAAGTAGATGAAAATCAAGTAGTACATGGAATAAAACTTTCTAGAAACTTAATGTCAATCAATCATTTGTTTTATACAGATGTTGTAATAAAATCTAGATCAGTTAATATCCATCTTACAAATATATGGAAGCATGCCTCGTCAATCTCCACATTTATAGACTCATGTATGTTCTTTTCAAAAAATGCTCATAATCAATTGATTAGTTTGTCAAATAGAACTGGAATTCAAAACTCTGAGCATAATATTACTTACTTGCGAAATCCTTTAATTATAGAAGAAAATACATGAGTTTAAGCACCTTGTAGATAAAATTGAATCTTTAGTTGGAGGATGGAGAGTCAATTTCTTATCGAGTGCTAGTAAAGCTACCTTGATTCGTTCTATTTTACGATCTTTTTCTATTTATACTATAAGTTCATTTAAAGTCCTTAACTTTATATGCAAAAAGGTTGATTCATTTGTTAGGAATTTTTGGTGGAACTCTAACTCTCAACTTAATGGTGGCTTGGCTTTGAAAAATTGGATATCCATGCATCTCTAAGCCAAAAGAAATGGGAGGTTTAGGTTTTTGATCATTTAAACATATGAATATGGTACTATTATCTAAACTGGGGTGGCTATGGAAAACAATTCATCAAAATTTGGGTGAACATTTTACAAAGTAAATATTTCAAGATTAAAAAAAAGGAAGTGATTCCAAAACCAAGTGATTCCTTTGTATGTAAAGGAATTTGTAGTGCAACTGAACCCCTAAAAAGAGAGACTTACTTTCAAATTGGTGATTATGGATGAATCAAGATAAGTGAAGATCCTTGTATCCCATTCATTCCAAACTATGTGCCTGTTGTGCTAGGGTCTTAATTAGACCTATAGGGAAGTTACCCATGAACTAGTTGTTATCCAATCCAATGATGAGAAAATGGAGAACAAAATGGAAATAAATCAAATAAACAATATACTTGCAACTACACCAATTAATCAATAAGAAAAATAACAATCAAGAAACAACAAACAAATACTTAAGATTTAACATGATTATTCTCCAAAACTATGAAGCCTACATCCACAACCCAAATAATCAAGCAATATATTAATATAAATTAAAAAGGATTATAACCTATGATACATAGTAACAATACAATTATCTATTTTCTTCATCATACAAGCATCATCCAATCTCGTTTTAGCCCCAAATAGTTTTCCTAAGCTTGACACTCCTTAAATGAAGATCTACTTAGATTCTAATACTTAAAATTTATGGAAGAGGAGAAAACAATACCTTAGGAAATTTTAAACTCAAATAGTTGCCCAAAAATGTTAAGTTTCCTTCTTCACCTTCAATGGAGAAATATCCTATTCTTCCTTGCCTCCATTTTCTCTCTAAGCTTTCTAAATGTTCACAAGATCCCTCTCCAATGATTCTAGGGCACAAACTTGTGCTTATACATGCTCCAATGCTCATTTATCAAAGACATAAATTTAGGAACTAAAGTTCCCAAAGGCATAAGTTTAGAGACATTTTTTGTACATAACATCCTAAACGTTTAAAGTATTGGTACTAGATTGTACTAGTTGAAAATTTAGGGATCAAAGTATCCCAAAGACATAAGTTTAGGGACATTTTTTATAGATGAGGTACTAAAGTTCAATGTGTGGGTACTAAAGTATACTAGTTGATAATTTAGGAACCAAAGTGTCCCAAATACATAAGTTTAAGGACGATAGAGATACTTTTTTTTAATTACTTTCCAAATAAAAATTTAATACACAAAGTTATGAGGCATGCAATACAAGTAACAATAAATGTGTAAAGTAAAAATTGACACTTAATATTTTTTTACGTATAAACAATCCAAGTCAACACTACCTAAAAGAAAAATCACTAGTCTATAGATCTTCAAATCTAAGGGCAGAAATTTCTGTCATAACACGATTGATCAAATCGAATCCAAATTGAAAAATATAAATCGTATTATATTTGGACTAACTCAAATGAAACGAAGAAAGAAGGTTGGGTTCGAGCTAGCTAGGCCAACCCATTACCCTGAAATAAAATAAATAAAATTTAAGGTTAATTAAAAAAAACTATGTTAGAATAAAAAAAAATCCTTTCTCTTTCAGTCTTTCTCGTTAACTCCCAAAGGACCTAAACTTACCCTCACATAGTCTTATGGTAAGTATTGCTTTAAATGTACATTATTTTAATTAAATATAAATGTTAAAAATACACTCGTATATTATATTAATTAATAGTGTTTATTATGTAAAGGGACTAAAGATATATATATTATGTTTGTTATCACCACCAAGTTGTTCTTTTTCACCAAAGACCTTACAAGACAAGAAATCAAATAGAATGATTACTATTATGCATAAGCTTTTAGTAGTACCATAGATTTGGTTTTGAATAATGATATGTTCAAAGAGGTCATTTTGTTGTTATGATATGTAATTATCATTTATTAAAAGGTGCACTAAATGTAAATAGCTTTATAAGAGTTTGTGTTTTAACAATATGTAATGCTTGATGATTGAGTTTTAATGATATTAAATATATATATATATATATATATATATATATATATATATATATAATCAATTAACAATTCAAGTCAATTTGGGCTAGTGTGGACTAGTTCATTCCTATTTGGTTTGTGATCGGGCTCATCTTTGTTGGTAAAATGAAATTTGATTCGAGTTAGGGTTTGATCAATTCAAGTTAAGCTAATTTGGGTCATCTAATGCTGATTAGCACAAACTAATCCAACCTACAGGTACCACCCTTAAATTCTAATCTATCCACTATAATAACTAATGTTCAATTACAAAGCATATCTTATGTGATCTTTACATTGATAAAGCTTAATCTACTTTAATTACGAGTCATCAATCTTCATTTACAATGAACCTATAGTGTGCAATTGATCCTGATCAAATCTTCTATCTATTTAAGTCCCATAAAGCACCAAATATATTCTACTTCAACTTCATCCGAAAAGCATACCATTAAAATTGTGCTAAGTATGTCCTAAGATGTTCTAAAACAATCGAAACAAACCTAGGCTTGAATGAATAGGTCATGTAAATCAAAGAATTAAAACAAGATATTAATAACAATCTCAAGAAAGATGGCTTCTAAAAACCTTGACAACAAAGAAAGTGAATCATTATAAATCACACGTGATAAATTAATATAAGATAAATAAGAACATAGAAAATATATTAATGTGTATCATATCAATAACTACGATTAAAATCATGCTAGTATGATTTGTAAGTACTTAAAGGTGATTATATAGGAAAGGATTCATTTTGAAATGAAAGGGATAAATAAAAAAATGAAAAATGTTGATTTTATCAAAAATTCTTAAAAATAATTTCTGATTGATCCAACCAAAGATCTATTTAATGAGCTCCAAATGCAGCCAATCCAAGCCAAAAGCTCGAGGCCTAAGATTGATTCATAATCGATTAAGATCGATTGAACTCCATAAAAAATTCCCACACACTTTTTCTAATGTATCGAACAACTACAAAATCAAAGATCAATTTCAATCAATTTTTATGTCTTTTTATGCAAATGGTTGAAAGATAATTCTCTATGCAAATTAAACAAGTTCAAATTGATGGAGGATGAATTTCTATTTCTCACTAAACTACAATCTATAGGTCTTGTCTATAGAGTCACTAGTCCACATACTTATCAACAAAATAGTGTGGTAGAAAGTAAAAAAAATGAATTGTTAAGAAATAAGTAGCTTTATTGCTTCAAAGTTCAATATATACCCGTTATTAGATTACCCTGCTTTGCATTGGACTCTAAATTTCCTTATCACTTACTCTAAGACAATTTACTTTACTATAATTTCCTTAAGATGTTGGAATCATTATGTTTCTAATGACATCTTCCATTTAATAAAAATAAAATGCAATATGGGTCATCTATTAATTTTTTTCTTGGTTATGCTTCTCAACAAAGAATCTTTGTTTTGATGTTATTTGCAAAAACATTATCATTTATTGCCATGTCATTTTTCATGAAAACAACTTTCCTTTCACTAGTTTATAATCCGATCAGCCTAGTGACTCTAGTACACCTATTGATCTTATTCATGTTTTTCTACCTGTTCTTGTGTCAGTTGATTATGTTCACTATTCTAATCCTACTATACTCACCGATTCTTGTCCATCACCTAGTCCAAACGTAGCTTCTAGTCACCCATTTGCCTCAACACCTTTATCTATCGATCCACTAAGTCCTTCCTTTTCTTTTCATTTGTTAACTTTTGAGCCTTTTCTTAACAATTCTTCTTCATAAAGCATACCACACACCTCTAATGCTTTCTCTCTCGACCTTGTTTCCACAATACATGAGGTTAAGGATATTTCTTCTATTTCTTTAGTTCCTTCTAATCACACTAGCAAACACCCTTTGGTCACTCACTTAAAAATCAGGATTTTCAAACTCAAAAACTTATCATATACTACTATTTCTACTATCATACTTCCTAAACCCTCATGTTATAAAGAGGTAAAAGGAATTCATGAGTAAGAGAAGGAAATGAAACTTGAGTTTAATGATTTGGTTAAGAACTCCACACGGACTTTAGTTCCTAAACCAAAATGTCATAAACCTATTACATGCAAATGAGTGGACAAAGTTAAGCTCAAATGTGATAGTATTTTGGATAAGTATAAATCACGTGTGGTGGCCAAAGGTTACAAGCAAAAATATAAAATTGACTATTCATAGACATTCACTCATATGGTTTAACCACAAACTATAATGCCTTCCAGAATGGGGAGCTTGAAAAGAAAGTCTACATGCATCAACCTTGAAGATAAATCCTCTCCTAATTTGGTGGGAAAGCTTAACAAGGAACTTCATGGCCTTAAACAAACTCCTAGAGCTTGGTTTCAGAAGTTTTCCTCCACTCTTATTAGACTTGGTTTTCAACGTTCCAAAGTTGATAGTTCCATGTTCTTTCAAAGGCTTGGTGCATGCATGATTATTGTCTTGATTTATAAAGTGCCTATCTTAATAAGCTTAATACTTTATTGAATATCTTTTTTGAACCCAAGGAGCTTGGTGCTCTTTTGCACTCAACGAGCTTGGTGATCTAAGTTTCTTCTTAGGCATTGACATCCAAAACGATGATGGTGTGTTGTACATGAATCAATATAAGTACATTATTAATTTATTACACAAGCATAGTTTTGACTGCAATGTGTTTCCTGATTCAATTGAGTTTAGATAGGTACTTGATGCATTATAATATTATGTGTTTACCAAAGCAGACATTACATTTATTGTAAATAAGATTTGTCAGTTTATGCATGAGTCAACTTATGTACATTGGTTTACTGCCACATGCATAATGAGGTACCTTAAAGAGACTAAATATCATGGCATTAATTTGTACAAGGTCATGAATTTCACTCTAATAGAATTCTCATATTTTGACTAGGCATGTTGTATTAATTGGTATTATGGTCATCCATCAAATAAAAGGTTGTCGCTCATTCCTCGATAAAGGCAAAGTATAGAGCTTTGGAGAATGCTTGTGTTGAAATGATTTGGTTTCAATCAATCCTTGCTAAGTTACAAGTTTCTTTTATAAATGCTCATGTTTTGTTCTATGACAATATCAATGTTAAGCACTTGCTAGCTAACTTTATTCAACATGTTAGAATGAAGCATTTTGAAGTTTATTGGTACTTTCATCATGATCATGTGATTGTAGGTTCTTTAAATGTGCAATTTACACCATCTATTCATGAAATTGCATATGCTTTAACTAAATCTCTTCATGAGTCGAGGTTTTATTCTTTAAGGCCCAAACATATGGTCCTTCCATCGCAATGAGTTTGAAAGGGGTGTTAGACTATGGTAATTATACCAACTATCTCTAGCTTGTTATAGATATTATTAGTTCATTATGTTTACTTTAGTGCTAAACTCTTGGTGTAAATAGTTTCAAGTGAAGTATACACATTTGTAGAATCATTTTTTATCGTAATGCAATAGCATACATTTATTTTCTCTCCAGTTCTTATTATTACATATACTTTTATCTCTATATGTAACGCATCTATCTTGTATATAATATATTATATTTATCTTTATTTTTGTATATAATATGTTATATTTATCTTTATTTTTATATATATCTTACATTCATCCCTAGTATACTCATTAGAGCTCTAACGAAGTCACCAACAGAATTGTCAAATCTCTGACTTGATAATTTCATTGAAATTATGAAATAAATATTTTTTAATCTTTTTTATTAGATAATTTTATATAAAGTTGTGAGTTTTGAAATAATTTGTTATTATTTAAAAAAATTGATAAATTTATTAATATGAAATTATTTTAAACAAAAAAATGTATTTTTTAGTTAAGTATGGGCTATTGTATTGATGGATTTTTTTTAATTCAATAAATGGTTATTATTTTCTTAAAAGAAATAAATTTAAGTTTATTGCATTGCATCAATCACCTAAAGTCTCATGCAGAAATTTATGGCAGTAATATTACTGCTACTCACTTTTTTTATGGTGATAATAATTATTTTTTTTAATAATAATAATAATAATTAAATATAATTAATTAAATGAATATAATATGCTATCCATATAATTTTATTACGATTAGAAGTTACAATATAATCAATTAAATTTAGAGAAAAATACAACAAAAGTATCTTAAATTTGTTCATTTGTATCCTTCAATCTCTTAAATTAAAAAATGGTATGATTTAATATCCTAACTTTGTAAAAATGATCAATTAAAAACAAATCTTATTATTATAATATTTTTTATTAAAATATTATTTTTTATTAAATGATTAAAACATAAATCTTTAATAATGATAAAATTATAATTAATATATAAAAAAATTCTCAAAACATTTTTTTCTTTAATATTAATTAATTGCCACTATTGTATCTTAATATTTTATCAATTTTTAATTTTTATTAAAAATTAAAATATATATTTAAATAAATTTTTATTTAAATTTTATTATTGTTTATTTTTATTAAAATATTTTATATTAAATTTCACTTTTATCATTATTAAACACTCGTATTTTAATAACGTTTTAATTAGTTGACATAAAATAATAATATTTTAAATAAAAAATTATTAAATTAATATAATTTATTTTTAATTAATAATTTTTTTAAAATTAAAAGACTAAATAATATTATTTTTAATGTAAGTGATTAAACAAATGATTCAATTTAAATAACTTAGCTTACCTTAAAATTGATATGGAAGAACATCTAATCAGCATTCGGCAAACGGACGTTACTTTTTTTTATGGTTTCTAATTCATCCAAAATACAAGCAATTTTATTATAAGTTTCATATTTATTTATTTTATATTTTTAAATTGCATATTTTTTAAAAAGTTATGGAGCTAAAAAAAACTTCAGATAAAAGCTATGTAACTAAAACGCTTGTTTGCTTAAAACTAGCGTTTCTCCCAATTTTTATCTACGTGACTCATGTTTGATATGGTTACTATTTATGACTCGTTAGTTTTACAACTTCAAGAGAAACTTAACTATCATTAGGTAGGGACTTGACTTTAAACCACAACTCCACAGTGAATTTTAAAGGATATTTTTTCACCTGGAAAATTTAGAACTACATTCTGAGAATTAAGTCATACTAATAAATGTTGTAAAAGCTACAATCAGTAATGAAATACAAGAAATGAAAACCAGGAGCGAACTTTTAGACTTGTCCAAAGGCCTTTTTTCTCCCATTTAACAAAGCAAAAGAGGCAAACCATCAAATGTGAGGTGGTCAATAGAATATAGAGAGTGTCCGATGATGCGGCAGAAATGGAACCTGGACGCCGAAAGACCATAGCCAAAGGTCTATCTCCACACTAAGCACCTGATCACATATTTCCCATGTTTTAATTATTAGACCTTCAAAACGAAGGATGCAAGTTGATGCATATTCAGTTGGCCACATAATAACTGAATTTGCCGAGACATCAAACGGATACCAGGATTATATTGAACATAACTCGAGGAAAAATACTTGCTATACCTGCTTTCCTGATTTTACACTGATTAACTCTCTCATTTTTTCTACAGCGTATATAGAACAAGCTCGAAGTTCAACTTCCTCCTCACTGCCTGGAACAATTTCATTGTTAGCCTCGATTTTGTTGGCAAGTTTTGGACTGTATTTCAACACGCCAAGTTTTCGTAGAACAGCTGGAACAATATAGTCTGCCATTATAGTGATTGAGCCAATGTCATAAAATTCTCCATATCCTTTGCCCTGGAATGCACCCCATAAATCTGCTGCGAATATCTGAGCTCTTTTATACAAGAAAACTTGGTGTCCTTTGTACAGTGAGTGGTCACGAAATCCTGTAACAGTTTAATTGTTGGAAGTTAATTATATACCAGTTGCTCAGGAATGTAGGCAGAAACTTCTGGGCATTTCTTAATTCAGCATAAAATGAAATAATTAGGTTTGTGACATAAAATGCTAAAAAAATGATACCTGGAAAGTGTTGAGTAACAAGAGCGACAAGCCTAACAGCCGATTTCCCACAGGAATCCACAAGATTGGATGCTTTGCCACCAAAGCTTCTCTCAAGTTCAAAGCCAACCTATGCAATTTCACGTTGTTATTTCAGATCCATGGACAACAAGAATATTAAGAAATTAGAGTATCAATCCCTGCAAAATAATGCAAGAAGAGATGCAAAAAGTGAGGATACAATTGAATTGATTAGTTTACAGTTTCAAAATGTATGAATTATAATCACCTCGTGCAGCAATCGAGCTCGTTCATCCTCCAAAGGAAGTAGCCTTGGCCATTTTAACAATGCACGTAGTTGAGGACCTTGCAAACAAACAGATGTCGTGAATTTACTATCTAATAAAGAGCTTCTCCTCTTTTACAGATTTCAAAATATGGTTATTCAAATGAGAGTAACAAGCAAATGCTTGGCGAAGCTTGAAAATTTTCCTTTTCCTGATATAAAAGCATATTATATTGATTCAAAAAGTGATTACGTTATCCAAAATGAAGGTTTAAGAAAACGCAAAATACTTCCAAAGGAACACTTAAAACAAAACATCTTGTTATGAAGATGATGAGCATGTATGTAACACCATTCCCGTATTGAGATGGAAAGATGAATTTGAAAAGCCAAATACCAGTGTACTTCTGCAGACGATCAGCATCAAAAGCCGATTTGTCATTCTCTAAAGCTACTTTAAGCCCCGAGGCCAAATGATCATAATTCAAATCCTTATCTGTTTAAGTACAATTGACAAAAGGATAGGAAGAAAAAAAAAGGTCAGAAAATTAGTTTGCAGAACTAGAGGATACATGGAGAACTAAAACTATGTGAAAAAGAAACCATACAAAAGCTACAAATATACAGCTTTTCTCCATCAAGAACAACAATGGAAGGGTGTACAGGCTTAAGATGCCGCCACACAGGGGACTCTTTGGTTGAGAGCATATAAGATAAACTGTCTAAGTGCTATCCAAGGAACCTATAATCTATGTTACATAGACTTTTTAGGGTTCTAAAGTTCCCAATTTTGGGTACATAGTCATACAAGGGTATTTTCTACAATTTTTTGTATTTTCCCCAAATTAGAGCATATAGCAGCCATACTCATGCTCATGCCATACGCATCGGACACTGGTATTTTATGAAAAATAAATAGTCAAACTAACATAACCTGCAATAACTTCCATTCTCTCTGTCACAATCAGTCTCCTACAATTAAAACCAGTGCTTTTTTTAGAAATCCCCTATAAAAGCGCTTCATGACCAAATAGGAAACAATGTCAGGAGCACTTTCAGGGCTTAGAAAATGTGCTTCATGATGCCGCTTTTTTATAAAATTACTTCCGTCTTAAATCACTTTTAATACAAGCACAACTAAACAAACAAAATAAATAGACCTTGTATAACCCAAAACAGGTAGCAAAAAAAAGGAAGAATATTGCAATGAAAAATACAGAGGAATAATATACCAGGCCAAAAGCAGAAATTCAGAGCATCCAATACAAAGAGGTATTGAACGGTGAGTGGCCCATTGTCAAAATAATGAATCCCTTCGAAATCCCAATTCACTTTTGGAATCGAATCAATAGTCTCCACAACTTTCTCAATCCCTGCATTTTCACAAATAACCAGAAACAATAATGGGAAAAAAAATACATAAACTGAAACAAAACTTCACTCCAAATGCCACATTTTCTCTGCACCAAAATCTCAAGCGTTAAAGAAACAGATATAAACCAGATGAGTCGACAAGGACGTGAGAAGAGTGACTGGCGACCCAAGCAGAGCTTTCCCTAACATCATTCATGGCGTCCTTGGATTAAATGTTCCACACTGCACGCTTGAAAATAAAATCCCTGGGCCTCTGTTAAACCCTACACGTATATATATATTTTACATATTTGTATTCATTTCAAATTTCAGATACATAACTTTTTTCATTCCATATTTTATTTATGTTTTTTGCATAATAAACATATTTGAGTTAACACAATTTAGATAAATTTATTTTATATTTTAAAAAAATTATTTAATTATATTTTTAAAAAAATTGTTTTTATAAGATGATATTATAATAATTATTTTTTTATTATAAATTTTGATAAATGAGGTAGGTAAGTTTTTTATTATTAATCAACCTGTTGTGTAATTGTGTGATCTTGAATTAATTGAGTTGATCATATAACATAATTATTACATACTATAATTAGTCTACAAAAGTATGCACATTTGTGTCACTAATGTTCTTATAAATAGAAAATTTGAGAGAGAATACGTCTAGACCCACTAGAGTTTTTGATTCACCTTTAGTACCAAGAAAAATGAAAAAAATAAATAAATAATTATAATTCATAATTATTTATTATTTTTAAAATATACGATTATTTAATATTTTAGATTAATAAAATTTAAAAAAAATAATATTTAGTTAAAAAATAAAGAATAATATAAAGTATATTTAAAAATAACAATTCCCTCATGGACAATATCTTATACTTTTTAACGTGTCACTTTATACTCAATTATGAAACTATATAATTAAACATAGAGTGAGTAAAGGTATGCGAAGAAGGTGTATCTTTTATTAAAAGTTGGATACATAAATCAAACAAAATAATGTATCGAAGGGTCAAAACTCAACCTTAAAGCTGTTTTACTTTGTAATTTCTACACGTTTCTGTTTTCAATTCACACCTTCCACACAAAACTTTGGAATAGCGCTGAAGAGTCGTAAGTGGAATGATAAAAAACATATGGTCCCCTTTTGTCTGGTAAAAAGTCACAAGTGTGACTTAGTTTATTCGGCCTCGTCAAATTTGTGCAACTTTGAATTCAATGCATACATGAATCTCTTATTTGAGTTTCATCGTTAGATGACACCTGTGTTGTTTTTAAAATTTTAAAATTATTACATTTTAATGTAAAATATTTAATTATTTTAATATTTATATTTTTTATTTTAAAAATATTAATTTATTATTTATTTTATATATCCATTATATGAATAAATTTTATTAGTATGTAGTAATATTTTTATTTTTTAAAACCTAGAGCATTAAATTATGCGGTAAAATATTTAATTCATTTTATATTAGATATTTTTGTTATAAAATTTTTTAATTTTTTTAAGAAAGTATGAGTGTTGATAATTTTTATAAACAAAATATTTATTTGTAAACTAGATTTTACACTCAATCAAGTTTTTCAAGCTAAGTCAAAAAAAGGTTCGAGTTCTGGATAATCATATTTCAAGTATATCATTCATAAATATCAATACATATTACTCTATTTGATGCATTTACTAGCACATTTTCACATTTTTTTAAATTATCATTTGTGCATTAGTCGATCGATTGATCGGGCTTTAATCAATTCTTGTCGAGTCCTTCTCAAGTTTTTATGCGTTACTCGATCAATCGACTCTGATCGAGTACTCTCATGTCAAAATTCTTAACGCCACTCGATCAAGCGAGTGAGCAATTAACATGTTTTAAAAACATTTTTTAACTTATGTGAAATTATTGTTCTAAAAATTACCAAATACTTTCCATAAATATCTGCACTTAAAACAAACCAAAAACACAAAATGACTATATCACTCCACTTAGAATGCACACTACGGAAACTAATCCCGTAGTGTGTGTATACATACATAGAATATATAATTTTTGAGAGTCATAGTCGTCTTCTCTGTGCTTCATCACTTTACAACTACATTCAATTCTAGTTTTTCTTAATTTCTATTTGATTCACAAATTACTACCTAGATTACTACTTTATTATTTTTTCTAAAAATCTTAGTTTCATGCTCTTTAATCTATGTTTGAGTTAGGTTTAAAATTTGTTTATCATTGAAATTCATCTAAAATACACATAGATACTTGTATTTTTTTTTGTACTAATCCCATTTGTAGGTTGATCCATGAACATGTTTAATTTTTTATGAGTGAATCAGAACATTGGTAAGAATCAGATCACACTAGTCTTAAAGGTTGTAAAAATAGAATATAGGCTTGTAAGCAAAATACATTGGGGGTATTATCCTAAGTATGATAATATAAGATCAAGTTTATACTTGAACATTAATTTTTTCATAATGGATAGATTAAGTGGTTTGGTGGATCGATACTTTTCCTCTTAAGTCATGGTCTATGTTTATTTGGTCTGTTTTAGAACTTTCAATTTGTATCAGAGCCTACATTAGACACAATTAGTGATTTTGATTCGTAAGGATACATATATTTACTTATGAACCTAGATTCATTCTTGAAGATTGGGAACCACTTTTCATAACAAAAGATTGAGTAAAAACCATATAGAGAAGAAAAGAATGGACTATTGAAGAAATAACCCTTAGTGGATCAAACTAGAAAGGATTAAATTCAATCTTTGCTATAATGTTGATGGATGAGTTCCGTCGCATCTCCAACTATAAAACTGCTAAAGATATATGTAATACACTTATTCTTACTCACGAGGGAACTTCCCAAGTAAGACAAACAAAACTAAGATTGCTAATATCTCAATTTTACTTTCTTATAATGAATAAAATCGAAACTTTTGGTCAATTTTATGCTTATTTTTGTGATATTACTAATACTTACTCTACACTTGGTGAGAAACTTCTTTAACTTATAATATTGATGAACTAGTAAGGTATATAAGATTAAGGTCATTGACAAGAGATTATAAGATGAAGGTCATTGTTATATAGAAAAGCAAGAATATGGACACCCTTAATATTGATGAACTAGTTAGGTATATCTAAACTTGTGAGCTTACTCTCAAGCCACCCAAGAAGAACAAGGAAATGACACTTGAAAACTCCAAAAGTAATTTCAAATTGGATGATGAATCGGATGATGAATCTATTTTTTTTTACTTGTAGGCTCAAGAAGGGATATCAGAATCAGTTCAATGATAGAAGGTCAAAACCCAAAGGGTTCATATAGAACGAAATCTAAACCTACTTGTCTTTGATGTTTGACCTACAGTAGAAAGAATATAATTTAGAAGATGGTGAAATCAACTTCTGTGCCTTCATTACAAAAGCCATCATACATTCAAATTACTCCAACACTTGCTAGTTTTTTTGGTAAATATATTTTTTTTGTGAGTTTGAGGACTCAATTATAGTTTTGTATGATAGGTGACATCTTTTTTTCTTTTGAGCCCTTCATGATTAGACATAAATAAATTAATTGGCATATTAGTGGAGTTCAAATATTTATACTATCTTTAATGAATTTCAATATGTCATTATATGTGCTAGTATATTGGTTTGCCTTGTCTATGTTTTCTCCTTGTTTATACAATGGATAATCAAAATTTGAGTAAAAATAAATTCTTAATTACATGTGCACTCATTTTTTGTTAAATAAGTTTATTTTTTTATATGGCTTATTCTAAAAATAAAATAAAAATTATGTTTTTAATTTTGTAACTACACCATCTCCTTATTTTCTTTGCTATTTAATTGATTTTATACTTAGGGAGTCATTTGCTTTAGGGGGAGTTTTTTTTTTTGTTATTTATATATAGAAACATGACACTGGGTCAAAATTATCGTTTTAAATAAAGGGTGCGGTTCCGTTTGTCTTTTTGTTTATGATTTTGGAGTTGATTGGTTCTTTAGCTTGTAAAATGTGTTATTTAGTCTTTTTGGTTGTGAAAAAAGATCATAGAAGTATAAATGTTACTTAAACACCAATATGTTAATATTTTTATCATTTTAACAAACTTTTTGATTTATTAAAGGGATATTTTGATTATTTTATGTGTTTCTCTCCAAACATAACAAACTCAACACTCTCTATATTTATTGCTCTTTTAATTAAATTTAAATTTCTCCTTTTAACCTTTAAAAAATACATATTTTTCTCACATGATTGACCTAAACTCAAATTTCTAATAAAATATTCAATTTTATCCTTCATTAGTACCATTTTAATAATCAAGAGGACTAAATAACACTTTTTAAAAAAATTAATAAGACTAAATGACACTAGTAAAAACAAATGAACTAAGCAACACCTAAAGCTTAATCAAGATTACTATTTTGACCCTTTTTTTCTTAAATAAATTATGTAACTTTTGAATCTTGATTTATCCATCATTAACTTGGCTGATTGAACATTGAACGTTGATCAATTAAATGATTATAGTTTATATACTAGTTTCATTTTCTTGCCCTCACCTGAGCCTTAACTCACACAATCATGCCATTTTCATCTACATCTATTACATATTCACCAAAATCTACATTTTTTGGTTCAAAATCAATAGAAAAAATATCTTAAATGCATTTTTGGAATCGATTCTTACCAAAAAGGCCCAAAATCCATCCAATTCAAACATTTTTCTTCACTTTCTCTCTTTTTTATTGCACACCAAACATCTTTTTTTAGAATACACTTACACATCCTATACATAACCCATGCAATAAACCCAAGTTTCGGTTTGAAATATTTTTCTTAGGTTCTACACCAAAATATTGGGTGTATTTTTAGAACTTTCAACACTTTTCAATCATTCTGTTGCTACTAATGAATTTTAGATGTCATGATCTTTCAAGTAGTGCCCTTGCCCCGAGTATCCCATAATGGTGAATAGGGGAGTCTTAATCCAAATTTAAGTTTTGCTTTTCTAAACGTCTTATTTTATTATCATAATGTCACCTGGTATGATCTCTACAAGCTTGGAGTTAGTCTAACCATTAATACCCTTAGTTGGGAGTCCATCTTACTCCCTAAAAGTTGTGTTGCTCGACCTTAGTTCTAGAATTCTACTCAAATGTGGATAAAAAAATCTAAATCTAGGTTCAATGCAATATAAAGTGTTTGTCTAAAATAAAACTATAAATATATAAGCTCCTTCCCTAAATAATCTTTTGTTAATAGTCTACAATGGTCATCCTTAGATAAATATCGATAGATATAATCTCTCCAATGAAGAGCTCTTAATTGAAATATCATGATTACCAAATATTGGCATTAACCTTAAGAGGTTGTATACTCTCAATGAATTCATGATATTATATAGAGCTCTAAATAGAATGATATGTGCTAACCTGGTAATCTCTAATCATGCGATCTAAATCGAATTTCATCATGTCAAGATATTGTATTGTATAGGTAAAGGTATGACATTTGGTGTTAGGTCTATCATTTAGGATGAAATCATCACCGAGGCATTTGACACAAATACTATGGTTGGACTACTCTATGACTACCTTATAACAAAGATGATTCTAGTTTTTAGGGTTCCTCTTACCAAGGACTATGAAACAATCAAATATATAAGTGATCTTGGCTGCGGTACCATCACTATATCCTTCGCCCAAACCTAAAAAGAAGACATCTAAAGAAGGGCCAAGTGAGGTAGCTAACATTCTAGGTGATGATAAACTTGAAAACTTGGATGAACTTTAATGCTAGCGTCCTAACTTTGAAGATGAAATGAGAACTCATATGGATAGACCATCAACTTAAATGGGTTCCATGTGTTATTTATATCAGGGGTTAAACAAACAAGTAACTAACGAACATCGATGAGAATGAGCAAGATATAGGCACTAATGTCACTATCATTCTCTCTATGGTTCAAGACTTGCACACTCGTTATAGCTTTATAGATGAGAGGAGCCATGATTTATACTAAGTTCAATTATTTTATTTCATCATGAATGTACTATGTACTCAATATATTTTATAATTGTTATAGTAACTTTGATCAAAACACTTTCATTCTAGACTGAATGATATGCTTAATCTTACTGAATTCATGTTCTTTTATATTGATTTTTTCTTTTCGTATGTCAAAAAGGGGAAGAGTAATTATAATTGGTATACATATAGAAGGAGGGATTATATTTAGAGGGAGCAATTTAATGATTGATTACGTACTACATGATATTCTATTTACTCCTTGAATGCTAACTGAATTAATAACTAATGAGGTTTCCAAGGCAAGTTTTGGTATCTTATTTGTGATGTTTCAGTTACATACAAGATGACAAAAGTGAAAGAGAAAATACATTCACCAAATCATAGGATAGTTCTACTATAGAACTTAGGACTTCAATGTAAAATTTCTATTCCAATGAGTATTATGTAGTGAGATGGTGGTTTTTCCATACGAAAAATATTAAAGGGGGAGTTTGTAAGGAATTGTAAGTATTAACGATTTTTAGGGACAAAACTTTTATTTATAAATTGTATTTTAAGATTGTTAATTAAGTTCTTCAAGTTAAACCAAAAAAATACTTGAGTTTTAGATAATCATATTTTAAGTATATTTTTCATAACTATCAACACGTAGTGTTGCACTTATGCATTCATTGGCACACTTTCACGACACTTAGAATTACTTTTATATGTGTTAGTCAATCAATCGACCAAAGGTATTGATCGGCCGAGGTTATCGATCGATTAGGCTTTGGTCAACTTCTATCGAGTCCCTCTTGAGTATTTTCTACGTTTACTTGATATATCTATTTTGATTAAGTACTCTTAGGTCAAAATTATTAACATAACTTGATCGATCGAACAAGCAATTATAACGTGTTTTAAAAACCTTTTTTAACTTGATCCTTGTGTGAAATTACTTAATACCTTTGTTTTAATTAAGTGCTTTTAAAAACATAATGTGTATTTTAATCTTTTCTATTGATATGCATATTTGGTGTATCAGAATTCTACATATATGTAAACCTTCACTCACTTTATACATACACAAAATATATAAATTTTGAGTGTCATTATTGTCTTCTCCATGATTTTTCATTATGTAGTTGTTCTGGTTAGATTCAGTTCTAAGTCTTCTTAATTACTATTTAAATCACAAATCACTACCTAGATTACTACTTTATTATCTGTTTTAGAAATCTTAGTTTCATGTTCTTTGATTTATGTTTTGAACTAGGGTTCAGATTTGTTTCTTATTGAAATCTATTTAGAACACACACTATCACTTATGTTTTTTGTACTAACCTTGTTTGTAGGTTGATTCGTGAACATATTTGATTTACGAGAAGTAAATCCAAACATTTATTAGAATTGACTCACACTAATCATAGAAGCTATGAAAATAAAGCAAAAGATGTCAACATTATCCTGACTAGGATAGTTTATGATAAAGTTTGTACTTGAACATTAAATTTTCATAGTAATAGATTAGGTGATACTATAGACCAGTATTTTTCCTCTTAAATTATGATTGTAACATAGATTATTTCTACCTAAAAATCTTGTGTATTATTTTTAATTTTTGTACTTTATTGTTTACCCGTTAGTATATATTTAATAATTGTGATTAAATTACAATTTTATAATTTTATTAAATTAAAAAGTAACTTATTTATTACTTCTAGATCTATTCGATCCATTTTAAAAGAATTCTTTTTTGTTATTTTTTTTATTAATTTCAAGTTTCATTAGGTTCTAAATGGAAAAGGAATATACAGGAAGAAAAAAAAAGCAAAAAGAGTGGAAGTAATATTTTGTTCTGTAGAAGTCTCGTAAATACATAATTCAATATTATTAATAATTATAATATACAAAAATGTTTATTTGTTTTAAGCTTAATGGAATATACAACAAATTTTACTCTAGTATCCTAAACTTAAAAGATATATAGTGTAGGATGTTTTTAACCATTAGTTTATAAATGTAATTGATAATTTTAATTATAAAATAATTTAAATATATGATATAAAAATTATTATAATTAAAAAATTTAAAATAACTTTTAAAAATCAAACAATATATATATACAATTAAATATAAGTAATCTCGTAATCAAATTATATTTATCGATTAAAATTATTTATTTCTGTAATCTCACCCATTATTAATATTAGTTACTTATATAATTATATTGCAATTAAAAAAAATAAATGTATTCATTTTTTTTTATTTTCTCTCTCTCTTAAAATCTAAAATCTCAAACTCTACCTTTTATCCCATTACCTTAATTTTATCCTTTCTCTTCTCAAAAATATTTTTTTTTCTAATTTTCTAAAATTACTATATTACGCACACGATTTAGAGCCTATCTTGTACGTGTTAGTTATTTTTCTCTTTCTTATCTCCCTTATTTCACATATTATCACGAGAAAACAATATATACATTAACAAATTCAAATGGTGGAATTAATGTATTCCTAACTATTAGGATAATCTGATTTTAGAGGAAAAAACTAAAGAGAAGTAAAAAATTGAAAGTAAATGGTATGGATTTCATATAAGGCCCATATATATAGGAAATTACATTAATATGTGACAATCATATAAGGGTATACATTGTAGTATGTCAGGAGGGTACATATATAAAAACATAATCTAACTTAAGATCGACCACTTTGATGGCTAGGGTTAGTAGTCGATTTTTCAATATCCAAAATTACTTTGCATAGATAAGGGCACTCTATAATTATCATTATGGATGTGGGCATGAATTGAGTCTTCTTAAAGCAACACATTTGATAGCTCAGATTGTTCATAGGTCGGGCTCCAGATCGAGTCATATGTTCAAACATCAAGTCCTTCTACTCTTTCAACTCGGTTCAACTGAGATAAAAAAGTAACAACTAGTCAGTGAATTTGATATGTTTAACATGTCCTAATAAATTCTTATCAGTTAATTGGAGAAGGAATATTTGAGTCTCTATATAAGGAGAAACCAAGGCATTATTTATTTCATTATTTCTAAAACTTCGAACAAAAATTGGAACAAAAATGTTATATCTTTTCAACTCGTTCCATATAACTTATTTTCTTAGATAGTAAGAAAAATAATTCAACACTTACTTACTTTTGCTTGGGCTTTTAAGGAGCAATCCTTGAGTCTAACGGTTTTTTTGATTTCTTTTCAGGTTAGTCCCTAGCTTCACTCATCTTTTGGTAATTTCTATCTCTTTATACCTTATATTTTTGTTCTTTTTGTAATCTTTTACTGTATCCAATCCCCATTTATAGAAGAGCCACAGGCTAACTATCCCATTTATTATGGTTGGTGGTATATGCAATAATGGGACGAACCTTTGACATTTATCACATGCCTAGGTATACCTCATGCAATCTGCTAACATCGTTGATCAGTAGTAACCATATCTCATAATTCATTGGGATAACTTTCTTTCTCCTGAATAGGAGCTTCATTCTCTATTGTGAGCTTCAAACATGATTTTTTCATACTATTCTCTAACTATGTACAAGAGCCCAGGTCCAAAGGCTGTTTTTTCTATACATATTGTTATTTTGCATGATGCACTAACCTGTCTTAATCTTGATTTCTTTTGCCAACTTTTTGTCTTTTGGTAGGTCCTTCCCTTTTTAGGAAGTCAGGGATAGGAGCAAACCATGGGTTGGTGGCCTTACTAATGCTTCCAACTTTTTTTTTCTACTTCTTCCAAATTGGCTTTTGTAAGGATTATTATAGAAATCACCTGACTACGGTTGGTCTTATGTCTAGAAATTAGCATGCTAATGCATCGGCATATTCTGCTATGTATTTCCTCATCTTGGTGTCTTTAGCCCCAAATAATATGCCTAATCTTGATTGACTACTAATCGTGAATCACTATGTAAGACAATGATATTGGCTTTGATTTTCTTTGAAGTGATAGCACCAAATATAGCTACCTCATATTCTGCTATGTTATTAGTTACTTGGAAGTCCATCTTGATAGTGTATTGGAAACAATTTTCATCAGGTCCTATTATGACGACCCCTACCTTAGCACCTTTAAAGTTGTGAGCACCATCGATAAATACATCCCAAGTTAGTATTTCTCTCTGATCTATACCACATAATTTACCTTTTACTTCATCATTGGTGACTTTCGATGACTCACTAAACTCAGCAACAAAATCTACCACTGCTTGAGCTTTGATAGAAGTCCTAGACATATACTTGATATCATATTCTTCTAACTCTATCGCAATATACACCAGTTTCTTTGTTACCTTTGGCTTTGTCAACATGCTCTTAAGCGATTATGAGGTGAGCATTACCACTGTATGTGAGTCGATGTAATGTCTAAGTTTTCATGTTGACACTTTTAGAGCAAAGGTCAACTTATCAATTGTTTGATATCGGTTATGTGCATCTGTCAAGATTTAACTAATCTAGTAGATGAGGTGTTGGACCTTATTTCTTTCGATAAAGAGTATGACACTACAAGTATGATGAGTAACAGCCAAATATAAATATAGCTTTTCACCTGGATGGGGATGACCAGAACTGAAGGCTTACTCAGATACTGTTTGATTCCTTAGAAAGCATTGCCACAATCTTCATTCCAAAAAACGTTTATTTCTCATCATTTTGAAGAATGGTAAGTACTTGTCCATGTATTTGGAAATGAATCTATTGAATGTCACTATCTTTTCGTTCAATTGTTGAATTCTTTTCAGGTTAGTAAGAGGTTTCATATAAGCTTGTTTCTTGTTTAGATTTACCTTAATTTCTCGGGCAGATACAAGATATCTTAGGAATTTTCCTAAAGCAACAACAAAAACACACTTTTTAGGGTTTAATCTCATACCATGCCTTCGAATTATGTGAAATATTTATTTTAAGCCTTTGACATGGTTTGCAAGTTGTGAAGTATATCACTATGTCATCCATGTATGCTTCTAAATTCCTCTACAGCTAGTTAACAAACATCTTATTGACAATGCGTTGAGATGCAACTCTTGCATTCTTTAAGCCAAAGGGCATTTGAGTTTAATAGAAGGTCTTTTCTTCAATAAAAAAAGACAATTTTCTTTTCATCCTATGGGTGCATTCTGATTTGATCAATGATAATCGAAATACGCATAAAGGAAACTCATCAAACCAAATCCAAAGGTAGCATCGATCAGTTGATCAATACTTAGTAGGGAAAAAAATTCCTTTAGGCATGCATTATTCAAGTTTGTGAAGGCTACACACATTTGAGGTGATCCACAAGCCTTTTTTTACCAACATTACATTTGATAACTATAGGTTGGGTAATCTATCTCTCTAATAATCTGTCTCTTTAGGTGTGAACAATCAAATCTTACATTAACGACACCTCGTCTTATACATACTTATATATTTAAAATCTTACTAATCTCTTTTTTAAGATAAAAATAAAAATAAGAAAGTGACTAAAAATGAGAGTGTAGGTATACATGTGATGGAAAAAAGGGGAGAGAGAGAGAGTAATTTCCAAATTCAACTACTTTTTTCTTTATATAAATATTGTATTTATTTTAGTCCCTTTGTGTCTAAATCTAAATCTTTTAAGTCCAAAACCCAATTTCTCGTTTAATTTAACAAAATCTTAACATTAGACAAATGTTATTAACTTCACTTATTTAAAAGGTAAGGATTTTAAATAAGGATGAAATTGTAATTACATTTAAAAATAAATTTACTTATTACTACAAACTTCATGCTATAAAATTCAAAAATTCTTTAAAAGGCCAATTATATCCCTATAATTTTTTCCACCTAAATCTCATTAGAATATATAAAGATATTATTAAATTTTTTACATATTATTAAAATAATAATTACTATTTTTTTAAACCTTTAAATTATATAATTTTTTTAAGATTTTTATTTTTTTTGTGAATTAAGGAATAAATTATCATTACTTAAATAACCAACGATGATCTCAAAAACTGTTTAAAATATTAGAGTAAATATATTGTAAAAATTTTTCCTTTATTTTTTGGCTTAAATAACATAAATTTTTATAAAAATTTGTAATTAAAATATTTTTATTTTATAATTTTAATAAAATAAAGATAAGATATTAGTATTTCTTCAATAATCACTTTTTACAAACTCACTAAAGTTATAACCACCGTAACTTCTTTGAGGCTAGCATCTTTAATTGGAAGTGATAACATCTAAAGATATAATATACTATATATAAAGATATAAATAGATATGATGAAAAAATAAGAAATAACTCTACACAAAAGAGTTCTCTAGTTTGTATTATTTTCTTCATGTTTTCATTACAATTGTATAGCTATTTATAAGGAAATTTTACTCCTTCAATTATTCTTTAAATTAAGCATTCCTTGATTTACTCCTTGAATTAAGGATTCCTTGTTTTACTCCTTGAATTAAGGTCCTTGTTTTATTCCTTGAATTAAGGTCCTTGTTTTATTCCTTGAATTAAGGTCCTTGTTTTATTCCTTAAATTAAGGACTAATCCAATACTTCTCTCGCCGATCCAGAAGGTTTACGGATCCAAGCTCGACAAAAGTCGCTGAAATCGGACGGTAGGCTGCGGCTTGGGCGAAGATGTCACCGTCTGTCGAAGCTTCGTATAATGGGTCTCAATTACCTGTGTGATTGAACTTGTTCACGAACGTAATGACAATCAACTTCAATGTGTTTCTCGCCCTCTCGTGAAACACTGGTTTGATGCTATATGCATACCGCTCGATTTGTCACAAAACAAGTGACATAGAAGAGTTGTAGAACACCCCAAAATCACACACGTAAGACCTTAAGCCATATCAACTCACACGCAGCTGAAGCCATTGCACGATACTCACCTTCGGCACTTGATCCGCAATGACAGCTTGCTTTTACTCTTCCACGTGACTGCAAGTTTCCACCGACAAATGTACAAAGAGCTGCGTTGGTCGACTTTACGATCACCGTATCTCTCGCCCAATCAAGATCACAATACCCCATGATTTGTGTGTTGTCATTCTTCTTCATGATAATACCACGACCCACTGATCCTTTTAAGTAGCGTGAAATCCTTTTAACAAGGGTCAAATGCTCAAATGTCTGGGAGTATGAATTGCCCACAATACTTACGTAATACGTGATGTCGTGTCCGTGATTGTTAGGTAGATCAACTTACCAACCGGCCAATAACTTATATCCATGAGTGGCATGCCCTTCAAGCCAGGTTCGAGCTTGCCGTCAAGAGGGTAATGGCCGGTTTAGCATCGCTCATGTTAGCTTCCTTACAAATCTAGGACATATTTCCTTTCTAAGAAAGAGTCCTTTCAGGCGAGGTTGCCATTTCTATACCAAGAAAGTACTTCAATATCCCAAGGTCTTTAATTGCAAACCTTTGTTCAGGGACTGCTTTCAGGTTGAAAATCTCACAAGATTATCAACCGTAATTATCGATCATCTACATAACTCAAAGACAACCACCATTTGCCCATAACTCCTCGTGGCGAACAAATAGCAGGAATCAAAGATTGGCCGCTTTTGAAACCAATACTAGTGAGAATCGAGCTTAGCTTGGCATACCAAGCTCGTGGGGACTGCTTTCAAACCATAAATGGATTTGTGCAATTTGCACACCTAAACTACTATCGCTTTGAGGATGCCTGCGTGGTAATTTCATATAGACTTCTTCTTTGAGATCACCATGCAAGAATGCATTCTTCACATCCATTTGGTACATGGACCACCCCTTGTTTACGTACCTACGTACAAGAGCACTCTTATCGTGTTCATTTTTGCAACAGTGCAAATGTTTCTTTCAGAATCCACCTCGAATGTTTGGTTGAATCCCCCGAGCCACCAATCTTGCTTTATACCTCTCAATTGATCCATCCGACTTGAATTTCAACTATAGATCCATTTGCAACCCACAATCCTTTCTTGCCTTGGAAGTTTGGTGATGCTCCATGTGTCAGGTTGATCTAGGGCTTTAAGTTCTTTCGCATGGCTTCCTTCCACACCTCTTGGCCGTCACCTCATGAAAGTTTTGAGGCTCACCGTAACTCGATATAAGCCGAGGAATGCGGTACTTGGTGTCACTTTATATGACACATAATTTGGAGATGGGATGTGGGTTTGTAGTGACAAAGTCTTGAAGTCTTCAGGAGGTTGCCTAACACGCATTGGATTACGCCGTGGAATAGAAGGAGCTTATCTCACACTGCTCACATCTTGTACCATATGCAGGATCATCTGATTATCACCATCTTCATGCAGTACCATTAAGACGAGACCCTTCATTGTTACTTTCAGCGAGAGATGCATCAATGTTGACATGGTCGGGATCTTGTTGTTGTGAGCCTCAAGTTCAATTCTTGGTAATGGAAACACATCCAAGATGCCATTCCTCGACTTGTGATTTCATGTGACTTGCTGAAAAAGGGTTAGTTTCATAAACCGAACATCTTTAGACACAATTAATCTCCTAAGTCGGGGATCATAACACTTATATCCCTTTGTGTAGATGAATAACCAAGAAAATACATTTAACAAATGTACTTGTGATCCAATTTATCTCACGATGAGATTGAATATGTACAAAAACAGATGCAGCCAAAGACTCTAAGGTGTGAAAGGTTAATTTTCCTTCCTTTCATGACCTCTAGGGGAGACTTGAAATCCAAGACTCCGGGTAATCTATTGATGATGTAAGAATTGCCATAACCCTCGGGGACCGTAATCTTTTCGTACATTCATTTGTAGCATTAATGCTCTAGTTTTTTCAAGTAAATCCCGGTTTTTGCTCAGCTACACCATTTTGTCGAGGTGTGCCAACACAACTTGTTTGATGCATAATGCCATGAATGCTCAAATATTGTTTCATGATATGACATGTATTCGGGCAATACATCGACCTTAAGGTTTGAATTTTAGAAGAGAAGGATTTTTAACAAGATTATGAAAGTCCTTAAATAGTTCCATAACTTCATTCTTAGACTTTAAAAGATATAACCATGTGACTCGAGAGAAATCATCAAGAAAAATCACAAAATACTTATAAGCATCAAAAGATTCATTAATTGGTCCCCATACATCCAATGAACTAGTTCAAAACACTTACTAGCCCTGTACAAGAAGAATTAAAAGGCAATCTAAGTGGCCTTAGACAAGTGGCAAGTTTCACATGCAATTTCATCATTTCCTAAGTTTGGAAATAAAGTTGACAAAATTGGTAGAGAAGTAGCTAAACGTTGATGCCATAATTGATTATCTTGGATAGATTAAACTTGGCTTGAAAACCTCTCGGGATTGTTCTCGATATGTAATAGAGACCATCTAAGTAAAACCTTCACCAATCGCTTTTTTGGTGACACAATCCTCGAAAAATGACATTGTGAGGAGAAAAAATGGCTAAGCAATTCAAGGTATTTCAGGATTTTTCCTACGTATTTAAGTTGGAAAGAAAGGAAGGTACATATAAACTCGCCGACTCGATTTCATCCGACATTAATTTTATTTTTTCCTTTCCTAAAACCTTACATTCTCACCATTTGCAATTGAAACTTGAGAAGGATTTGCTAATTTTTCAAACTTATGAGAGTTTGACACACGGTTTGTCATGATCCGTGGCACCCGAATCTACAACCCAAAAATCATGCAACATATTTATTTTAAGAGCATAGCTTTAAAGGATTTTATAATACCTTGCATGTCCTCTTCGTGGTATGAGTTTTGTATCCCTAAGAAGCCCGCAAACTTGCCTAGCAATGCCGCTGAAGTTTCCTTCTTCTATGCTATCCACACACCAATTCTCGGCTCCTCCCGTCTTGCTTTGAAGATACAACATAAACTCATTCACGAGTTCACCGGATTCGTCATAAGTTCTTGAATGGATCGACCCATTGGTGAGAGGCAAAAGCATGATTTGCACGTGTCCAAGCACGATTCACTTTCTCGTAAACCCTTATCCTTTATAAAATCGTGTTTTAATTTCGATGTAGAATCCAACACGTGTCTCACATACGGCCCGTATGGCTGCAATGTTGACACTTCAAGTTTGGATGCTTCCCTTGTACTTCCTCTCGTTGGTTAGATAGGCTCTCGCTTGTGAACTAGCCATTGTACCTTGTTCATGACTTTCCTCCTTATTTCTTCACGTTGAATTGTCGCACATACATTGGTGAAGGAAGGAAGTTCAAGATTCTGCGAGTATATGAGACATCGTATATCTTCATGTTGAATCCAGACCGACAAAAAGTTGAAATATCTTATCTTCTTCCGCTCTCTTTCGTAGCAGAGCTACACTCAAGCCAGTATGAGGACGATATATTTCCAACTCATTCCACATGCTTTTCATGCCTTCCTAAGAGTTGTACAAAAGGCTTGCCATCTGTCGTATCCGAGATGTCTTTCTTTAATTGAAAACTCGTCATTGCTGACTACCATACATTTCCTTAACCGTCTCCCATAAGCTGTACAGATTCGCAGTAATCGAATATTTCAGCCTAATTTACGTTCCATGGAATTTAGAGCCATGACATAACCAAATTGATCCTTACTAAGCCAAGATTCATAGGGTTGCGAGGAAACATCGTACTTCTGATGCTTCCATTTATGAACCCTAACTCGACCTTCCACCAGTAGCTAGAGACACCGCTTCGACCAAGGCAAGTAATTAAACTCATTCAACAAGACCGAGCTTAATCTTTGATTCGGGTTGACATCCACCTCATGCATATTCACGAAGGAAAGACCGATGAACTTTCAAATTTTCCCGATCCTAGCTACTGTCTTCACCATTTCAAAGATTCAAGATGCTAAGATAATAATAAAGCAAGTATGTTAATTTTTCCTCAAGCTTCTCGATACTATGATGAAAAACAAGAAATAACTCTACACAAAAGAGTTCTCTAGTTTGTATTATTTTCTTCATGTTTTCATTACAATTGTATAGCTATTTATAAGGAAATTTTACTCCTTCAATTATTCTTTAAATTAAGCATTCCTTGATTTACTCCTTGAATTAAGGATTCCTTGTTTTACTCCTTGAATTAAGGTCCTTGTTTTATTCCTTGAATTAAGGTCCTTGTTTTATTCCTTGAATTAAGGTCCTTGTTTTATTCCTTAAATTAAGGACTAATATCCAATAAGATACAATATGCTACTTATAAATATATACATATAAACTTATAATTAGATATAATATGTTAGAGATCATAGATCAAATTATAATAAATATAAAATATTATACAGAAATATATTCGTAGATGTATTAATTTATATCTAATGGGTCTCTATAACAACGGTGAATATACAAAGATATAGTTAGATTTCTATATAATAAGTTATATGAAATAAATTAAAATATCAGAATAATTACAACTTGATTAAAAAAAAAGCCATTAATAAAAGGATTATCAAATGTACTGGCTGTTTGCAAATCATGCACTTGGTATTTCCATAAGGAGTCCACAAGTTCTTCTTGGAGAGATGTTTGTTTTTAATGATCTTGCGACCACTGTCTTCGTTTGTATTGCTAGCCCCTTCATTTCCACTTGTATGATACTTCTATATCCTTCGATAACTTCTAACGCTTTTCTCGCAAACCATTGTTCACCAAGTTTCTGAAATTTCCCCCCCTTCAACAAAATAGCCTTTGATAATAACTATTTATTCAACAATTTTGGAAAGAAAGAAAAAAATACAATCACTATGTTAACGTAGGATTATAATGATACTTGTTTATCTGATAGATACAGATTTGATAAACAAACATAAAAATAATTTTAAAAAATTAATTAGCGGAGAAAGAAAGTTACCATTATATGCAAACGTCAATTCCTTTTGCCATTGTCAAGGGTCTCGCATTGGCACTTGTAATCAACAGTTTGAGTAACCCAATAAATATATGCCTGATGCGCGAAACTTTAATATTTAAATTTTGTAAAAGTTATAATAGTTGGAAATTAGGAAGAATTATTTGTAAAAAATGAGAAGTATATTTTAAGTTTAATGTAATTAAAAAAATTATATGCTTTAAAATAATTTAATAAATATCTTAAAAACAAGCACCAAAATAAGCTTAATCAATTATAATATTTGGTTTTTTAAATTTTAATTTAATGATAAAAAAAAGATAAAAGATAAATTGATTCATACAAATTACTAATAGATATATAATTAATAAATCAATTGATAGTTAATGAGATATTTACCTAGTTGATTATGTTTGAAAAAGAATTAAGTTAATGAAATATAAATCTAAATTATTAATTCTTTTTTATATGTATAAATGATATATTCAGTTTGATTACCATTTGTTATTAATTAAATCATTTAATGTTTTTGATCGTGATTAATTTAATTAAATTATACTTATTGTTTAAAAAATTAATAAACCATTTAATTAACTTGTAAAATTCCTAATCAAGTTATCTAAATTAGATTTAGATTAATATATTTGAAATCTAATTTTTATATTTTAAATATATTATAAAAAATATATCGTTAATATATTTTTTAATAATAAATTTTATAAAAATCTTAAATATAAAATAATTCATGTTTAATAATTATTAAAAATATTCACTTAAATAATCTATACAAGTATATCAATATAATTAAAATCTTATTATTACAATCGGTCAAATATGTTAAAAATAATAAATGATTAATAAACTATTTATAACAAATTCAAAATATATAATATTGTTTACTAAAAAAAATTAGAATACATATTAAATTTATACCCAAAAGATAAATGAACGGATATGTCTTACTCCACAAAGAAGTATTAATTTTCACAATATTTCTTAGATTATAGTATCGATTTTATATAATCTAATATAAAATAATTCTCTATTATTATCTCTCATTTGTGATAATAAAATCTAAATTATGTATAAATTATCATAAAATAAAATATATAGCTCTAAAAAATTGAGAGAAACTTGACAAAAAAAAACTACTAAAGCTTTAGCTAAAAATTGATGATGATCAGTTGCTATTGAATCTTTTTATCCAATTTTTTATTGTTTTTCACCCTCACATTTAGATTTATATGTAAATTCTATATGTTTTATTATTATATTCTTTTTAAGTTGAAAATGAGTGTCGGTTATAATTATTCAAATGTTTATTATTTTAGTTAATTTGATTTAAAAATACTTAAAAAGTAATAAAATTTCGAAAATATAAATATATTAAAATAATGATAAATTTATAATGGTGATGGTGGTAGAAGTGTTCTTGACAGCGACCATTACAAAATCCATGGTTTATCGGAATGGATTGGATAGAGAAGAGAAAGAAAGAGAAGGGAGAGGCAAAAATATCTTGCTTTGAAAGAGTAGGATTGGAAGCAAATAAGGACAAAAGTTCTAAATTTACTTTAAAAAAGCTGTCGTAGGGCGAAAAATGAAAAAAAAAAGGTAGAATGATGCCATATTAAGTTAATATTTTTTTAAATAATAATAATATAGTAGGTTTAATTAAAATAAATTTAGTAGTAATTATTTTAATATTTTAAAAAATTACGTTTGACGCACCCATAAAAATATACTTTTTTTTTTCTTTTTAAATAAAAATAATTTTTTTTATTTCATTCCCTTTCATATAATTCTTTTTATTTCTCTTAATTAAAGAATAATATTTTTCTCTTATAATTTTTAAATTCAAACATTTAAAATAAAATTTATATTATTATTTAAATAAATTAAATATACACAAATGGAATGTGATGAAAAGAGAGACTACTAAAATAGAGAATCACATGAATTGAGATTAAAGAAAAATGATGTATTTTGAAAAGGGAGAGAGAAATTTTTTTCTTTTTCATTTATAATTTTAATAAAAATATAATTTTACTTTAAAATAATTAAGATTAAAAAAAATTAAATTTAAGCTTAAAAAAAATACCACTATTGAAGAATTATATGACTAATTTTACCCTAATTGTGTTGTTCATGCCTCTTTCTTAAATATTTATAGTTTTTAACATTTTTTTTTTGGTTTATAAATAACATGTTAGAGGCCTTAATGACGTAGAAGCCTTAATTTTAATCTATGGAAGAAGAAAACCTTAATCTAAGGGTTGAATTAATATGACCTACCTGTAGTTTTAATTAACCATGTTGCTCAAAACGCAGACATTTTGAGTAACAGAATAACACGTCATGTTAAATGCCAAAATAATTCTTCATATAAGACAATAAAACTATCTCTATTTAAAAAAAAAAACTTTAAAGTAACGCTTTTAAAATTCATAATAATAAAAATAACACATAAATTAAAAAATATATAAATTAATATTATAATATATTATTTTTATTGTTTTATAGTTTTTTCTAAAAGAAAAAAGAAAAATCAATTGCACTAATTGGTTATGTGCTGGTTTAGACTTGTTAATCATACATATTTAACGCTCTCCGACCATGATATACATTTTACATATATAACCAACCTATTGAAGGCAAAATAGAGCTTACGTTTTATTTAATTAGCCATGGTGTCAAGATGTGATTGCGTGTATTCTTGTTTTGCTTTTGTTATTTGAGGTGGACAATTAAATGTGCCCTATATGGAAATTTTTTTATTTTTCATTGCCACCACAAATCCTTGTTGGGCAATTTCTGCTTCTCTATGTAATTTTTTAAAAAAAAAACCAATTTATTGTATGGTAAACTTTGAGTTTGGATTACTGTCATTCACGTGTAGAGGAATAAATTTAAATTAGAAGTTAATAAGATTTATATTATAATAAATTAATTTTAAAACTTATTTTATCGTATTTCACTTAATTTTAAGGAGATAATAAAATATTAATTGAAATATTTTATTCATTTTTAATAGGTATAAATAAAATAATAAAAAATTATAATTCATAATTATTTATAATATAAATTTAATAAAAAATAATACATATATTAATAGTTAAATTTATTAAGACTATAATCTAAATAAAATAAAATAAAATATAATAATATTTGAATAAAATGAAATAATATTTTAACATGAAACTATTAGACATAATAAATAAAACATAAGATATAGCCTAGTCTTATCGACTTGGGATAGGCTGAGTTCTATAATTGAACTGGAAAGGATTATAATGTCTGTGTTGCTTCAAGGTTGTTTTTAAAATTTTCTCCTATGTGCTTATATATCATATTATATTGCACCAAAAGGTTAGTTTAATTTATGTTTTTTTTTAAATCTATTGCTCTAGATTTAGTACCCGTTATATGCCATATAATTAAAATATTTTATATATTTTGGTACCTCAATTTAACAATTAATACCCTTTTATCCATTTTGAATAATATTTGAATATTTTGGCCATATAGTGAAGTACATTGTTGGAAATTTAATAAAAGGAACAAAGCAATGGCTAGTAGAAGAGAAACAACATATTTTGGCCAACTTCCAGCGACTGAAATGGGAGTTTCCAGCAATGAAGAATAAAGCTCCAACACAGTTGGAGATTGCTCCAATCTGTTCAGTGATAGTGCAGAATTCAACCTCTGCTGATCTTTCGACTCTTTGGGATTTGCCTAAGATGTGATACTCTGCTTAGATTCCTCACTACATTTTTCTTAGCATTGCACTATTCATTTTCCTAAATTTTCAACAATGGTCTTCACCAATTGGCCAAAAAAAAAAAAAATCAAATATTATTTAAAAGGGATAAAAGGGTGTCAATTGTTGTATTACAATTAAATTTTTTAATAACATGCAACACCAATCTATTAATTAAAGTACCATACCTCAATTGCTCTTATTACTTTTATTTGTTCAATACTATGTGAAATCCGTTTTTTCTATTGTTTTTGCCATTTTGTGGAATCTTGGAAGTCAAAGAGTGCTCCGCTTTGAATTATTGTTAGTCCATTTCATGTCATTTCTCTATAGCAAAAATTGATTGTGGATGCCTAAAATAATAGTGAATTAACATATAGATTTTGTTGGGTATTTGAAGAAAATGAAATGAAATGTGAATATATAATATGAGTAATTGTGCGGACACTAATCAATTTATTTCTATGAAGTTATTGGGAGAATGATACACATTATTACTATACATCTATCACTTTTTCACAAGTGTTAATTCTATATAATATGCAGGTCAAATATTTACAATTTAATAATTGAGATTAATTGTCTTTAACATATGACCTCTAACTCAATTATTATATTATAAGTTATTAAAAAATTAATTCTCTAAAAAGCTTAAATTTTTACGAGAATAACTACCTATATTTTTATACATTTATCAATGTTTTTTGATTTGCAAGATTATGATTACTTGTTAGATTTGAGGAGCTTGGGTTGTGTGTTTGTTAGAATGGTTAGCATTTTTTTCCCTATATTTTTTTTTAGAATGACAGTAATAATTTATATGGTGGTGGTGTCTTTCCTTTATCGCCATTCAACTTAAATGTAATTTTTGAAAATATACTTTTTTATTTTACATTCTTATCTATGGTATTGTTAGTATATTAAAAAGAATTTTACATTAATTAATTAAAGTATAATATTTATAAGTAATAAGACACTTATTTTCAATTAGAGTTAACTTTTTTGAATTATAAATCTTATGTATCAAAACTAGTATTTACACGTAGAAGGTCAGATTTTCTTTTCTACATCCTTGTTTGTACAAGGATGATAAATGGAAGTTGGTTCAAAATTTATTTAGTGTGAAGGAATTTGATGACCTTTTTTAATGCTTACTCTTAGACTGAACATTTATTATGTAAGGAGATATTCTTATAGAGACATGATAACGATGACCAACTACTCAAGATAGCCAAGGTATGCATATTTCTAAAGAAAATGTTATACAATTATACTCATTGTACTCTATTGTTAAGGCACATTTTTGAGAAATGTCTCCTTTGTAATAATTGAATCAGAATGTTGAGTTTTTAACATGATAAAATCATAATATGGCATGTTTTCATTGTGCTATTATTTTTGTTTTTTTCCTGTAATTTGTCAACCATACATGTTTTTGGCAAACAAGGATTGTAGAGAGGCTAGCCTACGTAAGTTTTTACGAGATTATGTAGGCGTGCCACATGTAATTATAGTATTGAAAGTAAAGTAAATAACCAAGCTATATATATATAGCTCTATGTAATCAGTTTGTTATTATTTGTGATAGTTAAATTTCTTCCTAACCCTTCTTCTCTCTTCTATTATCTTCTTCATTCACTAGTATGATATCAGAGTAAGATTTGAGAGTACGAAGTTTTTTAGGTTTTCAATCAATTTCTTCATCAATTATTGTGAAAAATAATGTAAGAACAATATTATCGATATCTTAAAATGAATTGTTTGGGTTGAGTCACAGATTAAGTCACTTTTTTTAACATGTTTTGTGGTTCTGCCCAAATTTGTGCAAGCAAACAGAACCTCGTTCTCCTCAGGGATAAACAACCTAGAATCTTTTTTCTATCTCAAAGCTTCACTGTACTGATAAAGTTCAAAATACTACACCTTTCAAATATTTATATTGATCGGAAAACTTAAAAAAACAATTTTCTATATTTTTCTTTAGTTTGCTACTGAGAGTAGTTTCTGAGTTATTAAGTTGTCTTTTAAAACTTAGGGCTATTCTCCTCTATTTATAGTTGAAAAATTATGTGTAACGGTCACATAATTATGAAAATAATGATCAAAAAACATAATTATGAAAATAACGATCACAAAATATAATTATGAAAATAACGATCATAAAACATAATTATGAAAATAATGGTCACAAAACATAATTATAAAAGTAACAGTCATAAAAATAACGGTCACATATTTGGGTGGATAAATAACGATCATGTTTGTTAGAAAGAATAGTTTTAATAATGATTTTTTTTATTTAAATTCATTTCCAACAATCCCCCATTTGAATTTTATATAAAAATAGTTTCATCGAGCAACCGATCAATTAAAAGTATAAGATTGTGCATAAGCAAAAGGTGTCTATCGACTTGAACCTTTGCATAGTGTTGATGCTTTAGAATATACTAGAATAACTCGTAGTTTTGAACTCTATCTCTAACAACATTACAAACATAACCTTTCCAAGGTGTAGTTCGAAAAGCTCATGCTTCACGGCCATGCACGTGTATCATAGTATAGTGAATGCTCTAGCAAATTTTGCCTAAAATTTTCATAGGAAGCGGCCACACTTCCACATTCACATAAGTGAGTTTATCAAGAGTACTCCTGTAGCTATGTACTCCACTCCACATAGGGTATAGAACTCATTAAGAGTTTAATAATTAACTCATCCTTACTGTCACTTCAGGATTTCATGCTTCTAACAATATAGAATATGACTTCAAAATAATATGATTCATCTCATATCACTTCATGACTTATTATTACCCATTGAACATATTTCTTAGGATCTCCAATCTATAAGTTGAGTTACCATAATGAGTGACTCTTCATTCTAAGGGCATTAGTCTCATTCTTTTTGAGGTTTTGAAAACCTTTTCTTTTGTTAATCCTTTCGTGAAAGGATTAGCCAAATTTTCATCCGAACGTACATGATCCACTCTTATAGTTCTTGTAGAGAGAAATTCTTTAACAGTCTTGTGTATCTATCATCTCTTGCCATTGTAATAATATTTCTGAATCTTTGCAATAGTTGCGGTACTATCGTAGTGGATTAGGACAACTAATATCAATCTTTCCCATAAAAGAATCTCAACTAACAGACTTCTTAACCAATCTGCTTTTTCACTAGCAATAGTTAATGCTATCATTTTATACACCATCGTAGATTGAGGCAAAATTGTTTATTTAGACTTCCAAGAAACAAATCCACCAACAATGCTAAATATATAGCTACTAGTTGCTTTGGAGTGTTCCAATCAGCATCGTTGTATCCTTCTAGAACAACGAGAAACTTCTTATAATGTAATCTAAGGTTCATAACTCTCTTAAGGTATCTCATGACCTTTTCAATAGCATTACAATGCTCTATACTAGGTCTATTGTAAACCTACATAGTAGTCTCACAACATAAGCTATGTCTGGTCTAGTGCAGTCAGTAGCATAACGTAAGCTACCAATGACGCTCGCATACTCAATTTGTCTAACACCGTCTCCGGTATTCTTGAACATTTTTGCACTAAGATCATAAGGAGTACATGCAATTTTGTAGTTAAAGTAATTATATTTCTTTAAGATCTTTTCAATGTAAAGATATTGATCTAAAGAAAGTCCTTTTTCAGACCTAGTAATCTTCATAACAAGGATTACACTAGCTTCTCTGAGGTCTTTCATATCAAGGTTAGCACATAACAAAATTTTCACATTAACATGAATATTTGACCCAAAAATAATCATGACGTCCACATATAAACATATAATAGTGCAAATTTCATTTTCTGATTTATAATAAATACATTTATCACTTTTATTCATTTTGAATTCACATGGGATAACTAGATTATCAAATTTTTCATACCATTGCTTAGGTACTTGTTTTAGACCATAAAAATGATTTATCTAGTTTACAAACTTTACTTTTCTTGATTTGGGACAATAAAACCCTCTGGTTGGTCCATATAAATCTCTTCTTCTAAGTCACCATTTAAGAAGGCAGTCTAAACATCCATTTGGTGCACTACTAAATCATGGATGACACCAAGAGAGAAAAGTACATGTATAGAAGTTATTCATGTGACTAGTGAAAAGATATCAAAGAAATCTACATTTTTTCTTTGCCTATTCTCTTTGGCTACAAGACGAGCTTTGTACTTTTCAATAGTACCATCAGGTTTTAATTTCTTCTTTAGTATCCATTTATATTCTATAATTTTGCACCCAGAAGGTAAGTCAACTGAATGCCAAGTTCTATTATACTTAAGAGAGTCTATTTAATCATTTATGAGTTTTTTTCCATAAGTTGACATCCAAAGAAGATAAGGGTTCTTGAAAAATTTGGGGATCTTCTTCTAAGGTATAAACATAAAATCAAACCCAAAATCCTTAGAGGTTCAAGCTTGTTTACTTCTCCTAATTTCAATGTTTAATTCCACATTTTGTTCACTAGTTCTAGTTATGGGTAAACTACTAGAAGACGAGCCCTCACTATTCTTCAATTTAAAAAGAAACCTATGTTCATAGAAATTAGAATCATTTGATTCTATAACTACATGATCATTTAAGCCATAGAATTTATAAGATTTACTATTCATAACATATCCTATGAACACACATTCATATGCTTAACTAACAAGTTTATTTATTTTAGGATGAAAGATCCTAACATAGACTAAACAACCCCAAGTTTTAAAATAAGTTAATAAAATTTCATATGGTAAAATTTTATTAGTAGATTTAGGCACTCTATATAGCATATAACAAACAATTAATAAAATTTCTCACCATCAATGGGAAGCAGTACCAGAGTTTATTAAAATTGTAATAATTGATTCAGTAAATTTTTTTTTTCTTTCAGTTTTGTCATTCATTTCAGGAGAATTAGTAAAAAAAAATTTCATGTATGATTCCATGAGTTTTATAAAAAATATTGAAAATATTGGAATCATATTCAGTGCCTCTATCACTTTGAAACCTTTTTATTTTTCTGTTAAGTTGATTTTAAATTTGAGTCATAAATATTTTAAACATGTCAAACGCTTCACTTTTATGTTTTATTAGATATACATAAGTATAATCTGAACAGTCATCAATAAATTTATAAAATAACATTTTCCATTTCTTGTTAAATTTCCATCAAGTTCACATATGTGAGAGTGTTATAAGTCTAAAGGTTCAAATTCCCTAATTACTGACTTATATGAAGTTTCAGTTATTTTAGCTTTACTACAAAAGTCACATTTTTCAAAATCATTCAAATTTAAACATGCCATCAATGGTGTACTCTTTCCCAATAAAAATATTATTTTTAAATTATTGTATATAAATCAACCCCTATAATTTAAGTAAACCCAGCTTTGTTAAGAAGATAGCTCGAAACTAAGTTCTTTCTCATCTTTGAAGTATGTAGGACATCCTTTAAGATGATAGTCTTTCCAGAGGTAAACTTCAATTCCACCTTACCAGTACTAGCAACTTTAGTGAAGTAGGAGTCGTTTAGTAGCACTTTCTTATCCTCAGACACAGAATAAGACTTAAACATTTCTCGATCTTAGCAAATATGGCGAGAAGCACTAGTGTCCATCCACTACCCCTCAGATCCACCAACAAAATTGATTTTAGATATCATAGCAATTATTTGATCTTCAATAAGGTTCATCTGTGGGGCAAGATGATTCCTGTTCCGATAGTTCCTGGCCAAGTGGCCAAGTCTTTTACAACTATAACACATGAATGTGTTATGTCTTAGGGGGGTTGAGGTCCATTCTATGGAGGATAATTTATGTTTCTATTTTGGTTGTTATAGTTATTATGTTGATTCTGAGTTTTCATGTTTCTTCCTTTAGGTTTCATAATTATAGAGGAGTATTTCTTATTGGTACTGTTGTTTGAGACAACGAGTACTTCATCTTTTTTATCTTGTTTTTGGGCTTCTTCTTTTATTCTTAGACATGTTATAAGACTTTCTAAAGAAAATTCCTTAGTTTTATGTCTAAGTGCATTATTCAAATCTTTCTATGTAGGGATAATTTATCTATAATAACAATAACTTGAAATTGTTCATCTAAAGCCATACCTTCAGAAGTTATTTTATGTGCTATCTTATGTAGTTTGTGTGATTGAGCCTCCATATATTTACCATCAACCATTTGGTACTTCATGTATCTATTGATAACATACTTCTTTGTTCCAGCTTCCTCAATGTCGTACTTCTTTTGAAGTGCATCCCAAATTTCCTTAGTAGACTTATTAGAGTTATAATAGACATACAAGTCATCATCAACTAATCCATTAAGAATAAATTTTTTGCATAGAAAATCATTTTCCATCTAGGCGTCTAAATCCTTTGTTGTAGCTTCAGTAGAAGGATTAAACAGTGTTAGTTTTTCAATAGTAAGAGCAGAAGTGACCTTTTTCATGGTTAAGAAAAATAACATTGTCTTGTCTCCATCTATTAAAGTGTAGTTCTTCAAAATGGAATGGTTTATTGAGATCAGCAATTAACATTTCAGTAGACATGGCAGATAGAAAGCCTCTTAAAATTGTTGGAACAAGTATGTGAAAAACAATGTAAGAACAATATTACCGATATTGTGCAAATTTGTGCAAGCAAACACAACCTCATCGTTCCCAAGATAAAACAACGTATAATATTTTTTCTATCTCGGAGCTTCATTGCACTGATGATGTCCAGAATGCTATACCTCTCAAATATTTATGTTTCTTGGAAAACTTCAAAAACAATTTTCTATATTTTTCTTTGGTTTGCTATCAAGAGTAGTTTTTGAGTTGTTAAGTTGTCTTTTAAAACTAAAGGTTATTGCCCTATTGAAAAATTATGTGTAACAAACACATAATTATGAAAATAATGGTAATAAAATAATGAACACATAATTATAAAAATAACGATCATAAAATAATGGACACATAATTATGAAAATAACGGTCACAAAACATAATTATGAAAGTAACGGTTATAAAAATAACGATCACATATTTGGGTGGATAAATAATGAACATGTCCATTAGAAAGAATAGTTTTAATAATGAAATGTTTTTATTTAAATTCATTTACAATATTTTCCATTCATTTTCTTTTTTTTCTTTATTGAGTTGTAAATCTTTAAGATTTTTAGTGAAAGTTTAGAAGAATTCAAGAAACAATGGAAGACAACACATATAGTTTTGGAAGAGGATATTCTATGATGAATAATTTAGGAGTGCAATCAGCACTTCTACCTCCCATGAACATCATTTTTTCTATCAAACTCAATCTATCCAATTTCTTGATTTGGAAAGAGTAGTTATCATGTGTGTGACAATGTGCATAATTTATCGCTTCTCAACTTTAACTATAGTCTAATTTATTTAATTTTTATTGATTTTAGACTTTATTATTATTATTTAAATTTTATTGTAGATTTGAAGAAAATCAAGATACAAAATTTTAGAAGTATATTGTCTAAGTAATCTCAAATTTAAATTAAGATTTATTTAAATGAAGATTTCTAAAAATAATTGCACGCAGTTTGGACACAGCTTAATATATATATATAAGAGGGTGGGAAGATTTATGTTGGAGAAGGGTGCTGCCAGTAGAGAATGAAACAAAAATAGAAGAGAAACAGACTGGACACGGAAAAAAGAAGAAGGGAGAAACAACGGTATAGAAAAAAAAAGAAAAAAAAGAAAGAAAAGGGTAACGCTAGAACAGATTAATGTGAAAGAAGATTCTTTTTGCGATTCATTTTCCTTTCAATTCTTCTCAGAAAAATCATGGTGAATTCGTTTATGTTGAATTTAATTTTTAGCATGAACTAAATTTTCTTTATTCTAGGAAAAATATGTAATTTAATTCTAAACTATGCCTGATTTTCTATGTTAATTTGAATTATTTTTTTTATGTTTGTCTGATTTATTCTGAGTTTTTTGCTTCTAATTAACTGGTCATTAATGAGATGATTTTAATATTGTGATTTACTATCGAAAGAGGGAGTTATAGGATAGATATGTAATATTTTGGCATAGGTACATATAAAGATCAAAAGACTTGTATGAATATATGTAGTTTTAAAATCATTAGTCTTAATGCTTTCTTGATTTATTAAATTTCATACTCTTGTATAAATTAACGAATAAGAAATTTGTTTGGATTCATGAATTGGAGCCACTTGCTACCCTTTCAGCTTAAGTTACTTCTCTATCTCATCAGGTTTCAGCCTTGACAACCCAAAGAAAACCACCAAGTGTAGAATATGTTGCAACTTCGAGTATAACAGTTCCATTGAATGAAGCAAGTCAAGAATATATTCAATACATAAACAATTGGAACTACAACTATTGTGGTAATCCTATGATAAATTACTACCATCCAAGGATTCGAAATCATGAGAATTTTTCTTATGAAAACACAAAGAATGTGCTGCAACCTCATCTAGGGTTTGATAGTCAACCAAGTGAGAAGAAGATATCACTTGAGAATGCCATGGTTTCCTTTGTTGAGGAGACCAAAGCAAGGTTTAAAAAGAGTGATTCACGGTTGGATAACATTGAGACCCATTATAGCAATATAAGAGCCATTATGCAAAATCTTGAAGTGCAAATTGGGCAACTAGCCACGACCATCAATTCCCAACAAGAGGAACTTTTCCTAGCAATACATAAGTGAATCCAAAGGAACAATGCAAGACTATTACACTTAGGTGGAAGAGAAATTGAGAGGTTACCATCAAAGGAAATCGAGTCCACCCCTACAGCTCCAAAAAATGACCAAAGCAATAATAAAGTAGAAGAAGAGATTGTTGATGATACACTAAGAGAGACTGACATGCCTTCATTAATTTCATTTCCTAACAATCCTTCTATTCTTTCTACTCCACTTCCTTATCCTCAACGCTTTAAAAAAATTAGATAAGAAATTTTCCAAGTTTTTGGAAATCTTTAAGAAAATTCACATAAATATTCCTTTTGTAGATGCCTTGAAACAAATGCCAAATTCCTGAAGGACATCATTTCCAAGAAGAAAAGGTTGTAGGATTTCAAAATAGTGAAGCTTTCTAAAGAATGTAGTGTCATTCTTCAAAAGAAATTAACTCAAAAATTAAAAGATCCCGAGAGTTTTACTTTGTCTTGCACTATTGGGAATTAATTTTTGATAAAGTTTTATGTGATCTTGGTGCAAGCATTAATCTTATTCCACGTTTTGTTTAAAGGAAATTGGGACTTGGAGAATTGAAACAAATAATAATTTATTTGCAACTAGCAGACTAATCCATCAAGTATCCACATGGAATCATAGAAGATGTATTAGTAAAGGTGGATACATTTATTTTTCCTACTAATTTTGTAGTGTTGGATATGGATGAAGACCAAGATGTCCCAGTAATTCTAGGCTGGCCATTTTTGGCTACGGGAAGGGCTTTAATGGATGTTCAAAAAGGTGAGTTAAAATTGAGAGTGAACAAGGAAGAGGTTACATCTACGAAGCCATGAGATTTCCATAAGATCCAAGCACTTGTTTTCGGTTAGATAATATTGAGTAATGTATAGTAAAAGCCTTTCAAGAGGATATGTTAACTGATCACCTAGAATGATGTATCACCACTTCATCTCATGCTTATGATTTCAATAAATCTACTGTTTGTGAATCTGATTTACCTTTTGTTAGTGAAGAATTTATCCACTATGTATTTTCCTTGGAAGCATTGCAATAGGTTACATCATTTAGCAAATAAGTGGAGAGGCTAGAGCTAATGGTAGCAAAGAAGGATTCTATAATCTCTATAGAAAAGTGCAGCAAACTATAACTCCATAGTTAAAGCAATTGCCTAAGTATCTTCGCTATGCATTCTTGGGTGATAGTTACACCTTTCTAGGGATTGTTGCGGCATCACTTGCACTTGAAGAAGAAGAAAATTTGCTGTGTGTGTTAAAGGAGCATATAACAACTTTGGGATGGACTATCTCTAACATAAAATATATAATTCCTTCCATTTGTATACCAAGATTCTAATGGAGGAACTTTACAAACCATCAATTGAACCCCAAAGAAGATTAAATCCAGCCATGAAGAAAGTTGTGAGAGCTAAAATTTTAAAGCTCCTAAATGCTAGAATTATTTATGCTATTTCATACAGGTCATAGATAAGTCCAGTGCAGGTTTTACCAAAAAAAGGTGGAATAATAGTGGTGAAAAATGACAATAATGAACTCATTCCTACGAGAACAGTCACAGGTTTGGCATGTATGTATGGATTACTGCAAGTTGAATAAAGCAACAAGGAAGGATAATTTCCCACTTCCATTTATTGATCAAATGTTAGATCGATTGGCTAGATATCTTTATTATTACTTCTTTGATGGTTATTCTAGGCATAAAAAGATTTCTATAGCCCCCGAAGATCAAGAGAAAACTACACACACATGCTCCTATGGAACATTTGCTTTGAGACTGATCGAGCTAAATTACAACCATAGAAAAACAACCACCTTCAAAGAATGTGAAGGGAATCAAAAGCTTTTTAGGACATGTAGGATTTTATAGAAGATTTATAAAGGATTTTTCTAAACTCTCTAAACTTTTATGTAATCTTCTTGAAAAAAATTCTACATTTGACTTTGATAATGGTTATTTGTAAGTCGTTAATGTAATCAAAGAGAAACTGATTTCAGCACCAATAATGATTGTACCTGATTGGAGTCAATCTTTTGAAGTTATGTGTCATGCAAGTGACTTTGCATTTGGAGTAGTGTTAGAAAAAAAATAAGAAACTATTTAGGGCCAAGTCGGACATTAAATGAAGCTCAATTGAATTATACAACAACTGAGAAAGGGATACTTACTGTGGTATTTTCTTGTGACAAATTTTGGTCTTACCTCATTGGCACAAAGGTAATAGTGTTCACTAATCATGCAGCACTCCATTATTTGTTTGGCAAGAAGGATTCTAAGACTAGACTAATTTGTTAGGTCCTTCTTCTTCAAGAATTTGATTTGGAAGTTTGAGATAAGAAAGGAAGTGAAAATTTAGTTATTGACTATCTCTCTCGTTTAGAGAAAGAGGAAGTAAAACAATATTTAGTGATCCAAGAAGCATTCCTTGATGAGAAGTTATTTTCATGTAAGATCAAGCTTTCTTGGTATGCTGATATTATAAACTATCTAGCTTGTAGAATATTGCCACCAGATCTTACTTACCACCAACGTAAGAAGATTTTTCATGATTTGAAATATTATTTTTGGGATGAGTCTTTGCTTTTCAAAAGATTCCCTGATTAAATAATCTGAAGATGTGTGCCTGAAGAGGAGATACAAGCCATTCTCCATCATATGGAGGACATTTTGGCATAACACAAAACAATAGCTAAGGTAATTCAAAGTGGTTTCTTTTGGCCCTCTATTTTTTCGTGATAGTTATACTTTGGTGAAAACTTATGTTTGGTGCCAACATATGCGAAATATTTTAAGGCATCAGGAGCTACCATAAAAAAATATCTTAGAGGTTGAGTTATTTGATGTTTAGGGAATTGATTTTATGGGTCTTTTTCCTCCCTCTTTTGGCTTTGTTTATATCTTGTTAGTAGTTGATTATGTATCAAACTGGGTGGAGGCAATTGCTGCAACAATAAATGATGCAAAGGTAGTGCTTAAATTTTTGCATAAGAACATATTCACAAGATTTGGCACTTCACGAGTTATTATTAGCGATGAAGGGACCAACTTTTGTAACAAGTTGTTCGATAACCTTCTCTCTAAATATGGTGTGAAGCACAAGATAACACTTTCCACCCTCAAACTAATGACGAAGTTGAAATTTCAAATCAAGAAATCAAGAAATCAAGAAATCAAGAAATCAAGAATATCCTTAAGAAGATAGTCAATACCAATAGAAAAGATTGGGCAAAGAAACTTGATGATGCTTTATAGGCATACTGTATAACTTTTAAAACACTATCAGGATGTCTTCTTATGGATTAGTGTTTGGAAAAGCATGTCATCTCCCTATTGAGTTGGAGCATAAACTTATTGGGCTATAAAAAAGTTTAATTTTGATTTGAAGGCAGCAGGGGAAAATTGACTTCTTCAATTGAATGAGATGGATGAGTTTTGGAACGATGCTTATGAAAATACAAAGATCTACAAAGAACAGACAAAGAAGTGGCATGACAAACAGATTCTTAGATGTGAGTTTGTTCTAGGACAACAAGTTTTTCTTTTCAATTCACGACTAAAACTCTTCCCAGGTAAGTTAAGATCAAGATGGATAGGTTCTTATACAATTGACAAAGTTTCTACTTTTGGAGCAATAGACTTGAAGGAAAAGGCAGGGAATATATTCAGAGTTAAAGGTTAGAGATTGAAGCATTATTATGGAGAACATTGGAGAGTAATGGTGCATTTATTCCTCTTTGAAATCCTAATTGATGAAGATTGAAAAGTCAGGCTGTAGACTATAAAACAAGTGCTTATGGGAGGTAGCCCATAAAACTTTCTCTGATTTTATTTTATTATTTTATTTTTTTATTTAAATAATTTGGATTTTGATGTTGGTTTATTTTGTAGGAATAAAGAGCTAGAAATTACAAACTAAGGTAGATCCACCATAAAACCAGGGAAGTTTCTTTCATTTCTATAATGTGTCCCACTTTGGAATTACAATGAAGACATTTTTTGGTTTAAGTTTGGGGGTGTAAACTCCTATAGTCTTGAGTTGTTAGATTCTCTTATTAAGCATGTATTTGAGTATGATTGAATTTGCTATGACTCTAAAATTTGTGATTAAGGATGGTTTTGAGAAAAAAATTTCAAAATATGCTATTTTGTTAGGTAGAGTTTTATGGGTACTTTGATTTAAATCTTTGTCCTTGAAAATAATTGGGCACATAATAAATTTTTTTAACTCAAATTTTCTTATGAAGAGAAGAAGTTGAATTAATTGGGCTAGGAAAGTTCAATTTTGCTTTACTTTAGAATCTGTGGATGGATCCTTAAGGCAAAATTCTAATTACCAAATATTAGAGAAATGATCTAGGAATTTTTTTGTTACAACCAAAAATCTTTCTAGCCATTCTAATTATCATGTCATCATTGCATGGTGTATTCTCATAGCCAACCCCCTTAAGTCTTATTTTACATAAGTCTTTATTTTTTTCTTTTAACTAAAAAAATCCCCATTCTAAGCCTCAAAACCATGAATTTACCTTAAATTTTGAGAAAATACTTTCGTAAAAATTTGTATTTAAAGAGAAAATTAGTTCAAATTAAATAATCCACATTATGTTTGTTTTATTTTATCAAAGTGTGAAAGGCAAGAATCAAAAAAGAGTTAAAATGGTTGAAAATCACAAAAGGTTATGAGTATCAAGGTGTTTGAAAAAAAAAACTCCACTTATTGAGTATGGTAACAATATTATCATTAGTAGTATATTGTCTAGAAAGAGCTATAGTATGAATCCTATGGATATTCTTTTTGTTTTTTTCTACCAAGTATTTTCCCAATTTGCTTTGATTTTACATATCCATTTCTTTCTTAGCCTTCACCTTATAACTTGTCATTACAACCCTGATTAAAGATCTTTTGATCTCTGAGTTTGGTATTTGATTACATTAGTGGAGAAGATTTCTAAAAATTGGACTTATGGAGTTAAGTTTTGAGAGAATTCTTTTGATCTCAGTTGTTTTACTTTTATCTAAATTTATTGGTGGTTTGGAGTTAAATTGACTATTTCACACACACTAAAGGACTTAACTTTAGGTTGAAGTAAATACTTAACTCTTGTTTGACAAATTGTTGAATTTTTTATTGATTTTTTTGTTATCTTCTATGTAAAAAGAATAAGTTATTAGTGATAAAATATAAATTCGAATCATCGCTTGGTGTGTGATGGTAGTTCTCTATGGGGTCTAGTTGATATTATCTATAGGTTTATTTTTTTTGTTTAAGGACGTGTATAATTTGACATAATTTATCTCTTCTTAACTTTAACTTTAGTTTAATTTTATTTATTTTTTATTGATTTTGTACTTTATTATTATAATTTAAATTATATTATAGATTTTAAGAAAATGAAGATCCAAAACTTTATAAGCATAATGTATCAGGACTCTCAAATTTAAATTCGATTTATTTAAATTAAACTTAAATGAAGATTTTTCAAAAAAAAAAAAATTGCACGCGATTTGGAAGCAGCTTAATATATATATATATAAGAGGGTTGGAAGAGGGCACCGTCAGCAGAGAACAAAAAAAAAGGGAAACTGAGAAGAGAAATGGGCTAGAGGCGGGAAAAAAGTGAGAAACATTAGTGCAGAAATAGAAAGAAAAAAGAAGAAGAAAGTAGTGAGAAATAGAAAGAAAAAAAGGAAGAAAGGAAAGGGGAACGCTAGAACAGATTAATGTGAAAGAAGATTTCTTTTGGGATTCTTTTCCATTAAATTATTCTCAAAAAAATCACGATGAATTTGTTTATGTTGAATTTAATTTTTAGCATGAAATAAATTTTCTTTATTCTAGGAAAATGATGTAATTTAATTTTGAATTATACTTGATTTTTTATATTAATTTGAATTATTTCTCTTTATTTTTGTCTGATTTATTTTGAGTTTATTACTTCTAACTAACTGGACATTAATTAGATGATTTTAGTATTATTATTTACTATCGAAAGAGAGAACTAAAAGATAGATCTGAAATATTTTGGCACAAGTAAATATAGAGATCGAAAGACTTGTATAAACCTATGTAATTTTAAAATCAATGATCTTAATGTTTTCTTGCTTTATTGAATTGCATACTCTTGTGTAAATTAATGAACAAGAATATTTCCAATTGACTATCAAAAGAGATTTTTGGATATTTTTTAGAGATTGCTAACAAATAGAGAGACTTAAATTGAATTACATAGATGAGTAAAGCATAATGAAAGATTAGGTAAAATCAATTTTCTAGAAGTTTTCTTTCCATTAATTTGATATTCGACCAACATTTTTATTTTCTTTTGCACATTTTCTTTAAATTGTTTTATTTTAAATTTCAATTACAACAACCTTGGTGACTTCTCTAGATAAAATTTAGATTAACATAATTTTAGTATTTGTCAAAAGTAAGTTACCAATCCTTGAGGATGATACTTTTTTGATCACTTTACTATAAAACTACGATATTATGCACCATTAGTGTGCTTACATCATATAGAGTTGAGGAACTCGTTAGTAGTTTTGGTGTAATACCAGATAAGTTCTTACTTGGAACAACAAAGATATCTCCTGAGTTTTCCCTATAGAATCATACAAATGCAATTATAAAGAGTTGGATTTATAGCTCAGTTTCATCTGAAGTTTCACATTATTTCACTGGACACAAAATTGCTCAGGAATTGTGGGAAATTTATGATTGTGTTTTTTCCTCTTCTACACAATCTAGAGTCATGGAGTTGAGGCTTTAGCTATAAACAATCAAGAAATAAAATTTGCATGTTGATATTTTTATGATGAAGATTAAGGAACTTACAGATAATGTATATGCTATTGGTGAGTCTATTTCATCGCGTGACCAAATCTTGTATGCTATTGGAGGACTCAATTTTAGGTACAATGCTTTTCTTTATAGTATCATTGAATATTCCAACACTTTAGAAGGAGTTTCATAGCTACTTGCTCACATTTGAGCATCGCTAAAGTGACAAGATAAATAATACGAAAATGTGTTCTAAGCTAACATTGTCAGAATGAGTGCAGTTATCTTGAATAATGCAAGTGGATCTTCTAAAGTGAATTATGATAACTTAAAATATGATGCTCATAATCACGATCAATCTTATGTTTCTAGAGGTAGAGCTAGAAATCAAGGTTGAGGTCGTGGTAGAGGTGTTCAATGTCAATTTTGTGAGGAAAATGGACATGTTGCTTATAATTGCTACAAGCTACAAAACTATCTTTCTCAAAAGTCTAATTCTCACTTGAACAACAACAAACCTTCACTAACAGCTTATGTAATAAGCAACTACTCCAGCTCAGGTAACAATGGAATGGATGGGAACTAGACATTAGAGCCTCATATAGATGCCAAACAAGTTACTTAGCCCAACTTAGTTCATTTAAAATTAACCCATTGAGTTCATGAGTTAAAAAAGTCCAACTCACTTAGCTCGTGGACTTAAAAAAAGCTAACAAATAACATAAAAAAATCAAGAAGTTTGCAAAACATAATTGTTAATTATTACTACAAATTTGACAAAAATGTTAATAATAGTCAAATTAATAAATATAAAAAGTAACAACTCATTTTTTGAAAATAAAAAAAATTAAGTTAAATTAAATTTATATTAGAATATTATAATAAATATAGAATTCTAAGACCATAATAACTTAAAAAATATACATAATATAATTGATGTTAAAGAGAAGATCATTGACTCAAATTGAAAATTTAAATGTTATTAATTTACAATTAAATATATGTATCATTGAAAAAACAAAAAAAGTCAAATTTATAAGAAATGTTATATTTTAAAATTTTGATTTTTTTAGTGAAGTTATGTTCATTTTATTTAATATTTCTTATATTCTACTAAAATATTTTGAAATATAAATTGTAATAATTTATAAAATATTATGATTCATTTAATATATTATTAGAAATCTCTAGAAGTTTAGTTCAGATATAAAAGAATTTGTTTTACTCATTTTTATAATATAAAAGTATTAATTCAAAAAATTTCATGAATCATTTCATGTACCATTAGAAATTTCTAAAAGCCTAGTATCTAATAAATTTTACTATTTATGAGTTCAATTTTTCTATAGAAAATCATGCATATTTTAATAATGATTGTTCAGATCAAATAAAACATTTTTTTACTTATTTTTAAAACATAAAATATACTAATTAAAAAATATTTATGAATCATTTCACATACCATTAGAAATCTCTAGAAGTCTAGTTTCCAATAAATTTTACGGTTTGTGATTTCAAATTTTTATAAAAAATTATGCTCATTTTACTAATGATTGTTTAGATTTGGTAGAACATTTTTAACTCATTTTTGTAATATAAACGGTACTACCTCTCAAAATATTATGAATCATTTCATATATCATTAGAAAGTTTTAAAAGTAAAGTTTCTAAAAACAATATACCATTTATGAATTCAAATTTTCCATAGAAAGTTATACTCAATCTAGCATAACTCAGTTTGAAAGGTTAAAGATTAAAAATTCGGAATTAGTTATCAAATAAGTAATATCTCGTTTTCAATTTCTACTTTTTAAAATTGAAATCAGAAACTAGTTATCAAATAACTTTTTTTCCAAAATATTTTAAAATTGAAAATTTAATTTTAAAACTCAAAAATTACAGATTAGAAATTGAAATGGTTATCTAACATGACTTAAATATTTAAATGATTTAAATGATTTCAATAAAAAATGTAAATGAGCTGCCAGCTTAACTCACATATGAATAAACTTAGCTCAACTTAACCTATTTAAAAATTAGATGAGATGAGCTAACCTAGCTCATTTGACACCTCTAAAGCCACACATCGCCTCATAAATGATGCATCTCATCTTGGCAATCCTACACCTTTTCCTGGATATGGTGGAGTAAGTAGGTAATGGTGTTTCTATACATATTTCTCATTTTGGTTATACTAGCTTAGACATATCACATTGTACTCTTTTTCTTAAAAATGTCTTGCATACTCCTCAAGTTACCACAAATCTTGTTTCTATTCATAAGCTTTGTGAAGACAATGACATTTGTTTTTAGTTTCACTCACATTTTTTTTATACAAGACAAGGCTATAAGGAAACTCTTCTTCAAGGACCAATTGACAAAGGCCTATACAAGCTTGTCTATAATAAAGAAGTGGCCAAGGGATGATTACTCTCAATTTCAATGGATTCTCTTTCTACATTCTAAAGATCAAGTCATGTCAATTTTTCTCAAATTTAAATCTATGCTTGAATGTCAATATAATAAAAATATTAAAGCTATTTCATGGGATGGTACTGGGGAATTTACTCATCTTGGCAATTTTTTATCAAATTTAGGAATCAGTTTCAGACGTACTTGTTCCCAGACCTCTAAACAAAATAGTATGGTGGAGAGTCATCATAGAAGAATTATAAACACTAGTCTCACTTCTCTTTTTAAATCAAATGCTCCAAAATAGTATTGACTTTATGCCTTTCACACTAAAACTTATGTTTTGAATAGAGTTCCTTCTCAAAGTGTTTGGTAGTTTGTGTTTTCCTTGCTTGCGACCCTACAGACAACACAAAGTAGATGCCAAGTCAACTTGTTCTATTTTCTTGGGCTATGCACCTAGCCAATGTGGTTATCAATGTTTGGAAAAATCCACAAAAAAATTCATATGTTTAAGAATGTTGTCTTTGATCAACATATATTTCCCTTTCAGGCTTATGTTTCCTCTCATGTGTCATTATCTCCCACTATTCCGAATGTCTTAAATCCTTTTGTTACTGTGATTTTACTTCCTAGCCTTGTGTCTACTTCTTTTCCTCAAAAGCCTATAAGATTATTAGCACTTTGGTGTTCAAAGTTCTAAATCTCCTTAGCTTCTTTAGTTACCTACAACTATACCTATTTCTCCTATTCTATCACATTTATCTTCATATGTTTCTTCACATGTTTTATTTATTCATGTGCTTAATATGCATCTTATGCAAACCAAAGGTAAGTCATGTATAATTAAACCTAAAGTATACATTATTTCTAATAATGTGTCTTGGGTACCTAAAAATCGTCACTAGGAAATGCAATTTCCAAAATGGAAGGCATCTATGCAAATAAAATATGATTCTTTGCTAAGAAATAACACATAGAATTTGTATCCTAAACCCAAAAATCACAAGGTTATTAGTTGTTGTTGGCTTCCCAAAACTAAGACATTGGCTTCTAGTGCTATTGATAAGAGAAAATCTAGGCTTGTTGCTCATAGGTTTCTTCAAACTTATGGGTTGGACTATACTAAAATATTCAGTCTAGTTGTGAATACAACCACCATTCACTTGGTTCTTTCAATAGTTGTGCATTTTGGTTGGGATGTTATGCATTAGAAATTAATAATACCTTCTTAAATAGAGACATGGAAGAATCTTTCTTCATGATTCAGCCCTTGGCTTTGCTAGTCTATCTAATCCTGATTTTGTGTGCAAATTAAAGAAATCACTAGAAGGATTGAAGCAGGCACCAATTTCCTTGTATCACAAGCTTAGTGCTTGTCTTATTTCCTAGGGTTTTACTAATGCTCTCATTGATACTAACTTTTTCATTCAGAGGAAAGGTTTAGATGTGTTGATTCTTCTCATCTATGTTGATGACATAGTGTTAATTTGAAATAGTTACAACATGATTCAATTTTTTATTTAGCAATTGCATGATTTTTTTTTTCTTTTAAGGACTTAGGCAATATGAACTATTTTTTAGGTATTATTGTCATAAAGGATGCTTTTAACATATTTCTCAACCAACAAAAAGATATTCAGAGTCTTATTGGAAAGGTTGGTCTTGAAAATTATAAACAACTCTCTACTCTAATGATATAAAGGGAGTAATATCCAAGACATATAGAGATTCGGTGGGTATTGATGATAAAACTCAATTTTGATGTATTATTGGTAATTTGCAATAATACTCTATTACAAGGCCTGAGCTTCCATTCTCGGTGAGTAGGTTATGCTAATTTCTTTCTTGCCCCACAAATGTGCATTTTAAGCTCTAAAATGTGTACTTATATATCTACAATGGACTGTCACTCATGGCTTGCATCTAAAGTTTAGTACTCTTGATGTCATTGCATTTTTAGATGTAGATTGGGATGGTTATGTCGATGGTACGAAAAGTCTAAGTGCCTATTATATGTTCATTGTAGAGAACTTGATCTCATGGTCATCTACTAAACTAAAAGTGATAGCAATCTCATAAATTGAATCAGAATATCTTGCCTTGGCCTCAGTTGTAGTTGAAATCAAATTGATCTGTTCTTTGATGATTGAACTGGGTGTTAAGCAACAATATTCTCCACTGGTCTATTGTTATAATATTAGTGTCAAATACTTAACTCAAGATCTTGTTATGTATCAAAGGACTAAGTAAATTGAATTTGATATTCATTTCATTAGAGATCAAGTTCTAAGAAAACAGTTGATAGTTGAGTATTAATTGTCCTACTAAACATCTCCTAGCTGATCTTATAACAAAGCCTATAACTAGACAAAGGTTCATGGAGATAAGCAGCAAACTAATGGAGTGCCAGCCACCTTAAGTTTAAGGGGGAGTATCTCAAGGATTTTACGAAGACTAGCACAAGTTGTTAGGAGGTTAGGTATGTGTGCAACATGTAATTATAGTATTGGAAGAAAGATAATCAACAAAGCTATATATATATATATGCAAGCAGTTTGTTATTATCAATGATAGTTAGCTTTCTTCCTAAACTTTCTTCTTTCTTCTATTCTCTTCTTCGTTCAATTCTAACGAGAACAATTTTGAAAAATTATAAAAAATATAAACTTTTAATATTCATAACAATAAAAATAATACCCTAATAACATTGATCCGAGGTCTAATTGAATGAGTCTAAATAGTTGTTAATTAGATAAAATTTAAAATAAAATTATATATCATATTTTTTTAATCGTAAAAATATATGAGTTTGATACAAGATGTATTAGTTTTATAGTTACAAATTTTATGGGTTACAAAATTTTAAAGGTGATATATTGTTTTTCAACAATTTTCTGAACTTGTCTTCCAAAGAATTGGAAGAAGATGAGATATTTCTGCTGATGAATTGAATGCTCATCTGAGCAAGTATCGCACAGAACTAGTCCCCCATTTGACAGCCCTTGTTGGGAGGTTAGTGTTCTATTAGTTCTCTACTCTCTCTCTCTAACGCCTCCAACCTTTATAGCCGCCACTTACGTTTCCTTTTTCCTCATCTTCCTTCATCCTTCATCCTTCCCCTCTCAATTCTTAAATTACCTACCCACCACCAACATATCCTCCTTACTTGCTGTAGGTGGAGCTCCTCATCTATTATTATTACTTTTATTTATTTATTTTTCAGCTTTCTCATTCTTTCTTGCTAATTTTGTAGTGCTCTATTCGTGGAGTTTGGTGATACCCTCTTAATGGTTTGTTGTGCTCTCTTAGTAAGGTTTGATGGTGTATCTTTATGGCATTGTGTTGGCATAATAGGTACAAAGTGTTCGATCAAAATCCTCCATGAAAATTCACTTAGATAAAATATCATTATTGATGGCTTAAGTTTCTCCATGTGTTACATAAAGCTTTGGAACGATTCACTTCTTAGGTACGTACCTTATAACTTATTAATAGAGATTTTGTCTTGCTACTCTAATTCTAGTGATCTTAAGATTAGTGGCCTTTTCTAGTTTGTTTTTTGTTTTTTTCTTTTAATCCATGAGATTTTTAAAGCAGTGTGGTGATAGTTTTTATTATATCTCATCTTCCTTGTGCATGAACAATATTGTTAGATTATTATTAGGTTGATGGCTGTTTGCCCAAGAGATTTTGCTATGGATATTTATTGTTAATCAACCAACTTTTAATATTTGTTATAAAACAATCCAAATCTATATTTTTTACTGATTATGTAATTAAACAACCACTAATTTATTTGTAGTACCTATCTCTGACTTTGACTACCACTACTACCGGTTCATTTCCTTTTAACTCACTCAGTGTTTCATTATTTCGACTATTTTATATTCCATCAAAGTAGTTTTGATCGAATATAAGGTGGTCAAAAAGGAAAAAAAGATGATCAAGAAGATTGGAAGAAATGAGATGATGGCAATCGTGACCATTGGTAAAGATGATATCTCAAATGAGTTAGTAGTTATTTAATTTTAGTTTCTATAAAAAAAAAATTGGATTTTTTTTTACAACAAATAATTAAAGGCGATTTGATGTTAGGGATAGAACAAATAGTACGATAGATGTGAACATGTTTTATAAGATAGATATGGTTGTTTTTGTAATAAAATAAACAAAAAAATATCGTGAAAATATATAAAATCATAAATATTTTTATAAAAATAAAATTATATTACTATAAATATTAAATAAGGTTTTTTTTAAATTAATTAAACTATTATTATTAATATACTAATTTAATAACACGGAGGAATTACTAATATGGTAATTTAATAAAGATATTAATAAATTACCAACCTATAAAAAACTATAGGTTTTAAGCTCAAATCATATAGGACTACATCCTATTGGGGAAAGTGTTATAGAAAGTTAAAATCCATTAAATATATAAAGTTTTTCTTTAGAGATTTATAAATAGTGTGTTACCTGGAAAGGATACTCTTGGTAAGTCAAACCCCAACTTAGATGCTCTTTGTATCCTTTGTGGAGCTGAAAATGAAAGTATTCAAGATCTCTTTCAAAAGCATACCCTTTTACATGCATTATGGAATGCTTGAAAATGGGAAGTGAAACTCTTCTTTTTAAGGATTTAGATTTGTAAACCTTCTGTTTTATTTTCTTAAACCCTAACAAGGAGGGGTAGTTTGACTTTACTTTAGCTATTGCACTCACTGTGTAATGCTTTGGAGATGAAAAATATGTTATATTCATAAATGAACATCATAAGAGTTTCATTTGATTAGCGATTAACTTCTTTGAACTCAAATCATATGGTAAGATACTTGCACAAAATAATAGGAATCGTCCTCCTGAATGTTATAGTATGATGCACTTGAAATATTGGATTCCTCCCACTCTTGATACCATCAAATTCAACTGTGATATTTCGTTTATTAATGATTGTGTGTTAAAAGGCTAAGCATGGCAATACTATTGGCATTTGGTTGAAAATCATACAAAGTTTTTCAACTAAAGAAGGAGAAGTATGTTGTTTGCTTGGTAATTGGTCTTGCCAATGCTCTGGTTGAAGAAAGAGAATCTCATGATATTTAGTTGGTGATTGGTCTTGCTAATGCTCTATGTTTTAAGAATGTATTATAGAAAATGACTGTAATAATATTATTAATTGCATTAATATAAAACCTAATGATGTCTCGTGGTTTGTTAAATAGTATTTGGAGGAAAAAATTTCAATACCTCACAAATTCAAAGATAAGGAAGAATCTACTTTTTGGATCAAATTCATGCTTTTATTTATAAAAATATCCTTAAAAAGGCTAAAAATTTATAATTATCTTATTAATGAAATAATTGCTTATATAAAAAAAAAACCTATAAAGAACTATATAAGTAACGAAGTATCATACATTGTCATTGACAGTCCATGGATCCGGTAGAAGCAAGGTGGGTCTTGGACTAGACAAGAGGAGGCCCACTTATGTCCTTAAATGTTTACACGATTCTTGTTAAATGTCTATGATAAATAAGATTTCCATTTTTTTTATCGAAATGGATATTCAACGGTTGTTCACTTTATTTCTTTTCAAATCACCATTTTAAAGGTGATTTAAAGCACATCAAATAATTTTGATTAAAAAAATGAAAGATCTCATGTTCTTTTTTCTTTTCTGTTTTTGTTTTTCCTAACAACACATCCATCATATTTTTATGACGCTAGCTCTTGCATAATTGCATTAAATATTTAAATTGTCCAAGGATTTGGAAATTCTTTCTTTCTTATTTCGAATACGACGAATAAGTGATCGTAGAAAGAGTAATACTAGATGCTATATATACTGCTTAGTAAAAAAAAACAATAGGCATGATTTTGACACAGCAACAACCATGGATAATACCAATCTTGAAGAGCCTGTGAACTTGAATCGACTGCAAATTTGAACAAATGAATCTACTTTATATAAATATTTATATCTTAGGGACTACACTAAATGTGTGATTAATTATAATTAAAATAATAATAAACTTATTGTTGCTTAAAGTGTGTAATATATTATTAGATAAATTTAAGGATTATTAATATAAGAACACATATCAATTTCTTATATAAAGAGTAAACTAGTAGAGATTCATTTAATCTCTATAAAAAACATGGTTTGTAACGAAGGAGGACAGACTTAGCCTTTACTTCGATAATAAGAGTTATCTTTGTAAAATTATAAGAGCAAACCAAATTCATAACCCAAAACTTTTATTCATCTAAGAATTATTATTTGAAATATGTCCTCGGATTGCAGCAAAAAATATACCCTCTCACAAATATAAAATCATTCCTGATGATAAACAAATAAGAAGAGATACCGATAAAGTATCTCTATCACTTTCCTCAAACAAATCATGCCAATCTACCCATATGAACAGTTCCAAATCAATGGTAGAGTACCTATGTTTTGGCCTCATATGTACAAAAAGAGTTTATCCAGAAAGAAGATTTGTATCCTTAATCACTCAACAATTCCAAGAAGATCTTCCTATCACTACTACAAAATATAGTATTTAAATTGTTATATAAAGTCGTTTTTTGAAAAAAACTAACTTATAATGAATTTAAAATCGGTTCGGTGTAGAACCAACGCTACACATAACATTGGTTCGACACGTCAACCGACGCTAACACACGTAGATTTTTCTTTTTCTTTTCTTTCTTCCCTATCAGACACAATTTTTAATTTGCAACGCTATAAACAACACCCAAAAACCCAAAATCGAGTTTCACTTCCTCCACTCTTTCTCATTTCCGACCACCTACGACCACCAATTCTAGCACCATTTAGTGGGGTTTCTTCTTCTCTAAATTATCTTCTAGATTCTCTATTTTCTTTAGCGAAATACTCAAATATTTTATACTCATTTTCTCACTTACAAAACACTCTTTTTTTCTTCATTTCTTTCATTTTGTCACTTTATAACTCTTGTAAATATTTCTATTAATCCTACGCATTTATTATTCACTTTACGTTATTTTTGTATATTAAGTATATAATATTTTGTATTATGTATGTTATTATTTTGATTATGTAGATTTTGTATAAGTATTTCGTAATAAAATAAATATATATATATATATATATATATATATATATATATATATATATATATATATATATATTTATGACTGTGATTTAAGGTTGGTGTTTAATTTATTTATTTATGTTAAAATGAAATGGGAAAGACATGATTCAACAATATGATACTCATTAAAATATCTGTGATTTGAAGTAGTATAGTTATTTAAAAAAATCTTAATAATCATAAAATTGTTATATAAATTTATATGTCATTGAATACAGGTTCTTAAGTAGAGAAAATGAGTAAAATATGTATAAAAAAAATTTAAGTCGATTCACGCGTTGAATCGACTTTAAATTTTAAATCTTTTCATTTAAAGTTGGTTAAATCCCGACTTTAATGCTCATTTTTGTAGTAGTGTGTATAGGCTTAAATGGAGAAGTAAATCAAGAAAAATGGTTAGGAAAAAAAATCTAGAAGATGTTAATCCTATTGAAAATGCTTTGACCTTGTCCAATGTATATATTGAAGTCTATAGTGAAGCCTTGAAAGAATTCTTCCATACTAAAACCAAATATTAAATGAAGTCCAATCCCTATTTTTAAAATAAACATGAGACCTTAAAAATAAAAATAAAACAATAAGAACTCAAAAAATTAAACCATAGTCATCACTTAATTTTGTCATGATGATCCTAATGACAAGTAAAGAAGAACTAGAAGATGTTTGATACATAAAAACTTAATAGTTAAATTTTGTATTTATAAAGAGTTTACAAGTGCACAAATCACTTGTAATAAGCGATAAGTATACTCCTAAGATCGACTCTCAAGGAATTACAGTGGTTTTAAAAAATTAATCTATTTTCTAATATATTTAAGAAAAGAAAAAAATCCTAAATACTCTAACAATTTTTGTTATAGGCAAACATAATCATAAATTTAAATTAAATTATATATAATAAAAGTAGGTTATTTAAAGCAATAAATTAAAGATAGTTAAACCTAGGATGATAGATGTATAAAAGATTTTTTACAAGCATAACCCTTCATAGATAGAATGAATTAAATAATTCAAATAGCGAGTTATATTTATTGATTTTTCCTTTTCTTTTTAAATAGGTAAACTCCTACGGTTATGGTAAATTCACACAATTCTCAACTAATCAATACTTCTTAAATTGGGCTTTAAATTGATTAGTTGGAAAACTTGGAAAAAATATATAAATTAAGGGTTTTAGTTAATTAATAACTTCATTGGTTGGATTTTAAATTAATTAATTGATAAATTTAAATTAAGTATATTCTTTTAATTATAAATCAAGATTTGGTCTATCATTGATTTATAATATTTTTTAACCATTTCATTTAATCAAAAAAATTTCGATAAGGCTTGAAATTGATAAATAAAATTAAACTAAAATCTTATTCACTTATGTACAATTAAATAAATATGGTTCTTCTAATAGCTAGTTCTAAAATATTTTTTATAATTATAAATCAAGATTTGTTCTATCATTAATTAATAATTAAAGATTTTTAGAATATGAACAAGAAATAAATAAAACTCATATTTAATTAAATTATAAAAATGCTCTTCCAATCATTGGAAGCAAAAACTACTAAAACCCTATGTTATAGATTTAGACAAAATTAACAAAAGTTAATTCAACTATAAAAGACATTAGATTACAAAAAAATAAAATAAAAGATATAATAATAAAATTATCCCTTTTTAATAGAAATAATTCCATATCTTTAAATGGGTTGTCACTATCTTCTTTAAATTCTTGAATCATCTTTACAATTAGAGGATTTTCTATTTGCATTTGTACATTGTGGTGGAACAACTAACCTACATTCTATGTTAACTCTAAAAACTAAAAACGGTTGTTGAAAAGTTCTAATATGAGAGATTACAAAACTTAGCATATAATGTGTTTATTTATAGTTGAGCCAGGTATTTTGGTGGAGATAGGATTAGTATGCAACAAATGTCAAAAGGATATGATAATCTGTGATACAAATAAGCTACGAAATATATCCATTTCCTTTATAAGTTAATCCATATGTCTTATTCTTTTTATTCTTTTAGGGTGCAAATTTAGTGCTTCAAGTGTGATTCTTCGTATGTAGATCAAGCTATATAATTGAAGCTAAAAATACAACAAAATATATTTGTGATTTCGAACATATAAATTTTTATGATATAAACATGCTATAATAAAACCTATTTATTACATTTAAGTGTGATAAAATCTCAAAATATTAGTGTTTTTCAAGCACTATCGATGCTTGAAGACATGTCTGAGAATCGATGGCTAAAGTTGCAAAAGATAAACACTATATAAATTAGAGATAATCGATAAAGAAGGAAAAATAGCCTATTCATGATCTTTCCCCACCTAGATGAAAATCTAAACCATCATCCCTTTTGATATATGGGAAGAATCAAGAAAAGAAATATAAAAGATTTTTGGAGAAGCTATGCTCCTCATCCTACTTAGCCAACAAAACATACTGGATGGGAAATTAAGTTAAAGATGATTATGAGAACCTATCATTGCCAAATCCATCCACATTTATCATCTTAATTACCTCTCAAATAAACCACCTAAAGTTGTAAAATATGCTTATCCCTTACAAAATTATCTCATAGAAGAAAAATAGGGCTTAATCCTTACCAAATGGAACCAGTGGAAATCCAATGGAAGCCACCCATATTCAAAGTTCTTATGAATATTCAACAACTCATTCTGAGTAACATCAACAACAAGAGCAAGAACACCAGTAAGAAGAAGACTAAGTTGTTCTTAGAGAATATAAATTGGCACTTCCACATTCCATATACCAAAAAAAAATTGAAATATAGATAAAATTGATTTTGAACTAATAACTCATTATCTAGAGAGGATAGCTACATTGAAAGATGGAGAAACTCTAAGTGATGCCGATTTAACTCTAAAAGAAATTATTGAAAGATTATAGCGGTATTTACAAGATCACTTAAAATATGGGCATTACAACTACCTGCATATGATAAGCACATTATCTAACAAGATGAACAATGTATAGCAATATTATAGAGTCATATAAACAAGGTCGTTATTGGAGTTGAAGACTTGAAATCCAAAAAGTCTAGAAAAGTAATTTCTTCAAAAATAATATTGTGATGTCTCAAAATTAAAAAAACAAATATATAAGACAATAATAACTCTTCTTCATCTTCAACAAAAATACAAAAAAAAAAGATATGTGTCCTCAATATATCACAACCTGTCAATGAATTGGTCGAAGAAAAACTCAAAATAAAAAACATTGACATCACATATGTCAAACTAACTATTCTATATAAGCTTGCTAAGAAACTAATGCATGATCATTGCTTTACTCAATATGTCAAAAAGACCCTTAAGAAATCTAAACAAGTCCCATTGATAAAATTTTGTAAAAAATATCTCTAAAAATTTGGATGTGATGACACTATTATATGTCATTTTTTCCAAAGGAGATCGAAAAAGTCTACAGAATACAAAAAAGTCATCAAGCTGGAAGCCTTGTAAAGAAAAGTAGTACTTATTTATTTAAAAAAGAAAACAACCAAAACTTTCTAGAGACAAGTGCTTCACTTGTGGAAAAAGAAGGACATTCACCTATACAATGTCCAAAGAAAGAAAGGAAAAAAAACCCCCAATAACTCATCATTTCATATAAGGTTTAGAATTTGAAAAATAGTGATTTCATTTGATTATTTAATTATATGAAACAATACTTAAACTTGACTTCCTAGAATACTCAAAATCGAAAGAATCGTAGAGTTTAGGTTCTGATTCTAGCACTAAAGAATCTGTTAACTAGGTAGTCTAAACACCAATCAATGAAAGTAAATAATGTTATCACTAAAAAAAATCATTTCAACCATATCTTTAAATAATCATAGCTACATCTCAAGTTCAACCCATAAAAATGATAACATTAGTAGATACAAGAGCATCAATATCACTCATTCATAGTAAAAACCTACCAAGAAGCCAATAAATTCTAACAAAAGCTTCATTCATAACAACCAATAGAAAAATCTTTTATAGCCTTGCTTATTCCAAACTCATTAAAGTTTTTTTATTTGATTTATTATCACAAAGACACTACTTTTACATAAATGATGAATTAGGAAAGGATGATATCTTAGGATTTGATTTCCTAATACTTTGGTCTCTATTTTCTTTTTTATGTGATGAATTTTTTATACCAAACATAAAATTTCTACCCCAATGTTGTGTTGGTGTCTCAAATCATTTTTGGGTAATGGAAAAATACTTTGTGTCTCTTCCATATAAGGAAGGATAGAAAATTCCGTAGCAAACATCATCTCATCTAGGAATGTATCATGATGAAGAATTAGGTAAAGAAAAATTATAAGGACCCCTTGATTTGGGACTAATTAGATCATTCAAGTCTTAATGGGAAAACCTAACTTTTTATGTAAATACGTATTCTGAACAAATCAAGGGAAAGAATAGGCTAGTGGTAGACTTTCCAAAGCATAACAAATATTTGAGAGATATTCGATATCTTATCCCTAGAAGATATCATCTTTTAAAAAAGATGAGTAAGGGTAAATTATTCTCAAAATTTGATACGAAGTTAGGATTTTAGAAACTTGGAATTACTCCTGAATGTATACATATAACAGCCTTCGTAATGCCATATGGACACTATGAATGGAATGATTTTCTTTTTATACTAAAAATGCATCATTAGAATTTGACCATAGAATGGATGAAGTACATATACCATTATTCTCAAATTGTCTTATCTATAAGGATGTTTTATGTTTGTTTTATAGAGTAATTTCAATTTTTCAAAATCTCGACTTCATATCAAATTTTGAGAATACTTTAGCCATACTTATCTTTTTTCAAAAACTGGTCACTTGTAGGGATGAGATATCATATATCTCTTAAATATTTGTAGAGCTTTTGAAAGTCTATCATTAGTCTTTTCTTTCCACTTATTTGTTCACAACACTTATTTATATAAAACATTGGGCTTCCCACTAAGACTTGAATGAGTTTGTATTTCTTCTTTGTCTTCTTTGTGCAATTATTCATCATAAGGTATTACTGGATGAGATGCTATTTACTAAGGAATTTTTCCATAATTTCTTACACGGACGAGACACAAAATATTATATCCTTGCCTATAGCTTATTTGGGACATTAGCACAACATTAGAGCAAAAATGAATTTTCCTCATCAAATGTTTGTCGGTTAAATCTAGTCACCTCAAAAAGATTTTTTTTCTACCTATGGAATTTTATGTTAGGTATAAGGAGAAAATCCAACATGTAAAAAAAGACGGATCAAAGTTTAGGTAATCAAATCCTAAGATAGCATCCTTTCTCAATTCATCATGCATATAAAAACAATATATTTAGGATAATAAATTAGATAAGAAGATTTCAATGGGATTGGAAGTAGGGCTATAAATATTTTCCATTAGTTATTGTGAATGAAGTTTTTGTTGGGATCCATTGACTTCTTGGTAGGCTTTTACCATGGAGATGTGATATTGATGCTCTTATACCTACTAAGGTTGTCAATTTTATGTGTTGATCTTCAGGTGCAACTAGTGTTATTTGAAGATATGGTTGAAGTGATTCTCCTTGGTGATATAAGACATCATTTGCCTTGTCACTTTTTGGTGTTTGTACTATCTATTTAACATATTATTTTGTGCTAGAATCACAATCTGAACTTTGAGATTCTTTTGATTATATGTTTTCTAAGAAGTCAAGTTGAATTACCATTTTAGCTAGCTAAGTAGTCCAATCAAACTATAGGGCTTCAAATTGATGAATTTATTATGTATCTAGTAGTCTTTATTGAGCTTCTTTGAGAACAATGGAATATAGTAACATCCAAATTTTTGGATTTGTTTATACAATCTAAACTTTGAGATTCTTTTGATTATGTGTTTTCTAAGAAGTCAAGTTGAATTACCATTTTAGCTAGTTAAGTAATCCAATCAAACTATGGGTCTTCAAATTGATGAATTTATTATGTATTTGGTAGACTTTATTGAGCTTCTTTGAGAACAATGGAATGTAGTAACATCCAAATTTTTGGATTTGTTTATAAAATTTTGTCAATAAATCCTGTTCAGATTACTTCAAGTTATTTTTGAGCTTTTGGGACAAATAATGATTCTGTAGTAGTTTCTTAATAAGCTTATATATAATAGCTAAGCTGGTGTGTGTGAAGTTAATGTTTTCAATTTTGAGTTTTCTTCCAATAATTCACTAACATATCATTGCATACTGAGGACAAATGTTGTTTTCATTGTTTTTTTTAAGATGAAAAAGAGTTGTTTTTGTCTCGTATAATATTCTTTTAATTTTGAGGCATCACAACATTTGTTTTGAAGGAATTTATTTTCAACCTTTTGGGATTCTAAGACTTCAACTCTAATGAAGACCTTGTTTATGAGGTTTGATAACAATGCTACAAGTTGATCAACTTGTTGGCTAGATCTTGTGCTTATCATCTACTGGTAGTTGTAACCACCATCTTCTTAGTGATCCTATAGATGTTGATTTAATTCTTTCAATAATTTATCTTAGAGATAAATTAACATTCCTCATAGTTTCAACTTTTTTCCATGTAGTTATCATTTTTAGATATTGAGTTCTTTATTCATGATCAATCTGGTCTATATTCCAAAATTGTTTGTGGTTTGTGGCATGTGTAACTACCAATCTATATTCTTCATGAACAATTTGGTCTTTCTCTAGTTGGTGTTATTGCTCTTGTTATGGATGTTATACAAGATAAGAAGTTGTAGAATCCCAATACAAACTTTGAATATAGGTGGCTACCATTGGATCTCTAATGGATTCTCTTTGCTAAGGATTAGGGCCTTCATTTCTTCTTATTAGATCTGTTTGTAGGGAATAGGTATAATTGTACATCTTTGGGTGGTTTAATTGGGAGGCAATTGAGATGCTAGATATGGACGAATTTGGTAAGGATACCTTCTCAGAATCATCTTCAAATTCATCACCCCATCCTATATGTTTTGTTGGTCAAGGATAAATAGGAGGATGAGCATAGCTTCTCCAAAATGCATTTTGATTGTTTCCTAATTCTTCTCATATATTAAAAGAGGATGGTGGTTTATATTCCCTATTTAGATGGGAAAAGATCATGAATTTCTTTTTTTTCTCTTTATCTATTATCTCTATTTTGACGACATTTATCTTTTGTAACTCTAGCCATCATTCCCCTAGTGTGCCTTCTAACATCTTCTAGTTTTTCTTTGCATCTCATTGGGATCATCATGATAAAAACCATAGATGGCCATGGTTTAAATTTTTGACTTCTTATTTGTTTTGTAATTTTTGAGGGCTCATGTTTATTTTGGAAATATTGGTAGGGTTTGGACTTCATTTAGTATTTGGTCTTGGGTCTTGAAGATTTATTTTAAAGATTCTTTCTAGACTTTAACATTCATATTAAACCAGGTCAAAGCAACTTTAATAGGACCAACATCTTTAGCTTAATTGTTTTTACAAACCATTTTCCATTACTTACATTTGCATTTGAGTTTAAACAAAAATAATCTTATAAGAATTTTCGAGTAATCAAGAGTACAAATTTTCTTTTTCGATAAACTCTTTTATGCACACGAGGACAAGACATACATAATCTATTATTGATTTGTCATTAGATTGGCCTCGTTTATGTAAAGAAAGTGACTAAGATATTTCCATTATGATTTCTTCTTATTTTCCATAATCATGATTGATTTTGGTTTCGGGTACTTGATGATTTTCATATCCAATAATATTTGAGCTAGAATTAACCATCAAATTTTAAGTATTTTCAAGTAGAAAATAATTTCATAAAATGATTAAAGTATTGAGTAATATATAATTTTTCAAGAGAGTTATTTATTTTTAAAAAATTATTTAAATTAATATATAATTTATAAATAATTTATTAAGTAATATATTTATTTTATCTTATATTTTGTGTTAATATTTGATTTAAAATATTGATATTATTTTTAAAAATATAAATAATAATATGTTATTTAAATTTGATAACTATGTAACAAAGATTAATTATCAAGCAATAATTGATATTGTTCCGTAATTATTGATTTAAAAAAATATTTAAACACAAATTTTCAAATTTGATAAGTATATACGGGCATTTTACTATTTATTAATATACAAGAAAAAATACATAGAATAATTAATGAACAGTAAAAACTAACAAAAATACAAAATGAATAAGATATGAATGTTTTTTTTAATAAAGAAATGAGATATAAATACATTTTGACATTTATTTTTGTATGAAAAATAGATAAAAATTAAAAAATGTAAAAAATAATCAAAATGATATAATAAAACTAACAAAATAACTATTTATAAAAATTTATTTGTTTTAGGAACATTTTGATATTTATTTGTGTTATAAATAAAAAGTGTATTTATTTTAGAAATATTTTGGTATTTATTTATGTTAAAAAAATAGTGGAACAATGGAGCGGAAGAATAACCAATGTATTGTTCATTGGTTATTTTTACCTTTTATTTACAATTATAAAAAGTATATTTATTTTAAGGATATTTTGGTATTTATTTGAGTATAAAAATAAAAGAAATTATTTATTTTGAAGACATTTTGATACTTATTTGTGTGTATAAATAAAAAATGTATTTATTTTTTAAAAAAAGGAAGCTCTAAAAAGAGGAAAAAATCAAGAAAAATCTAAAATTGAGAGATTTTTTGTATATAAAGATAAAGATAAAAAATGATAAAAAATAAAAAATAATTAAAATAGTACATAATAAAACTAATAAAATAATTATTTATATAAATATATTTATTTTAAGGATATTTTGATATTTAATTGTGTATATAAATAAAAAGTGTATTTATTTTAAAGATATTTTGGTATTTATTTATTTGTATAAAAAAATAGGAAAATAACTAATGTATTGTTTATTAATTATTTTCACTTTTTATTTATAATTATAAAAAATATTTATTTTAAGGATTGTTTTTATATTTATTTGTATATAAATAAAAAGTATATTTATTTTAGGAATAAATGTTTATTTATTTAAAGATATTTTGGTATTTATTTGTGTGTATAAATAAGAATTTATTGATTTTAGGAAAATTTTAATATTTATTTATATAAAAATTATATTTTTTAAAGTTATTTTGGTATTTATTTGTATTTATAAATAAAAATATATATGTATTTTAAGAATATTTTGATATTTATTTATATATATAAATAAAAATATATGTTGATATTTATTTGTATTTATAAATAAAAAATATATTTATTTTTAAAAAAATAACAAAAAAAAAGATAGTTCATAAAAGATGACAGCATCCTATATCGGACGTTTATATATAGAAGATTAATAATCTATAAATTGGTTTAAAAAATTTAAAACCAAATCGATGCAAGTTAATTTTTAAATTTTTAAAACCAAACCAACTTATTACATGTAAAACTTGATTCGTTTTGATTTACATGTTATTATATACATACATAGTGTACTACAATTTATTGAAAGTACGCCACCAAAAAGTACCGGAATCTCTTATAGTTTAATAAACCATTTAATCTCAAACGATTAGGTGCCAAGCTCAAAGTTAGCATTATTATTATTAATTCAGTTTGGGTTTTTCTCTACACATCATTTTTAACTTTTTATTTTATTTTTTAAATTGATACAAAAGACAAAAAGCAATGAACGAGTATTTATTTTCTTAAAAAAAATTATATTTATTTTAAATTTTATTTAATACTTTAACGGATAAATTCTTCTCATATCAAACACCAAACATCACTCTTCATTTATTCCAACTTTGAATAAAGAAAGAAAGAAAAATGAAAGCTAAAAGCTTTAGCTTCAAAGTGAACGTTTCTAAAGACTAAATCAGCCGTTTAGTCATTATTGACTTACCAAGAAGACTTGTAAAGATATGGAATCAACCTGCCGACCAACTTTGACTACTACACTTGTCCTCTGTAATGTGTAAAAATTTCTCTAAATAACTTCTTACAAAACCATTAAATCTTAAAAAAAAAACTACATATTTTACTAATTCTCAAATTTGTAAGTAAATTAATCGATACATATTTAACTAAAAATACCACTTATCATTATAAACTTGTTAATTTATTTATATATAATTAATTTTATTAATTATCGTTGTGGTTTGAATATATATATCAATGTAATTTAATATTAAATAAAACATTTATACCATATTAAATTTTTACGTATATAAGATCACAAAAATATCTAAAATATAAAAAAAAAGTTAATATAAGATAAAAGATAATTCACTAAAACAGTTATAAATTATTTATAAATAAAAAGGTAGAAAAATATTAAAGAGAGTTTACATAGACTAATACTCCCTTAGTGAGGGATTGAACACTACTAGGAAAGCGATGGGAGATTCCCACTAAACAAATGTAAATATACTTAAAAATTTACATTTATATTAATTATAATGTTACTTGTTAAAAAGTTTTTAAAAATATAAAACTTTACATGTTATATTATAATTAATATAAATATGTATATTTGTTTTTTAATTAACGTTACTTATAAATCTTTTTGTTTTCTTATGCTTTTTATGAATAAAAAATAATTTAAAAAAAAACAACGTGGCCAATCAAATCCTTGCATACCCTTTTGATAGAATAATTTGACTTTTGAGGTCTAGCTTTCTACAGGGAAAGTCATATTATTCTTAATCGTTGCATAGATTTCGAGAAGAAGAATTATTTATTGATTTGAGAATAAATAAAGTATATATTTTTAATCAATTAAATATAATTTAAAATTATTGAAAAATAAATCTAACCATTAAATTACTATATAAATCACAATTATGATTTTGCTTTTCATACTAATTAATACAAAAAACTTAACAAAACAGTGGCATTAAATTTGAATTTCACTAGTACTAAATACAGGTTCTAGATTTAGCTTCATTATTTTGATATCCTACTTAATTGCAAATTTGATAATTGCTTTACTTTTGTCAAAAGTTGCTTACCATGCATGTTTAACAACATTCTTTGCTTAATTATTTGAAGTGAAATAATCAAGTCTAGCTACCATTGTAATCAACCTTAATTGTCGTCAATTAGTAAAATGTTGATTTTTTTAATGTATATATTTATATCGATAAGAAAGATAAAAGATAGCATAAAAATAAAGATATATTAGCTTCCAAAAGAAATTATTATATTTTGATAAGCTCGATGGAAACTTTTTCAGGATATCAGGCCGGCGGAAGTTTTTGGAGACCAAATTCAACAAACAATCTCCATAATGGTAGGTGTTTATTTCATCCCTCGTGTTTAAAAATATATTTTTTAGTTTAAGTTTTGAAAAAAAAAATATTATTTTAATGATATTTTTATTAAAATATTTTTATTTTTAATTAAAATTAAATTTAAAACCTATCTTTTAATAATAAAAAATAATAATTAATATAAAATAAATTTTATAATTTAATATTTAGTTATTATCATGATTTTTATTTTAGAAAAATAAAAATATATATTTAAATATTTTTTATTAAAATATTTTTATTAATTATTTTTTTTCTTAAGTAATTTTATAATAAAATTTAATTTTACCTTTGTTAATGCCTCATGTTTTATCATTTTTTAATAATTTGATAATAAAATATAATATTTTAATAAAAAATATTAAAATAATATTATTTATTTTTAAACTCTAGAAAAACATATTTTAATATCTATACGATTAAATTACACTAAATTCATAATATGAGAAAATCTTAACATATCTATTTTATTAATCGATTAAATGATACCAAAAGTATTTTTAATATGTGATTTGAAATACGATGTTATTGCTAATTATTTTATAAACTACTAAAATATATATATTTTTTAGAATAATTAAATATACTACTCGCATGTATATAATTAAGATTTAAATTTCATATTTTCATATGTTCTATCGAACTTTATTTCATGGACACTAACCTATTGGTTAAATAATTTCTCAATGCAATTTATATTCACTATATCATCCCATATACTTAAAAGGTGTTAATATTGATATTTAATTCTCTATGAATAAGTTTGATTTGTTTACTTTCAGCTAATAACATATCTTTTATATGCAATAACTAATCTCTCTAGGGAAACGCAACCTATCTTCGTTACTTCATCCAATATTTATATAAGTGAAATATTAATTTCAAATAAATTTATATATTTGTATTTGTATTAATTATAATGTAATATGTATCCAAATTTTATTAAAAATGAAGAAAAATTTTTTTATTAAATATATTTAATCAGTAGTAAAACTTTATATACTCCTAATATTTTTAATACCGATACATGTTAATTAAAATCTCTTGATACTTCTTATTATTAATCTCATCTCATGTTTATAACTATATATTTAAATTATTTGCAAAGACTTAAAAATTTATAAGAATTAATAAATTTGACAATTATATTAATTATAGTTTATTACATATTAAAATAACATGAAAATTAAGAAATTATTTATTTTTCGAAAAAACCTTTTACTTTACACACCATAATTAATATAATGTAAATGTGTGCGCAAATTGTATGCATTTAGCACATTTATCTTATCTTCCCTTTAATTTGATGCTTCATAATCATGTACTTTTGGCGGAAAACTCTCCCATAAAGTTGGAGTAAAATGAAAACTAAGTTAATTAGTTTATTTTATTATATTTATTAACTTTATTTAAGATATTATAGTTTTTTATTGTATTTTAGTTGTAAGCACATTTTATTTAACTTACGAATAACAAAAATCCTAATGTTTTTTCTTCTCTCTAAATTTATGTTCTTAAATTGTATACAATATTAGAGTTATAATTCTCGTGAAAGATAGTCTTTTGTTGGTGGGTAAGTATTTCGTTGTCTTCTATAATTGGAGGTAATATTCGTGTGCAGGATGGTTATTCGGTTTGTCCTTTGTTGACAACAATAAGTATTTTATTGTCTTTTATAATTGGCAAATTTAGAGTGTTATTTTATCTAACGGTTATTTTTTTTATTCTTTTCATAGTCTGTTGTTCATTCAAAATCTATAAGTTAATCATAATTTGTTGATTTGTTTAAAATTTGTTAGATTTTAGTAATTTATTTATATTTTTGCAATAGCTAGAGATAAGGACGTTTTTCTTCAATCAATTAATATGTTGTTAAATGGGAAGAATTATTCTCATTGGAGTTATGTTATAAAAAAAATTGAAGGGTAAAAAGATATGAGGTTTTGTTACTAATACCTCTATGAAACCTACAGATACAAAAGTTGAGAAGTATGCAAATTTGTTAGAAATTCTGGATGCTAATAATTCAAAAATTATAACTTGACTTAAGAATTATGTGATACATTCAATAGTATATCAATTGATAAAGCATTAGAATGTAAATGATGTTTGTGATCATTTAACTAGATTGTGCATACAGTCTAATTTTGCAAAACAATATTAGTTAAATTATAATATTCGAACCCTATGGTAAAAGGATTTGAGTAATTAAGAATTTTATTCAATTATGACAAATCTATGTGATCAATTAACACTTATGGAATCAACAAAATTATGGGCTTTTACACTATACATTGTACATAAAGAAGAACAACTATTAGTTCAGTTTTTGATGGCTCTTTATGATGATTTTGAGGGAATTTGTGAGATAATTTTACATCGCATCCCACTTCCTTTTGTTGATTTGATAGTTAATGTATTGTTGGCTAAAGAGATACATTTTAAATCATATGATGAGAAGGGTATTCTCCCAACACCTAACTCATATGTCTTCGTAACCCATCAAAGATAACCTTTCAGTATGTAGAACATAATTTTTTTAAGAATTGGACCTAATGAATGTGCATTTTGTATGCAAAAAGGTCACTAAAAGGCTCAATGTCTTAAGCTAAAGAAAGCCAATAAACAATAGAGAATTGGAAAATCCATTGCAGTAATAGTAGTTTACTTATAGGCCACCTTAGTCTAATACTATAGGGATTGCTCCATCATTAGACCAATTCATACTTGATTAGTTTTAGAAGTTCCTTACAACCCATTCACATGCTATTTCTAACTCCTATCATATATGTTTGTCATTTTCTAATTCCTTAGGTATTTCTTATTCCTTACGGATCTTAGACTCCAGCATTATATGCCATCTAATTTTTCATCATTTGCACCTTTATCTTCCAAACCATCTATGTTAGTTATGACTGTTGATGGTACTCCCTAACCTTAGCAAGTGTTGGCTCCATTACTATTCCTAGTCTATCTCTCCCAAATGTCTATCATATGCCTAGTCTTAGTTTAAATCTTATTTTTGTTACCCAATTGTGTGATTCTGTATACTTAGTTTTCTTTTCTTCTACTAATTTTTATGTATAGGACTTACAATCTCATAAGCTGATTGGGACCGACCATATGCAAAGGGGACTTTATATTTTTGGATCAACTCAAAGTGTCATCTATTCCATTAATATAATTCCAATTTCACACAACTTAGGTTTGTCTACTTTTGAAACTTGTATGGTTCTACTCTTGATTACTCTACATTGCATGTTTTTGGGTCTACATATATTTTTCTTTGAATTTATGTCAAATGCGATAAATTATCTTTGTGGTCTATAATTTGTGTTTTTCTTGATTATGGTGCATGCCAAAAGGGATATTGTTGCTTTAATCGAGTTAACCAAATTTTGTAAGTTTCTCAACATGTTGTGTTCCTTGAGCATATACCTTTCTTTTCTATTCCTATTGATCCCTTTAGTAGTGATATAGAAGTTATACCACCCATTGTTTCCCATTCTTTTGTTCCCATTTTAGATCATGATTCTTGTAAGGTTAAAAATGATAATTCCATAGATATTGGTACTTTGCTTCATAATTCTTTCATTGATTCCTTCTCATATGGATTCTCAATCACCTTTTGAGACTATAGCTCTTTCTCCTAGTCAATATTCTCAATGCTCTCATAAGTAATCTTAACTATCTAATTTTGTTTAAAATTGTTACTTTAACTCATTTGTTTCAGTCTTAGTAATCATTCATAGTGTTTCTGAGCCTACTTCTTATAAGAAGGTAGTTATTGATCTTTTTGAAAATAATCTGGGTTGAGGAACTTAAAATTTTAGGTTTATGGCTTTATAAAAAGATACAAGTCTTCAGTAGTTACAAAGGAATACTATCAAAAGAGTGGTATTGATTATGAAGAAATTTTTGACCCTATTGCAAAAATGGCTATAGTTTTCACACTTATTGTAGTTGCATTTGCTCATAGATGGTATATATCTCATATGGATGTTAAAAATACATTCTTAAATGGTGAGATTCAAGAAGAATGTCTACATGGTACCTCATTCTGGTGTTCCTCATAAACCTGGTGAAGTTTGTAAGTTGAGAAAAGTTCTTTATGACCTCAAACAAACATGAGATGGTTTAAGAAGTTCTTTATTGTAATCACCTCCTTTGGTTTCTCCTCTAGCCATTATGATTATGCATTGTTTTAAAAATGTACTTTTTCTCGTCATATTTTACTTTTTTATATATGTTAATGACATGATTATTACCATAGATAATGTGGATGGTATTGCACTGTTGAAGTTAGCATTAGCCCGCCAATTTGCAATGAAGGATTTGGGTCTATTACATTATATTGTGGGTATTGAAGTTACCTTTTTCTCCCAAAGGTTATATTCTCTCCCACTCTAAGTACATAATAGACATATTTGATCGTGTTTGTCTTTCTAATAATAAGATTATGGATACTTCTATTGAGACTAATGCTCATTACACTTCTAATGGTTCCTCTTTGCAAGATCCTATTATATATTACATTATTGTTAGTAGCTTGGTTTATATCACTATAATTCGACTGGGTATTGCATATACTATTCATTTTATTAGTCAATCTATTTCCTAGTACAATTCATTGGGCAATCATTCCTTATATTTTGAGGTATCTTTAAGGGACCTAATTTCAGAGTCTTTTACTTTTGTTTGCTTCATCTTTGGACGTAAGTTCACACTGTGATGTTGAATGGGGCACTAATCCTACCTATCAAGGTCTACCACTGGTTTTTGTATCTTCTTGGATGATTCTTCTATTTCTTGGAAGAGCAAGAAGGAAGATATTGTTTTAAGATCTTCCACAGAGGCAAAGCATCATGCTATAACCTTTACTACTTGTGATGTATTTTGCCTATGTTGGTTGCTTGGTGATAAGTGTTTCTCTTCTTCTTCCTACTCTATGTATTGTGACAACAAAAGTTTTATTCGGATTGCATGTAATGTAGTATTTTATAAGAAAACCAAATATATTGAAAGTGATTGTCATATTGTTCGACATTTTCTCACGTTCCTTTTTGTTTCTTCCTCCATACAAATTGAAGACTTGTTTATGAAGGCACACTCGACTTTTCATTTTTTTTTTTTGTTTAGTTAACTGTTGATGCTTATTGCTACCTCATCATGAGTTTGAAGGGAAATGTTTGATTAATTAGTCTATTTTATTATATTTAGTAACTTTATTGAGGGACGTATTATAATCTTTTAGTATCTTTTAGTTATAAATCTATATAAACGCTACTTTTTTATATTTTATTTAACTTCTAAATAATAAAAGTTCTAACCTTTTTTATTCTTTTTAAATTTGTGTTCTTGAAGTTTACATAATAAATTCTTAAACTCATATTTCATTTTTTTGTTTAAATTCATGAATAATAATTTTTTTCCTTCAATAAATTGGATATTTAACATAATTTGTTTTAAGTGTGAGTTACATGCATTATATTATTAGGAGATAAATATAAAAATGTTAAAATTTATTAAAAAATCAACTTTATAAAAAATTTAAATTATTAGAATAAAAACTAACTACTTATAAACACTTATCAATCAAGCTTTTACCAATAGTATACAAGTTAATTATGGTTGTTGTTATATGTAAGTTACTGAAAGAATCTGATTGAAAACTACTTGTCAAATGTTAATTTGTTATGACCTAGTGTTCACATTAGTTTTAATTTCGACTATTTTCCTATTTCTTTTTTTATTTCACAACCCCGAAAGGTGGGGGAAAGGGATATTATTTTCACTTTTTCATTCTCATGAACCCGGCATTATTTTCACCTTTTCATTCTCAATGAACCTTGTAATGTTAAATAGCGTGTTTTAGGGGTTGCATGCAAAGCACTTATACTTTTCTTGATCTCTTTTCATGATTAATCCATTCCATCCATTATTTAAAAGCTAAAAATGAATAAGTTTACTATTTTATTGGATTCTTTTGGTTTGTAATAATTTTATTTCAATAATTATATGATTCAATCATTTTAGTCTTATAATATTTTAGAAGAGATCCATTAATCTTGTAATTTAAAAATAAGATTAAATAAGTTACAGTTTTCAAAAATTGAATTTTTTAAGATAAAATAATAATTATATATTTTATTAATATAAAAATTAAAAACAATGCAAAGTCACATCTCCTATTCTCTTTCTTTCTCTCCCTCCCTCCCTCTTTATTCTTTCTCTCTCCATTTTCCTTTCTACGTCATCCTTTTCTCATAATTATTTATTAATAAAAAATAAAATTGAGATAGAAAAAGTGAATAGGAGAAAGAGAGAATGAGTGAGAGGGAAAGGAAAAAAGATAAGGGATCGGAGAGATAGTAAGAGTGAATGGAAAAGAGAGGAGTGGAAAGGAAAAAAGAAGAGACTCTCTATTTTTTTATTTTTTATTAATAAAATATATAATTCCCATTTTATCCTTAAAAAATTCTAATTTTTTAAAATTTTGATTTAATTCATCATACTTATAAATTACAAGACTAAATAAGCACATTTAAAAAATTGTAAGATTAAAATGTATAAAGACTATAGTTACAAGACCTAAAGGACTCAATACACAGATTTTCCCTTGGCTTTTTAAGAATAAGGATAACTTGTTTTTTGCATTATAGAAGAATGAATAAAATAAACATGGATTATATTACTAAAAAGCATGCAAACTTAATCTCAAAATTAAGTAATCTTTTAATTAATTTACTGATTTAGAATTCCAAGTTCAAATAAGATGTTCAAAAGAAAAGACAATAGCGGAAGGACTTGCATAGAAGAGATGAGGAAGCAACTACATTTTATATATGAAAAGTCTTTTGTAACACCTTACCTCTCAATCCTACACATATGTACAATTATGCATCCTTTATATTTCAATATATTTTGATGAATGGCTAGAATTACTTCAAGAATTTCCTTCATAATTGTACATTTGTATCATAAATAGTTATATGCATGATTAAGCAAGCATATAGCTTGATTGAATGAGCTTAATTGATCAATCAAGGTGATATCCTAAGAACAAGCGAAGCTCTTGAGTTTTCACAACTCAAAGGGTTCAATCGAGTGAACACCTTAAGCAGGTAGTTCGATTGGCTTTAATTGTATGATAATTTTATCATAATTCTAGCATTTTACACATTTTCATGCTAAGAAAAGCGTATCATACACTAATTAGGAAGGTTTTTCAACCTAGGGTTTGGTTTTGGTTTAAGTACATATTATAATTAAACTCATTTTTAATGAGAGTCGTGAAAACAAAATCTGTGAGAGGTGTGAATGGCCTTCACTAAGGATGTTTGCCTACAAAAAGAGGTGTAGTCTATAATCTTTGATTATCAGTAGATTTGTAACTAGATATTTATGTGTGAATGTATTCCATATTAGTTTGAACCATGTTAAACCTATGTGTTCTTATTTTTACTTTATGTTTGTGGTTACTTTTGGTGTTGAATTCCTTGCAATTTTATATGTCATTGTTTTTTCATTAGTTGATTGGATTGATAACTATTTAAATTCAAAACAAATGGTATAAGAACTAAAGGTTAATGTAGATCGTTTGGTATTTTTGTTTTGTAGGTTTTCAAAACAAGGGCCATTATCGATCAAGGTCTCAAGAACCAAAGAAAAAATTCATGTGTTTTACAAGTGGTATCTATATGATACAACCAAAAATATAAATGTTTCATTTGTTAATATGGAGCATGAAAATGAGTATGGTGTGTTAAATACCCTTGTAAATTGTATGAATAAAGTCCCATGTTGCCTAAATTTGGTGTTATTTATGAATTTATAAGGACTTAAACTAGTACACTTAATAGGTTAATCTTTTGTGTTAGAAAATTCTTTTATACGTGGTATCAGAGCCAACCCTATACTTAGTCACTGTTGTCACCTATGTGAATCTCTCAACAAAGGTATGAGCTTTATTTGTGTGAACAAAAAACTTGTTATGGGCTCTATCTGTGTGAATTCAACACTTGTTGTGAACTCAAGAGGAGTTGGACACAATATAATGAAAGAAGATAATGTGTATCTTTGATTTCTGGGAAGCTAAACCATGTGATACTTAGTTTGAGGGAAGATTGTTGGAAATGTGCGAACAAACTCCAATTTTAGAGTTGGTGTGATTCATAGTTTATAAAAACTTGGGCCACTATACTTACTAGGTTAACTTTTTAGGATGCAAGCCCAAGTTCCTTAAACATACACTTTATGTGGATAAACTCTAGATGCACAATCCATATAATGCATCAAAGGTACTAGTTTGTTGATTACAAATTGTTGGATAGTGATGTTTTGAACATAGTAGATAACCACTTTTGTCAAGTTTTTTGCATGGTCACAATAAGCTTTAAATTTAGATTTAGTTTGTTATTCATCTTGAAAAGTAACACACAATCTAGGAAAAAATAAGAATTTGATCTCATGGTGTAGCAAAGCACGTTGGTGTGCTTACATAGAGTAAGAAGGAAAGAGTTATAAATCGTTAATGGTGCTACAAAGATTGAGGCAAGCATAATTATCCCCATTGGATTATATGTTAAATTATGGCACAAAAGGTTGAGCCATATTAGTGATAAAGGATTGGTTGAATTGAATAAGAGTAAATCTCTTAGGAGAAGAAGCTTGACAACTTGCCTTTCTATGACTATTGCACGTTAGACAAGGAAAAAAAGTGAAGTTTACACCAATAAGGATAAAAGGTAGTATATTGGACTATGTTCATTATTACTTCTAATAAGTGAAGGCTTCTAATTGAAGGTCATACTGGTAGGAAGGTGAGAACCTTGAAATGGATACTAGTTTAGAGTTTAGAGAAAAATACATGACCAATCTCATGACAATGGTTCAGAGTAACACTTTTGAAGAGGACAATGTATACGTTTTCTAATGAAAATATGCCTCAAATATTTTAGGGTAAGGTTATAGTTACAATGAGGTGCCTACTGAATAGGTGTATATCAGTACCATTTGATTTTAGAAAGCCTAAAAACGTTTGGACTAGAGGTCCTATGAGTTATGACCATCTTAGAGTTTTCCATTATACATTGTACACAAATGTCAAGGGTGGGAAATCATAAAAGATGATGCTTAAATGAATTCTATTGGGACATATAAGTGATATCAAAGGTTCCAAGTTATATATGGTGAAGGTAAGAGATTCATCATCAGCTAAGATATTACTTTTGTGGAGGATGAGATGTGCATGCGAGTCAACTATTAGGATTCTGATAACTCACGTGGTCTAACCAACCAAGATAGTTTTGAGGTGGAACAGTTGAAGAAAGTGCATAGGAATAGGCAATTGGAAGAAAGACTTGGTTATTTTCTAGAGCCTTATATAGGCATAAAGATTGATATTGTGAGAATTGAGCCAATTGAAGAATATTTATTGTAGAGAATTAAACATGTCTTAAGATCAGGCCTTCTATGAGGTTTAACTTTGTCTCCTATACAATATATGTTGAGCCAATAACTTTGGGACTTCGGGTAAAGTTCTTCGTTGAAGCAATGGGTAAACAATATATGAATAAGTGTTAAGAGGTCTATTGAGGAAATAAATTTCTTTGTACGATAGAAAGAACAAGGTACTATTTCCTAAATTGGAATTTGGAGGTTTGTTGAGTACAAACACGTTTACAAGTTGAATGATGATGTACTTAGAAGGATAGAGTCCTTGTTAACACCTATCGAGGTTCTGTCAATATGGTTTATAAGTGGTACAAGTTTAGAACTTGTGGACTTGGATATTCCTTCTGTGACCTCACTTGCACCTCACACTTTTCCAGGCTTTCCAGAATCTACAAAAGTTAGGGTTTTAGATTTGCACAATCTTGTTTCTATTACCCAAACACTTGTATCAAATATAGATCACGATATTAAGGTTCATGCAAATTTGGAGGGTCATTTGGCGGCCATAGAATAGGAGCAACTTCAGGTGATTGAGGTTTGAGACACCGCTAAGCTTGCCCTCGGTGAAGCAGAATGGTAGTTAGAAAAAGTTCAAGAGGCTGATTATGTATCCTAATTAGCTCATATGACATAAAGGGTAGTAATGGAGGCTACCTTAGTGGCTTGAGATACTTCTCTAATCAAGAGAAATAGCTAACTTAGGAGTTATTTGTGAGCCTTTTTTGTCTCGAGAGAAAATAAAAAGGCTCAATGTTGAGATGAGTATACGAACAAGTGTAGTTGTAGAGTATAAAGATTCTAATGATTATACTCAGGATAACCTAGACATATGGGCTAATAGTTTGAAATCGTAAAATGATGATTCTAAAGTTTTTATCCTGACATAACACTTTCCACCACGGTATTTCAAGATTGAAAAGAAAAGGCCTCCCACCATGGTGTGATCACTTCAGACTAGAAGGAGGAGGGCCACAATGGATCTTACAATGATAGTCCTAAGGCGATTGAGGAGGAAGCTGACATAGAAGATGATGCTTCTTATTCAAAGGTCAAGCATGGCCCGTAAAGATGGTGTGAAAAAGTCATAGTAACTTTTAACCTTGAGGATACTAGCGTGTGACTTTTCATAGTCCATAACTATGAGTACCTTTGTAGTTTTAACTTTCCCAATCTTTGCCGAATTTCACAAATGTAGATGAAGTGTAGTTTTTAGCCATTCAATGTAGAAATGTCCCATTTATTTATGAATTCAAATTACAAAATTAAAATGAAATCTATGTCTATGAATTTAAAATGCAACAATTTTAAATAAAAGAGAAAGTTGAATAAGACTAGAAGGGTACACTTTATTTTATTTTATTCCTTTGGGATTCTATTTTTGCCCCATTTAGACTCCTAAGGCATAGCATTCCCTGGCCACTTTTTTTTCTCTTAGCACTATTCCAGTTCCATTTTTTGTGGGAAGCTTTTAGGTAAGATGGTAAGTGGAGGTCACAACTCAAGCCACATACAGGAATGGTTGTCCTAAAATTCCATTGTAGGGTAATGGGTAGTTTACTTTGAAGAAGTCCACCATGAATTTTTTTTATATGAGTGCCCTACCCTATTGTGACTAGTAGAATCACAAATCCTTAAGGGTCATTAAAGATCCAGAGAATCACACTAATGGGGTGGTTATTAGGCTTATTGGATGAGTGAGCTTTATAGATTTTCATGCCTCAGAGAAAAAAATATAGCTGAGTTGCCTATGTTAATCAGAATTATGTGTAGGTTTATATTTTCCATCATGAGGGTGATTACTAATGCATCAATGTGCGTATGACCTAGCATGTGGCTTCCCTTTTTGGTTTCTGAGTCCTTCAGGTTAGGATCTTTATTTGGGCCATGCATAGAAACGATGTGGATGGCCTTTTAGTAGGCCTACCTGAAATGTGTCTTACATGCATTATTAAAGTCCCCTCTTGCATAACCACCCATGATGAACCAGACCTCTCGTACTTCATATGCTAGAAGCATATTCACACTCTTTTAGAGAATATGCCCATCTTTGTTCTCGTCTTTCATTTTGTATAAATTCTCTTATTGTCCCCTCTTGATGAGGTGCTTAATATCATTTTTCAAATCTCGAGCTCTTTAGTTGAGTGCCCTAAGTCCATGTGGAACTTACAGTATTGATCTTTGTTAAGGCCAGTATCCTTAAGTTTCCTAGGCTAGCATATTTTGCACCAGTTTTCAACTTGTATAAGGAGTGTTTCCCTAAGCACTATCGAGAGTACATAGGTATAAAAAATTTGGCTAGTGTAGGTTGGACCACATCTTATATCTTTATCATATGCAATCCTGATGGGACCTTTTATTCCTCAAGGGTCTGGGCTCATCTTTAACCTCAGGTGATGATTTTATGCTTTCAATAGTGGGAAGGTCACTAAATCTTCTGTTGTTGGCCATTTCTTTGACATTGAGATACATGTCTCTCCAGAGAGGTCCTTAGCAAAGAGCTTGGTTTAGTATATTCACAATCAATGAATCAAAACATTTTGTTACTTGGACTTTTTTGCTATTGAACCTATCAAAGAAATCTTTTAAGGTTTCATCTTTCCCTTGATTCAGACTCATTAAGTGTGCCGTTGTTTTCAATTTTCTTCTTTTTTCCAAAACAATGGGAAAGGGATTTCTTTCCAAACTTAGCAAATGTACCAATTGTGTTGGGCTTATGGGGTATGATACCAAGCTCTAGTTTCGTCGGTCAAGGTGAGCTGGAAGGCTCGACACCTAATTGCGTCACTGTAAACGTAAAGGTCTATTCAACCATTAAAGTCTACAAGGAACTCTAGTAGGTCCTTTTTAACATCATAGAAGCTCACACTCGACATCTTGAAATTTTATGTGAGTAGGATGGCCATGACTTCCGCAATGAACATGGACTCATTAAAAACATCCAAGCCTTGGAGTATACCCCTATTCAGTCTTTGTTGTACCTCTTGTAATTGGATAATTAACTTATCGATGGTGGAACATAGGGCTGTAGGTACATCCCCTGATTGTGATGGCTATTGGCCATTGAAACTGCATTATCTCCACAACTTGTCTAGAAATAATGGTCTCACCTGCGAGCTTCAAGGTGCTCACATAGATCGAGACAAATAGGTCCCAAGTAGTCCAAGATGGATGGGATAGATGGACAAAGTCTGAGCCTTTATAAGTTGGTGGCTTTAGATTATATTGGCCAAAGCTGTTTGTCTAGCCCCTGAACTTAGACCTCGTAGGGGTGAGTCACATCTTCGATGTGAGCATGTAAGGCTTTGCAACATTCTAAGATAGTATGGAGCACATTCTCTATTGTGTTTACTCGGACCTCTATCCATGCCTATTTTGGCCTTTCACTTGAGCCTACTATAGCAATGACAATGCAGGGTTGGTAACCTGTACATGTGGTTGGACAACTTATTAGACATAAAGTGGTACCTTGTTTTCCCTTACAAAAGCTTGGCTATCCGTATGAAAAGGTTGATTCATCTTGAAAGGACATAAAGATGTCGCCTTTTGAGACCATGCAGAGTGAACTTTTGGAACAATTTTCTTTTGAACTTTTATGGTTTTTTCTTCAAAGATCATGTAGTTTAGAATGTTAGAAAACATTATAAATCTTTTTTCTCTCTCGTTGTGATACAACTAATAGAGTATACTCGTTCGCATAAATAACGCTAGATATTGATACTAATTTTTGTCAACACTAATGATTGGATGCACATTTGCTACCTGTGTAGCTAAGCATAGATTACACATTATTAGTATCTTGGACCACCACGCGGTGTGACGACCTTTGATTTTTTGATACTTAAGTAAGTCTTGGTAGTAAAAAGGATGAGACTAGTATCTCTCCTTATGATGCGGTGAGATATTTAAAGAGAGTGTAAATCTCAGTATCTATAATTATAAGCATAAGTTATGAAGTTTTATCTAGTTAAAAAGTTATCTAAATATTTATAAGAAAAAATATACCTGTTGATAATCCTTATCCTTAGTGATAAACTTATCTTTAAATTTTAAAATTTTATCTATTTAATTATCTCATTATCAAATAATTAATAATTTAAATACCAAACCTATTAATTATTTAATTAATACTAATAATATTTTGTTTTATGACCGAAGTAGCATATAAGTTACTTGTTTGACAAGAATCTCTTTTATTATTGTCATATAATGACAACTATTTTATATCAAATTGATATCTATTGTAAACTTGTCACGAATAGAGCCACCAAAAACAAACATGTGAGAATCAAAAGACAAAGTGTTTGTTTTTTGTTATCTTTGTGAGTGTGAAAATTGGTTTATCTCTTTATTGCCATTATTTTTTTGTGATTGCATGAAAATATGAGTTTTTTCTTTGTGATTGCATGAGAATATGAGTTTTTTCTTTGTGATTGCATGAGAATATGAGTAATAGGCTCTAACGAGGGTTGTGTATTGTGTATCCTCACATGATCTATACTATGAGAATTATTTGATCTTCTTATTGTGATTATTTTTTTGTGATTGTACGAAAATATGAGTTTTTTTTTGTGATTACACGAGAATATGAGCAGTAGGCTCTAACGAGGGTTGTGTATTGTGTATCCTCACATAGTCTATACTCACATCACATAAAAAAAAATTTATGTATAAATTTATCCATTACAAGTGAGGTATGCAAAAAAAATACATTTAAATTTACCATGCTTCGTATTTTCCATATAAAACGGGTCTATAGTAGGGGATTATATGTAATAAGTTTAAGACTTCTTAGCATCAACAGCTACGACACTTTAATTGAGATAAAACTATTTTTTTAAAAAAATAATTAAAGGGGTTTGAACTCATTACCATTAAATGCCCACAAACATACATCATTACCATTTATCCTATAAGAAAAAATGAGAAAACACACAACTTTTAGAAAGTGTGTTTCTATCAAATTACATAAGAAATATTTTTCCCATTCACCAGAGAACCATTGCCTTGTGTAAGAAACCTCACATCAAAATAAGGCTGCGTTTGGCCAGAAGAGGATCTGAAAAGCCACATCCATTTACAATTCTCCCAAACGTCAAGAACCTTTTTTTTTACCCTTTTCAGAGAACAATATAAAAAAGAAGATTTTCTTCTCCTTTATAATCTCTATATAAAACTTAAACCTCTCTTGGGTCTACAAAAATGGACAAGCCAGGTGGTGACTTGGTCCAGTCTCCAACAGAGCCGTCACTGTAGTCTTCACCAAGCCTTTTAATACACCACAAGTCTTCGGCGCATGATAGCCTCTTCCAGTGTGGTATGCCTAACCTGAGCGGGTCCCGACTTGACACCTCCGTCACCACAATTTCAGATCCTCTTTGTTTAGCTAAATTATGCGCGTATCCACACAAGGCTTTAACCATCCGCACTGCAAATGGGCCTTCACCTCCAAGCCCATACATAAAATGAAGCCCAAACGGCCTGAAAACTTCGGGTACCGAAGGCAACTGGAGCCAAGGAAATGTTTGATCCACAACACGACTTGCCTTCGCAATTGTCCGCTTAGCCAATGAAACCCCTCTTACCTCGAGTGTGAAAACGTCCTTACAGTTCCATACACTCAATACGGCCCATGACTCGGGTGGGTTTAACAAGAAGCGGTCCGAACCGGGCCATGAATGATACGTGTACGTTTCTTTTGGTACGGCCACAAAAGTACCGAGACTCAGTTTGTTATTGAGAACCGAGTCAATATCGCGAGGAAAGAATTCGGTAGTTGAGAAACGTTTTCTGTAGAGTGTTTCAGCATCTGAGGGAGAGACTTTAAAAATGATGACTTGGGAAGAGATCTTGACTCGATGAGCGTAAACCGGATTCACAAGGAGTGAAGGTGTACGGAACTTAGAGTAGTCACATTTGTTGGTGAAAAGATTAATCGAAGCTTGGTTGTCATTTTCAGTTGCTATGTACGAATACTCAGCTCCATTCTCTTTAAACCAATCCTCCATTTTTTGAACTAGCTTTAACCCAATTCCCATCCTCCTACAAAAACCAAAAACAGAGTAAATATCAGTAAAATTTCTTAAACATATGTGACCATCGATCATTTAAAAGGTTGACTTTTAATAAAGATGGCAGTTTTTTTTATACAAATAGGTTGAATAAAATAAAAGGTTCATTAAGCACCTATGAGAAGGAGAGACCCGAAGGCCTAAAATATAGGCAACTTTGGTATAAACAGGGACAGCATTCATTGCAGGCATTTCTTTGTTGGTAATGTTGTTCTTAGCATTCCTAGAGAGCTTTTTGCCACATGTAACGATTTTGATGCAACCTCTGATCATGCCTACTACTTCTTTCTCTTCATCCAATTCAGCCACCTGTGGATTATTAATTTAAATTTTTTTTTAAAAAAAAAAACTTTAATGTTTTTCTGTTGGTATGGAATAGTGATTTATTTGTACCAGCATGAGAAAAGCAGGTGAGTTACGGACTCTGCAAATTGGATCACCCAAAAGGTCAGTGAATATAGAAAACTTGCCGCTGGGTCCAACTTCACATCTTCTTTCTACATCTTCTACACCCAAACGATCGTTGTTTGGGTCGAACTTTCTTACCACAATTACTCTGTTTTCTTCTACCATTGTTTCTTACTATTTACCAAAAAAAACAAGAAGATTTTATAAAATTAATGAGTAACGAATTAAAGGGATGAAAACCCAGTTGGTTAATCGAGCTGAGGGTTAAAAGTGAAGAACTATTTATATAGAAAATGATTAGGAGTGAGTGAACAGCGCCTAAAACATAGAGAGCTAAAAATCGCAGCTTTTTCAAGGCATCAAAATAGACTGAATAACGTGTGTTATAAGCAAAAAGAAAAAAGAAGAAAGAAGAAAGATATGCTCAGGCTTTGAAATTGGAGAAATTAAGAAGATGCACAGCTATTATATGATAGGTCTTCTTATATAGGTCAGAAGCACCCAAAAGAATGAAATTGCAAGGATGGGGGAAATATAAAAGTAATATGAAAATGAACGAAAAAGAAAAGGAGAAATGGGTTATGGAAAATATGTGGGATTGTGGGTTGGATGCTGTTCAGCTCCCTTTTCTTTGGTAGATCATCATTGAAGCGAAACAAGTGTTTTTATGGAGCCTTTAAATACCTGAATTTGGGATTATTATTTTTTCTCTTTTTTTTTTTTAGTTTATCTATTTGGCCAAGAGTATATTTATCACAGTTGTAAATAACATAAATATTTTACAAATATGTAATGATATATATTTTAATTAAATAAAATTTAAGATTAGTATAATTTTTTAAAAAAATAAATAAATATACTATAAAAATTAATAAGAAAAAATATTTTAATTAATAAATAATATTTCTCAAAATAATGGATAATATCTTCTCAACTTTTTTCTATGTCCTATCTGAACCCTTTTTTTTCACTTTCTCTTGAATTTATTAAATTCAGTTTATTTTTTCATCTCTCATTTGTCTGCCTATACTGATGATAATAGTGATTAAATGAAGAAGAATGTTTGAAATAAATATATAATTTCAATGTGTGATATAAATATATAATCTCGTTAATTTGATTTGGTAAACGAGGATCATTTCTCATCCATTCATTCACCGTTTCTTAGTTTATCCTCTCTTATCTATTTAAAATAATAAGTTACTTAATTGCGTTTGATGTAACAATGTATTAAAAATTGCAATAATATTATAATATTTTATATAAGAGTAAACTAAAAAATATAATATTAAAATATTAAAAAATTATAAATAAATTATAAATAAATTATTTAAATTTATTAGATTATAAATATAATATTATAAGTATTATAAAAATATTATCAATATTTTTTAACCTTTTCATGTTACCAATATATTACGATCATAAAACATATTAAAATGATATTTTTTATAATATTTTTTATACTTTATTATTATATTTGTTACCAAATAAACAAATATTTACAAAATTTGATCTCCAAATTCTGAGGCAGTAGGGTTTGAGGTAATATTATCATTGATAACCCATTGTTTCTTCATCTTCACTGCTATCTCTCAACCGATTCCCCGTTGATTTCACTGCCTTTGTTGGGATCTCCTTCTCGATATTGCCATAAACTCTCAATTTGATTCACAACTCCTCTTCTCCGTTTTCCTATCACCAAAACTGCAGAGATTATCTAGTGAACTTTATATTTACTCTTTACTTTATTTTCATTATTTTGTTTTGTGGTTAATGATTATGGGGGATAATTTGATCTATGGAAACAATAAAGATTTTATAAATGTGAGTGAAGATGAAGGTTACAATAATAAAAGATAAATTAATCTAATAGTAATTACATTGTTAGGTCAAGCTTGTGGTTATACCTATTACGTTCCAAATGTTGATGTTGTTTCAAATGTCAAGGCTTAAGTTGCGAGCATGATCCAAGATAGACACCATGAAAAATTGGGTAATAGATCATACTTTATACTCAAACATCAATTCTCTCTACTTTATCAATTCAATTCTTCAAATGAGGTAAAAGAGTGAGAATCATGGCAAACGAAAGTCAAAAAGGGATCCAAACTAATCTTACACGCTCTAATAAATGCTTTTGGGATCTTTTAATTTATGAGTTGATTATAGAGAGAGAATCGAGGCTCCTATAATAAAAGGGAGACAAGGCATTCATTATTTACAATTCCCTGAAAATCAACTCAAATTCTTCAAAAATCTCTCTCTCACTTCACTTTGCACTTTAATACTCTATAACTCGTGTGGTAAGATACTCAAGTCAACACTAATAGTCTTTATTTGGATCTTAAAAGATTTTTTCTCATGCCTAATCAAGTCCAACTCTTTTGAAGTAGGTTCTTAATTTTCTTTCTCGACTTTAGGTAATTTCTTGACTCCTCTTTTGTTTCTTATATTTTCTCCTTTATTCTTTGTTTTCTTACAGCGAATATGGGTAAAGAGATAGTAAGTAGGTTGACATGTAGGGTGGTCCTTCCTTCATCTCCTTCGGGCCTTTCCTCTTGAGCAAGTCCCCAATATCCCACGTACAAAAATGAAGAAAGTACCAACTCGAGGTCCTCCTCGATTGAGAGTACATTCGAGTAAGATTAAAATTTGCCAAGTGTTCAACAAAAAACCATTTCAATAGTTCAACAAACTGTCACCATGACAATAAGGTTAAGTGTCCCTCGTTCACAAATATTAGCTCCATGAGAATGGAGAAGAAAGCAATGTCAAAGGGGGATTGGGGAAGCAACTGGTTGTACCAAGGGTTAGAAGCCAAGGAGGTAACTAGTGGGTTGACACAAAGGGATGAGGAAAGAATAAGAAAAACATACCAAATCCCACCAACAATCAACATTAGGATTCCTAACCCCAATGCTAGGGGAAATATAAAAGTAAAATGAAAATGAACGAAAAAGAAAAGGAGAAATGGGCTATGGAAAATATGTGGGATTGTGGGTTGGATGCTGTTCAGCTCCCTTTTCTTTGGTAGATCATCATTGAAGCGAAACAAGTGTTTTTATGGAGCCTTTAAAATCCTGAATTTGGGATTATTATTTTTTCTCCTTTTTTTTAGTTTATCTATTTGCCCAAGAGTATATTTATCACGTAAATAACATAAATATTTTACAAATGTGTAATAATATATATATTTTAATTAAATGAAATTTAAGATTAGTATAATTTTTTAAAAAAATAAATAAATATATTATAAAAAGCAATAAGGAAAAATATTTTAATTAATAAATAATATTTCTCAAAATAATGGATAATATCTTCTCAACTTTTTTCTATGTCCTATCTGAACCCTTTTTTTTCACTTTCTCTTGAATTTATTAAATTCAGTTTATTTTTTCTCCTCTCATTTGTCTGCCTATACTGATGATAATAGTGATTAAATTAAGAAGAATGTTTGAAATAAATATATGATTTCAATGTGTGATATAAATATATAATCTCGTTAATTTGATTTGGTAAACGAGGATAATTTCTCATCCATTCATTCACGTTTCTTAGTTTATCCTCTCTTATCTATTTAAAATAATAAGTTACTTAATTGCGTTTGATGTAACAATTTATTATAAATTGCAGTAATATTATAACATTTTATATAAGAGTAAACTAATAAATATAATATTAAAATATTAAAATAATTATAAATAAATTACTTAAATTTATTAGATTATAAATATAATATTATAAGTATTACAAAAAGATTATCCGTTTAATATAGATAATATTTTTTAACATTTTCATGTTATAAATATATCACAATCATAAAATATATTGAAATTATATTTTTTTATAATATTTATTATACTTTAATATTATATTTGTTACTCAATAAACTTCAATGAAATATTTACAAATTTTTTAATACTTTTTAACTATATAACGTTGCATACTTGCCACCAAATGGCTAACTTCTACCTACTTGGTGTAGTAGTTTATAGCAAGAGGTGCATACTTGATTCCCTTGGTCACAAGTAACAGGAAAATTAGATTCAGCCCCTCTGTATGAATGGCTAAGAACTTTATAAGTATATTAATTATTTGGTAGGTTGTCTAGACACATGTGAGTGCCTTTCACATTTGCCACATTTCCTAACCCAATTGATTGCATCTTTAAGCATTGTAAGACAATAATACCCTTGCCTAGCTATTTTGTAGGCTAAGTTTCTTGCATTTGAATAGTTACCAAATACTCCCTCATGTATTCCAATAAAGATATAGTTGGCCTCATCTAGTCCAATCACCTAAGTACGGCCATGAAACTCACGATGGTATAATACATCGTGAATCATATAGAAATGAGTAACTCTAATCTTAACTTTTCTTTCTTGTTTCTTGCCTATTGGAAAGGTTCCAATTATGAGAAAACTCTTAATTGAATCCATCTAACTAATATCTAACTCAACTGGGAGCATTTCTATATATTAGGCTTTGATGCTAGGCTAATCGAAGTGATAAATGTGGACTATTCAATCTAAATCTGTCTATAGTAGAAGCCATATGGAAAAGGGTCTCAACTTGAGTATTTTTCTCCCTGGAATATGATTCAAAGTCCATCATTTCATTGTACTTAATAATTCCATAGTCAAGTTTTGATATTCCTTTAGGTCGAGTGCTCGAACCTAAAATTCACCCAATACTTGTTTCACAATAAGATGGGAGTCATTGAAAAAAAATTGTCTATAAGGCTTCTAGAGACTTTGCTAGGTTAAAATCTATGATGAGGGCTTCATGGTCTACCTCATTGTTCGAGGTTTTGAATAGAAGTCATAATATATAATGTAAGGGATCACCTTTTAGGATGATTAATATAAGTCTAGCTCCATTCCTACTTTTGTTGGAGGAGCAATCCACATGAAGTGTTCACCTACTCTCTTCTTTGTTAGAAAATGAAGTGTTCACCTACTCTCTTCTTTGTTAGAAAGCTCTTCTGTAGAACTCTCAACCAAGAAGTCAGCCAAGACCTGGACTTTATTGGTAGTATAAGGGATATACTTAATGTTAAATTCACTTAGTTCAATAGCCATTTTCACAACCAGAGACCTCAGACTTAGAAAGTACTAGTCCAAGTTAAGTGGACATGTGGTAACTATGTTGTAGGTCTAGAAATATGGGCATAACTTTCTAGTTGCTACTATAAGTGCAAGGGACATTTTCTCTATCTATGAGTACCTATATTTTGTATCATAAAAGGACTTTTTACATAATAAATAGGCCTTTGGACTCTATTGTCATCCTTTACTAAGAATGCACTAACAACTATTTTAGGGGCTATCATATACAGGGTAAGGACATCACCCTATTTTGGACTAGACAACAGTTGTAGATTGCTCAAATATTTCTTTAACTTTTCAAATGTTTTCTCGCAATTCTAGTCACAGGAAAAATTAGATTTCCCATGTAATACTTTGAAGAGAGTTGCACACTTGTCAGTTGCCAAACGATTCAGAGCAGCCACTTTCCCTATCAATCACTAAACTTCTTTGATAGTCTTGGGAGGTTGCATATCTATCAATGTTTTTATTTCTACAGGTTGGCTAATACCTTTTTGGTTGACCATGAACCCTAAGAAATTTCCTAAACCTACTTCGAACACACACTTGTCAGGTTTAGCTTCATTCCATTCTTGTTGAGAATGTCCAAGGTTTCACCTAGGTGAGTAACATGTTCCTTTGTATGCTTTATTTTGACAATCATATCGTCCACATATACTTCTATTAACTATCCTATGATGTCTTAGAACATTTTATTAACTAAGCTTTGATATGTAACACTAGCATTTTTTAGGCCAATGGGCACGATTTTGTAACAAATAGACCCACGTCGGTTAGGAAACTTTTGTCTCTTAATCAAGGTGGTACATCCGGATTTGATTATACCAAGAGTAAGCCTCCATGAAAGAAAAGGCAACATGTTCTATGGTGGCATTCACAAGTTAGTCTATGCATAGTAATAGGAAACTATCTTTTGGATATAGTTTATTCACATCAATGAAATTTATACACATTCTCCAATGCATATTGGCTTTTTTTACTAGGGAAATTGTCCCATCTTGAAAATAGGGGTACATGATTTTTGTGAAGAAAATAATATTAAAATAATTTTTTTAAATAATAATGAAATATCAATCAAAAATCATTTGAAAATTAATTCTTATAGACAATACGAGTACCCTTTAAAGATTCTCTATTCAAAAAGAAAAGTTCGATATAATTTAATAAACTTAAATCCAAAATATTTATAATGCTAAATAAAATTCATTAAATTATAATGATCCTAACCTTGGCTAAATGTAAATTATACGGCCAATAAGTTAAATAAGGTTTTAGGTCAAATCCTGTAACGTTTGAATCCTCCGTGATGAGTCTTCTAAATATTATTTTAACAAAGAAATATTCATGATGCATGTTTTTTATATGAGTTTTAAAAGAAAAATTCATTGCTCTTTGAAGAAGTAATGATGTTATATTAAAGTTAATGAAATATAAAATTAATGTGAAATTTTATTTAAAAAAAACATAATTATTTAATACTCTATACAAATAACATTATTTTTCAAAAACTATTATAATTATAAAGTATATGATTAGTATAAATTATAATCCATCAATATATCTTGAATTGTAGCACATCTATCAACAGTTGGTCGATAACGATTCATGGAAGTCAATGTCATGGTCAAAGATTATGTTTTCTTCCAAAATATCATTTTCGAATTCACTGAAATAATATCTCAAATGTCCCTAACGTTTAGCATATTTTCATTTATAATCTTAAGGTTTATAAAAATATTTATAATATCCCTAAGTTTTATTGTTAATATCATTGGTGTCCTTAAAAATTAATGGTGTTAATGTTTTCATCCATTACTATTCATATTCTTATTCCTTTGTTCTGATACCAATTGTTTGGGGTTTTTGGTAGCCAAAGACTATTGTAGCGGAATTTCAGTCAATTTGATCCTAATGTATTGGCTAAATTATTGCCTTGATAAGTCATATGTGATGAATTCACTTTATTTTATCTTATTCATAGTATATAAACATGTTTTTTTGTATACATACAATGTACTTATGATATTCAAAGAAGTAGTATCCAAACATTAAATTGTTGAATTCTTCTTCTTTTATTCTTACATGTTTTTGACTAAAATAATCTCTTAATATCCTTGAAATAAGATAATTCATGATGCTTGTGATATCTTTAATATAATCTATGTAAATGTCTAACAAGATGTTAAATCTTTTAAAATTTTCAAGACAAGTTTCATAATCTTCATCTTTAAAATATTCATTTAAAGCTAAGATATAGCCTTTATCAAATTTTTCTAATAGAATTATATTTTTATCTTTAATTTCGTTTGGAATTAGTTGTTTATTTTTGAAATTATAAACAGTTTCCATTATCCTGTTTATCAATATTATAACTTAATGTAGGAAAATATTAAAACATTCAAGATCTTTAACTGGCTTAAATTTATAATTATTATACCTGAATTTAATGGGTCCACCACAATCTACCCTTCTTTTCATCCCCTTTTGTTACATTGGTTATGCCTCATCTTTGCTCAAACCTCAACGCCCTCTTAGTAACAGTGAGCTTTTTGCATCCGTATATAGATGGTGTCCAATATTTGACTTACTAAGAAAGAGTAACAAAACTACATTTTATTCATAGGATAGTAATATTACAGCTTAAGGCCAACTAATAACCTTGAAGGGATTCTTATCCACTTATACTTACTAGGTATATCATTACTGGTTTAGAAGTTATAAATAGAGAGGATTTATATGCTAAAGTTTGTGCGTTTTTCAGAGTAGAGTTCTCTAGTTTTCTTTGCATTTGAAATGAAAATAAAGGTTCCTTTTATAGCACAAGGAATCCCTACTTACCATAAAAATTCATATTTTGATAGCCAATGCTTTTTTCCTTGGCACATGTTGTTGACTAAGATGTGGGGTCTATATCATTATTTTCTTTGTCATCTTCTGCCTATAGTTTTTTTCTTTATTCTTTTTTGTTGTTTCTACCGACAGTCCTTTTGAGGACGTTAATAATGACATAATTTTATCTTCTCGATCTTTAATGTAGTGAATGTATCTATGATCTTTGGTGGCTTTTCTGGCATAGAAGTAGAATACTTTTCTCGTTTCTTGACCAATTTCCAAGTTATTACTATTTAAAATGGCTTCATATTTGGAAAAAATTTCACCATCTTCTTCTAATAAAACCATGTTACAGTGGAAAATGATGATGACTTTACAAGTTGAATAATTTACTTTGATCTCAGTATAATTGTTAATCTTTCTGATTTTAGAGTAAATTGGTCTAACATTTGACCTCTTAGTACATATAGTTCTTTTGTGTTGAATTCTTTTTCTAGAAGTGCCCTTGGTTTGGAAACTTCTCTATTTGTATTAGAAATTCATATCTTGATGAAGTGGTAAGGACTGATACATCCGTTCTCATTCCAATCCATTAGTGAACTAAAAAAATATGAGATAAACATGCTTGTCTCCTACTTTAATTTTCTTTATGAAGTTCTTGATTGCTCTTTTAAAATTCTCTAGGAAATAATTTAATTTACTTAAATTAAGTCATGTCTATATATTTTCTATTGGTCATGCACGGAAGGTTTTATAAATAAATATTGGATCAGCTCCTTCCAAAATATTGAATTTACTTCCTGTAAGAAATTCCTTGTCTGTGGTATTGAACTTTATACCTTCAATATGTTCCTGGGTATATTTTCTGGCCAAGTTGTAGAGACTCAACCATTGTGGTTTGCTGAGGTTTCTATATTAGTTCTTCTCATCTTCAATGATTGGAGAAATTATGGGGGATGTCTACCTAAATAGCACTGAATGCTTTATTGTCTTGATGATTCTAGGAGAGATACTTCCCTAAATTGCACTGGAGGTCTTGCTATTTTTTCTAGATTTTTTAATTTTCTTATATCTATTAGTTGTTGTTGTAATGCTACAGAATAATTTCTTACTATCTCCTCTAGAGTTATTAGTTTTGGTGTTTTGTGATTAGTATAACTGTCTTTAGTTTCTATTCTATTGGTGAAAGCTCTATCTATGAGTTATTTCACTAATTTCTAGAATATATTTACTAGATTTTTCCCATTTGTTATAGATTCTTGGTCTTTGGCCATTATAGACCACATAAATCTTTTTATGTTCTTCTTTTTTCACCTCATCTGCCCAGTTGAGCTTTTGGGTTTTAGAAATTTTTTCTTTCTTTTGAACTATTAGGTTCTTCCTTTTCATTTTGAATTCTTTCTTTAGAAGTTTCACCTTCTTTAGTTTGAATTTTTAATAAAGATTCATCTTTTAAGATTTTGGGCTCTAGAGGTTATTTTGAACAGTTAAGTTCTTCTTGTTTATTAACAACTCAAGTTGTTCTTGTAGAATTTTTATCTCCTTTATCTTGATCTTAATGTTAAAATGTTCTATTCCTGAAAGCATAAAAATATTTAGAGGTCCTAATTCTCTAGTAAGAACATCTGCTAAGCTATTTTTATGTCCTGGAAGATGTTCAATATTAAAATTGTAATGGTTGAACCATTGTTATCATCTAACTAATTTTTCTTGTTTGTAATCACCTATAATATTAGTTCTTAAGAAATAGCCATAATTATTGTTATATGTTCTAATAATAAATTTGGACCTTAAAACATATATTTCAAATTTCTTAATGGATTTTTTAACAACTAGATATTCTTTTTCATTACTATGGTAATTTAATTATGGACCTTGGAAAGATCTTGATGTATATCTACAAAGATATTCATCTTTTTCATCTACTGTTGCTTTCTGAATTGCTCCCTAATATTCTAATCAAGCATCTGTTTCAATTATCATTTTATCATCTAGCCATGAATGGTATAAAGTTGGCAGATTTTTTTACCTTTGCTTTTACTTTATCTATATACAAAGTATCTTCTTCTTTCCATTTCTAGATAAGGTCTTTTTCAATTTTTCTTGTAAGGGTTTTTGCATTTTTGCAAGTTTCTTGATATATGCTTAGGCATATGTTAGGCATCCTAAAACCTTTTGTAATAGGTTTTTATCTTTTAATTCACTAGAAAAACCTTGAATATTGTTTAGTATATAAACTTGTAAATTATGTTTTTCATCTTCAATTTCCAACCCTAAATATTTAATTTTTTGTTGAGAAAGTACTGCTTTCTTTTCAAATAATACAATGTCTTCTTTCCTACATTCTTGTAGAATATTAATAATATTTAAATAGTATTTATTTAATTCATTACTAAAAACAAAAATATCATCTATGTAAACATAACAAATATTTTGTAATTTTTTAAAAATATTATCCATATATCTTAGAAAAATATATGGAGCTTGTTTTAGTCCAAATGGTACAACAGTCCATTGGAATTGTCTTTGAAGGCAACTAAATGGTGTTAATTTTTGTGATTCTTCATCTAGTCTTATTTTCCAAAATACGCTTTTGCAAATGAAACTTGAGAAGTATTTATTTCCTTTTATTAATGATAATAATTCTTCTTTCTTTGAAATGAAGTATCTATAATCAATGGTTTCTTTATTCAATGTTTTGAAGCTTATTATCATTCTCTTTTTTTCTCTTCTTTTTCTCAACTTGTTTTTCAACTAAACATTCTGGACTAGAATGAGGTGAATTACTTGGTATTATGACTTTTAATTCCAAAAGTTCTTGAATTTGTTTTCCAAACTCAATCATGTCTTCTAAAGTATAAATAATTGGTTCTACACTTATAACCTTATTAGGATCTCTTAATTTTATATTGACAATTGTCTTATATTTATTTATTTTTTGATCCAAAGAATTTTCTAAACTGACTATTTTCAATAATTTTCTGATGCCTGCTATACTTTGTCTTCCTATATTTCATTGAGAAAAGAGTTTTGTTTCTCTTCTATATGTAATGAAATATTTTTCAAATAAGGAGTTTGCTCTTCTATCTCACCATATTTCACTTTTTATGTTGTTGTATAAAATGTAGGTTTGATATAGCTAAAGCTTTTCTTATTTTTGATACATAGATTATATTCACCATCTAGTATTGTTAGACTTATTTTGTCTGAATATTGTGTGAAAGGTTATTTCTTGTTAATAAATCAACCCTTGTTTTCTTATTCTTGTTAATTATTTCTTCAAGAAATACATATTTACTTGCTACACACATACTAGCTCCTATGTTTATATATGCATGTAAATGGTAGCTGGTATAACCTTTAAATTTTAGTCCTACTTTGATATAGGTACTAATTGGATTTTTAATACTATACAAATCATTCATTTTCACACGAGGAATACCCATAATATGAGTGTTTATATTCTGAGTCAGTTATTTTTTCCTAAGTTTCTTCTAATAAATAAATATTATAAGTATCTTCTATATCAGATTCATCAATTGATTCTAATTTCATTTGAAAATCCTCCTCTAAGATTTTTGATTTTTGTAAAAATTCCTTTTTAAATTATTTCCTATGTTGTATCTTGCTTAGACATTCGTTGGCATAATATCCTTCTTCATTATAGATCCAACATCTACATTTTCTCTTTCCTGAAGGGCAATAATTCCTGTTTTTAAGAGGTTTATACCTCTTTCTTCTAAAATATCTTTTCTTACAGCTTTCTCTATTAAATCTTCTTATATATTTTTGAAAATATTGTTTTCTAAATTTATATCTTGTATTTTTTTAAAAAATGTTTTGTATTTTTGTTTATAAGGTTTTATATTGCATCCATATTTTCCTAATATTTTAAAATATCTTGTATCACAACAGATTCTATCATTTTCTTTTATTTGTTTATATTATTTTATTTTTTGATATTTAATAATTATCCAACTTTTAAGGCTTCTTATTCTTCCTCCTAGAGTATCTGGTATAGTTTCTTTATTTCTCTGTCCATAACTTTCTGTTAAGGTCTTATGTAATATTCCAGGTAATTTTTGAAAAAACATTTCTTTATAAGTTGTTTGTATAGAGGGTAGTAATTTACGATAATACATTTTGTATTCACAAATAAAAGAATCTATGTAACACATGTTACAGATTTCCATATTTTTTAGATGCCATTTGGCTTTATTGATTTCATTTTCACTGGATTCCGTGATAATTCTTTCTTTATGTCTAAGTATTATCTTTCTGTGAAAGCATTCCCTTGCATTAATAAATATTGTTGGACTGTTAAATTTGAAAACCAAACTTTAAAATTTCATGTCATTTTATGAGCTACTAATACCCTACAAATTGAAGGGTTAGTTTGTGTAGTTTGAAAGGTTTATATGAGTACACTCATACCACTATCCCATTCATCTAAGGCTTTCTTTTTATCTCTTATACATTCTAAATCTAAAATATCAGACTTATAATTATCATGGAGTTATAATTCTTATAAGATATTACCTTTGGTTCCCCAATGCAATTTTTCTTTCATTTTAGGTGGTTGTCTTCTTCTATCTTTAGTGTTAGGTTTCTCTGTACTTTTCCTATTTCTTTCTCCCCTATACAAGTCAAATTTTCCTTTTTGATAAAGAACTGGTAATGAAATTGGTTTCTTACGACCTTTTGAGATCATAATTTCTAGCTCATAATCAATTTCATTGATTACTGTCATATCATCTTCTTCTTTGTTTGTACAAAGTTTTTAATTATAATGTACTTCTAATTCTTCATTAGTTAGTGTTAACAAACTAACTAGTTTTCTATATTCCTATTTTCAAAGTTTATGAATTTTTTCTCTAATTCTTTTCTATATTCCATCAAATTGAAATTATCTTTTTTATCAAATTGCTCTTCATATTTTCTTCTCATTTTTAGGAATTAGAGCATGTGATCTCCTAAGTGGTTATTCTTTTAGTCCTTAAAGGATCATATTTATGTCCTATAATTTCATTATTTCTATGTATGTTATAAATATCTTTTCTTAATTCTGTAAATTCTATGTGTATGTTTTGTTATAGTTTATTATAACCACATTTCTTTATTTCCTTTAATAATTCTTTTTGTGTTTCAATTATATCTTGCACGTATTGTATATTTGATTCTTGAGCTAAATTAATTTCCTCTCTTAAAAGTTTTAAAGTTTTAAATAAAATTGCTTGATTTTTTGCTAAGCCTACTAGACTTCGATTTACTTCTAGTTGTATATTTTTAATTTTTTTCTCAAAACATTATTTTTTCCATAATATAACATCTTGAACTAATGTTTTTATTATTTTGACTTCATTTTCTACTTTTTTAACCTCTTCTGTTTCTCCTTCATGTTCTATTAAAGTAAATCTTAACATATTATTATATTCAACAATATTATTTTTTCTTCTTGTTATCCGTGGTTTTTCTTTAATATATAATTGTCATTCCTTTAGTATTTCAAATTCTATTAGTAATTCTTGTTTTATTATTTATCTAAGTTTCTTAAAAATTTGTCTATTTCTATAAATTTATTTTGTTCATATATTGAACTATTATGACTATTTATTAAAGAATATGTTACTATATAATATATTGAAAATAAATGATTTCCTTCTTTCATTAAATATCCTCTTTAAAATTCATAAGCTATACTTAATTCTTGATTTAAGTTTTTATCATGTATATTAATAGCAAATCTAGGATATGTTGTAAATTTGAGCTTTTGGTATCCTAAGCTACCATGAATCATTCATAGTAAAACATTTTTCCTAATTATTATTTTGTTATCTAGTAATGATATTTTTATTAATCTATCTATTCGTTCTGAATTCCTCTTAAATTGATGTATCCATTTTTTTTTATCCTTTAAGAGAATTTTGGATAACTTATTTAATATAGTTTCTTTATCAATTAATGGTATATTATATCTTCTTTTTACATTTGTAATATTAATATTTATTTGTTTATTACTTAAGACATACTAAATTATGTCTTCTTGGGGAATAATTTTCTTAGAGATCAAAATGATGGATCTTTAAATCAATCTCATTCTTTAAAATTTTATTTTATTTTTTAAATTTGTTCAAATTTCTTTTTACTTCTTACATTTTTTTTGTAAAATGCATCCTCAGATGTCTTTTGTTTCTAATTCTACTATTCATTGGTTTATTTTTCTTCTTCTATTTTAGGAATGTTATTATTCACCTTGAGGATATTTTTTCTTATTCTAGTATATCTTCTTTTTGCATATTTAATATTAATATTTATTTCTTTATTATTTATTCCATAATAAATTTAGTTTTTTCTAGGGATTAATTTTCTTAGATATAAAAATGATGGATCTTTAAATCCATCTATTTCTTTAAGATTTAATTTTATTTTTTGAATTTTTTTAAATTTCTTTTTACTTATTATCATTTCTTGTAAAATGCATCATGAAATATCTTTTGTTTCTAATTTTACTTTTTCTTGATTTATTTTTTCTTCTTATATTTTAAGAATTTTACTATTCATTTTTTTATATTTAGTTTTTGTTATGTTTGAAGATTATTTTTGAATTTTTTGAAATCTTAGGGATATTTTTAAGTATAATTTAAAACTTGGGAGTATTTTTTTTATAATAATTCCGACTTGATTGCATAAACTTTTATCAGTTTAATTTGTGTAATTTTATAATAGATGTGTCTACATAATTTCTATTCTTTTAAAAGATAATATGATTGATGAAAATATATGCTTTGTTAACTAATGGTAAAAATGTTTTTAACATTGTAAATAAACTGTATTTTAAAATTTTTAATATCAAGATATATTATTTGTAATAACGTTAATAAAAATATTAATATAAAAGATATAAATAAAATATCAATTAATAATATAAATTTTATCAATAATATTCATAAAATATAATTTATGATTAACTTTATTTATTTATTAAATATTTTATCATGAAATATATTTATTTAATTTTTTTAATCATAAAATTTATTAATTTAAATAATTATTTTAACTATCTATTTTATAGTTTTTTGATTTATTGGACAAAATAAATAATTATTTTAATATTTTAAAATTTATTAAAAAATTTATAATTTTGAAATATCTATAAAATTCCCCTCTATATTTCAAAGATTCTTGTTAACTAATAGAGTACCGTGCTTTACCAGTTTTATGACATTAATATTCACCAAGTTGGAGTCAAATATATGTTTAGTTAACTAATAGGTACCGTGGAAATATTGTTTGATTAATATATATATATATTAGAGATGATCAAGCCTAGGAAATTATAACTTTAGGTACATCTCTACTGATAGTCAAATATTGAGTGGTTATCAAAATAAATGTTTTTTAAATACTTTTATGGCTCAAATTTTCTTAAAATAATATGAAGTATCAATTAGATGATTAGATATTTAGATAAGGTGTACCATTCATAATATATAATAGAATAAATTAATAAATATATTATTAAATTTATGATATTTTGATAAATTATAAATTTATTATCAAATTTTTATAAATATTATAAACTTATCCATATAGTTATATATTTTGATAGTAACAATTTGTACTATTAATAAATAAATTTATTATAATATAAAATTACTAGATAAATTTATACAAATATTATATTATATATTATTAGTTTACTCTTTGTAATATAGAATGACCCATCTAGCGTAGGATTTTTAGAGGTGCTTGATCAAATGTATACGTAAATTTTCAAAAATAATTGCTACAAAGTACAAACTTACCTATTCACAGTGTACATATATTCGTTCCTAATATTTAACATATATTCATACGTCCGTATATATATATATATATATAAACAATTGACCTAGTATGTACTTTATATCCCATACGTAGCTCTAAAACATATGATCAAAACGGTTATATTTTTTTATGTAAAAAAGACATATTTCAAATTAATTTTTACTAAATATTTATTATATATTAATAATACATGAAATAACCAAAAAATAAAATAGAAAAATTAGATTCATATAAAATAATAAAGTTTGAACTAATTTTTTCTTAATATACACTAAAAGCATATATCAAGTTGATACTGTATATAAATTTAATAGTAAAAAAATAATTTTGGTACTATATGAATGACAATGAAAAAAATAATTTTAGTACTATATGAATGACAATGGTAAAAATTATTCATTTCTTTAATCAATTTATTGTAAAATATTATGAAATTTTTTATGATTTATGTTGCAAAATTTAACAAATTTTATTTCTTTTGAATATTATAATACTAGTATTATTTATATTTTTATTATATTAGAATAAAAATTTAAAATTATGTAAATTAAATTGTAAGAAGATTAAATAAAATATTTTAATATGTATGTAAATTAACAAACAAAAATCAACAAACTAAACAACATAAATTATAATAAATATTAAAAAATATGTAAAAAAATTAGATAAAAACAATATTATGTGTTATAAATAATAATAAATAGTTATAATTATATGTGTTGTAATAAGAAATAATTAATTTATATGTGAAACAAAATATATGATTTTTTCAAAAAATGGTAGGAAAATTGAATTATTAACATTGAAAAATTATACCTTTAAAATTTATAAAATAATTCTCATTATTGATTATAGTTTAATTTTAACGGTATTTAATAAATTACATCAATATTAAATTAGGATCATTTAAATTTATTTAATATTATTTAAAAATAATTTTATTATATAAATTTTAAAATTATATAACTTTTTTAAATTTTATTAAAATATATTAAATTTTTATCACTTAAATGGATTTCAGTTATTAAAAATTGTATAATAATAAAATTAAAATAAATATATATATATAATGAAAAATAAATAAATAATAAATTTGAGAAAAAGTAGTATATATATTTTTAATTAAAAAGATATTTTTAAATACAAGAATGAAAAAACAATTATCAAAAATTTTAAAAAGCTGCTCTGTCGGTCCGTCCCCGCGCATATCATCTGTTAATAGCGCTGGAATATATATTTTTTAAATAGAACATAACGTCGAAACTTTTTATTTATTTATTTGACAAAAATACACACGTTTTAAATAGTATACGATTATATGTTTTTAAAATCACATAATAATAAATAAATATCATTTTGATTAAAAAATATAAAATAATTTAATCAATATATTAATTAAGAAATTTTTTTAACAGACAAATTTAAATCGAATTTGATTTACAAATTTAATTATCAGATCGAAAAGAATACAATCGTTTGAATTCAAATTAACATATTTTATAATCCGATTTATTTGATATGAATCGAATTATTATTAAATTATAAAAAAATACATATTATTATTTATAATGTGTTATATTTAAATATTATAAATACTATAATTATATTATATTACTATTTTAGTTTTAAAATAAATATAAATATTAAATGTTTATAATAATTTAATAATTATCTAGATATATTTTTTATTTTTTTATTTTTTTTAGTTGTGACTATAACAATAAAATTTACTACAAATATATCATTTAAAATTTAAATATTATATATACATATATCCTGCTTTATTTATAAAAATAATTTATAAATAAATTTAAATATCAATCAAATCTTATCCGATGTAAAAAATATGATATATTTGGGTTATATTGGTTTAATTGATTATATCATTGAATTATATTCAGATTAAAAATCTTTAAATTCAATTCGGATCGAATCGAACTCAAACTGACAAAAAAAATTAGTTTCAATCCTATACCCATTCTTAATTTAAACCATGTTCCTAACTTTATGCTCAAAGAATATATATAATTAATTAATTTAAAATATAACAAATCAAGGGACATTTTTAAGATAATTTTTAAATATTATGATTTTGTTATATGATAAATTTTATATTTACAGAAACGTTTTTAGATTTATGTCACGTTTGATTCGTAGAATGAAAAAATAATAAGAATGATTATAAAAATATAATTAAATGTAAAAAAAATGGTATTATTATTGTAGTATTTGGTTTGACCACTATACTAACAAAATAAATGAAATATAATATAAAATATTATATATTATCTTAATATTTTTATATTTAATCAAATTTAAATAAGATCATTTAATTATTATTTTTTTGTTTGACATAATATATTATTAAAAATATTATTTAATCTTAAAAAAATTAAAATAAGAAAAAATATTTTTGATAGTTTTTTTCTTTCATATTATTTGTAAAATATCACTCAATTATTAATCTATGATATGAAGTCCTATTATTGATCTATCATATCAATATTAAGTATCACATTATCAAAATTCAAATTTAAAGTTATAGTTTTAAGCTTTGGATTTTAAGTTTTGGGTTTTAAAATTTTAAAGTTTAAGATTTTTGAGTTTCAAAAATTTTGGTTTTCAAAATTAAATTTTAAGATTTTGATTTCAAGATTTAAAATAAAATAAAAAATTATATAATAAATATAAAAAATAAAATAATAATTTTATTCCTTTTAAAAATTATTCTATTGTACTCTTAACATATAACACTAACTTAAAAATAATTTCATTTTCAATTTCAATCTTACCGGCGAAATATAATCCTACTTGTATTGTCATGAATTATTTTCTAACGGGTGATTGGCAATGGAGACGTGGCTAATCTGGAACCGTTCGTTTCAGGATTTTCTGCCCTCGATTTTTATTGCTCTCTGAAAGTTGCTTTGTTTTCGGCATGACCTTTACGATGATCACCACATAGGATCATCATTTTATTATCAGACTGGTTAGACGGCTGCGATTATCAAAATCATCGTACTTAGCTACTGAGCTAGTTATTACTATTTCTGGTATTGAAACCAGCTACCTATCTTCTGCATGAATCTAACTATTTTCCTAAATTAGTTTTAATAAAATATATGGTTAATTATTGCCACTTGTCAGAGCCCATTTTAATAGAAAATTGCATTTTCTTCGACCATAGCACTCACAGTATCAAATATCATGATAAGATAAGTTTTAAACGGTTGTAAAATTAAAATGTATTATATAATATAAAATAATATTATTACGTAAAAATTTAATATAATTAAAGGATATGTATTTATATTAGATATTTAATTTCATTTGTAAAAAAATTTTATTTTAAAATTATATATCTTAATTATTATTTTTATTTTAAATTAAAAATATAAAAATAAGACAAAAAATTAATTATAATATAATTATAATTCAATATAATCAAATCTAATATAATTATAGAATATCTTAAAAAAAATATTAGTTCTAGTATATGAGATTTACTTCTTTTGAATTATCATTTTAAAATCCATGGTTCTCTATTTTTAATGAACCACTCACACAAAAAAACATTTGAATATTACAAAAAAAAAAGTTACACAAATATAATTAAAATTTAATAAAAGTATGAAGTTTTTATTTCTCATTTGAGAAATGTTAGTATATAAAATAAAAATTTTCGTATTAATTAAAAAAATATATTAATAAGGTGCAATAGGACTCTCATATATTATGTTATTTATATTGTTAAATCCTTTATATTAGAAATAATATCTAAAATTTAATATGAAATAATTTAAGAAAAATAAATAATAATAAAATTTTTATTTAAATATATATTTTAATTTTTTAAAATAATAAAATATTAAAAAATAAATATTTTATATTATTTGTTATTTTATTATTGTTAAAAACTGATGTTTTAATCACATATTATTATTTAAAAAAATTATTAATATTTTAATAAAAAATTTATTAAAATAATATAATTTGTTTATGATTAATTATCTTAATAAAATTAATAGATTAAATAATACTGTTTTTATTCTAAGCAATTAAATAAGATAAATAACTAGATGTAAATAATTTTTATGATATTTTTCCTTGATATATTTAGAAATAGTATGAAATTTTTTTTTGTTTGGTGAAAAATAATATGATTATACACCATAAAAAAAAATCGTCGACACTCACGTTTTCTGTTTAAAAGTAATAAGTTAAATTTAGTACCAATCATATATTCCGTAAAAGAAAAACAATCTTGACGTAGGGTATAAAAGCCCTCCACTCGTTTTATTAACCTATGCAATTTACAATATCTCCTAACATTATTCACAAATTTTAATGAAAATGATTATGTAAATAATTATAATTATTCTACCTCAATTTTAGATAATTTTAATTAATAATTACTAATTATAAATTAATATTAATTTTTTTATGTTTTAAAAATTATTAAAAATAATTTTAATTTAAAAAATTAAAAAATTAAAAATAATACTAATTCTACATAATTACTTAAAATATTATAATTATTTTTAACTTTTAACTTATGTTAATATATATATATATGAAAAATAAAAAAATTTAATATAATTATTTAAAATTTTGTGTGTTTAATATTAAAAATATTTTTATTATATAATTATATATAAAAAATATATAAAATTAATATATATTTAGTTTCTATTAAACACAATTTTAAAATTACGTGGTTACAATTAATTTTAAGTAAAATTAATAAATTTTTACAAGCAACCACGATTTCAATTAACCACTTTATAAATAGTAACATCACACTAACATTAGTGATTATTATAAAATCAAAACCTGATTATTATTTAATAATATAACTAATATATTTGATAAAATATTGTTTATTTATTTTTTTGTGTGTTAATAAACATACAAATACTAACACAAACATGACTGATATGAATCAAACACAAGTTCTAAAGAAATTAATCAAAAAGAGATAAACTAAATCCCGTATTATTATCAACTAACTATGACGTGAGTTTACAAGTTAACTCCAATATCTCCTCTCAATCGCCATTCCCAAATACTTACAAGGAAGCAACAATCAGATCATACAAGATCAGAAAGATCAATAGAAAACCAATTTAACAACACTAGCTAGGTCACGGATTCAGTTAGTTGCAACAATAATCATTCCTCGGAAGCAACATTGAAGGCTCAAAAGCACAAATTCGACAACTAGCAGTTCAACGATCGATCAAATTAACCAATCATTAAAATGATCTACAATGGAAATCGAAGAATATGAGACGGTTGCTTGAGACCTTTGATATGGATACTGCCGAAGAGTATGAACACTTCCTTCTCGAGTAACAGATTTCAAAAGTCCTTCATTGGTAGCCAGTGAAAGGCCATGAACCAAAATCCTTATGATATTCGCACATGGAACTAAGGAATTCATGAAAAGCAATCCAAGAGATGTGTGGATGAAAAGAGAGGCAGAGTTTGTGAATAATTATAATTATTAACGATGAACAAAAAAATTATCTAAAATATATTACGTGATATATAGAACTCAATTATTTATTCTATTTATTTAAATTTTATATTACGTAAATTTTGTATTTATAATATATATATATATATATATATATTTTTTTTTTAATTTTAATAAAATAATTTGTTTATGTATTATTTTTTACAAAAATTTCACTTTCAACGTACGTAGCGGGAATCTTGCTGGTGAGATTTAGAGACAAAGAAATTGTTCAGGAATTGTAGTTGAAGGCCCAAGGTCACGCTTGATATGATATAAACTTTATCATACCGGCAACGGAATTTTATTCCCAAAAGACCCGTGAAGTTTTATGATCTTCGTGGCTATGCATGATAACATTCTAAACAACTAATGAAGAGAGAAACTGAATTTTATAAATTGCATTATTATCCATTAATTATTACATGAGTTTACAAGATCATATACATATAAGGAACTTAATTTAGTAATTAAGAAAAAATTAATTAAAGTGATCGAATGCGTGAAAAAAATAAAATAGAACTAACTAGTTAATAATTTTAGGTATGAAACTTCTTAGAAATCCAAGCCTAACTCTGAACCCAAAAGCCAGCTTGTGAGTTAGAGGATTGCCTAGACTTATAAGGAGCATTGTTGCCTTACTCTTAGCCAATGTGGGACTTAACATCCCCCCTCCACATTGGCTAGAGTCCGGATTTACGGCACGGTCCGGATTTACGACACGAGGGCCAATGGGAGTACGAGGAAGCTAAGAGCCTAGCTCTGATATCAACTTAGAAACTCAGGCCTAACTCTGAACCCAAAAACCAGCTTGTGAGTTAGAGGATTGGCTAGACTTATAAGGAGTATTGTTGCCTTACTCTTAGCCAATGTGGGACTTAACAAAACTAATGGGAAAAATAAGAGATAATTTCATAGCCTGCACACGAAGATGGTGTTTCACTAGTTTGGTAGAAAGAAAGAAAGAAAGAAAAAGAATACGTTGAAGGTTAATTAAGTATCTAATGTTCTTTGGTTGTGTAACGTGCACCAATTTAAGTTGGATATATATCATGAATACATAGGGTTGAATATTGAATAAGAATTTATTTAATTAATTTAGTAATTAGTGTATATGATCCGAGTACTATATGTTTTCCAAAACTCCAAAAACATACTATATGAACACATAAACAAAAGCCACAAAAATATTTTAAAAGAAAATTAGTTGAAGGTTCTACTTTTGACGGGAGGCTTGATGTTTTTTGTCTTTAATTTGGGATTTATATTATTAGTGACTTGATTTTGACCCTTATCCAATTGCAAAACTAGCAATTATTGTTATTAATTATTTAATTAGGTTGTGATTGCTTGTAATTTCAAAGTTTTGAAGCTGTTAATCTACCAACATTTTCTTGAGTATTGACCTTCCATTTCCACGCTTTGTCCTTTCCATTGACAAATTACTGGCAGGTACGTAGGAAGCTAGCTTGTTGTTGACGTTTTAAAAATTGAATAGTAAACCAATTATACTAATAGCATAATGAAGAGCATTTGGTATTTTTTACAATTTTTTCCATTGAATCATTAACAACTTCTTCACCCGTTATTTTGAATCTTTAAATACATCTTTTAATTTTATTTTTTTACTCGTTTTATACTTTCTTTAACATTTATTTTTCATCTATCATTTAAAAGCTCAATAATTTTGCTTATAGCTGCATATAGTTTACTAATGTTTATTCAAATTTAATGGATGTTATGCAAATTTTGTTTTAACTGATTTAGTAAGTAATTTTGTATTTTGTATTAAAAAAAATATAATTTATTAATGTCTATTCAAATTTTATGGATGTTATGCAAATTTTGTTTTTAACATATTTAGTAAGTAATTTTGTATTTTGTATTAAAAAAAATAGAAAAATAGTATGCAATGTGAAATTTTTTTTTATATCGAGTTAGTACAAAAATAGATTTTATACATAACTCAATATATAGTTGTAAGGCCTATTCTAAACTTTCAATAGTCATATATGTTAAACATGTATCCCATTACTATCAACAATATTAATATTATAAAAACAATTAATCGAGTGTTTTGTTTGAAATTTGAATAAATCTCAATCTTTTTTCATTTATATGATCATTATAATTGCCTAAAAGAAAAAAACAATGAAAAAAAATCTTAATTTAAGTTGATCAAGAGAAAAGTAAAATATAAGTGAAGTTATTGAGCTTGTGTGTGATAAATAAAGAATAGAGATTGAAAATGAGTTAAAAATTAAAATATGTAGTTAATGACTAAAAAATAGTGAGAATAGTAACTGTTAATGTTATAGTGAAGAGAATGATAAAAAATACCACAAATATCTTTCATTAAATGCAATTTTTTTTGCAATTGTGTAAAAAATCCACAATAAAATAAAAAAATAGTATTAAATGGGTACATGATCGGTGTAATTTGGTATATCCCATGTAACATTCAAAGAGTAATTATAATTAGAAAATAGCCTTACAAGCTAAGCTTAATAAGTGTTTAATCATCATATAAGTGTAAATGGAATATAATTATCCTAAGAGAATAAGTGTTCAATAATTATCTTTTAATTATCTTAAAGAGATAAATGCCTAAAGATTATTCTTATTTATCTTAAATGATAATCTAACAGATAATTATAAATAATTGTCTAGTAGATAACTATCTACAACAAATAATTATCTACAAAGTTACAACATATCAATCATAATCAGACAATGATAAGCTATCAGGTTTATTCTTTTTCCTATATATAGTCATATATGCATAATATAATATCATATCTAAGATCAAATATTATACATCTTATAACAAATAATCACAGTTAAATATTTTATTTTTATATAATTATTAGAGCGAGACTGAGATCTCTTATACCCTACATCTTAAAATTACTAACTTACGAATAGTAGGGTCGAAGACATCCCCATAAGGTGATCCAAAGTTCTAACGGTTTGTTCATCTCGTAGATTCTATGGAGAATAGTCCTACCCGGTGTTGATAAAATTTAGTATCAACGTCTAGTGCTATCTATGGGAAAAAGTGTGTTGTATTTGGCTAAAACTTTTAATATTGTAGGACTATCAAAAAAGTTATCCAAATTTTTGATCTGCTAAGAAATAATAATAAAAAAAGATTTAAAAAAAGACTGTGTATCTTAGCACTAGTGTTTTCTGAAAAGAGAACATCAAAATCTTCTTATATACTATTTTCATCAATTTTGATTTTTTGGACTTTTAAAAAGATTCATCGATCAGACAGTTATCTCTACTTCTTAAAACCTGACAACTGATTAGGAGGTCCTACTTGCTAACCAATAGGCCATCCCTTCAACTCTATTGTAACTAGCTAGAAATATGGTGTTGCACCTAGACTTTCCCGCCTACAATAGGCTAGGACACAAAAAACAATAAGGCGAGCTTGGACTTGAGCTTTTCTGAACATAATGAAAAATACACTCAAGGCTAACCTAGAGTGTCTACAAAGCCATAAATTCATACCCCAGTTGTGGTCCCAGAATAAATTCTTAAGGCATCCTCTAATGCTTAGAGAGCTCATGGCCAAACCTAGAGCCATCCAAAGCATGGCTAGCAAGTTGGCCGCCCACAACGGGACCCAAGTCCTATGATTAACCATACTTTATCTACTCATCATAGCCATCCAACCTTGGATGCCATATCATAATCCCATCAATCATTTTTCCTAAATCGTCTAGGACCAGCCAAAGAGGCTCATATGCATCATGATCTATGTGACCATCTTAAGGCACGCTGATACATACATTATATCTAAGCTAGCCATGCTAATCAAACAACCTCAACATTAAATGATCACCTAAAGGTCCAAGATGATGTACCAACTATTTCTCATCCGACCATTGACCAACTTGTTGAATAATTGAAAGAGGTCTAATAGAGGTTGAACTAAGGTAGAGTCTTAAAATTGGCAGTCTTTATTATCATGGCTATCTCACTTTTAACAAGTTTAAATTACCTAACATAGGTACATATGATGGCACTGAAGACCTTTTGGACCATCTAGAAAATTTCAAGGGTTGGATATATCTTTATACCTACAATGATGTCATGAGGTGTCTAGCCTTCCAACTCACTTTAAAATATAAGGTTAGAGCTTGGTATCAAAATTTAAAGCCCAACACCATTAGTTCCTTCACAAAATTTAGGAAATAGTTCCTATCTCACTTTTCAGCCAAGAGAGGAAAGACAAAGACATTGGCACACCTGTTGAACCCTACATCAGGTAAAAGATGAGTCATTGAAAGGTTTCTTTGATGTATTACAAAGAAAATACATGTGGTAGATTGCCTATACTATGTTCCCATCACAGCTTTACATCAAGCTCTAAGTTAGGGGTCCCTATAGAAGGACCTAGCCAAGGATTTTCCAATGAAATATTCTGAGACTTCTCAATTGATTAGCACTTATATTAATACCGATGAAATGATCACTAATAGAAAAACTCAAGAGCTTCCCAAGAAAGAACTACTAGAAAAAAAAAGCATATGGGATAGATGAGTCGTACACCATGATAACAAAAAAGTCGAACTAGACCAAAGAAATTATAGAAAAGCCGTGGATCAAAATCCCATCTATCTTAAATGAAGTTTCCAAAGTTACACCCCTCTCAGGATAACAAGAAAAGTTGTTCTAATATAAGTCAAATGCCAGCCATTCGCACAGTGGCCCAAAAAAATGAAAAATCTTGGCCGGGATAAATCCCAATATTATAGGTTCTATAAAGACATCGACCACACAACTAAAGATTTCTGAGAACTTAAAGACAAAATTAAGCTTCTAGTAAAAAAAAGGTAGTTGGATGAATTCATTCATAATCTAAGATCACAACAGCCACAACCATAATAGTTGTGGTAATAACAATAGCTATGACCACAATAGCCACGACTATCATGGTCGACCTTTCCATCCAAAGGAAGAAATCAACATCAAGGGTAAGAATTCCATGAGCTTAGAGTTATTATAAGAGGCCCTATCAAGGTAGTTCTAATAATGCCCGTAAAGAACTCATCCATGAGGCCATTTTTGGCCCAAAAATTTTAAAGGTGGTTATTTCATGCAACCCATGAAAAGATCCTAAACTTGTAGGCTTAGACATAAATTTTTTTGAAATAAAATCGCGTAGGTTGATCCACCCTTATGTGGATGCTCTAGTAGTCACCCTCCAAATGGCCAAGATCACTTCACATTGGATTCTAAGGGATACCAATAGCCTAACTGATGTCTTATTATCTGAGGAATGGAAACTGTAAGGATTTTAAGTGATGACTATTTTTATGGATTAAATATTTTTATGTAAACTTGTTTTTAAGTTCGCTATCAAGCACAGTTGAAGAAATGTCATAATATTAGATAACTGTACTTCAGGTATATCTATTATAACTATGACACATAAAATTGTACTCATGCATTTAATAACACATATTCATAAATCTGAAATTATTTTTGCTACTAAAAATTTATGCTCAAATATAGAATAAGATATATGCCAAAATATTAGATAAAATATATCCTAAATTATAGGCTAAAAGATGGCCTAAATTATACTTTAAAAGAACTCTTCTTTAAATATGAGTATACTTTAAAAGAACTCTTCTTTAAATATGAGTATACTTTAAAAGAACTCTTCTTTAAATATGAGTATACTTTAAAAGAACTTTCCTTTAAATAGGAGTCTTCTTGATTAATGAGTATTATTAATTCTATTTGTAATATAAAAGATTTATCAATTAAATATGATTAAAGGTTTTAATTTTTCCTATAAATAAAACTCATTTCTCATTATTTCAATCAACCACATAAGAACATTATTCTATTCTTATTGATCTCTCTCTTGTTTTGCAAATATAATATTATAATTCTTTATGCTTCTTTATTTGGTTAATCTATCAAACATTGGTGGCTGAGTTTGATTGATTAGTAAACCTAATTAATTTATGCTATTTTGAGTATATGTTTTTATAGCATCTTCTTTATATTTGTTATTGAACTGTTAGATCAAATAATTATGTGTGTCATATCATAATTATTTGATTAGATTATTAATTTCAAACGAGCTATTTTTATTGAACTTGTGCTTAATTTGTTTGCTTTAGAATTTGCTAGTTGATTTGATTTAAGTGGTCTGTTTTAATTCATCTAGTTAGGATTATTCATTATTAATTTTTTATTAATTTAAAATAACATATTCATCATCCTCTAGGTTAATTAGGTCTGTATTATATAAATTTTTAATTGGTAACAGAGCCAACACTAGATACACTGAGTGTTAGTCTTACGGATTTTTATTATGTATCATTTTATTGAGGGTTATAACTCAGATGATGAGGAATTTGAATCTTCTTTTTTCTCTAAATATAATGTTAAAATTTCTAAAGAATTGTTTTCTAAATGTCTTAGAGCCAAAAAAGAAAATTATTTTTTAAATGTAAAATTCAAAAATTAAATGAACAACTTTAGGCACATGAAATTTTTTCTAATAAATTAAAAGAAGTGAATAATATTTTGTAAGAACAAAATAATGCTTTGAATTTGAGCCTTGTATTTGAAAGAAGAAAATAATAAGCTTGCTATAGATAATAAAAAAACAAGTGCAAGAGCCTAAAGAATTATATGAAGTAGTGGATAGACTTATCATTGGAGCTCAACACTTAGATAAAATCTTGAGCATTGGTAAGTCATATAGTGATACACGTGGCTTTGGTTCTAAGGATGAGAGCTTTATACCTTCAACATCAAAGGCCACATTTGTAAGGCCCTTAAACTCTACTCCTATTGTTACTACATATGCACAAAAAACTATTGCACCTATGGTAAAAAAGTTGTTAAGTTTGTACCTATTTGTCATCAATGTGGTCGGAAATGTCATATAAGACCAAAATGTAGATTTATGATGAATGCTCCTGAACTTAATGATTCTTTCTATGTTTCACATAGTAGGACTCATAAGCATCATCCATCTATACATGCTACATCATATTCAATAATGAATGAAAATTATAATAACATGTTCAAAAGTTTATTATGAAGCATGGAGTCTGAGGTTCAAAGATGCAAGTAAAATTCAATACTTTTAATGGTTGGACTCATTATCATCATCCTACTATACATACATCAACTTCATTTGGGATGAATGAGAAAAATATAGCTAACTCCAAGAACATGCCTATGAAACCTAAGTTAGTTGAGTCCCAACCCAATGATATAGACAAACAAAAATGTAAGAAAATTTGGGTTATGAAAGATTGTTTTTTCCTGATCACCTAACTGTCTTTTATTATTTCATATATGTATTTTTGTTATAGTGCTTAAATGACCCTAGGTAAGCAATCTCCATAATCTTTATTTTATTTATTAGTTAAACTTACAAAAAAATAGAGAATTAGAATCCTTATTTGGCCCACAAGGTATTAGACTTATTCAACACTTACATATATATAACCTTATTTTTAGTGACTTAACTCATTTTTACATTTATTGTATAGATTATTTCATAATATTTTCTTATGCACACACACATTCTTATACATATGATGAGAGATGTTGATATGAGCTTACTCATGCTTTCACGAACACACACATATGGTATACTTTAAGTTTATGAATTTTCTTTAAAGACTCTAGTACTTTAACTAATTTTGACTGTAAAATTGTGTTGAATTCTATTTTTTACTTTCTAAAATTTTACCGTATGGAGACACCTAGTATTGAGAGGGCTACCTATTGTGACGTGTAAAGCTACCACAGTGGGTAGAGAAAACTATCTTACAACTAATGTGAAAGTCATCATGCTAGATTTATGGCTCATACAGAAAAACAATTATACACAAAATTACTGCTTATAAAACTTGTACTTGGTATGCACAAAAGAAAGAGCTAACATAGATTAAAAATAATAAAAAAATAATGTACTTCATTTATAAAATAAAGATAAAAAAAATTCAAGTCCTTGTTTGATAGATATATTTTATCTTGTAAGATTAAATACTCAATTATAATTTTACATGATAGGTGATTTTTTTTAGTTTTTCTTGATTGATCATAAATGACTTAATTGGTATATTTGTGGAGTTTAAACATATATATTATTTTTAAGTAAATGTCAATATGTCATTATATGTGTAAAGTGTGCTTGTGTACCTTTTCTACTTTACTTACTTATTTATACAATGAATAATCAAAATTTGAGTAAAAAAATGATGAGTTATCAATTGGTTGTGTGTTTGTTTGTGATTAAAAGAGTTTAATACCTTATGTGGTTATTTATGAAAATTTAATAAAAATTAGATTTTTATTTATTTATATATTCTTTTTGTTTATTAACTTTTTAATTGATTTTTAAGTTAAAGAGTCATAAAACTTAAGGGATTAATCTCCTTTTACATTGCTCTATCTTTTTGTTTATTAAACTAATAGTTTTTAAGTCAATATAATATTATATCTCATAGAAAAATCTATTTATCATAAGTTTATCATAAATGTAACTAATGTGATGCAGTATTAATAGTAAGTACAATCATATCTACATAACTATATCTAATGAAAAAATGATAAGTGAATTGTGGTTGTGACATAATTGTGATATATAGAAGTGTTGTATATCATATCAATTAAAAATAATAATAGTAATCTAATATAAATTATTTTTAAACAATAAATGCTTATTAAGTTCAATATCATGTATATCATTAATGTAGGATTAACTTCTTATATAATAAAAAAATTAATTGAATAAGTCTTTTTGTTTTTTTTACTTTTTGTTATTTTTTTAATCAATAAATATCAAAATATTTATATAATAAACATATTGTTTATGAATGGTTATTTTATATAAGGTAATTATTTATTATATTAAGAGTAACAATTTATATAGTTAATGGTTACTCATTAAATAAATATTTGATCAATTCACTAATTAACATATCATTGTTTTTAATTAGTAATATTCATGTCGAGATTATATCATATCTCATATCAACTAAAAGAAATAGTTAGCAAATATAAATTATTTTCATGTAGAAGTAACTTCTTACATAATAAAAATATTAATTGAATAAGTTTATTTATTGTTATATAATATTTGACTAATTTATTAAATAAATTTATACAAGTATTGTCAATATCATGATAAATTATTTATATTTATGTTGTATTTCAATCCTATTGATCCTAAAATATTTATTATTATATACTTATTCGTTATTACAGTAACAAATTAATTAACTATTCATTTTAAGAATATTTCTGCAAATCATTTTATAAAATATTTTAACATCAATTTTTTAATTATAATAAAAATCACTTAAAAATTTATATTTAAAGACTTACTTTTTTTATATAAAATAAAAAATTTTAAAAAATAACATTTAATAATATTATATATTTATCAAATTTAAGTCATCAACTCATACACATGCACATGTCCAAAAACTAAATTTCAGTGAAACTAGAGCTATCAAGATAAGTATATGTACATTTATTCAATGAATTTTTTTAATAATACATTGTTATTTATGATAAAAGTGAACTATATCTCGTAGTTATTAAATAAAATAATATAAATATGTCATTTCTTTTAAAATGGTTAACAAAGTTTATTTAAAAAATTAAAGATAAATTTTTTTTGGAGAAAAATTTACATTTTGTATAAAAAATATTTTCTTTTACCAAAAATAATTTATTGTTTAAAATAATAAAAATAAAAAATAATATATTTAAAAGATATTATTGAGAGTATTTATTGTAAGAAGATGGACAATAATGTAATTTTAAATAGAAAATAATTTTCAAAATATATATTGTTATAATTATATGATATAATCTTTTTTCATATATAGAATTTAAATATTAATCCCTATAAAAATATTTTTATTTTTCTTATAATATGAATAAACATATATTTTTTAATATTTTAATAAAATAAATAAATATTTTTTTATTGAATAGATTAAAAATATTAAAAAAAATTAAATAATTTAATTATTTATGTACTTAAAAATATTTATTTTTATTATTTTCAATAAAAAAATATTTTACATTGAATTTTAACGATGAATTTAAAAAAATAACAAAATTTTATTATCCTTCAAAATAATCAGTAGATTAAAATATATTTTTATGAAAGATAATAAATTTTTATTATTTTTTATTTTTTATTTTTTAAATAACTATATTATACTATTCACATTGTTATAAATGATACTCACCGTTGAGCCTGCTTTTTTAAGGGTTTTTTTTAATTTTTTCACTTATTTTGGAAGTAGTGTTTTTGTATTTATTATGAAAATATATATGGAGTACAGCTTAGATTGGCAGAAGTGGCAGAAGTAGGAAGACAAACGCAGGTATTGGTGGTACTTGATATATGGATGTACTTAGTAAAGAAGGTGATGGAGTGAGACGTATTTGGAGTATGGGCAGCTTAGTTAAGAAGCTATCACTTCATGGAATTTGTAATGTTGTAGATTTGTTTGGCATTTTGCTGACGAGTGAGTCCAACACTCGGCCGAATCTCACAGAATGTGCACAATGTGCCCTGCCCTTCCTCTAATTGCCTCCATAAATTTTGACAGTAAAATAAAAAAATGAATGTAAATGAAAAAAAAAGATTCAATTAGTAAAATAAATGAGAAATGTAAAAGGGAAAAAAATTAATGAAGCTTCCATATATATAATTTAAAATAGCAATTATTTTATTTTTTTCTTAAATATATAATTATGACAAATTTTTTTAATATAAATGATTTAAACAAACAAATCTACCAAATAATCTTGACATTTGAGCAAACACTCTATTAACATTTGAGTTTTTAAGTTATAATTAAATTTTTTTTTTAATTTTAAGTATCCCTTGTCAAGTTAAATTTCTATATTTATTAGTATAATATAACAAATATATTATTGAATTTTAAAGTTGTAAACATAATATCTAATTTTATTGAATGATTAGTGATGTAAATCTATTATCAAATTTTTTATTATTGGTACAAAATTAAAAACTCTTTATTAGTTGTACAAATCTACATTTGAAGAATAATGTAATAATATATTTATACCATTAATTATAATTAATTGTTATTTTTATCACTTGATATAATTAGAGAATTCGTTTGTAATTTTTACCATAATTCAATGATATATTTATTTATTTACTTTATTTATTTACATATATATTTTTAAATAGTTTCACTTAAAAATTATTATAATTTATTAACATTATTTTTCATCAAAACGTACCCATATAATTATATATTATATATAAATATTATAGTTTATTAGACTTTTAAACATATTTTGAAACGTTCATTTCACAACACTTAAAAAAGAAATGAAATGAAAAATAAGATTTTTAATCTATGATTAAATGTCATTTTAAAGTATCATTTTATTTAAATAAATATGTAGATGTGATTAATTTTGCTATGCGAAAACTTAAAAATAATATATTTACATATTTAAAATAATATTAAGGTGAATAAAAAATTAAATCTCAAAATTCACTTATTAAAAAGAAAAATAAACTTATTTATATATATCTAACATGAAATGAAATGCTTTTTATAGCATTTGCTTTCTCAAGAGAGTTATTCTAGTATAGTAAAAAGGCTTATTTTACTTACATAAATGCTTTATATAGCATTTGCAACCGTTTCAAGAGTTTTATTCAGTAGAAAATATGATAGTTATTCTCCCATTTTTTTTCTTAATTTTTTTATTTTATATTTGATTGTTTTATCATGATAGATTTTTTTTCTTTAATCTAAAAAATCCGGAGAAAAAATTATCTTAAAAAGATAGTGTAACACGAAATTCAATTTTATTTATTTATTTTACTATAAATTAATAGTTTATTATAATTTATATTTTATATTTTTTTATTTAAAACTTTTGTTGTTTTACATATATAACCTATAAATTTTTAATTCAAAAATTGAGCTGGTCAGTGAGCCCCTAAAGATAAAAGCTTGAGTCCCAGAACTAATGCACATTAATTGAGTTCAGTACATTTTCTAACACACTTTTCTGCCATATTGTATAGCACATGTCAAAATCGTACAATCATTCAAAGAACGGCCTATTAAAAAAAAAAAAGGAGACTTTTACGATCTAACCAAGTTGTAAAAGACAAATAGATAAAAAAAAAATGTAGAAACTAGATATGGTGGACAAATATAGGTGCTTGTTTAAATAAGCTATATGATACCTACACTTATGAATGATATATATATATGTTTTTTTCCTTTCATTTTGTATAGTTAGTCAACTATCATCCAAACAAAAAGGAAGAGGCTAAGTGATAAGTATGGCTAAAAATCATAAATACCAAATGTTTGGTTGGATGGTCCCTCAAATGTACTTTACCAATATGGGATTATATGCCAAATGTCTCTTATTTTAAATTAATCTCTCATGCCTGAGATTCATGTGTATTTGTTTTGTCCCATTCAATTCTCTTAACTTCTTTTTTTCAAAAAAAAAATTATAAAATAAAGAAAATATTATATAAATATAATTAGAATTTAAGTTCATAATAGTAAAATTGTAAAATTATAATCACAAATCAATTGAAAAATTATGGATAAAAACATTTTCTAAAAAAAATCACTCATTCTTGAATTTATTTATGAAAGAAGCTTAATTATGAAATTTCAATACACCTTTAAGAATATTTATTTTTTATTTACTTTTTTAATCATTTATTTAATTGTTAAATTCAAGTTTTTTTTTCAATAGATAATAATAACTGATCTAGTATTAGAATAATCAACATTATATAACTTACCCACTTAACGATTGAATTCAAGCCTTACATTTAGATGCATCACAAAACTTCGATATTATTGAATTAAAATAAAGGTCTTGCACATCATGTAATCATGTAGTTTTAAGTAAAAACAATTTGTAATTTGGTCTTTAAAAAATGTATATAAATTTTGTAGCTTTAAATTTTTAAAATTAAATTATACATTTATTTTTAAAATTATAATATTAAAATGTTATAATTTAAAATAATCATTTTATAAAAGTTATTATAACACTTATGCCCTACTAATTAAAAGTAAGGACCAGCAAGCTATCTGTCACTGCCAACACGACTACTTTTATATATATATATATATATAGAGTGAGTGGCTTCTTATTTATTTGATTTTTTTGTTTGATAATTTTGTTTTCTATCTGTTTATTTTATGACATAATCTGTAAATAGAAATAAAAAAGAAATAATGTAAAAAATAAGAATTTTTTTTATCATAAATCATCTCTTTTTATTTTTTATTTTTTTTTACGCTAATAAATTTAAAAATAATTTTATTATAATTATTCTTATTATGAATAGTTATTTTATAATTTTATTATGTATATAAATAACTATTTTATAATTTTATTATGTATATAAATAACTATTTTATAATTTTATTATGTATTTATTTTATATTATTATTTTTGAATATTTATTTTAATTGTTAAGGATGATAATTCAAGTTATCAATGCAAATAACATATTTAATAAATAAATAATTCAAGTTATCAATGCTAATAATACATTTAATAAACGAGTTAAGTCCGACAAATTCATTTATAAAATGATTAAATTTATGTTTAACTGATAATTTTTTTATTTAAATTCATTAGAATTTATCCTTTGTTATACTTTAATTACCTGACCTTATGTAGTAACAAGGGTGTGAAAATCAAGACAAGATCTAAATTATATATTACTGAAGCCAAACAACAACAACAACAACAAAAAGATAAGAAATTAACGGAATAAGAAAATTTAATCAAAAGTGCAGACTTTTTTAAGACAACAGTGAAATGGGCTTTCAAAGCAAGAGTGTATAAGTAAGTGAGAAAGGTATATCAGCGACATTTAGTTAATCTAAGTAACTTTTCAACAATATTTATCGTTGTGCTAATTAATAAATAAGTATATTTTTAATTAACTTTTTCGTTTTAAATTATTGATGTATATATTTTCGTGTGGAATGATGGTATTAAATTTTCTCATTTTCTTTTAAGATGCTTTATTTTCTTATTTTATAGATATATTTATAAAAAAACTATACATGCAAATTAAATTAGACAATTAAGATTATAACATTAAAAATCTTTGCTTAAAACTTGAAATTGTTTTTTCCTTTTACATTTTGATGTATTATGGTTTAATGATCATCGTTTAGATTATTTGTAATACGTTGAATTTGAATTTGTTGGGAGTCCCACGTCATTTAAATAAATTAATGAGTATTGGTTATAAGGTCCTAATAATCAATTTTTTTTTAAGAATTTTGTTAGAAGAAATTAAATCATGATTTTTTACATGGTATCAGAATGAATACATGGAAGATTACGATGTACTCAATCGATCGATCCAATCAACAACATTTGATGATAATCTATAAATTTTTAATTCAAAAATTGAGCTGCTCAATGAGCCCCTTAAGATAAAAGTTTGAGTCCCGGAATTAATGCACATTAATTGAGTTTCTAACATTTTTTTCTGTCATATTGAATAAATCAAATTTTTTTATGGCATATGTTAAAATCGTACAATCAGAACGGCCTATTAAAAAAAAATTGGAAACATTTACGATCTAACCCAAGTTGTAAAAGATAAATAGATGAATTTTTTTGTAGAAACTAGATATGGTGGACAAATATAGGTGCTTGTTTAAATAAGCTATATGATACCTACACTTATGAATGATATATATATGTTTTTTTCCTTTCATTTTGTATAGCTAGTCAACTATCATCCAAACAAAAAGGAACAAAAAGGAAGAGGCTAAGTGATAAGTATGACTAAAAATCATAAATACCAAATGTTTGGTTGGATGGTCCCTCAAATGTACTTACCAATACGGGATTATATGCCAAATCTCTCATGCCTGAGATTCATGTGTCTTTGTTTTGTCCCATTTGTTATACTTACACTCCAGTTCAATTCCTACTCTTAACTTCTTTTTACCCCCCAAAAAAAAAATATGAAATAAAGAAAATATTATATAGATATAATTAAAATTTAATTTTATAATAATAAAATTATAAAATCATACTATCTAAATCACAAATCAATATGAAAAATTATAAATAAAAACATTTTTTTTCTAAAAAAGTGACTCGTTCTTAAATTTATCTATGAAAGAAGCTTAATTATGAAATCTCAATACATCTTTAAGAATATTTATTTTTTACTTACTTTTTTAATCATTTATCTAATTATTAAATTCAATTTTTTTTTAATAGATTAGTATTAGAATAATTAACATTATATAACTTATCCACTTAACAATTGAATTCAAGCCTTACATTTAGATGCATGACAAAACTTCGATATTATTGAATAAAAATAAGGGTCTTGCACATCATGTGATCATGTAGTTTTAAGTAAAACAAATTGTAATTTGATCCTAAAAAATATATACAAATTATATAGTAAATTTTTAAAATTAAAGTATATATAAAGTGTTTTAAAAATAAGTAATACCAACACATATATATATAATATAATATAAGAAGAGTTAATTGCTTCTTATTTATTTGATTTTTTTTGTTTGATAATTTTGATTTTGTTTTCTCTCGATTCATTTTAGGATTATTTGATAATATAAATAAAAAAATGATGTAAAAAATAAGAATTTTTTTCGATCATAAATTATATCTTTTTTTATTTTTACATTAATAAATACAAAAATATTTATGATAGTTATTCTTGTTATAAATAATTATTTTGTAGTTTTATTATGTATATAAAAGCTATTTTTATAATTTTATTGTGTATTAATTTTACATTATTATCATTGGATATTTGTTTTTATTTTTAAGGATAAGAATTCAAGTAGTCAATACTAATTCATTTAATAAACAATTTAAGTCCGATGAGTTCATTTATAAGATGATCAAATTTATGTTTAACTAACTATTTTATTGTTCAAGTCTATTATTAGAATTTATCTTTTTGTTCTACTTTAATTACCTAATCTTATTTAGTAGCAAGGTGTAACTTTATTGAATTAGTGAAAATCAGACAAGATCTAAACTATATATAACTGAAACCAAACACTATTATAAAACGTACTCATTTTTCACTCTACTAACATGTATTCAATATAATATAAAAAATCAAAAAATATTTGATAAAATATGAATAATAATACTAATAATTGAAAATTTAAATATAATTAATTACTTGATAATTAAATTTATTATAAAAATAAATAATGTATATACAATACATATATATATATATAGTTAACTTAAATTATAAATAAAATGATGTCGTCAAAGTGTAATTAGATTGTGCAAGTAAGTTTGGTATCTTAGAATCACTAGCATAGTGACAAGGAAAATGGGCAAAAAACAGCTGGTCTATATAATAATTCATTCCCCTACATATATGAGTACGTAAACATCCATCAAATAAGCAGTCTAAACTTCAGAGTCATACGAATAGAGAAATTAAATCATTATAAATAATACTATGATGTTGTCTTATGTTGTTCAAGATTATATTCTTCTCATGATGTTTGAACAAAGTGTTCTGTCTATCCTTCTTGTAAATCATCAAAAAGAGATTACCATATCGACATCTGAGTGATATAATAATAATCTTATCCCTTCAAACTCATATCAGCACTTTATTAATCTTTTGTAGGAAGCTATATGGAATCAAGCTGGTATTTTTAATGCTGTAATGAGCTATAAATATGAAATCAAGTGTAACTCCAATTTGTTACTTGACTTGTATGAGTTTTGGTGCCCTTAAATGTATAGAACAATTATGTAATACGTTTATGGGCACCAAAACGTATAGCTTCATATTTATAGATAAACGTACAAGCCAAGTAACAAAATAAGAGTTACACTTGACTTCATATTTAGAACTCATTATAGCATTAAATATATCATCTTGATTCCATATAGCTTCATATTTATAGATAAATGATTAATAAAGTGCTATCATGATGTTGTCATAAGGAAAGTAGGCAAGAGAGATGAGATGAAGTTTGGGCAAAAAACAGGTCCATAAAACAATACATTCCTCTAAATACATAAGCACATAAACATTCATCAAACAAAGGACTTCAGACACAGGAATAGAGAAATTAAATCATTATAAAAATTATCATTATGTTGTCATATATTATTCAAGATCATCAGAATCTTCTCCTGATTCTTCTTGTGATGATATAATTTGAACCATGTTTTCTACTCATTCTTCTCATAAATCATCAAAAATTTACTGGTTATAATCCGTCTTGTTTCAACCAAAGAACTACATGTATTTAAAATCAAAATAAGAATGTAATTTCATGAATTCACAAAAAATAACTCGTATATGTTAAAAACTTTTTTGTATATTGGTAAAAGATATTACCACATCATCAATTAAAATTTTGATATTTGTAATGATTTCGCTCATAAACTTCATGACATAATATCACACATGATTCCATTATTTTCTTGTGAAACCTACAAAAAAATAAGTATACATGATTTTTCATATTCGAACATCTTTAATATTCAATAGTAAAATTCATAAAATTATTAATATTTCCTTGTACATAGCATAACTTTATGTTATATAAGTTTATGAGATTTTTTAAAGACAATACCCATAAACTTGTTTCACACCTTTTATCCTCTATCAAGGTTTAAAAATGTTAGTTTTTTATTACAAAAAATAATAGAAAAAAAATTAATCAAAAGTGCAAACTTTTTTAAGACCGAAATGAAATGGCTTTCAAAGTAAGAGATTGCATAAATGGTGAAGGTATATCAACGATATTTAATCAATGTAAGTTACTTTTTAACAATATTCATCGTTGCGTTAATTAACATATAAGTACTTTTTTCAATTAACTTTCGTCTCTTAAATTGTTGATGTACATATATTTTTGTGTGGAATGATGGTATTAATTTTTCTCATTTACCTTTGAGATGCTTTATTTTCTTTTTCTTTTTTTATAGATGCATTTATAAAAAACCATAATACATCAAAATGTGAAAGGAAAAAACAATTTCAAGTTTTAAGCATAGATTCTTAATGCTCCGGTCTTAATTGCACGTCCATTTCAATTTGATATTGAGACGAGAGTAGGAGAACAAAAAAACCAAAATGAAAACAAGAATAATTTATGCATTTCTTTTAGCAAAAAGAAATTTTGCACTTGAAGTGTGAATAACATATTTTTGCTCCTTTTTTTTTAATATGAAGATACAATTTAAAGCTTTACATATAAACTATTTATTTTTATAATTATTTTTTATAGATTTTGTTTGTAAAATGTTTTAATGAAGACTAATTATGAATTACTTGCTTCTTCTTTTTTTTTGTTTAATGGTCTTTGCCTAGATTGTTTGAACTATGATGAACCAACATTATGATCATCTTATGTTTGAATAATATTTATTTTTTTTCAAATATTTAATTATATCTATTAATAAAGGATTTTCATCTTAGTTAGATTTTGAAGAAATAATTCTAAAAACCTTACTAATTGAAACACAAATATTACTATATAAGTATATATCGGCTTGAAAAAATTATCAGAACTAATTGAAATCTTAAACCAAGATACAAACCTATTAAGATCATCAAGAAATTTACATAGCATGGAGAAATTATATACTGATCTAAGAATAAGTAATAGATGATTTGTTAATCCGGATTAATTTTATTCGTTGTTATTTTATAAAAATAATAAGCATTTGTATTTTTCAAAAAAAAAAATTTATTACATTTATATTTTACCTTATTAACCTGAACTATTACATCATTCATTGAAAGTCAATTTATAATCTAATTAAAATATGCCTGACACGTGAACCAAAACTAATATATAATTGTCTGAGTGATTTAAAACGAAAATGAGAAAATTAGTAAGTCTTAATGTTCTAGTATCAATCGATAAACCATAATTATTTTTATATTATTTAATAATTACTAAAAAATTAAAAACAAAATATTATTGGACAATGCATACCAACAACGGTTGGAAAGATTAGAGTTGTTCTAAGAGTAATATTATAATTTTTCAAGTTGATATTATAAATCGAAGATGTAAGATGTTTATTCGTGGGGTTAATTGCATTATTACAAGTTGCTTAAAATTATTTTAACTTGAAATAAAAAAAAAATCTTCTATTTATAAATAATAATTAAACTTAATAAAACTTTGCTCTCATATAACTATGTAGAAAAATCTCACAATTCCATTCAACTGGTAATAAAAGTATCATATTTTATTACAAACATGAAAAAAAGAAAAAGAAATTAGAACTCCAATATAAATTAAGGAAATAAACTAATAACTCCCTCTCACTAATATTAAACATGGATTCCCTATTTTTATGTTTTATACAATATGAGTCGCATTGAAATAAAAATAATAAAAATGGGTCATGCTTATTTTGAGAAAATATATATATAATAATAACGATTTTGGCTAAAATATAAATTGAAAAACATTATTATTTTTTTTTAAAATGACCAACCTACTCAAAACATGTTTCAAAAAATAATTGCACCATACTCTGAAACAACTAAGGTTCAAAACAACATATGGTAAATGCCATTGCTAAACTTGATTCTAACTTTAATGATGGGTAGAAAGAAAGCACTTAGGATCTATTAGTCACTGCTTATGTTAAAAGTAATTTCAAACAAATTACACATTCAAAAGAAATCACTTTAAAAAAAAAATGAAATAACACATTATATGTACTCATGTTATAAAGTACAAAATTATGTTTATCGAGCCATGAAAACACTTATGACAATTTTTCTCTTATACCCATTATAGCTTTAACAGGGTCTAAAAAACAGAGAAACCATACCATGATAAAGAGAGAATTCTCTAGTTGCACTGAGAACTAAAGTACAAACCCAATTTCTCTCTTTTTCTCAATCTAACTTCATTGCATTACAATGACTTCTGTCCCAAATCTCGTGTACGTAGATAAATGCACAATGTATGGGTGATAATTTATGAGCACAAATAACCCTAACAATGTTGATACCAAGTCAAGCACCAATATAAACCATTCACAGATAAATTTATTATTACATGGGTTGACACGACACGAACTGCTAGCACTAGGCACGAGATTAAACTGGCCCCATTAAAGACAATGAAGCATAAACTCACATCTTAAAATTATAATTTGGACAAAACGACTCTTTCACAAATGAGATTCCTAGGCATCTGAGTATCAAAGTCACTATGAAAAATTAGCTAAAACATGTCAGTGGATTCTACTTCCTAAAGTCAACATTGAGTGAGGCAATTCAACTAACAACAATGTCAAACTCCTATTTTCTGCTAAAATGCCAGTAACTATCATTAAGACACTGATTACCTTCTACTATTTCTGTTCGGAGTGGACTTTATTTCTTCAGCGTTTGTTGAGGCAGGGCTTTCTGATGTATCAGAGCTACTAATATCAAGGCTCTTCTCTTTGTTAGACCATAGCTTAGAAAATATCCTTTTTGACATAACTAAACCCTTAATCTTATTTGAAGCAACCTTTTCCGCATGACATTTGTCCCCAACATTTCCATTCACGTTAGTGCCCAGTTCTCCATTGCCAGAACCTGGCAACTTTAAGTCAGCAATCTCCCCCTTTAAAGCTTTGATATCCTCAGCTGTTGGTACAGCATCCCAATCCTCTTCTGTATTGGTTGTGGTAGACCTTGAGCTCCCATGAGAACCAATAGGCATCAAGGCCGACCTAGGTAGCTCAGGTGTGCTGTTTCCAGCAGATGATGTCGCTCTAACCTGCTCAAAGAAAAGGACTTGCACAACTACTCGTAAAGGGAGTCTCTCGTTTTGCACTGCATGCATGCAGGCATCAGCTGATAACTTCCGGCAGTCCATTAATCTGCATATTTTCTTTCTGTCACTCTTGCTGATACCAGGATGTTCCTGCACCATATTCATACTTACATATGAAGACATGAAAATTGCACTCTGAATCTCCAATGACTAAATCTGAATCATTCTATATTCCAACTCAAATTTTGGAATTTATCACCATCTGTAACTAGTTCTATTTTTAGTTTTTATTTTAATCGAAAATAATTTTAATTTTCTAGCCTAATTTTGAAACTTGAAAGGAAGAGCTCTAAAAACTAGTTTTTCTATTTTTTTTATTTCAAATTTCAAAACTTCTGCAATTAAATTCCAAATCCTACTCTAAGACCTCATTTTCACATTTCACCAACGCCACAACCAACCTTTTTTCTATAGCCATTTTTGATAAAATTGAATTAAAATTTCGGAATCTAAAAGCAAAAATGAGTATTAAATAGAAGATAAAAACATTAAATAAAAAAATAAAAAATAAAACTTGAAACACTATTTTACTAAATAAGCTTATGTGTTTTTCCTTTTATATTTAAGAAAATCAAAAATAGAATTGTTAACAAATGAGTTTCTAATTTTATTTTTTTAAACAAATGAATTAGAAAACATAATACTATTTTTAAACATACAAAAGTAAAACTCATTACAAAACAAGCCCTAATCCAATCATGAATACAGAAGGAAATCGGAATGCTTATGGTTTTGACTTCAGACTAAACATCTTAAACTTGGATTAAATTCTTCTGTCCCACTTTGTGTATCCCATTGCATGTACCACCAACCAGGCGGTGCCATATCAATGAATAAGGAGAAAAGTAATAGAAAAAACATGAAGATAAAATGGAAAAGGTTGGTGGTACATGTAATGAGACATAAAAAGTAGGACAGATGAATTTGTTACCTTATATACAGTGTATAGGTATTATCACAATATGGTTTGTCCCAGTAGTTTTTTCGTAGTGCTTGTCCAAATCACACAACATAAAGTCATGATTTGGTCTTGAATCAAATGGAACAAACAAAAGAAGTGAAGAAAAAATAGTAAAAGGTATATCACTGGTAACATATGTTAACAGCTGAACAGTTTAAGACTCACCTTGAGATACATGTCAATGGCACGGTAGAGTCCATCATGAGATGGTCTTGAGAAGCCTGATACCATTTCAGAAAGACTTACAAACTTTTCCAGAGGTAAGTTAGGGTCACAGGCAACTTCTGTAAGATAACAATCAACTAATTTTGCTACTTGGATCTTAGAAGCATCCGATACAAAGCTTGGGCTGCTAATCTCCAGGAATTCATTGTCCACAACAGGATCAACACAAGTCATCTGTTCATTCGTCACAAAAGCTTCAACAAGGCTTTGTACTATACCAATATCATATTTTGTTGAATGATCTTCTGGGGCTCGTATTAAAAGATCAGCCACTGTAGCTTCATCAAGCTGCTGGCTAATTCTTCTCATCAACTCATGTATTTCTGCATCCTCACATTCTAACATCGTTGCCACTCTTAACAACCTAAGCATAAAACTGCAAGAAACACTCCGTCGCTCATTGGGCAAAAGCTGCACTAGACTCTGCACCAAGGATCTATATTTTATGACATCAATACACTGATTCAGACCCTTGCTAAAACCAGGCAGCTTTCTAAGAGCATATGCATGCAAGGCTTCCCCAATTACGTCACTGGAGGTATTCCCCTTGGCTTTAATAGTTGTTATGACTCGCTTGTATAAATCGAGTTGAAGTTCACAAAGGTCTTCTACCCACCAGTCTTTTGGAACCATATGTTGCTTTCTTACACCATTCCAGTGTGCATCGTTCCCATTCTCAGATGGGAGCTTCTTTCTGTTATAGGTGTATGACCATTCTACCTTAGAGCTATCCATGGAAGCTTTGGAGGCAATAGAATCAAGGCAGTGGCTGACCACCTTGAGATCCTCAGTCCATGGAAGAAAAGATTTGGTGGTCTGAAGAACAATAATAGTGTCTTTCCAGCTTCGAAAGATGCTAGTGTTCAGGAAAACATCAACCTTATAGATTAGATTTCCTTTCTCAACAGTTTCATACATCTCAAGGTACTCTGCTGCACATCGAGCTGCAACGACATTGTAGGCATTCAAAGTGACTGCCATACCATAACAGTACTTGGCACATATCTCAAAAGAAGCAGGGCCACCGGGAATATCATGAATGTGGATTTCATCACTGTTTTCCTCTCTAGTGATTGCGACCAGTTTCTGCAAGCGTGCACTCTTTGACAGCAATGGAAACTACAGAATCCAGATTAATAAGGATATTAGATTCATCAAAAAAGTATTACTACAGAATCCACGCAAAGTGAAACCAAGTTGAAGAGAATAAAAACAACATAAAAAGCAAGGAAATTGAAACAGCAGTCTTTTTTCCCTCCACTCCAGGTATCAAAAGATGTTTGACAGAAGAAGATGACTCCTGATGTAACTATGATATTAACTACCTACATACTCTACGACCAGAATAAATTCACAGTTTCCTACTTCTTTTCTTTTTCACTAAGAGTGTCCATTTCCTTCTTGAAGTAAATACATTCACCATCATCTTAAAATATTAATCCTGTCTTTCGATTACATTTGAAAATGATGAATGAAAAATCACATTGGCTACACATACCTTATGCAGATAGAATTTCACACTTCCAACATTAACAACTAAATCAGTAGCTAACTCAGATGCCACGTACCTGAAACCACAAATGTTCATTCGGTTATGTCAAAGAAATTCAAGGTAATAAACTCCACAATTTGTATCAGTTCAAAAATACTGTAATCGGTAAAAATGAAGCACATCCCATCATTCATGGCAAGTCGAAACCAAAAAAGATTAAGCAGATTATCTTTGAAAGATAATAGCAAGATGTAAATTTCACCACTTCAGCTTCATCCTTATTTTGCAAGTTAAATTAGAAACGAAAAAGAACATTCTATTAATACAGAACATATGAGTTTCTTTTTTTTCTTTTTTCTAAAAAGATTATGTGAATAAGAAGGCTTATGCGTTCATGGCAAGTCGAAACCAAAAAAGATTAAGCAGATTATCTTTCAAGATGTAAATTTCACCACTTCAGCTTCATCCTTATTTTGCAAGTTAAATTAGAAACGAAAAAGAACATTCTATTAATACAGAACATATGAGTTTCTTTTTTTTCTTTTTTCTAAAAAGATTATGTGAATAAGAAGGCTTATGCGACTTAACCAGGTGCAAATTTTATATAATACATGTGCGCATGCAGTGCTTATGAAATAGCCTTAACCTGATCAGATCAAATGAATAGTAACACATATCTCAACACTTTTAGAAGAAATGGACCAGATCTCTCTCAAGAAAGAAATAGCTATTCCATTGTCAAAACCTTTAAGCTAAATAAGACAGCCCTGTTACACTAGTATTTCCATAACCATGTCGAAATTTCTGTAACTAATTGGGTGATGGTTTGTCCTGTAATTGGAACCATTAACTTCGTTGTCAAAGAAAATCAAGCCAGCCCTAACGTTCTTATGGTAGCCAAGATATAATTCTAGTATCTATATGCTATCAGTTCACATATGTGAGGTTACAAGGAAAACTAACTAGCAATATTCCAGTTAAAAAATCAAAAGACAATTAATGAGCACAACAAAGAAATAACACAGCAATGAAAAATCTTAGGAGGCTAAGCAATAATAGAAATTATTAGCCGCAAAGAAGAATCACAATCACCTAGTATCATCTCCATCAGTCTGAAAAGTATCAGGTCTGGATCCAAGTTTCATAAATTTCATTTTGGGCAAAGTTGAGATCTGCTTCTTCTGTTTTCTCAAAGATCTCACTTACAGCTTCGTAGAAGCCAATAAATGCCTGTCAAAACTGCCAATTCAAAAAACCAAGATTTCCCAGAAAATATAATGAACCCTTTTCAAAGTATTGAACAGCTGAATACTTTTTGATACTAAAAGTATAAGAGATCAGATCAGAGAGAAGTCTGGTTTTTTCTTAGTATGACCGAATCTTTCCCACAAACCAAGGAGAGAGAGTTAACAGGATTGAAGTGATTTTCAATAAATATTCTTGACTGAAATGAGAAGAGAACAAAAGAAAGATGATGCTTCCTGGACTGGTACCAAAGCCCAAATACTCCGGACAAAGATGGTCAGCTTAGGAGACAATGCCAACAGACTAACCAAAACATATATAATACTCAAAGCCAAAGAAACAACCCCACTTGCTTAAAACTGACACAAACCGCCTTCGCCTTATTTGTTTATGATTTTCAATCAAGATATATCTATTTTCTCTATTCTTTATTTTGTATTTCCAATGGATCTCAATTCTCACACTACCAACACCTTTCTGGTCCACAAATTTTCACATTCCTTTAAGAAATCTTCTTTCTCTTTTGCTCCCTTGTTTTAGTCCTAACCAAAAACACCTGTTACAAAAAGAATATTGTTAAAGGTAAGACTTGGATCAATTTTATGGAGTTGAACATAGAATATCACACATACAAGCATCAATTCCAAGTATTAGTTAATTATTTTGGAATGAAAAATGGGGTTGAAAATTTTAATATAATCAAATAGAATATTGCCATGTTCTTTACCCAGTACAGTGAAATTTGGCTCAAGCTCTACCAATAACAAAACTAAAGCGTTTTCTGGGTTCATCTTTTAGAACAAAAGGAAGAGATCTAATGCATCACTGATACATAGTATAATTGGGTGAAACCTTGAACAAAAGAAAGAGAAGAAAGAACAGTGAGTAAAACCCAAATTACCAATGAAAAACCAAAAAGGACCCAGATGAGCAAATATTAATAGATTGATCGATTATATTATAAGAAGCATCAAAATCATTAAATAAACAGTAACGAGAACAGAAATACCTCAGTCCAACGCATGTGAAATCTCCAAAACTGGCCTAGAAATGAATGTGGAAATGCAAGTAGTCTTCATCTTCTTTATCGCCAAGTATAACAAGAATCAAACATGGATTACTGAACAAAGAAAGACAAAGTTCACAGCACGAGCACTAAATCGGCAGAGAAACCCCACAGATTGAGAAAACTGCCTAACAAGACCCCAAAAAGACCAACAATTAAAAAGATGAGTTGTTACTTATCTTTGACAGCCACTAAAGCTACACAAAACACAAAACACAAATAGCCAAACTCAGACTGTTCCCATTCTCTCTCTCTTTTGAATCAGCACCAACTGCCCCCACCATCATCTCCTTTTTCTTTTCTTTTTCCTTTATCCTACTACCCTGTCTTTCCCACCCACACTTCTTTACAAATAATAAAAGAAAAAAAATTAATAATTTACTGTGCCAATGTTGAAAAACTTCGATCTTTTATTCCTAATCAATTTTAAATTTTTTTTTTTTGTATTATAAAAATATTAATTTTTATATTTATCATAAATATAAATAGAAAATTATTATATTAATTATAATTATGTAAAGCAGCTGAGCTGATTTCGGAGAAGCCACTTTATTCACTGTACAATGTAATGCACGCCAAGCTGACAGGTGCACAACTTAGTTGCCTCCTTTGTCCATGTGAGAGGGGATGTAATCGAACGAACGGCCCCTGTGTACTAGAAATTTGAAAACACTGATAGTAATCACTCATAATAATTTTTGGATATTTATTATTGTAATTTTTTTAATATACCTTAAAAATATTCATTTAATAAAACATAGGTAGTGATTAATTATACTTAACATTTATAACGAAAAGCAATTTGTATAAAAATTTAAAATATATAATTACATTATTATTTATATGTTATAAATACTTTTGAAATAATTCTAAAACCTTTTATAGTTACCTTTTTATTAGTAACTTTACTATCCAATTTGATATAACTTTGTCACTGTGAGTTGTTTAAAGTGTATTAGGTTTATGATTCAAATTTTCTTATATAATCTAAAACATTTTTGGTGGTGGTTTTATGACTTGGTTGTTAACTATTTATTTCTTAGAAGATAAAAGAAAAAAATAACATCCGACTTTGAAAGTTCTTCACGAATATCTTTCACTATTTTACTAAAAATAGAGCGAAATGATCTTGTTTTGTTTCTCAGTTGAAAAGAGATGTCTTGAGCAATCGGAGAAACATTTTGATAAACATATTTGATCTTGACCGACTCAATTAAGGTATTAGTATTTGTTCTATTAGACAACAAAGATCTCATTTTTTTCACTTCGTTCAAATAAGAGTTATACCCGTACGAAATTCTTCTGTTTCTCAGTATGATCTCTATCATCATCTCTATTCCCTGTAGTTATACAACAACCAAAATGAAGAGGCTTTTTATAACTTATAGGTTATCCTAATGTTATCAATTTTGGTTCTTTTGAACCATATTGTGATACAAAAACTAAAGAAGTTCAATGGTATTTTTTAATTTCTTGAAGTTCAATGGTTTGAACTTCAAAAAATTGAAGAGTAAGATGATATTTTATTTTACTAGTTTGAATATGACAAGATTTGTAACGAAAGGAACTTCCAAACAACCTAAAGGTGAACAAGATTTTTGGTCTGTTAGTGCTATTAAAGTATAGATTGATTACATGTGTTAGAACTATATTCTGAATGACCTAACTGACTCAATGTATAATGAATATTGAAAGGATAAAATGATTAAAGACTTATGAGAGTTGTTAGACAACAAGTATCAAATGAAAAATGAAAGTGCCAAAAAGTTTATGGTGTGTCGCTTTCTTTATTATAAAATGTAGACTCTAAGCTATTATGCATTCAAATTCAAGAACTCTAGGATATCTTAACTAAGTTACATGATGAATGGATGGTATTGAATGACATCTTCTAAGTTGCAGCTATTATTGAGAAGTTACATTTTTTATAAAGATAGTTCAAGGCATACCTTAAGCATAAGCAAAGAAAAATGTTTATGAAGAACTTATCGTATTTAAGGTGGAAAAAAGCAATATGACTTCTTTTAAAGAGAGTATATCTCATCAGCACTCAAGGTTAATATGATAGAGCATAGTCAAATCTCCAAGCACAATAAATACAAGAATGTGAACAAGTAGGGTAAAAGGTCTAAGTAGGAACTAAAAGAAACTATTTTTAAGAAGTCGAGCTTCAACTAGATTTGTTTTAAATGTCAAAAGACATAACACAAGTATCTAGACTACAAGTTTCCAAGGAGAAATAGAAACCATGAGGCCAACATGATTGATGAAATTGTTTAGATGTTTCTGATCTTGACTTATGTGCAGTTAGTTTTGAAGTGAACTTGGTTGGGTCTAACTTGAAGAAGTGGTGGATTGATACAAATGTAACATGACATGCATGCTTAGATAATGAGTTATTTACCACCTTTGAACTAGTTAAGGATGGTGAAAACTATTCATGAAAAACTTTGTTATTTTTGCTACTAAAACAAAGAAAAGCGATATTGAAGATAACCTTTAAGAAGGATTTGACTCTAAAAAATGTTTTGTATATATGCCTGAGGTTTACAAGAACCTTTTGTCTGATTCATCGTTAAATGAACATAGCTTTAGAATTATTTTTGAGTCAAACAAAATCGTGTTAACCAAAAGGGGTTGATCACCACACATGAAGTGTGTGCAATGAATACACAAGTATACGTATCGTAACAAGTAATATAATGATAAGAAAATATGGTTTCCACGGAGATTATTTTATTAGAAACTAATTTTTAAAAATAAAAAATAATTAAAAATCAATTATATTTTGTGTTTTTATAATTTAAGGAAATAAAATTAAAATAATTAAAAATAAATAACAATAATTAATTAAATCAGTTTTGATAATTAAGAAAATATGTGAGAAAATATCTAAGGATACTTAATCCTTCAATTTTCTAAACATGTGATTTTCTAAAATCTCTCAATATAATTAACAATTAATTACATGATCAATTAAATCTAACCTAGCATGTATTCCTCTCTCAAGTAAACTACACATCATATAGTAATTAATTTAATCACACTCTCATGCCAATTAAATTGCATACTACTCGTTAAGTTCATCAATTATGGATCATATACATATGAATCATACATCTCTACCTAGAAACTATGCATGTTATTTAATCAAGACAAACAATTAAATAATTATTTTAAATCTATTTAATTGTCTCTATGGATAAATTATTGGCCAAACAATTAATAACATACAACTCAGATTAAATAATATAATTAAATTATAATTATAATTGGTGTAAAATAGTAAATCATCACACGTTAAAAATTGGGTTCATAAGATCCCTAGATTAATAAATTAACTACACATAATTGTGTTATAAAACTCATATTTTTCATAAAGAAAGACATAAAAATTAATAAAAAAAAGAATAGAAGAAGAAATAAAATCACTATTGAATTGTAGAATTAATCTCCTCTAGAATCTCCACCAAAATTGTGTCCCCTCTTGAATTTTTCTGTATTTTTCTCTCTTTTTAGCTCCAAAAATTGACCAAAATTATGCTAATGATAATCTCTTAGAGTTTATGGAGTGATTAGGGGATTAAATATTGCTCAAGTATGATCTGAACCGTCAGATCAACTTTAGATAAAGGATTGCGATCAAAATAAGTAAAACTAATAGCGCTAGCCAATCATAACGTGACATGTGGCATAAGAAATTCACTATGTGAATCAGGGCGTGACGCGGGGTAGAGGATACCAATTAGAGTCAACGTTCGCTAAGCCAATGCCACGCGATATGGCATTATTATTAGAAATGGATGGTGTGGTGCACGGGTGGAAAATGCAGAGTAATGGAATGGCAACACGTGGTAGGGCGGGTTGACCGATCTCTCAACTCTAATTGTACATTGTGTTGACATGTGGCACATAGTTTGTCCTCCCCACATGTGGCATAACGTGATTCGTTGTCGTTGTTTGCATGGCATCCACGTGGCTTGCCCAATCAGATCATCTGCTTATGTGGCATGAAACGCAGTGGCTCTTGATTTGTCATGCGTTAAAAATTCATGAAAAAATCTAAAAAAATATATTTTCACCCCTTTTAACTAAAAAATTTCTATTTTAATATTTTTTACCTTAAAAATACTATTTATTGAATAAAATAAGTAAATATTAAATAAAAAAATGCGCTAATGACTCTATTTTCATAGAGTTATCAGGGGTATACTTGAGTCTTCCTATTTATAGCATGGCAGATTAGATCATGTAAATTATGATTTCCTAGATTAATTAATTTGGACTATATACCTACTTTTAAAATTGATTCCAAACATAAGTGCGAGACTTGTATCAAGGCGAAAATGACTAGGTTATTATTTCACTCAATTAAAAGGAATGCCAAACCCCTTTCTCTTAATCCATAGTAATCTATGTGCCTTGAAATTTATTAAAGTAAGGGATGACAATGAGTATTTTATTACTTTGATCATGATTGTAAGGAATACTATTATGTGCATCTGTTGAAAAGCAAAGATCCAACTATAGAGAAATTTATATTTTATAAAGTTGAAGTTGAGAATCAATTCCATATGAAAATCAATGTATTACAAAGTGATCGTGGTAGTGAGTATAAAACATCATTTGGTGAATTTCGTGCACAAAATGGAATCGTACATGAAACCATAACACCTTATTCACCTCACCAAAATGGCATTGTTGAGCGTAAGAATCATACTTTGAAAGAAATAGCGAATTCAGTGCTATTAAGTTTTGAGTTACTACAAAACTTGGCTAACTACCTTTTAACAAAGGCACAAAAGACATCGTATAAGTTATTTAAAGGACGTGTATAATCCTATAAATATTTACGAGTGTGAGGATCTCTTACTATAGTAATCATACCTACACTAAAGAAGAAGAAGATAGGTTGAAAACAATATATTTCATTTTCATTCGATATGCACATAATAATAGTGTTTATTATTTTATTTTGAACGAGTTAAATATATAAGACATACACAAGAGCATAATAATGAAATCAAGGAATGTATTATTCTTTGAAGATATATTTCCTTGTAAGTGTCAAGTAGACTAAGTTCGTCTAAACTAATTTATGAGACTAAAAATGAAGATAGTCTCAAGACCAAGAATCTAAATAAGATGATGTGGTTGAACCCAAACATAACAAGAGGGTTAAAACATAAAAGTCTTATGATCTAGATTTTTTGACCTTTTTGTTAGAAAGTAAACATCAAATCTATGAAGAGATTGTGAACTCTTATGATGGCTCTCAAGGGAAAGAGGTCATTAATAGTAAAATCGAGTCCATTCTACAAAATTAAACTTGGGAACTAGTTAGATTGCCTCAAGTGAGTGAAATACTAAGATTCAAGTGAATTTTCAAGAGAAAACAAAGATTAGAAGGATCAATTGAAAAATACAATGTCAGACTTGTAATTAAGTGTTATAAACAACGATATGACATTAATTACTTTGACACTTATTCTCTAATGGATGAGAATAACATCCATTAGGTTGATAATTATTATGGTAGCTTTGTAAAATCTTAAAATACATCAAATGTATGTAAAAATAACTTTTTAAATAGAGATTAGATAAAGAAATCTACATGTAACAACTCATGGTTTTTCCCCATAGCAACAAGGAAAGATTTATAAGTTATCAAAGTAATTAAATGGCTTAAAGTAAAAACCAAAATAACGGTATGAAAAGTTTGACAATGTTATAAAGTCAAATGGTTTCAAGATCAACAAATTTGAAAAATGTGTATATGTAGGACACTAAAGATGGTTGTCATCTTATGTCTTTATGAAAAAAAAATTGTTTAGGAAATATCATTGGATTTACGAAGGAGTAGACATGGAGTCATGGTACCATTCAAATAGTTAAGCATGTTTTTAGCATCATTCCAACAAACATCTATAAAAAACTAAAAAAAAATTGACATAATTACTTGTTTGTGATTGTACAATATTATAATCCATCAATAATAGACTTGTATAAAGTAGGATCATCCAAATACTGGCCATCAAACTTTGTGAGTGGTTTGTTAGGTGTTATTAATGTTGGAAGAGACTTGGAATCACTCAAACCACTCTTATCAAGCAAGTCCATAATGTAGTTATTTTGGAAAAGATGAAGAAACTTCTCAATTCTGCAAACCTCTACACATACGAAAAGGATAAGTCATCAAGATCTCTGAGTGATAAATCATTATTGAGCAAGTCTGCATAATGTTGAATCAACTTTGCATTGTCACATGTGATGATAATATCATCAATATAAACCAAAATCACAGTTAATAATACCCTTAAATTTTGAAACAAAAATGGTGTATTAGATTTGGAGTTATGAAACACTAATCCAAGTAAGAAAATAATTAGCTTCTCGAACCCATCATGTGCTGCCTATTTTAACTTACAAAACATAAAAACACACTCAAGACAATACATTTCAAAACCTTTAGGTTGTGTTAAGTAAACCACATCTTCTAATCCCATGAAGATATGTAATATTGACATCCAACTATCTAATAATCCAATTTCTAGAAAGAGCCAAATTAAGCATCATTCTCAGAGTACTATTTTTAATCACATAACTAAATGTTTCAAACAAATCCACACCTTTTTTTTTTATGAAAACCTTTAGTAACAGCTCTAAACGTATACCTCTCTACCTTCCTGTTAGGCTTCCTCTTAATTTTGTACACCCATTTATGATTAATTATATTTGTAGCCTTGGAAATGGGCAATAATTCCTAAGAATCGTTTTTTAGTAAGGCATCATTCTTAGCCTTCATTGAATCTCTCTACACTTGACACTAACTAACTTCTTTATATGATAAAGGCTTTGAGTCAAGAAGAAGGGGTTCAAAAGTAGTTGAGAGAACTATTTTAGGCTTATGTATACCATGCTTTGACATCGTTATCATGAGACGATTCTTAACATTAGAAGAAACAAGTTGATCAACAATAAAAGGAACCAATGGTAAGGAATAAGGATTAAAACTATTAGAGTCAGCTTCATAAGAAGAATAAATGCGAGGAAGGACTAAAATAGATGGACTTGAAACATGATGTGATGAAGACAAATCTAGAGATGATGTAGAAGAAAAGGACAAAGACATATCAGATAAATAAAAAAGAGTAGAGATAGGTGTCACGATAGGTGACGTGACAAAAAGAAAGGGCAAGTTAGGAGATAATTAAGATAGAATAGACTGTGTGGTAGGCTCTAGGGTCATTGGATTAACCAACGACACTGGGATAGGTAAGAGATGACACAAGGTGTCCTTATACTCAGAATAGTGTTCAGTGGAACTCTTCTTAAGAAAAATGAAATTTATTTTCGTGAGACTACACAAGCTTACTAGTGGTTATCTTTCCAAATGACAAGTCAAGACATATATACCCTTTTATGTTGAGTTGTATATACTCAAAAAACACAAATAGTATACCAAAGCTCCAATTTGTGTTTATTAAAGGCTCAAAGACATGTAAATGCAAGACACTAAAAAGCCCTCAAAAAGCTAAAGTTGAGAGCTCTATTATAAAGAACTTTATAAGGTTTAAGGTCATTAAACATAGGTGTAGGAAATCTATTTGAAGATAAACAATAGTACTAAAAGAGTAAGACGAATACTTTATAGGTACAACAAATTATAATAAAAAGATTAAGATCATTTTCCATTACTCTTCCCAATCTACTTACCACTATTCCATTTTTCTAAGAGTATGAAGACATGTGAAAAGATATGTAATGCCCAACTTTCACCACTTAGAACCAAGAAAGAAAAATTCAACCTCACCATCAGATTGTACTACCTTCAATTTGTAATTGAATTTCCTATCAACCATATACTTGAACAAGTGCAAGGCTATCCTAGCTTAAATTTTTACAAAGAGGAAATAAATCAACATGTACTTACTATTATAATCCACCTCTAGTAAAAAAAATACTTGGCACTTATAATAAAAGTTATGGGAAAAGTCTATAAATAAACAAAAATAAAATTAAAATGATTCATTGATTTATGTGTATGAGTAACAAAAGGAAGGTTATGTGCTTTAGCCAATGGAAAATAATCATACTTATTTTCATTAGGGTATATAGAATGAAAAAATTCAACCTTCTGATCACGCTTAGAAAGCACAGAGTTAGAAGGTTTCCCTAACGTGTGTGTTAATCAACAACATTATGATCAAAACTAGTGAACAAAGAAGTAGCATTGGAAGATAATAAGTGAGAATAAAAACAAGAAAAAGATGAATTAATAGAGCCCTGAGAAGCACCTTCGACTTTGTTAAGTCCATTATCACACTAGCTTTCGAAGATAGTTTTCTCGTCTTTAGATCCTTTATATAAAAACAATTATGATATAATTCAGTAAGAACACCATTGTCAACACAAAGTTTATGAAAAAAAGAATATTTGAGGAAGCTTCATGAGCATAGAAAATTCTCTTTAAAAGTAATTGATGTGGAGATACATGTAAGGCACTAGAACCTACTTTAACAATAGGAATCTATGTGCCATTACCTATAGTCACACCACTAATTCCAATAAAGGGAACCATATGAGTCATATTTTCTTCATCTCTAGTAAGATGATGTGTGACTCTACAGTCAAGTAACTAATTCAAACCAAAAGTATAAGAAAAATTAGCAGTCAAGGCTGCACTAGAAATGGAACCAAAAAGTCCCAAAAGAATATCACAAAATTGAAAACACTAAACAACTATATGGCCAAGCTTTTTATAAATTTGACATTGTAGACGATTATAACCTCTACCATTATTAGATTTCTTGGACTTACTATTTCCTTTGAAACCACTAGAGGACTTATTATTTCCAAGATTTGGAGACATGTTCTGAGAACCAACACATTGAAGAAAACCATAAGGATTCTAGGATTTTGTGTTGCTATAAACACGATTGTTATATTTAGAAGAACATAATGGAGCCAAGCGAGCTTCATATACCTGAAGCACTTGCAATTATTCATGCCTAATATGGTTAACATTCACTTGTTCTTTTGTCAAATGAATGTTCTAAAGCTCAAAAAGAGAAGGATCCTCATGCCTTAAGTTCAAAGTGTGAAAAATAATACACGACAAATAATTTAAGAATAAAATTATTTTATTAAAATTAAAAATATAAATAAATATAAAGTTTAAATAATATATATAAATTAAATAAGAGATAAAAGATAATCGAGGCTTGTGTATCATATAGTATACTTAAGATAATTTTTTTGCTCATCGTGTGTGTTTGAGAACGACGAAAATTTATCTCCTAAGATATAACAATTAAATAATAATAACTTACATCATAGTTTATTATTCTAGGAACTTTAAAGTGTATGATCTCTATCGAAAGAACCTAACTCTAGATAGAAAATATACAACAAAATAATAATAATAATAATAATAATAATAAATAAATAATATATATTTTGTTTTCTACCTTTTTCCGTCTCTCTCTCTCTCTTTTCTTTTCTCTTTCCTTTTTTTCCTTTCTTGTCTCTTTCTTATTTTCCTTTTCATCTTTTCTTATTCTTCTTCTTCTTCTTCTTCTTCTTAGCATTCCTTTCTCTATTTTTTCTTCTCAATTTTTCTTCTATGTTCTTCTTCTCAGTTTTTCTTTTCTATTTATAGAATAATCAGACAGAAACAAAAGTTGAGAATTGATGCAGAGAAATAGCTAGAGAAGAAAAAGAGCAACAGAAGAAATTAAGTTAGAAACAAAAGCAAAAAAGGGCAGAGAGTAGAATAGAAAATTTCAAAAACGAAAAATTTAATTCATAAATAAATTTTCCATTTCTGATTTAAGATAGAAACATTTAGCAATTTAATTCAAAATATTTCAATAATCCTCCATATGAATAAAATTAATATATATTTTAAATCAAATTTTGACACGAAAATAGAGTTCAACATATCGAAACCTGCATAGGATAGGTAGGTGTTATCCTTTGAACCTTCCAATGTGAAAGTATATATACCTTACAGACTGACCAGTAGATGCGATGTCTTTGAAATGTTCAGTCATTTATGTAAGCGATGACATACTTCACACAAGAATATTTCCTGACACAATTCAGTTCTCACTGTTATGTTTGTTTTGACAATGAACATATGTCTGGTTTTATGAGAATCTCTAAAGAAATGATATATATACAATTCTCTTTCAAAGTGGCCCCATTCCTCCATCATATAGATGATCTCTTATTTTTAAAATTAATCCACAAAGAGTAACCCGCATAATCTACTCGGTATTCTCTTCATAAAAATCATTAAAAGCCTTAAATTATCTTGTATCTTACGGGTATCACTGTTTTCATCGTAAGAATGGACTTTAGGGTAAACCTCCCACAGTGATCTCACTAAGTCTTTACAATTAGGTTGTCTTTTTGAACCTAGATCTTGAGATCTCCAGTAAAATAGGTTGGGTTTCTTTTGCAAATCGTTATTCATTAATGGGCTTCAATATCATTCTTCTCGATGACTTATCAACTAACTCTTGATTTAACCCTTTAATTAAGGGATTAGCTATGTTATCCGTTGACTTTATATAGTCAATAGAGATAACCCCAGTTGAGAGTAATTGTCTAATGGTATTATATCTACGACGGATATGTTGAGACTTACCATTATACATATTGCTCTGTGCCCTACCAATAGCAAATTGACTATCACAATGAATGCATATTACAAGTACATGCTTCACCCACTTAGGAATATCCTTTATAAAATTACGTAGCCATTCAGCTTCTTCGCCACATTTATCCAAAGCGATGAACTCAGATTCCATCATAGATCTAGCAATGCACGCCTGTTTAAAGGACTTTCATGAAACAGCTACACCACTCAATATGAATACATATCCACTGGTAGACTTTGAGTCTTTCATATCAGATATCCAATTTTTATTATTGTATCCTTCTAATACAACTGGATATCTTGTGTAGTGTAGTCCATAGTTACGTGTATATCATAAGTATCTAAGTAGTCTTGTAATACCTTTCCAGTTATCAGATCCTAGAATACTAGTATATTTATTTAGTCTTCTTACAACGTAAGCTATGTCTGGTCTCGTACAAATCATCAAGTACATAAGACTCCCTATCACTCTAGAATATTCTAGCTCAGATACACTTTCACATTTATTCTTAGATAGGTGTAGATTTACATCTATTTGTGTTCTCACAATTCCAGAATCACCCTTGTTGAATTTCTCAAGTATTTTGTCAACATAATAACATTGATTGCCCCATGTCTTTCATATCAATTCTTGAATTCAACGTAGACTTAGCAGATTTGATCATTACTACCCATAATTAGCATGTCATCGATGTAAATACACAAGATAACATAACCATCTTCTTCGTCCTTAACATATACACATTTGTTACATTCGTTGACTTTAAAGCCATTTGTCCTCATAACATTATCAAATTTTTCATGACATTGTTTTGGTGCTTGTTTCAAGCCATATAAAAATTTCACCAATTTAGAGATCTTTCCTTCTTTCCCTAAGCATGGAAAACCCTTTGGTTGGTCCATGTAGATTTCTTCATCTAACTCTCCATTTAGAAAGGCTGCGTTTGCATCCATTTGATGTATTTCAAGATTATAAGAAATAATACACGAACAAACAATTTAAAAATAAAATTATTTTATTAAAATTAAAAATATATATAAATACAAAATTTAAATAATATATATAAATTAAATAAAAGAAAAAAATAATCAAGATCTCTGTATCACATAGTGTTCTTAAGATAATTTTTTCATTTACCGTAAGTATTTGAAAACGACGAAAATTTATCTTTCAAGATACAACGATTAAATAATAATAAACTTACATTATAGTTTATTATTTTACAAACTTTAAAGTGTATAATCTCTATCGAAAGAACCTAACTCTAGATAAAAAATATATAAAATAATAATAATAAATAAATATTTTTTTTCTACCACTTTCCCATCTCTCTCTCTTCTCTTTTTTCTCTTTCTTTTTTTCCTTTCTTCTTCTTCTTCTTCTTCTCAGCGTTTCTTCCTCTATTTTTTTTCTTTTACCCTTTTCTTGTCAATTTTTCTTCCGTGTTCTTCTTCTTAATTTTTCTTCCCTAATTATAGAAGAATCGTATAGAAAAAAATTTTGAGAATTGATACAGATAAATGGCTAGAGAAGAGGAAGAGCAACAAAAGAAATTAATTCAAAAACAGAAACAGAAAGGGCGGAGAGTAGAACGAAAAATTTCAAAAATAGACAATTTAATTCAAAAATAAATTTTCTATTTCTAATTTAAGACATAAACGTTTAACAATTTAATTCAAAATATTTCTATGTTATAAAAATACAAATATAAGACCCTAAACATGTCACGTTCAAAAATCATCTATGAAATAGCACAACAAGACTTGCAAAATTAAATCAGTAAGTTATAAAAAAATCTATTAACTTAAATTATAATAGCACAAAAAAATAGATTTTTGATGAAAAATTAATCACTAAAACAAACTATATATATTATTTTATATATTATTTTTTAGATTAAAATAAAAATAATTATTTATAACCCGATTCAATTACTTAAATATAGATATGAATATTTATTATAATTTTATTAGTTACTAAATAATATTTATCAATTTAATCTTGTATCAAAATTTTATGTATTTTGATTTAAAATATTATACGTAGTAAAATTTAATTTGACTTTGAAAGTTTTTTTTTTTTCCTTCATAACGATATAATCAATTGTTATGAGACTAAAACAAAAGATTTGCACAACTTTTGTATTCGTTAAGCTAAATTCATGTATTCATAGCGGCAAGTGTATGGTGTCCGATGTTTATATGAGAGTTTAAGTTTTGATAAATCCATTATGCATATTATTTTTTTATTATAAAATGTAACTTTAAAAATCTACTTTGCCAAATTTATAATAAAATAGTACTTTAACAATTTTAATTTATTAAATTTATATTATAAATTTAATTTTTATAAGTACTAAAAAGAAGAAAATAAATTGACGTTGACAATTACCAAACTACCAAAAAATCACTGTTTTTATATTAACTAGTTTTTAGACCAGTGTATCCGCACGGGTTAATGGGTTAGATTTAATAAATACGTTATAATATTAATTATTGAATATGAAATTATTTATTTTATAAAATAAAAAATAAGGTTTTGAATATATATTTTAAGTTATTTTATTATGATTAAAAAATTGTTGTTAAAATGTTTTATAAATTAGTTCGTAAAAATACTCTTAAAATAAATAATTAATTAATTTTTTTATAAATAAATTAACTATTTTGTAAACAATAAAATACAAATATAACATAAATATAAATAACTTTATTTAATAAATATGTTAAATATAACATAATAACATATAAACTTATTCAATTAATAGTTTACGATCTAAGAATTTAATTATACATAAATAATAGATATGATTTGATTTAATTTAATAAGTATTTTTTGTTTAAAAATAATTTATATTAACTTACAATTATTATTTTTAATTAATATGAGATATTATTTTATCTTGACATGAAAATTATTAATTTAATAAAAATATGATTTATTTATAAGTGAATTGATTGAAGACTCATTAAATGGATATGAATTACCACTCTTAATGTAATAAAAATAGTTATATTATATAAAATAACTATAAATAAAAAATATATTTATTATATAGACATTCAACAAAAAATATGATATGTTCATAAGTAAATTGATCAATCACTCATTAAATATGTAATCATTAACTATATGAATTGTCACACTTAATGTAATAAAAATAATTACATTATACAAAATAAATATTCATAAAAAATTTATTTATTATATGAACATTTTGATATTAGAGTAAAAATAACAAAAAAATAAAATAAAAAATATATTCATTATATGAATATTTTGATATATATTTGTATAAATAATTATAAAAAATAAAAAAAATAAAAAATGATATGTTCATAAGTAAATTGACTAAATACTCATTAAATATATAATCATTGACGGATTGTTATCCTTAATATATATAAAAATTATATTATATAAAATAATTATTTATAAAAAATATATTTATCATGTGAATATTTTTATATTTATTGGTATAAAAAATAAAAAAAATATAAAAAAATTGCTAGTTGTAATCAATATTCATTTATAAAAGATAAAGAATAGACTATAGGTTATCATTATTGTTGTTGTGCTTGGAACCCCAAAATCTACCGGAGAATTCGTCCAGCCCTTATTGTTCACCGATAGTTCATTATGAGTATAAAAAAATCCATCAATGAGCCCACTCTAACGGGCCTAGCTTTCATACTAATTGTTATATCCAGTTAATTATATAAACAATAAAATTATTTCCTTACTCTTCATAAATATTTACTATAAGACTTCACCACATATCCATTATTATAAAATATTATTTTGAGGCTTATTCATGAATCTATGAAAATAAAATTATTATGATATTTTTTTACTTAATATTTACTTATTTTATTCAATAAATAATATTTTTTTAATAAAAAAATATTAAAATATAAACTTGTTAGTGAAAAGAAACCGTCATGAACATAATTTTGATTATTTTTGGAGTTAAAAAGAAAAAAAAAATCAAAAGGGGATATAATTTTGGTGAATATTCAATAAAAAATTAACACTAAAATTCAAAAGATTGATTGTATTTCTTCTTTTACTTTTTTTATCATTTTTTTAATCTTTTTTTATGAAAAATATGAGTTTTATCAACATATTTATGTATAGTTAATTTATTGATCTAGGAATATTATGAACCCAATTTTCACCATGCGATGATCTAATATTTTACTATAATTATAATTATAATTTAATTATATTATTTAATCTAATTTTTATGTTATTAATTGTTTGACCAATAATTTATCTATATAGTCAATTAAATAAATTTGAGAGAATTATTTAATTGTTTGTCTTGATTAAATAACATGCATAATTTATAGGCATAAATGTATGAATCTTATGTATGTGATCTATTATTGATGAATTTAATGAGTAATATGTAATTTAATTGGCATGAGAGTGTGATTCAATTAATTACTGTATGGTATATAGTTTACTTGAGAGATGAATATATGCTAAGTTAGATTCAATTGATCATGTAATTTAATTGATAATTATATTGGGGGATTAAATATTCCTAAATATTTTCTCATATATCTTTCAGTTATCAAATTTGATTTAATTAATTATTGATATTTACTTTTAGTTATTTTAATTTTGCTTCCTTAAAATATAAAAACACAAAAAAAATGATTTTTATTTTTTTTAGTTTTAAAAATTAGTTTTTAATAAATTAATCTCCGTGACAACGAACTTTTTTTATCATTATATTACTTATTATGATATATATATTTACGTATTCATTACACACACAATTTGTGTGATAATCGTTTACGTTAGGTTTAAAAATAAGTTATGATGTAATAACCTCATGTGATAAATTAAAACTTATACAATTTCGTCCTAAGGTTCATGTTTTAAGATTTTTACACCTATAGCCAGGTGAGGTTATAACATTAAACAATTTATTCTATGATTTACTTACAAATCTTGTTTTCATTTTATTAATATTCAAAAATATAAATAATTAAAATAAAATGATAAATATTATAATATTATGAATACACATTATTAGAGTTTCTTCTTTTATTTTATTTTTTTGTTCTTTCTCATATCTCATCTTCATTTTTTATTGATATTATTATCATTAAATTTTGATAATTATTAAATTATAATTTTTCCTTTTAACATTTTTTTATATTTAAATATTTATATTTCTTTTTATTTATTTTATTTTTGAATATGAAGTTACATTTTCTTTACATACACAAACATTTTTGTACATCGTTACACACATGGCTTCAAATTAATATTTAAGGAATAAAACTATGATACCGTATAATTCACGTATAATTTAATTTATGTGTTCTATTATCACGTCTATCCTTATTTATTTATTAAATTAATAATTATTTTTATTTATTTTAATAAATTTTAAGGACTATGTCTATTATCTTGAGTCTTAGGCATTACGTCATCTAGAAAAAATATTTATGTATTTAAAATAGTCTTGTTGAACACTATGCATAATATTGCATATCAAACAACAGCATCATCATTATTTATAAACGTTTCATTTAATTTTTGTAAGAAAAAAGTTTTGTAATAATATTTGTACGATTCTAAAATTTTACTAAGGAAAATGTTTTATATCGGAAAGGAGATAAAACTCTAACTTATTTATCATATATCTATTAACTTTATATTTTAAGTTTGAGTCTTATATTTTAGCAATTAAATTACAAAAAATCAACATTTTTATAAATAACAAAATGCCACATCGATTAGATAAATAAAATAACTTAAAATGTTTAGTATTACTCTTTAAAAGGACTTTACACTTAATAAAAAAAATTAACATTAATGTCCGTGAGATCCATCATGTAAACTCAATACTCCTAATTAAAATTTATAATTAATATCACTAATATCTTTGAATGATCGAGTGCGTTAATTTTTTATCTAATAATATATTTTTATTTTTATAACTCTAATATCAAATTATAATTAATTATTTTAGAATAATAATTATTAATTCTTGTATATTATTATTTAAAGACAAATCTTTAAGTTTCTTATTTAAATATTGTTTTTATTTTATATTTTTCTTATGATTATTTTCATACTTGTGACTATTTTTTGTTTTCATTTTCTTATTTATTAGTTTTATAAATATTATAAATAAATATATAATCATTCAAGATTTTTAATTAATTTAGAATTATAATTATCATATCTTTATTTAATGAATCCACCATAATCTACCTATATGTTATTGTCTTCTTTTATTACACTTGATATGCCTTACCTTATTCAAACTTTAATATCATCATAATAGTGGCAAATTTTTTACAATTGTATATGATATAATGTCCAAATTAGACTTATTAGAGAATAAAGAAAGAGTAATCGTACTTCATTTTACTCAAAATATTAATAATTATTACAATTCTAAAATCCAACTAAAAACTTTGAAGAGATTCTTAACCAATCATAGTTTCTAAATACATAGTTACTAGATGAAAAAAACCAATCATAATTTCTAAGTACATAGTTATTAAATGAAAAAAAAAATTTAGAATAGAAACTTTTCTCTTGTAAAAGGTATGTCCAATTAATGAAAATAATGCTTCTTTTTATAGGACAACAAATCTCTATTTATAATAGTAAAAAATCACTATTTTACTCCTATTTTAATAATTCATCTAACTTTTTGATTTTAGCTTTTGAATTGAAGTATTTTATTTTCTTGGTATGACTTGCCAATCAAAAATGTGGATTCTATATCTTTATTTTTCTTTGTCTTTTTCTATTGACAGTTTTTTTAATAACATAGATAATGATGCATTTTCATCTTCTCAATTTCTAATGCAGTAAATGTATTTGTGATCCTTAGTGATTTTTTGGAGTAAAAAAAATATCTTTCTTGTTTTTGACAAATTTTCAAGTTATTACTATTAAAATTTACCTCAAATTTACTGATTTTCTCACCATTTTCTTTAGTGAGGGTCATATTGCTATGAGAAGTGATTATGATTTTATTAGTCGAATAATTTACTGATTTCAGAATAATTATCAAATTCTACGAGTTTATTATAAATTTGACCTAACATATATTCTCTTAGTATACAAAGTTCATTTGTATTGAATTCTTTTTCTAGAAACACCCTTGGTTTTGAAAATTCTTTATTAGTGTTATAAATATCTAATTTGATAAAATGATAGAGACTAACATAACCTTCTTCATTCCAATCTATAAATGAACTAAAAAATTTGAGCTAGGTAGGCTTGTCACCTACTTTGATCTTTTTCTTATAGTTTTTGATAACCTTATTGAAATTTTAAGTAAATAGTTTAATTTACTTAAATTAATTTTTAGATATATGTTCTCAATTAACCTGTATAGAAAGCTTTCTAAGCAAAAATTGGATCAGCTTCTTAAAGAATATTATATTTACTACCTGTAGAGAATTTTTTTCCTGTGGTATAAAATTTCATATCTTCGATATGTTCACGAGAATATTTTCTAACTAAGTTATAGAGACTTAACCATTTTGGTTTACTTAAATTCTCGTATTGGTCTTTTTCATCTTTAGTGATCAGTATATTCTTGGGAGATGTTTCCCTTAATAGTATTGATAATCATAATATTTTATTGTCTCTACGAGAGGCATTTTCCTAAATAATATTATTGATCGTACTATTTTTTCTAAGATATTCAACCTGGTTGGTGACGATGGTCGTTGTTGTAATACTACAGAGTAATTTTTAACTTTATCTTTTGGAGTTATTAGTTTTAGTACTCTATAGTTGGCATAATTTCTTTCAGTTTTTATTATATTAGTGAAAATTTTGTGAATTATTCCACTAAATTCTATAATATCTTTACTTGCTTAAGGCCATTTTTTGTAAATTCCTGATTTTAGACCATTATAGATCATATAAGTCTTTTTTTTCTCCTTCTTCAACCTAACTAAGCTTTTCATTTTTTTTCTTTTCAAAGATGTTACTATTTTTTGAACTATTAGATTTTTCATTCTCATTTTGAATTAGTTCTTCAAAAGTTTTACCTTTTTTAGAGCTTTAGAGTTTTTAGACTCTAATGGTCATTCTGAATTGTTAATTTTTTTTGTTTAATTTTTGTCTCAAAAAGAGATTTTTCTAAGTATAAAACCTCGAGTTGTTCCTAAAATTTTTTTATCTTCTTTTTCTTTATCTTGATCTTGATATCAAGATGTTCCTTGGATGTTCGACATAAGGGCATTTGCTAAACTATTCTTGTTTTTTTGAAAGATATTTGACATCAAAATTATAGTGGTTAAACCATTGTTGCCAATTTGTAACCTATGATTTCATTTTCTCTCGGTATATTATTTACACTCATTCTTAATTCTGTAAATTCCTTATGTATGTCTTATTATAATATATTATTATAATCATATTCTTTTATTTCTTTTAGGAGTTCTTTTTATGTTTTATTTATGTCTTATAAAAACTTGATGTTTGATTCTTGTACTATATTTAATTCTTTTACTAAAAGATTTAAAGCTTTATTGTTATTTTGTCTGTTGATATGTCTATTAGTCTTTCATCAAAATCTAATTCTATATTCTGTAAAACCAAATACAAGCAAGTTGGATCAAACTAGGCCAAATTGTTAATTACATATATATGTTTTAGTTAATTGAACTTCTTTTTATAAATCAAAAAAATATGTTTAATAATTAAAAATTATTAGCTCAAACGATATTATATGAAACACCAAAAATGAATAAAATAATATTACAACAATTAGTGTTTTGAACAAATGATAAATTAATATTGAATAAATAACTCACGCATATAATAAAATTCACGAAGATAATACACCACGGAGATAATATAACTCTTCACACATACCTGTTATGTTATAATAACTAGTTAATAAGCATTTGACCCATACCATGTGTGTCCATCATAGCATACTTACTATAATGGAGTGTGAAAGTACCTATTCTATTCTCGAATCTATTTTGATAGATTTGATCATAATACTTGAACTTCTCTCATAGAATATTATAAGAAGTCAAAGGAAAATTCTTAAAACGTGTTCATATTAATGATATTTTTTTATATTATCTTTTGCTTCTTTGAATTTGAAAAAAAATGTTAATGGAATTTTTTCATTTCCCTCTATTATTATTACATTAGTTATGTCATCTCAATCCTCCTCTATATATTGCTTTTTTGAGTTAAATTGAAGTATGTTTAAAAGTTAAAAGAATAAATTAATTAATTAACTAAAAGTTAAAACACATAATAAAGATGTACCATGTATAATAAGACACTTTTGTTTTAGTTATATAATAACTAACTCTCTCTTGGAAAATATATATTTATCAACACCAATTTATAAGTTATTAATATAATATAATAGTTACTAATATATCCTATTTTTAAGCAATAATCTACACATGAATTTTGAGATAATGATTTTATGTTTTATTTTTAAAGAAAATATATTTTTTGTAAGAATTGTAATATGATATAAAAGAAATGAGTTTTTCTTATTTTAAGTTTTTAACTTAAAGTATAAGTTATAACATGTTTTTTTTTAATTTTATTTTGGGTTAACGGGTTAGATCGAACTAATTTTGATTTTTTTAGATCATTTAAATTGATTTAAATTTTAAGATGTAGGTTCGATTTAGTAAATTGAACTATGATGCAAATTACTAGTCCTAATTTTATGTAAAATAATTATTATTTGATTTTGTTAACTTTAATTTTTAGTTTAAGAGATATTTATAATATTTTTAAAATTTTAACAGTACTTTTGACATTACTTCAAATTTTAAGAGAGCATAAAATTGATAAAATTAAAGTAGCAACAAGATCATTAAAAAAAAGAGCATCAGGGCGTGCCATAATACTCATTCTTTTCTTTTCCAATTTTCTTTTTTACTGCCAATCCTTTTTCTCTCTAGTCCTCACTAGGGGTGAGCAAAAAATCCGATCAATCCAAAAAATCCGATTAATCTGATCAAATCCGAAAAAAATGAATGGTTTCGATCCGAAGTCGGATCGGATTCGGATTGGATTTTATCAATCCGCTTGGATTCGGATTCGGATTCGGATTCGGATTGAAAATATTCAAATCCTAATAATCCAATCTGATCTGATACATTTATATATTATTTTAAAATAAGTATATAATAATTAATAAACCTAATTATCTAACCTAACTTATTAAACCTAGCCGTCAATCTCTTAAGAAACCTAATAATTTTTACAGCTTCATCTTTCTCTCTGCCCAGCTGCTTCCATCTTTCTCTCTGTCTTCATCCTAATATTTTTCCAACTGCTTCCATTTTTCTCAAGTTCTGCTGCTCTCTGTTCTGTTGCTCGTCGATCTGCTGTCACCGCTCTACTGTCGCACCTTTGTTGTCCCGATCATTTCGCACTGTTGCTTTCATTTCATTGCATTTTGCACTACCTTCTTTGCATTCTTCACTCTACTTGCTGCATTCTTCACTCTGTATTCTACACTCTGCATTCTGCATCATGCACTCTGCATTCTACACTCTGCACTATGCTTGTTGCATTCTGCACTATGCTTGCTGCATTCTGCACTCTGCATTCTGCTTGCTGCATTCTGCATTCTGCATTCTGATATTTAATTTTTTAGAGTTAAATTATGTAATTGATGTTCAATTTTTTCTTTTTGATTATTTTTGTTGAATTATTTTAATCATGTTGTCTACTTTTTAATTTGTATGAAAAATATTTTTATTTTAGTTTTTTTTTATTTTATGTAATTTTTCATTTTATATGTTGAAATTATATCAAATTTGGATTTGTTCGGATTAACATTTATAGCGGTTCAGATTATATTGATATTTCATAATTTGCTTATTTATGTAATTTTTTAAGAGATTTAAATTAAAATTTTGACCCTATTCGATCGGATTGGAATTTAAAGCGGATTTAGATTGAATAATTTTCGAATTGACTTAAAATTGGCGGATTCGGATTGACATGTACAACGGATTGGATTCGGATTGGCATTTAAGGTGGATTCGGATTGAATAATTTTTTGATTGAATAATTTTCGGATCGGATCGGATCGGATCGGATCGGATCGGATTCGAATTGACTTAAAATTAGCGGTTTCGGATTTGTTCGAATTGGCATGTACAACGGATCGGATTCGGATTGAATAATTTATAATTTGCTTCGGATCGGATCGGATCGGATTCAGATTGACCTAAAACTTACGGTTTCGAACCGATACTCACCCCTAGTCCTCACAAATAGCGACATCAATAGCGCACGATAGGGTGGGACTGATAGTAGTAGGGCGAGAAATTTAGTCTCATCTGGTGTTAAACGAGTTTGTAACTCTAATTAAAATTATTTAAATTTGATTTATTAAATTTATTAGTTAAAAAATTTAGTTCACTTAACTCAAATTTAAATAAGTAACTCACGCGTAAAAAAATCAATTAACTTAATTCACAAACTTAAATGAATAACTTATTGATTTATTTAACAATTTTTTAGATAAATATAATTTTTTTATCGAATATTTTATTTGGCTTTACCATTTAAATTAATTATATTTTCAATAATTGAAATACCCATTAATATTAAATATATATTTATTGTATAATTAAATTTAAATAATTAAAATTTAGAATATAAATTATAATTATAATTAAATTTTTTATTTTATTCGTTTAATAATCATTATAATAATTGTGTCTCATGTATCATAACGTTGAAAATAATAAATATTAGCTGATTGTTCCATGAAATATTATTTTTTATCAAAATTTTATTTAATTCTAAAATCTTGCAAGTATATAATATATTTTAATAAATTTCATAAGAAAATATACATCGAAAAATAGGCAGCACAGGGATGATAATTACCGATCCCACCCAATTTCTGACGAAATTATTCCCACTGATGACAAAATGTGGGTTTCTCCACGGATATTGGTTCCTACTTGCGAAGGGGCAAAATAGAATGAAAACGTAGGACGAAAAATTACCTTCAGTCTTTAAACTTTGTTAAAGTTTATATTTAGCTAATTAATTTTTTTTTCAAACATTTATTTCTTAATTTTTTTTAATTTCTACGTTTAAGTGTTAAATTTTTATTTTATTCCTTAAATTAAAAATACTTAATTGATAATTGTTTATATATAAAAATAAAAACTTAAAACTTAAGCGTAAAAATTAAACAATACTATAAAAAAATAAGAGAGAATTAAAAAACTTAAAAAAAAAATTGTTTCGGTTCCAGTATGTGTAAGCAATGCAAAATGTTTTATTATTATGGTAATTACTTTGTGAAAATTAGTTTGAAGATACGATAGATATAATTCTAAAGTATTTTAAAATTTGTGTGAGTGAGTGCAACACTTGCTACAATTCAAGAAGGTAGTAGAAGAAGAAGATGAAATGATGATGATTTAAAAAAAAAAATAATGAAGTGATGATGATGCTTAACTAAAACTTGCAATACTAGTAGAGATTACTAAATATATTATTCATTGTATATGGTAACTATTGGAGTTCATAATTCTTTTTTCATAGAATATGCATGCATGCAAAACTATGAATGTGTTTATTTATTGTAGGTTTTATTTTTTAAACAATAAATTAACTTTTTAAACATATTTTGTTTGTTTTTTTATTATTGTCTATAAGTATAAAATGTACAAGGTTAGACATAAAAACAACCAAAATTTAGTTATGAGACTTAAATTTTTTGAGTAGACTAAATTTTAAAACTTACTCTAAATTTTAAGTCAATTTTAAATTTGGAATATGTTTAAGAGTTAAATCTATTTAAAATTTTAAGTAAATTTTAATGTTTAATCAATTGAAAAATTTGAATTACCTTATTTAAAAATGATTAAAAATATAATTGAAACTAGTAAAAACCAACTCAAAAACTCCCCGTTATAATAATGTTACTAATCAATAATTATATATATATATATATATATATATATTTATTAGAAAAATGAATTATTGTTATACTAAATAACCTTTTAAAATTAGATAAAAACCTCCATAAATCTATAATAATAAATAAAAATTACATATCATAAATATAACTTATATACTACATTCATTCATTATGATTATATGTAGTACAAGTGATTAAACGTATTTAATCACATGTATTAAAAGCGATTATATTTTTCTATTAAAATATTATTACTTTTATGTTAAGTGATTAAACGTGAATAAAACATGAATATTTAATAATGATAAAGTTATAATTAATATGAAAAAATTCACAAAATATTTATTTTCATATTTATTAATTACCATACATTTTATTTTAATATTTTATTAATTTTAAATTTTTATTAAAATAAAAAATAAATTTTTGTTTGAAATTTATTATTTTCTATTTTTCTTAAACTATTTTATATTAAATTTTACTTTTATTCATGTTAAAGAATCGTATTTTAATCGCGTTTTAATTAGTTAACTAAAAATGATAATATTTTAAATAAAAAAATCATTAAAATAATATAATTTATCTTCAATCGATTATTTTTACGAAATTAAGAAACTAAATGATAACATTTTAAATTTAAGGGACTATCCAAAATAAATAACCTAATTTAAGATAATTCTATGAAACTTCATATCTATATTGTGATGTTTCATCTTTTTTATAACAAAGCCATGATAAGTTCAAAGGTTTCCATAATGGTCTAAGTTTAAAAATGTTCATTATAAAGTACGTGGAGGAATTGAGTGGGGTGGGCATGATGGTTTTATTAGTTTTGGATATATTCAGTTAATAATCATAAATTATAAATCAGTAGTAATTTTTTATAATTGAATCAAATTTTTTATTTTTTAATATTTATTTAAAAATATATTTAGTTTTTTAAAAAATAAATGTTAAAATATTTGTTACTCTATTATATTATTTAAAATATTAGATATTAGTTTTTATTTCTTGGCTATTTAGCACGTGTTTATAAGTAAAATAAAAATATATAAAAATAATAATAAATAAAATTCCATTAAATTATTTCAAGTACTATGTGTTTTATTATTAAAAGTGTATTTTATATAATTATATGTATATAAATAATTAATGTTAATATATGTTTGATTTCAGTTAATCACAGTTTTAATATTATAATAATCATCACCGTCCCACGTCTCATCGATTACGGTTATTTTTTAAAAAAATTATCAATTTTTTACATATAATTACAATTTTAATTATCTACAAATAAAATATTCATCACTAATTGTATGAAAATTACATGAATATTAAGAAAATTTAGGTTAATAAGAGAACATATATGATGGATAGAGAGGCACATGGCTTCTTGACTTTTAGAATTTTTTTTATATATATAGATGTATTTTAATTATAAATAAAATTATATAAATTTCTTTTAATAGAAAAATATTTAAAAAATAACATTATTAAAATTTATAATTATAAAAATAATATTTTTTTATGTTCACCTCAAATATTTCTATAATTAAAAAAATCTAACATATTATTTCACATCGAATATCATCTAATTAAACGTCGTTTAAATTGAACTATAACTATTTAGATTCGTTTAATATTGAACATTATTCGATTAGATTATATTTAATACTATTAAGATGATATATTTTTTATTATAAATTTTAATTGTGTTATTTTTTTATAATTTTTAAAAACTATTTACTTTGAACTTCTTATATATCACAAGTCACTTTGATTCTCTAGTAGAATAGTAGATACTAGCTAGTTTATCTTTTCCCAAATCTCCATTCACGTGATAAACAAGTTGTTGTAATTTTTAGACTAATAATAAATATCTATATGTATCTGTATGTATGTATTAAATAAAAAAAGAAGAAGTAAAAGTCTCTAACCAACTAATACTTAGAATTATAGCTCTAGTTTTGTCTTACATTCAATATTTTTTATCTTTCTTTTATTTTGGTATGATTAATATAATATTATAATTGAGGGGAATATATTAGATGTAAATTTTGTTTAACTACTTAATTACATGATATATCAAAATTAGTCACGTTGTTGTATGTGTTTACAATCCATGTGTAAGAATATGCTCAACTATACAAATTGTTTTTAAATTTTTACATATTCTACCCTTTTGATAACATTATTTTTTTCATAATTTAGTTCATATATTTTTTAATTTTCACATTTTATTTCCTTAAAATTTACTCCTTTTAATTTTTAACCCATTCAATTGTCTTAATGTAAAAAATATTTGCATCACAAACAATCCTCAAATCACATCTTAAAATAATAATACTTTTAAAAATATATACTATTTTTAATTTTTATATTTTAATTTCCTTGCTTTTTAGAAGTTTTGAAATTTAATTTCAAGTTGCATTTAGTATATTTGAAAGTAAATTAATAAAATAGTAAGAAAAGAGTAATGAACAAATTAAAGCTTGAAAAGTAAAGAATAAATGTGAAATTCTTAAAGAAAAATAATAAAAAACTATATTTAGTGTGAGTTGTGATATTATCACAATTGAGAATGAAAAAAATTAAACTTATTATTTTAATTAATAATAATATATCGTATTAATTATAATTATAATATAAATTATAGCATAAAAAATTAGTTAAAATAATAATAATACAAAAATAGGAAACATACTTACATACGGTCGTATCATATATAAACTTTTATTTTTTTTGTTTTTAATTTTTGACTTCCAAAATTTAAATTATTGAATTGAGAGAATAAAAGAACACACACCATACTTACATCCATGAGAAGACTTATGAAAATCATGGTAAGGGAAAATCCTAAGCCTCTCTTTTTCATCAACAAAACCTGGATTTGTGTTAATCTCTGAAAATAATCCCTTAAACCAAGTTGCTCCAAAATTGTCTCAAATATATCCTGTAGAAATTGAGAATTTTATCAAAACAATATTAATCATCAAATAAGCATTTTCCATAAAATTAATTAAAATTAAAAAAAATCAAGTAATCAAGTTTAAGAACGATGCTTACCATAAGAGAGTTCCAAGGCATAAATGGTCTACGACCCAATTATCACTGTCGCAGTCAATAATGGTCTTGTCGAAATAAAAAACGACAACAACTCCAGCCATTTTTGCCCAAACAAATATTTTCAGAGGAAAAAAATAAATCAATGTTTTATAGTTCTGACCCTTATAGTTAATATATATATATATATTAATTATAATAAAAGTATATGAATTTCTTTTAATAAAAAAATAACATTATTAAAACTTATAACTATAAAAACAATATTATTTTATATTTATCTCAAATATTTCTATAATTAAAAAAAATATAACATATTATTTCATATCTAACATTATCCAATTAAATGTTATTCAAATTGAATTAAAATTATTTAAATTTGATTAATATTGAACTTCGTTCAATTAAATAATATTTTTATTATTATAAATTTTAAATGTATTATTTTTTTATAATTTTTTTAAAAAAATTGGCATCTTTGAACTTTGAACTTCTTATATCTCACAAGTCATTTTGATTCTCTAGTAGAATAGTAGATGCTAGCTGGTACTTGCCCAGATATTATCTTTGCCCAAATCTCCATTCACAATTACCGTATGATAAACAAATACTTGTCATCACTCTTGTTTGGTCTATAATTATGGTAATTAGATAATAAATACATACTTATATAATAAATACATAATTGAATAATAAATTAAATATAATTATGGTAACCAATGACAAAAAATAAAAAATAAAATTAACACATAATAACAACTGTTTATAGAATTCAAGCTGCTTCTAAATGCAAAAATCTATGTATTTATAGAGGTATATATGGAGTATTGTTTCAGAAGAATCAAAACATAATCTGAATGCAACTTTTTGTTTTTCTTCTTTTCCAGCTCTGTCAAGACTTTTGCAATAATGCTTTTTAATTTGTCAACAAAATGATATATACTGCAAGTTTTTTTAGAATATATAAGCTATTAAGTCAAGAAAATTCATATGGTCCCATTAAATTATAAATTTGAACTTTGATGCTTTAGTATTATATTACTAATTATGCATAGAAAAATAAAATAATATTAGGATTTTTTTGTTATTTGAAATGATAAGTACTTATTTTGAACGTAGAATGTGTAGATTAGAGATTGAATTTTGTACGTTTGGTTAATAATTCACAAACTAATTAATAATATCGAAACATGTGCATGATAGTAGGATTTAGTAAATTAAGTGTATGTTCTTTTCCTTTTGTTTATTTATTAATTTATTAATTTATTTGTTATTATTATTTACAAATTAAAGTCATAAATTATGGGTGGAGTCAATAGGAATTGGGCCGGTCCTTTAATTCTACTTATTTTAAAGTCACTCCGCTGGACAACATGCACAAGTCAAGCCGAAAGATCTAATCAATCTAATCGGCACTCTTGTAAATATCAACTTTACAAAAATAATTTAATTTAATTTAACAAAAATATATAAAAAAATTCAAAATTAATCATGATAAATTTACAAAATTATTAAAATTAGTAAAGAAAATATATTTATCATATTTTTTTAAACATGTAAGTTATTTTATCCAATATAAATATACATTTAACGAAATACATTTTAACCTTTTATTTATTAGATGAGTCATCACACGTTCACTATTATTGTAAAAAGTGTAATAAAAGTTTATTTTGAAGAGAGTAAAAAGTGTACGAGCTTGGTATCAATACTTTTAAGTTTTTATTTTTCAAAACTTTTTCATTTATTTATTTTCTTAACACTTTGTAGAAAATATAGGATTTTATTTTCCCATTGTTTGAACACCTCGTACCCTATGACACTTATACTCACCCTTTCTTACAAAGACAATGATGAAAGATAGATTGATTGATGAACATGATCATACTTGGTCATCGTGGGGTAGAGCATGCATGGACTAAGATGGGTCAATTTAGGTGGTCATCGAGAAGACAACCATGGTCCGATTAACGATGGCGTGTCCGACTATGATGTATTTGGCCATGGTTCGATCAGACATGATGTGTCTATCCTTGGCCTATACAACCATGGTATGGGTAGCTTGGACCCATTCATTGAAAATTGGGTATGGGTGAGCTGGGGATAGTCTCGAGAAATTCTAGCGACAGGGTTTTGTCCCTAGGGTCATTCAGATGCTCATTTGGCATGAATTGACTCTTCCAATGATGGGAAATTAGATTTCATTCAAGTTGGTATTCTTAAGTATCAATTGGGTCTCGACGAGGAAGATCTAATTTCTTTCTTCTATGAATATGGTTCATTTTTGGAGGACAGATCATTTCTTGGATAGACTTAAGGATATCTTTAGGATACCAAAGTCCATAGGGATAATGCCTTAAGTTTAGTGAAAGAATTGAAGTAATCTCATTTTGGATAGGGTTTCTCTATCTACAAATCATTTGTTTGCCAAGTTAAGACTTCCCTTTTTGCCCATAGTATGGAAAAGACTCTTCAATCATAATCAAATCCTTATATGTAGGTACATATTTAGATTTAAACTTGATTGTACTATATTAACATTCGATCATACAAACAAGATAATATAATATGGTAAACCCATATAGGATTCATACATATGTGATAACATCCACAAGTTTCTTAAGGAAAACACTTGGCAACAAGTCATTAATTAATAAAAGCAAATTAAAAGTTTACAAGTTAAGATAGTATATGTTAATACATTTACCGGTTGGAACACTACGCTTAATTGTGCTTAAGTTGTCTCATTTATTGTCTCTACAACAAATGCAATTTTCTAGAGCCCTACCACCAAGTGATGTAGTTCAATCACAAATGGTTAAATATGTGATACAACTTAAGTTAAGAACAATCTCATAAACATGCACTTAAATGTAAATTATGTCTTGATGTTAACAAGATTTTAATTAATCTATCCAAAAAAAGCTTATCAAATATCAAAAATACAAAACCATACACAATATATTATTGATACGGAAGTTAGAAAATAATTTTCACAAAATATTTGAGTTTACAAATTGACATAGTTTTATCATGTTTTCTAATTAATTCAAACATTACAAATATGAGGTATTTATAAATATAAAAAACCTTCAGTTGTCACGAACCTCGCCTACTACCTCAATAAGGTTAAGAGTTGTTATGGCAAGAATAATGGTTGCAATTTCTCTCCGATCTCCTCACCGACTATCTTGGCGAACACCTCAACGAGTTCCAAAAAGTAATCATTTTGTTTAAAATTTTGCCAAGTAATTTTCCACAAATATTCTTAAACATAAAAAAAAACCCAATGTACAAATACAACCTAAACATATCAAATACGTGCTCCCAATCCTTGATAGTATGTATATCATGCGTACATATAAATTGTAAATATTATGTGAGTGTATGCAATACCAAATCGATAGTAATTGATTTTATATAGAGAATGATAATACATTAAGTAAAATAATACAAACTACGTGTTTAACTGAAGGGGATACCAACACAAAATAACATGAAATTTAAATCTAAACCATATAAATATTATTGTTATTTTTCTACTTTTATATAATAATTTTATTAAATAAAGATTAAAATATCTCATAGTGTTATGTTCATATTAATATTGTTTTTCAATCGTGCCTACTTAATACCCAACTATTTCTAACCTTGAACAAATAAATGAAACCAAAGCTCCAAGGTGTAGAAACCACCTACCTTCTTCCTCCTTCATAGAATGCAATTCGTTGTGTTTTCTTCATCTAAGGTCTCATTGTAAAATAGTTATTTACATCTTAAACTTATCAATTATTAAAATATAAAATTTAATATCATGATTATTTAATTTTTAAAATAATCATTAAAAAAATAAATGTTAATAAAAAAACCACTAATGTAGAAAAACCAATTTACTCAACCCAACTCAAATGTGTTGGTTTTGATTAGTTTTGTAGTTTTTTTTATTAGATAGAACTAATTTAATGTAAGCACCTTTCAAGCTTAACGGTTTTAGATGATTTCTTTATATACATTTTCTCTCTTATCTTTTCTTTTTAATAAAAAGAAAGAAAGAAAGATATTTAAGTCTATTTTTATTAAATAAACGAAATATTATACGAATAAAATTGAACTTGAGTCCACGATTATAAGGGTTTAAAATCATAACATTTGTACCACAAGTTAATCTCAAAAGCAAAAAACATCACTAGTTAGCGTACAACCTAGTAATAAAAAAATTATTTTCCATATATAACCTTCACAACTAAATGAAATCCATAGCAGATGAAACTTATTTCACAAATGCTTCTGGAATCTTGAAAGAAATCTTATTAATGCTTAAGATTCTTACAAATTTTATTATTATTTATTTTTACACTAAATTTTATTACTTAATCAATTATATCTTATAATTATTATATAATAGTGAGTTTACATTTTTATGTAAAAAAATAATTGCATTTTTACATAAAAATGATTATATTAATACCAAAAATAACTTTTCAAAAATTAATTGATGAGATATATACTAACTATTAATGTATTACTTTCCTTATGTTTTATCATGTTAAGTTAATTTTTATTTATTTATTTATTTTAAATTATATTTTAGTATTAAAAAAGTTAATTGATAATATGTAATAATTTTATTTTAATGAGTGAATTAAAAAAATCAATTTTTTTTAAAATAATTAATTCTATATCGGAGTGTGAATGAAGTTAATAATTACAGTTTAATGTATAAATAGCTTTGAAATTTAAAGGTAAAACAAAAATACTCATAAATATTATAATAATTATTTATTATTAAAAAATAAAAATAAAAAAGCAAAAGAATTCTAAATTTTAAAAAAGTGGATTTGGATTTTGATAGATAAATGACTATCCTAATACAAAAATGACATTTAAAACTAATTAACGAGATATAATTTAATTATCTATCTATTTTCTCATAAAATGTAATTCAATTATATATTTACTAAACATAATGTAATCTTTTGACGTACTCTAAACTTTTGACTTTCTATTGTATAAAATATAGTTTATTTTTTATACTTTTAATTAATTATTAATTAATTGAATAATTTATGTTGTTATTTAACAAGATTTTTGACATATTATTTCTCTTTGGCCTTTTTTATTTTTCTTTTATAATTTAATGAGATTTTTATCATAAAAAATGCCTTATATTTGTGTTCTTAATTATTTCTATTTTTTAAATATAAAATAATTTTATAACTTAATATAAAAAAATATAATTAATAACTCAACGTTCAAAATTCTTAATTATCATGATTAAAAGAGTAATGAAATTCAAAAAAAATTATAACTTAATAAAAAAGAATGTAATTAGTGAAATAGTGTATGAAATGTGTGTTAGTGAAGAGTGATCTTGTAAGAATCTTTAAAATTCTACATAAAAAGAATTATTAGAAGAATTATCTTAATATATAAACCAATTAAGTTTATCAAGAATTATTAAACTACATTTGCAAGCAATTTCTAAGTTCATATTGTTACTAAAAGGCTAAACTACACATTTAAAATTACATCTCCAAACTATCTTAATCTCTAATATTAGGGTCTATTTTACAAGGTACTCGTACCAACGTACTGATCCTTTTATAATATTTTTGGGACTGTCAACATTTAAGTTACAAAATCTTTTTAAATTTTATTAATTTTATATTGTTTTTTTAAACTAAAAAGATTTATTGTTTCAGGCCTCTAATTTTTTTTTATTTTTATTATTTTTAAGAATTTTTTTCTTTTATATAAAGTAAATAATATTTGTTATTACATGTATAATTTTATAATGCAAGGAACCTATACTAAATAAATAATAATAGGTAAGGTCATAAAAGTAAAGAATATTATAACACAATCTCTTTTTTATTATATTCTTTGTTTTTCCTCGTCATGAACGCATTCTCTAAAAGACTTATAAGCATAGATTAAATAACCCATTAAAAAATTATCCCCAAAATCACTCCCAATGTAGTTATTCTTGAAACCAGCCATTTCTTGAAAATCCAAATTAGGAAAATAAATTTTCATCCATAATTGCTATAATCAAAAGCATGCACCAGTTTTTTTTTTTTTTTTTGGAACAATAAGCATGCACAATTTTGCACATAATATTTGAAAGAAGATGATCCCAATTGTTTCAAAAATCAGCATAATTCAAATGGGAAAAAATAAAATCGGATCACAAATTTAAAAAGCTCGCTAATCATTATTCATTAAAGAGATAATTAGCAGAAAAACAAGAGTTCATTGGTTACTCTTTGATTTCATCCAACACCTCTCTTTCGGTTACTCTTTGTTGGTTACTGTTTTGTTCTTCTAAAATTGATCCCAATGTTGACCTAATTTTCAAATCTTCATCAATTTCTCCTTTGATTATGCATGTATGGATGATGTCTTCTTTCAAATCTATCGGTCAATAGTTTCCCTTTATCAACATTCTAACAATTGGATGTTTTTTGGACATGGATAATATGCTAAATTGGATGGATGGGTGCATTTTACGTATTTTGCATCAAGAAGGCTGATGAGTTTGAATTTGTGTCGAGGGAAGATCATTCATATCGTCCAGGTCTGGCAATTTCATATCTTATTAATGTTCATATTTTCAAGACTTGTAACAATCTACAATCAAGAGCCATATATGTGTTGCTTGCTTGCTATGCAAGTAGACACAAGAAACTACTTTATGTTTACTAACGTACCTGCAGAATATATAAGGTGTTTGAAAGAGGAAAATCTTCAATTATTTTTAATGATAAACAAAACTCTCAAAATTATAGTTGTTGTAGCTTATGGCCTAATTGTGTTTTAAAAAAGTTTGCTAGCTAGACAACTAGAGCTCAATCTACTAACGCTATTGTTTTGGATGTATTGGTGAAAGATATCATAGCAAAACAAGACTGTATATTTGAGCCATATAAGAGATTGTCATAGGATATTCATGGATGCAAGGTTTTTTATAGTCTTCGAATCAAGGTTGCATTTCTATCGTAGAGTAAAAATTAATTGTGTTAAGTCTCACATCGGTTAAGAGTTAGACAACAAAATTGTTTATAAGTCTAAACAATCTTCTAATTCAAAAATTGATTTTTAGATTTAGAATTAAGTCTAGGTTTTTAAGATGTATGAGAGTTAGACTCTTGACTTATTCACCTCATCAATGCTAAAGTGTATGGCGCCGTATTCAGGGTTAAGATTCACTCACCCCAACCGATACGAAGGGAAGATGTTAAATCTCACGTCGGTCAAAAATTTCTAAGAAATTGTATTTAAATTCTTAAAATTTCATAATACTATTCTTCTCTCTTTGTCTGCTTGCAGTGAATTAGACTATAACCATATAGAGTGTTAAATTTACTTGGAGTATTAACCTATGTGTATAGTTTTTTTATATAGTTTACATGGATGTTAAATAAAATGTATCTAAAATGTATCTGTACTTAGATATAAAGCAATAAAGGTTTTTTTTTTCCTGAAGAGAAAAAAAAAGAAAAGAAAAAAATACTGCCATAAGTTACACAAAAATTAGCAAATAAAAAGATTAAATTAAGAACTAAGTTGACATGTAAAAACTAGGTTGGTTTTAATTACTAGCTGAAACTAGATTAGGAATTAACATAGCTTTCAATAGTAAATTTTCATAGCAACCAAGCAAGCCATTAGGGAATTATTTAATCAGCACAAAAATTCCTTAACTCGATAGTCGACATAGTAAAAAAACCCAAATTCAAGAAAAATCTAAATTCATTTTTTGTTATCCACGAAAAACTACAAAAACCCATTTTGTAGAAAAGTTGCAACGTACACAATCAAAGCAATAGCAAATATGAAAAATTATTTCACAACGCATCAAGCATAGTATATGGCAGTAAAAAGGGTGTGAAGGAGATTATTAATGGATGAAAGATACTACTTGAAAAGATTGGTAGTGCTGAAAATCTTATAGGTGTTGATACAATTAATTCATGCACAAATATAAATATGTGATCATATATAAGTGATAAGAAAGTGATAAGAAGAATCGTAAAATAATTATATTACGTATATTAATATTATTTATTTTTAAGTTAGTAAGTTAATTGAAGTTAGTAAAAAGAAATTTTAATTTTATTTTGAAGAAAATAATGCAAAACAATAAAAGTGAATTATATAAAAATATTGAGAGATATGTTTACAATTTAATTAAACATGTTATGAATCAAAATTAATCTCTTAAATTCTAAATTATTTTTATAATTTAACACCATTTTTGAATTCTTAACTTTAATTTTAAAAGTTAAGGTTCATTTAAAAATTTTCACATTTTTTTAATGTGTAATTAATTTAAAATATCATCATAAATTCTAAACAATATAGAACTATCTCTTAATAGATTTAATTTTTTCATTAAATTAGTAACTAAAAATATGATAACTAAACTATACAAGATTATATCAATCATTTAATATTTAACTAGATATTCAACACTACTTATAACAATAACCATAATATACCATTTTAAATAATAATGTTAACGATTACATACTAATATTTTAAACTATATATGAATCTATTTATGTAATAAATTAGTTAACTATTTTAATTCATACATAGAGAGTTTTTATATTCGAATATAAAATTAAATAAATTAAAAATTAAGACTTTAAATTAAAATTATTATGATATTAAATTAATTAAACCGTAATCTAAATTGTTAAACAGGTAGATATTAAATTATCAAATCCAAAAAAATAATTAAATATTTCATAAAAAAAGAAATTAATAGATAAAAAAAAATTGATCTTATTGAATTATTGGAGTTAAAAGAATTAAAAAATATCAATTATCAATTTATTCTTAAATCTTCCTTCCAGGAACTTGTGATATTGTATCAAATCCGAAGTCTTTTTATTTTCTCTTAATTTTTTATACAATTCTGATGCGTCTGTGTTTTATGAAATATTGTTTGTGTATTTATACAGGAGAAATTAAGTTTTAGAAACCTTACTTTGCGCGGGAGAAGATGCTTCAATCAGCAAAATTTGGATTATTTTACTAAGTAGATCCATGTAATTTCTAATTTAATCCACCTTATTTAAAAAAATTAAAAAATTAAAAAAATTAATATTTTTCAATAAACATAAAATAAATAATTTTAACTTAATATTATTTATATATATATATAATAATACTAACGTGGTAACAATTATCAGCTGCGGTGACAATGATCAGCTTGGATTCGATTAATATCTGCAAGTTTGAAATATTTTTGACAGTATTTGATAATTCACTTTGTCAGGTGACTATTTTGTCAAGTTGGATATTATTGAAATTTGGTTCAAAAGTCTTTTCTTTCACATTGGTTATTTATAAGTGTAAATGCTGGTTGTAAATAGATATAACATCGTAATATCACCTAAATTTATTTTAATTTTTATATTTTTATTATTCATACACATTAAAGTTATTTTAAAAAATTATTTAAATTTATTTTTAGATAATAAATAATATAAATATAATATATATATATATAATATCACCTAAATTTATTTTAATTTTTATATTTTTATTATTCATACACATTAAAGTTATTTTAAAAAATTATTTAAATTTATTTTTAGATAATAAATAATATAAATATAATATATATATATATATAAGTTTATATATCGTTAATATTTGTATAAAATAGAATCCAACCCCTTCCATGTCAAATACACCTAACAATTTGGAAATTCGTTTTCTTTCGTTTTTACTCTAAATATTTGTGTGTATTTTAATTAAAGAATCCTAGGCAGTTATTACCAACCAAAAAAAAAAAATAATTTACGGGCAGTTGCAAAGTAGCCCAAATAATTACGAAAATTTGCAATTCTTTCTCACAAAGACACTTAAAAAATATAATTAAAATAACAATAATAATTAAATTAAATATAAAATAATAATATTATTATTATATTTTTAATTTGATAATTAATATTATAATATTTAATTTATTATTAAAATAGAATGAAAATATTTTATATTTCTTTAATAATGTCATTTAGTTGTTTGTTTGTGAGATAGAATATATTATTAAAAATTATTATTTTTTAAATAATTATTATTTAAAAGTATTATTTAATCTAAACAAATATTTTTAATAATTTTTTCTTGAATTGTATTTAAAAATAAAAATAAAATAATATATTTTTTACATAACGAGAAGTAAATTTAATAACTTTTCTTAAATAGAATAATGGAATAATAATTTTACATATTTTAGTAATTTTTTTCTTTGTATTTTATGTTTATGACGTAATTAAACATAGAAATATATAAAAATAATTTGGTTTTTTATATTCATTCTGATCAAATGTAACTTAAAAATGATTATTATTGCTATAAAATATAGTACTATTTTGTTTTTAATCTCGTAAAATTTAATTCTCTATATTTTTAAATTTATTTTTGTGTCCTTAGTATTTTCATTAATTATTATATTCCATTATCATAATGGGTTTGGGTTTTGCATTATTTTAAATGTAGGGTCAATATTGGACTACGTTTTCGTGTTACGATTATGTTGTGTGTACTTACTGTTAAGAAATTTCTCCTTAAGCACCGTCGTTATGATTAGGGTTGTTTATCGGATCGAAATCGTTGATTTTATACTTATTCGATTAAATCCGACCATCCGTTCGGATTGAAACATCCTAATCTGCAACCGATCTGATCACCTTTCACATCCGCTCAATCCGATCCGTAAACTATTCGGATGACATCTGATCAATCCGACCAATAAATTTAATTAACTCTATTTTTTGTATTTTAAAATAAATTTTTTAAAATTTCACATAAATCATAACATAAAATTATTTGATTTAAAAAAATATTAAAAAATCAAATAAATATATATAATTAATTTTGGTCGGATCAGATGAATCGTAGTGAAATCCGCCATTCGATTTGCACTTAACGGATGAAAAAAAATTTCATCTGATTCGACCATCGAATTGGATCAAATCGAATGAAAAATCAACGGATCGGATCGGATTGATCGAATGATCGAATTTTTTGCACACCCCTAGTTATGATCCTTCCAATCTTTATTGAATTTTTTTTGTAAGAGTGGTGATATTCACGTTATTTTGGCAAATAGGGTAAATAAAACAGTTATTAATAGATAATAGGTACATAATTTATAAAATTAAATAATTAATAATTTTAAATATTTTGCAATAATTTTATTCATATATTACGTGTAAAAGAACCATTAATTAGTATCTTTTTACTATCTATATTTTTATTGTTAAGTATCCTTGTCCCACATCGATTAGAAAACAAAGCAATAAAGTTACTTATAAGTTTGGACAACCCTTAACTTAATGAGATCTTATTAGGTTAAGTTAGGTTTGAGTTTTTAATATAGTATTAAAAATGGGCCTAGTCTCTATGTTTTTTGACCTAATTGGGTTCTACCATAGTCTCACTGTGACGTTAATATCCACCTTTGTCCGCCGTGTGGAGGGAAACTGTTAAGTATCCTTGTCAAACATCGACTAGGAACAAAACTCTTAGCTTAATGAGATCTTATTGGGTTAAGTTAGGTTTGAATTTCTAACACTTATTTTAGTAAATTTTTTGATTCGTATTCTAACAATTTCATATTAAATACTTCTACTAGGTTATTATATATATATATATTTTCTAAATTTAGCAATAATTTAGAAATATCGTTAATATTAAAATTGATTTAAATATATATTAATAAATTAAATATAAATATTTGATATAAAAATAAAAATATGGTACGGTAAATATACCAATTAAAAGGAGATCACATGGACATGTATATTTTAAAATAATTAAAGAAAGGACAAATTATGAAGTCAATTCGAGTAGCTATTGGTATATTTGTAAGTACTATTAGAGCCTACTGGCCGACAATCTTCCAAGAATTAATACTTGTAGGTATGAGTTCATAGGCATCATTCACAATGATTCTTGCCTTGGTGATGCTTAATTTATTATTGGTACTTAAAACATACATAAGCAAACAATGATACCTTTCTACATTATTAAAAGCTAACAAGTATCCTTAGAGACAAAACTACATTATTGAAAACAGAAGAAGAAGAAGATGATGAAGAAGAAGAAATTCTTACAGATCTACATATATAATACAACAACAATTATCAAATAAACAAATGTTTAATTAGCTTAATCATTAGTGGTGGAATGGGCTGGAGGTAAGCAATGTAATGGCCAATTGGGATACTAATTAAAATAAAAAAAAATAAAAAGTAGGAGAAGGATGATAGGGATTTGTAAATTTAATTAAATGAATATTTTAATTCTTTATTTTTTAATTTAAGTAATTTAATCTCATAATTTAAAAAAAATATGTATTTTAGTTACGTATCTTTAATACAAAGTATAGATTTTAATTTTATTTTTAAATTTTTATAGTGATAAAAATACATATTTATTAAAAAATTATAGTATTAAATTATTTAATTTAAAAATTAAAGAATTTTAAAGTTAATTTTATAAAATTACAATAGCTTTTGTGCCCTATTCCAAAAAACTAGGGTCCTATTTTCTTTGAACTTGAAAAATAGGATTAATTAACCTTTATATATATATAAAGGTTAATTAAGCATAACTGAGTAAACTTTAATAATCTAATCGGGAAGAATAACTTTGCTAATCCCAGTCGGTGCTTGTTCTTGATCACTCAAATCAATTATTTATTAAGTTTTAAAAAGTTATGATATTGAAAAATTTTAATTTATAATATTATAAGAATATTTTATTAATAATAATTTTATTTATAAATAATAAATTAAGATATAATTCATATTAAAAATAAAATAAATATTTATATATTCTTATTATGATAATATGATTGAAAAAAAAAGTAATGCACGCCACTTCAATTTATGCATTTGCTTCAAGTCCGACAATAGAACTCCGGGTGAAATATACTATTATTATTATTATTATTATTATTGATGATGATATAAAGTTATAAACCGTGGGCCGATTGTTGTGTTAATTAGGATTTTTTTTAATGATAAGTATTTATTTGCGTAAATTTTATATAATATATAAGTAATATAATATATTTAATTTTAAAATGTTAATTTAAAAAAAATTATATTAGTATTTGTTTTAATAAATATGTTAATGTTAATGTTTCCGTAGTTAATTTGACGTAATATTTTATATTTTAATATTTTTATTCTATTTAAATCATATTTTTTTATGTAAGTTCATGTAATTTATTATTTTTTTAAAGAATCTATTAAATTTGTTTTGGGTTCATAGATTAAAATTTTATTACCATCAAAATTTTATATATTAAACAAACTGAACAATCAAATACTAAAATATTAATCCAAAATAAATAAATCTCATATTATTTATAAAAAATATATATTAATATATTTTTTAATTAATATAAAATATTTTATTTTATAAAGTGAAATGTAAAAGTGATAATTTCAACATTAAAAGTTTGATTAAGGATGAGAAAGGAATTGATATTTTTAAGTATTCATATTTCATTAAAATTTTATTTATTGATATTATTTTAAAATGTTTTCTTTTAATGCTTATATTTTTATAAATTTTTTACTTTAATCCTTTTAAATAATAATAGACAAAATAAATATTATAGGGTTTTTTTTGGGTAGAAGTAAAATGAGTATTTCTTATGCTTCTTTCCATTACAACATTTTAACACCATGAGAACCTCTATAGCAGTCTCTCTAACGATATTACTAGTATTCCTCAACTCACCAACTTCTTTTCTATCCTTTCATCACCTCAAGATTGTTGTTTTTTCTCCTTTTTAGCTTAACTTTGTTTTGTTTCTCTTTTTTATTTTAATTTTTGATCATTTTTTTCTTGCCTTTACCTTTTTTTAAAAAAATATTATTATTATAATCAATTTTTTACCTTTATATAAGTCATGGAATTACGGGCTTCTAATTGTTCTTTTGATATTGATGATTTTGATCAAATAAGTGGGTAAATTAGAGGGTCTTGTGCAAGATGTGTCACTTGGTGTATAGTTTTTTTATATGAAAAAAAGGAAAAAAAGACACTACTAATGGGTTTTTTATATACATTTTAAGTGCTGATAAATTGGATGGAGCCAAATTATGATATAGGTGTAATGGTGATGAAATGATAGGAAAAGGAAAAAGAAAGGGTAAGAAATACTCAAAAGGCCCCAAAATACTTATTTTGTATGTTATTTGTAAAAAGTATTAAAACAATTTTTTTATAAAAACATGAGTATTAAATAGAAGTATTTTTCATATTATGAGTATTTAAAAGAGAATTATTTTAAAACATGGTCAATAATTAAATTTTTAAATGAAATAAAAATATTAAAAAAATAACAAACCCGATGACACAATCTTACAAAGATTTCAATTCTTTAGTCCTATTTATAATGTATTACTATTTGTAAATATATGAGTAAAATTGTTTAGAAGTGTAAATTTTTATTATCTAAAATATAAAAAAATTGTCTGTATATTAGATAAAACATATAATAATACTTTAAAAATTGTTTCACATTCCAAATAACAAATTCAAATCCAGAGCTTACAAAATTCGATTATGAGATTACAAATTTTAAATAAAAGTAAACTAATACATTTTATTCATTTAATTCTTTGATGAATTTCTTTTGAATAATTATGTATAGTTTTATCTCATACGGGTTTTTCTTCTTATTTGGAAAAATCCAAGTAAAACTCATATGTCTTAAAAGTCTATGGAGTAAGAAGGAAAAAAATGTCATTTTATTGCTTTATTAGTAAACTCATTTAGGATTTGTTGAGATTGTATTCTATAGAGGAAATAAGAGTTGCAGTAACAGAAAACTGAGCAGTTTTTTAGTTTTTCTCCTCTCCAACAAGTCTTTATCAAGTGTTATGATGGAAGGTCGTTTGTGGTTCGATTGAGCTGCAATTTTACAGGCAGGTTCGAGACTCAAGACTATTTAATTTGTACGGTGAAATTTAGATTTGGCTTACTGGTTTGGGATATTCTTAGCTGTGAATAGTGACTACGAAATTGGGTTAGATCTCTTCATTTTCTTGAAATAATTGTTAGTTTTCAAGAAGTTGTATTCTTGATGATGTTGTTAATTGTTTGCCTCTAGTTTTACCTAGAGAGAAACTTTGTACAATTATTTCTTAATAGTGGAAGTTTTGGAGAGGAGTGTCGTGGTTGTTTCCTTCCTATACCGGGAAGGTTTTCACGTAAATTGGTTGTGTTGATTTTGTGCATGTTTCATTTTGAGCTTTATTTAATTGTTTCCTAAAAGATTCACACAAAAGAAGAAGAATATGTTTAATTCCGTTGTTTATAACTTGATTAAGTTCGAATTGTTATTGTGATTCTCCTAACAAAGTGGTATCAGAGTTGTGGTTGTTATTGTTGAATTTCTTATGTTGAATAATGGAAGCAAATTTAAGTAAAATGATTACTTTGAATGGTTCTAATTATCACACTTAGAAAGGAAAAATGGAATATCTCCTTTATGTCAAATAATTTCATTTACCAGTGTTTGCCTCTAAGAAACCAGAAAAGTTGTCTGAAAAAGAATGAACTTTGTTACATCGACAAGTCTGTGGATATATAAGGCAATGGGTAGATGATAATGTTTTGAATCATATTAGTGGAGAAATACATGCACGGTCACTATGGAATAAACTTAAAGAGTTGTATGCTCAAAAACTAGAAAATAATAAAATGTTTCTCATAAAGTAGTTGATGAATTTAAGGTACCAAGATAGAATTCCGTTGACAGATCGCTTGAATATGTTCCAAGAAATAATCAATCAATTAGCTGGAATGAGTATCAAGTTTGATGATGAGATTTAGGGGTTGCGTTTATTGGGTACGTTGTTGGACTCTTGGGAAACATTTAGAATTTCATTAAGTAGCTCAGATCCAAATGGTGTAATCAACATAGATATGTCTAAGAGTAGTGTTTTGAATGAAGAAATGAGAAGACAATCACATGGGTCTTCTCAGCAATCAGAGATTTTGGTTACAGAAAGAAAAGGGAGGAGTAAAAGCAGAGGTTTCAAGAGCAAAGAAAAAGGAAGAAACAAGTCCAATAGGTTTCCTAATGTTGAATGTCATCACTGTGACATGAAAGGGCACATCAAGAAATATTGTAGACAGTTGAAGTGGGATACCAAGAAGAAAGACAAAGAGAAAGAAGGTGATGTTGGCAACGAAAATGATTGAGTTTCCATTGCTCGTTCAGAAGATTTTCTCGTTGTTTATAATGAAGATGTTGTCAATGTTGCATGTCACGAGATCAATTGGGTTATTGATAGTGAAGCCTCCATCCATGCTACGTATCGAAAGGACTTCTTTACATCCTATACAACATATGACTTTGGGACAGTGAAGTTGGGTAATGATGGCTTGGTTAAAGTCATTGGTATTGGAGATGTGTGTTTGGAGATGAATAATGGCACGAGGCTACTTCTTAGAGGGGTAAAACATATTCCTGAAATTCGTTTGAACTTGATCTCTGTAGGTAAACTTGATGATGAAGGATACTGCAATACCTTTAGTAATGGTTAATGGAAACTTACTAAAGGTGCTATGGTTGTTGCTCGTGGGAACAAGCATTCTAGTTTGTATATACTTTAGGCAAGACTCTTCAAATGCGTTATTAATGCTGTGACATATGAGCTCACATCAGAATTGTGGCATAAGAGACTTGCTCACATGAGTGAGAAAGGCTTGATAGTATTGACTAAAAATAATCTTCTTTCTGGAATGAATAATGTTTGTTTAAGAAGATGTACTCATTGTTTGGTAGGGAAGAAAAATAAAGTTTCTTTCAAGAGTTCCCTTCCTTTAAGAAAACAATACATATTTGATTTGGTACATTCATATGTGTGTGGTCATATAAAGACAAAAACTTTGGGTGGTGCCAGTTATTTTGTGACCTTCATAGATGATTGTTCAAGAAAGTTATAGGTGTACACTTTGAAAAGCAAAGATCAAGTATTAGACATGTTTAACAGTTTCAAGCCTTAGTGGAGAGACAAACTAGGAATAAATTACAGTGCATCAGAACAGAAATAAGAGAGAGTATTTAGGTCCTTTTGATGAGTATTGTAGGCATCAAGGCATTCAACATCAAAAGACACCTCCCAAGACTCCTCAGTTGAATGGGTTGACTGAGAGAATGAACAGGAAATTGGTTGAAAGAGTAAGATGTCTTCTTCATAGGCTCAATTGCCAAGATCTTTCTAGGGTAAGGCTTTGAATACAATTGTATATGTTCTTAATCTCACACCGTGTGTTCCTCTTCAGTTTGATATACCAAACAAATTTTGAACTGGCAAAGATGTTTCTTATGATCATCTTGGCGTTTTTGGTTGCAAGGCATTTGTGCATATAGCAAAAGATGAGAGATCTAAGCTCGATGTGAAAATACGACAATGTATCTTTGTTGGTTATGGTCTAGATGAATTTGGATACAGATTTTATGATCCATTTGAGAAGAAACTAGTAAGGAGTCGTGATGTTGTGTTTATAGAAGATTAAATTATACAAGATGTTGAGAAGATAGAAAAATGAGTCCATCAGTATAGCGATTATTTGATTGACCTAGATATGGTTCCTTTATCAGTACAGATGGAACAAAATGTTCAAGATGACCAACGGGGTTTAGATGATGTAGATATACAAACCGAAACAGATCACCAGACTACTAATCAGTTGCCAAAACCAGAAATTCCACCTAAGAAGTCTACTAGAGATCGACGTCCTTCCACACGATATGATACAGATGAGTATGTGTTATTGACAGATGAGGGAGAACCTCAATATTATGCAGAAGCGATGGAAGATGGAAACAAAGCATACTAGGTTGGTGCTATAGAAGATTAGATGCAATCATTATATGACAATCACACGTTTGAGCTAGTAAAGTTGCCTAAGGGTAAGCGAGCTTTGAAGAACAAGTGGGTATACAGGGTGAAGTAAGAAGAACATAATTCATAACCATGATACAATGCTAGATTGGTCATCAAGGGATTCAGTTAGAGAAAATGTATTGATTTTGATGATATTTTCTCTATTATTGTGAAGATGTCTTCCATACGTGTTGTTCTAGGTCTAGCAGCACGCTTGGATTTAGAAATTGAGCAAATGGATGTGAAAACTATCTTTCTTCATAGTGAGTTAGAGAAAGATATTTATATGGAGCAGCCAGAGGGTTTTGAGGTTAAAGGAAAAGAGGATTATGTATGTCGGTTAAAAAAAACCTTTACAAGTTGAAACAAGCATCTAGAAAATGGTATAAGAAGTTTGAGTCAGTTATGAGGGAGCATGGTTACAAGAAGACTACTTCTGATCATTGTATTTTTGTGCAGAAATTATCTAATGACGACTTTATCATTTTATTGCTCTATGTTGATTGTTGGTAGAAATTCTTCAAGGATTGATAATTTGAAGAAGTAGTTGAGTAAGTCCTTTGCCATGAAGAACTTGGGGCTAGCAAAAAAAAATCTTGGTATTCAAATTTGTTGAGACAAGAAAAGAAAGAAGTTATACATGTCACAAGAATGGTACATCAATAAGGTACTTGAAAGATTTCATATAGATAAAGCGAAAGTGGTTTCTTCTCCTTTATCTAACCACTTTAAGTTGAGGTCGAGTCAAGGCCTTTCAACAAATAAAGAAAAGGAAGATATGGAAAAGGTTCTATATGTCTCAATAGTAGAAAGCTTAATGTATGTAATGATATGTACAAGGCCAGACATAGCTCATGCAGTTAGAGTTGTTAGTCGTTTTCTTTCGAATCCAGAAAGAGAGCATTGGGATGCAGTAAATTGGATTATGGTATATTTTTTAGGTACTTCCAAATTAATACTTAGCTTTGGAAGTGGAAAACCAGTGTTAGTTGAATACACTGATTCAAATTTGGCAAGAGATGAAGATTCTCGTAAGTCTATTTTAGGTTATCTAATTACTTTCTCGGGTGAACCAGTTTCTTGACAATTAAGATTGCAAAAATGTGTTGCACTTTCTACAACAGAGGCATATTTTATTGTAGCAACGGAAGCCTATAAGGAATTGTTGTGGATGAAACAGTTCACGCGTTGAACCGACTTTAAATTTTAAGTCATTTCATTTAAAGTCAGTTTTTAATCGACTTTAATACCCCTTTTGTAGTAGTGGATATGTATTGTTCTATGATAATCACAGTTCTATTCACTTAGCGAAAAACTCGGAGTTTCACTCAAGATCAAAGCATATTGATGAGAGATATCATTGGATAAGGGATACTCTTAACAATAAATTGCTAAAACTTAAGAAAATTCATACTGATGAGAATGAATTTGACATGCTGACAAAAGCAGTGTCAAGAGAAAAAATTAAAGTTTGTTGTTCAATTGTCGGGATGGCGGATTCCTCCATCTAATCGAAAAAGGGGGAGATTTGTTGGGTTTTTTCCTCTTATTTGGAGGAATCCAAGTAAAGCCCATGGAGTAAAAATGGGAAAATATTTCATTTCATTACTTCATTAATAAACTCATTTAGGGTTTGTTGAGAGTGTATTATGTAGAGAAAACAAGAGTTGCAGCAGCAGAAAACTGAGCAGTTTTTCAATTTTTTTTCTCTTCAGTAAGTCTTCATCAAGTACTCCGATGGAAGGTCGTTTGTGGTTCGATTGAGCTAAAATTTTTTGTAGACAAGTTCACGACTCAAGGATCTTTAATATGTATAGTAGGATTTGTATTTCTATCACCAATTTGGTAAATTTTATAATATTTTAGTGCTTGGATTGAACCTAAGTTGGTATTGAATAACTATGTTATGAATTTTCATATTTCAAAACATAATGTAAATTTTTATTTTTTAATTCTTCTACCTTTTGTTTTCCATAAGATTTAATTATTTTATACGACAAAAGTAGATTGCACTCATAAGATTCAACATAGTGTCAATATATTCTTAAAGATGTAAATATTATAAAAAAAATAACTTTAAAATTTATAGCTATAAATATAATATTATTTATCTAATTTATATATTTTTATTATTAAAAAGATCTAATACATTATTTCATTTTTTTAAACTTAACAAATTTAACAAATTTCATTAACTTGGTTGAAATAATTTTAAAATTGAATAAATTATATAAACAAATAATTAATATGATTTTAAAATAAATAAAAATTATATTTTAAAATATGTATAAAACACATCATTAATAAAATAAATAAAGAAAATATAACTTTGTTAAATAAAAAACTAATAAAGAAAAAAATTAAAATTTTAAAAAATATTTTTATTACTATATATTAATACACATATTATAATATAATTCATCTAGGATATTAATATTTAGAAATAAAACATTTTAAGTTATAATCCTATATTTTCACTAACTGGGTAGCTCTTGAAAGCATTTTGTTTATATCAAATAAATATTTAATCATTTTGTTTTTATAATAAACATTTAAGTCTTTTCTTGAAAAACAAAATAAAACATGTTAGTAATTTTTTACATAATATAATATTATTTTATGTATAAAAATAAAAGTAATAAAGCATTTAATGGAAAAATATATAATTTTAAAATTTTTCTTACTTTATAATTTATACCATTCTCTTCTTTTCTTATTAAATTTTGAAGCCATATTTTCATTTATAAAACTAAAAATTTCAACTTTTTTAACTACATTCTTTCTAATTTTTTATAGTTTTTTTTTTCAATTATCTATATTCTTTTCATATTTAAAAAAGAAAAAGAACTACAATATACCAAACACTATACCAACTATTATTCCAAATAATTTGGTACTTATATGGTAGTTGTTATATTATAATTTATTTATTTTTTTAACTACGGAGAGAATATAGATTTGACAAAAAAATATATATGAAAAAATATAAAATTATAAACTAAACAAGGCTCATATTTTTAACTTTATAGGTTAAAAAAGGATTCAAAACAGATTCAGAAAAGGATGTAAGAGTATAGAGAAACAAAAAATTTAAAATGATAATTTTTTCTCAATTAGATATATTTTATTATTATGTTATAAATATTTTTATTAATAAAATAATATTATATTATTAAAAAAAGTAACTAACATATCTTATTTTTATTAAGAGTGTATTTTTTATGAAAGTAAAGTGATTAAAGTAATAAAATAATTCTTAAAATATTTATAATCCTTTTTATTAGAATAGTTATATATGTATCCATTATTGTGAAAGAATTAATTTATTGTTAATTAAGATAATTAGATACATATTTTTATTATATGAAAAAGACTTTTTGTTTTTATTACTCCAAGCGCATGGTAGGTGAGAATTGCTATCATCGGATGAATTCTACCAGCAACATTTTGTTTTTAAAGAAAAAACTATCATTTAAGTAATTAGTTTATATGTATTATTCTAGAATAGTATTAATTATATAGCATAATCTTTTTTACCTATATATTAAGATTTTTTTTATAATCACATATGATTATATGATAAAAATACCATCATTTAATATTTACATATAAAAAAATTAACATTACATAAACACTTCAAATAATACTCAAACTTGTACATTTATACCTATCCACTTAATTGCAATGCAAACTGAATTGAGCCAGTCAATATAGGTGCTACAAGCAACAAGTTGTCAGTGCTTTTTAAAAATCATTTTGATAATAAAATTAAAAATGTTACTAAATATGATATTTAATTAAGTTTTTTTCAAAGAAGGGTAGGCAATGTCAATAAAATTATGTTTATAGTTATTATAATAAGAATATATTTACTTAAAAAGTTAAGTTACAACGTTATCTCTTACAAATGAAACACTCATGTTCATTTTTTATGAACATTTTAATTTACTTATATTGAAAATATGATATAAAATAATACGTTTAGATTAAATAGCTATTTTAAAATTTATCTCTTATTTTTTTAATAATTTATCTTTGTAGTGTCATTTTTTTTTTCCAAAAATATGACTAAATTGTGAGTTTTTGACCTAAATAAATTTATATTTTGATAAATTAATAAATTATTTTTAACCCATAGCAGCTTAACCTAAAATTTATAGTTTTATATTAAATTACATAATAAAATATCAAAAAAACCCTCATTTCATAACTTGAATAAAATAAAAATAATGTCATATTCATCACATCTTCGACGATCCCAAAAGAGCTTTAACACCTATCATCAGTGATTCTATCAAAACTTCGTTATATGTAACGTGGTACATATAAAGATACAAATAGATGTAATATGGTACATCTTGTAGATCACATGAACTATAATAAATATAACATATTATATACAAATATACATATGAATGTAATAGATTATATCTTATGGGTCGTCGGAATTACAATAGATGTAATAAATTACATAAAATACATATATAAATGTAATATGTAATATGTAATTATGTCATAACTTTAATAAGTCGTCAAAGTTTCGGTAGATCGTTGAAGATATTGTGTGATCTAAATTTATTTTTATTTTATTGAATTTATATAACAAGAGTATTTTGAAGACAATATTCTCCTAAATTATTCAAAAAATAATTAGTGGACTCCGATGCTTCAACTACAATATCTAGTGGATCGTGGTGAATGTTTTTTTTTAACGTATAAGTAATTTATTAATATTTTTATTTAATTTTTATATTACTCAATTATTTATATAATTTATTTTAAACTATAAAAAAAATTTAAGTTCTAAGAAAAAATATGTACACTTTTTTTAACATGCATGATAAAATCATTTTTTATATATTATATAAACAAGCATATATTCACTGTATAGAAAAAAATAAAAATAAAACCATTTATGAAAAATATGATATAAAATTAAACCTAATATTTTCCATTTTATGGCAAAATTTCTGATGTGTGAAAAAGCTATATTCGTGGAAGAGTTTTAAAAATACGAAAAAATCATAAACCTTTGATGAATAGTGGAGGCATGATTACAACTCAAAGATACATGATACATCCACTCACTCTAGAATTTCTTATGTACAAAAATTGAAACAATTGAGTTCAATATTTTCAAAATTTCTTTCCCTTAATAAACAAAAAAAATAGTGTAATTATTGATTAAATTAAAAAATAAAGATAATATTTTTAAAATTTATAATTAACTTGTGTATTTTTATTATTAAAAAGAATACAATATATCATTTTATATTATTTAAATTGAATTACATTTATTAAAACTTGTTAAATATTAACTTTGATTAAATTAAACTCATTTAATATTAAATTTTATTTAAATTAAAATCATTCAATATTTTCCGTTTATTATTTATATTACAATGCTAGGATGGGTTTCAATATTTTCCGTATATTATTTATATTAGAGCTCGTTTTTTTGTTGTTGTTGTGTTTATTGTCGTCGTAGAGAAAATAGTAATTTGTTAATAATTTAGTTAACTATGCCGGTTTGAGGAAACTTCTTATTGGTTTATTCTAGCTTTAAAATTTGATATGAACTCTATTATTACTTAATATAATTGTATATTTAAAAAAAATGATTAATTTAAGATTAACTCTTTAAATTTATCAATATGTTTATCAATATGTTACTCCTAAATATTTATATTAGTCAAACCCAAAAAGTTATGATATCAAATAGATAAAATTAAATAAATAGAATATCAAGTTACTCAAAATAAAAAAGTTAGAGTATAAATTAATCAAATTAATTTTTGAAAATTAATTCGGTCAAGTTACAAACTATGTTACAAATTAGTCGAAATTTAATCTATTATTTATTACATTTTATTTTAAATATTTTATATAGGTTTTTTGGTCCTACTTATAATAAAGAAGACATATATATACCATATTTGTTTAGAAGAAAAAAAATTTTATTCTCTAAAAATAATGAAATTTTATAATTAATATTTTTTACAAAAATAAAAATAAAATACTACTTGTTTTATAAATTTTCATATATCATGAAACACATGAAAATTAATATTGTATTAATTTAATTTGCTATCTTTTTTTCTCCTAATTAACATATATATTTATACTAAAATTTAATCTATTATTTATTACATTTTATTTTAAATATTTTATATAGGTTTTTTGGTCCTACTTATAATAAAGAAGACATATATATACCATATTTTTTTAGAAGAAAAAAAATTTTATTCTCTAAAAATAATGAAATTTTATAATTAATATTTTTTACAAAAATAAAAATAAAATACTACTTGTTTTATAAATTTTCATATATCATGAAACACATGAAAATTAATATTGTATTAATTTAATTTGCTATCTTTTTTCTTCTAATTAACATATATATTTATACTAAATTTAAATTAATTAATTATTATAACTTAGATTATTTTTAAAATTAACGAAATATTTATCATAAAAATTATCATATTTTAATATTTAAGTGAAAAAAAATGATGGTTGTACCCTAACAAGGAATAAATATTAATTAACATAAGTGTTTAAAATTAATTTAATTCCATGTTACTTATTTTGGTATAAATTAAAAAAATTATTTTAATTAAAGTTACAAATTTTAATATAAAACTGTTAATTATAATGAAATTTATCGCAACAAGGAATTTTAATATTAAATTATATCGATATTGTTATAAATAAAATGATTTTCAGTTAAAATTATAAATAAAACAACAAATGCCACAAAATCATTACAAAACTGAGGGGATAAATTTATCAATTATTTTAAGTATAATATAATAACTAAATAAAAGTTATTCCCAGTTAAAAAAAATTATGAGTCCATACTATTTTAGGTAAAAAAAAAACACATTTACTGCATACATTAATACTTAATTTTAAAAAAATAAAATTACCAAAAGGAAACTTTCTTGAATTAGTTTATTAAATATTGGGACCTAAACGATCACCACACACAATAATCACACTTAAACAAAAAAAGAATTTTAAAATGAAGAAAAAGGATAAAATTGTCTTTATGCTATTAGTGGTTTCCTAAAAAAGCCAAAAGAAAAGCAACAAAGCATATGCTCCTGCGACGTTGCATGATCCCCCCCGCACTCACTGCGTCGGTGGATTATTCAATCTGTTCCCCCACCAATCTCCTAAAAGTATAAAACGTTATGTTAACGTCTTAGTCCATCTCTTACCTTTTTCCCAATTTACATTTTTAACCTTATCCTCCCAAATTTTCCTTAATTAACAATATGTTTTTCTTTTTTTTTAATATAAGTTTTCAAGTTTTATTTACACTATTATACATGTACAGAAATTATTCATAATTTTTATTAAAAGGGATAATTTTAAATATTTGTTAATTTTCACAAAATTACAATTTCTTTTGAAATTTCACAAACTCTTAATTTGATCATCTTTTTAACAAGGAAAAAAAAACCCAAAACTTAAATTTTTGAATCAAATTTATAAATAAAATATTCATGTAACTTGTATCAAATGTGTATTATTATTTTTATTTGTAAAAGTACCTACAAGTTAAAAAAGTATTTATATAATTTATAAATCCAAGTACATTTAACTTGAAAAACAAATACATTTTTTTAATAAAGTTTGATTCAAGCATATATAAAATGATCAAATTAACAATAGTGATCACCTTAGGTGATTATTAACAAAGGGAGAAAAATGTAACTCGCTTAAATTAAGTAAGTTTGGTTCAGATTTAACTTTTAGTTTAACATTTTAATATATAGATTTTAACAAGAGATTGATATATATTTTTCATACATGCATAAAATTTGTGAATTTTGTAATTTTCATTCTCAACTTTAAAGACAAATTGACAAATGATGCCGATCAGTGGGTTAGTAAAGTTTGGTGTCACATTATGGTTGATATATGATCGAATGCTGAAATGTATATGATTTGAATTTAGTGTAGGTAATTAATGACATGTTTTTAATTAATTAAAATTATAGTGAATGCATAGTATCAATGTACCTAAATTCATATAATTAAATTACTATTAAATAGAATAATAATTATTTAATAATTTATATAATAGATAATAATTAAATATATATCTTGATATATATATATATTGATTTGAATAGTGATACCTAAAGCCTATAGAGAATATTAGAATTTCACTAAACAACCGAGTAATATATACCCAAAAATGTATGGACCGCATGGAAAGGTAATGTATTCGTGTACGTAATATATCTGGTGGAATATTTACACTGGTACGTGTGTGTCTTGTTGAGATTTTAATATAATTTTAAAAATAAGTGGTATTTAATTTGAATTTTTAAAGACTTGTAAAAAATTTAGACCTATTTGACTAAAAAAATTACAAAAGTTTTTATAATTATTATGTATTCTCAAAGAATCAAAATTATGAAAAATATTCTAATTTAAACATTTTTATTATTTTTATTTTAAAGTGATACATACATATATAAAAAATATAAATATGATATTTATATTAAAATAAGATTAATCCGAGAGAGTTAGATTAATTCCCAAGTATTAATCGTGAATTATTATAAAAAGTGACGAATTTTTATAAATTTAATTAAGTAAATTATTGAGTTAAAAATACACCAAAAAATATTCACAAATTTTTAACTATTTTTAATATGGTTGGAACGTATTTTTAATACTTTTTAAAACAAAATTTTCAATATTTTTTAAAGATTATTGTATTTTATTTTCGTTAACATATCCTATATCTCTTCTACCACTTTTTAACATAAATTCATGAAATAAAATCCATATAATTTTGTCAAAATATATGTTGAAAAGTTCATACATCATTCAAAATCTCTCTTTAAAATTCTACTAAACTCTCAATTAAATACACTCTTCTTACATGTATTCAATCTATATCACTAATGAAATTAGGCAAAACTTATTCTAAGGCACTAAATTTATCACTCGTTTCACCGATTTTTCCTAACTTTTAAAAATTAAAAGTTACATTAAGGTGATATTTGGTTCGCAGAATGTAATCGGAATTAGAATCGAAATTGGAATCAAAATCGAAATTGGAATGTAATGGAAAGGAAACAATATTGTTTAGTTTGACCATTGAAATCAAGCTCGGAATCAAGATTGCAATGTTTGGTTTGCCGTTGGAATGGAAAGGAAAAAACTGTAAATTACCTTAATACTCCTACATTCAGTAAAGTTTAAATGGGTTTAAGATTTTAGGGTTTAGGGTTTTGGGATTTGGGATTTAAGGTTTAAGGATTTGGGATTTTGGGTTTTGAGTTTAAGGTATAGGGTTTTGAGATTTAGGGTTTAGAGTTTTGAGATTTAAGGTTTAAGGTTTAGGGTTTAGAGTTTAGGGTTTTTGGTTTTTGGTTTTGGGATTTGGGATTTGAGTTTAGTGTTATATTTGGGGTGAGGGTAAAATTAAAAAAAAAATTAAGATAAGAATAAAATCATGATTCCTAAAGAAGAAGAAAGAATTGTGATTTCTTATCTTGTAGTAATCAATTTCATTTTGTATCCTCTATTCAACCTAACCAAACACACAAATAGAAGGAATCAATTTTGATTCATTTTCATTCTTTTCGATCAAACATCACGTAAGTTCTCAAACTTTTATTATATTTTAATTAATAACATGTTATTAACTTATTAATTATGTCAATTTAAAATAAATTATAAACATAATTGTCATGTGTTTTTTATCCGTATTTTATATTACTTTGACAAGATTAATAACTTTTGTAAGTTTAAAGAATTTGGTAAATTGAGGTATAAGTTAGTTAACTTTTAAAAATTAGCTATTATATTTTAAAAATTAACATTTTTTATTTTTACTTATTATTATTGTTTACGTATTAAAAGTAAAATAGAAAAAAATATATAGATAAATATAAATCAAGTAATTATATGTTAATTTTAATGTACTTAAGCCCTTTAGTGTTTTAAGGCTTGATGTAATTTGATTTCAAAATAGCATGTAGTGCTTAAACTTATATAATTTTAACTTTTAACTTTATTTTTTTAACCTTGTATTTTTTAAATTATCTTCAAGATCTAATAATCGGTGATGGTCGACGATAAAAGTTTAGTGACCAGTGACAGAGATTTGGTGACAGGCAATAACCACAAATAATGTAAATTTTTCTTTACTTATATATATATATGTTATTCTAAAATGATGTACATGTTTACATTATTTTATATTTATGGATGTGTTTATGTTTTTTTTTATAAAGTAATGTATATGTTTACAAGTAAGTTATGTGTACATTCTTTTACTATTTACATATATATTTTTTTAAAGTAATATATATGTGGAGAAAATTATTTTTTAAGCAATGCATAAATGTACATTAATAAGTCATTACGATTATCGAATATTAATCTTCAATCCAAAACTTCGAGTTGTTAATCACAAGTCGTTGGTCTCAATAGTTACTTATAGGATGATTATTTTGAACTTATTTAAATTAATTTAATTTAATTTACTTTGATCTTAATTTCAATCAAATTTAATTCAAATTATTAAATATGAACTCAACTAAAATCAAATACAAACATACTCATATAAATTGACTCAAATTAATTCAAATTATTAATTATATTTTTTATAATTAATAATACTTTTTTTAATTCAAAAAAATATTTAAAACTCATTAATACAAACATTATTACGTAAAATAATAAAAATAAGAGAAATAATATTAAAATAATTAATCATCACAAAAAAACACATATCAACAATATCTTATTACATCACTATTTAAACATTAAGATTTAAAATAATTTACATTACATTTCAGATTTCAACAATATCAAATCATAATATTATTCATAATATTTTTAATTTAATTTTAGATTAATAATTGAGTTATTTGAATTAATCTAAATTTGATTTTACTCATCAAAATATAACTCAAATTACCATATTTGTTGATAGTAGTAACACATTATATTAAAGATATTTTTGTATAATTACAATGTTTCATAAAAAAAAATGCTATTTAGAGATCAGAAGCAAGTTTTCTTGTTAACACCCTATTTTTTATTTTTTTTTATTTATAGATAACACCTTATTATTTAAGTATTGGACGTTATTTGAGTGTACGTCACAAACATGCTTAAAACACACATGAAATCATAAGAAAGTAATAGAAAAAGTTGGCAAAAAAAAATGATACATCAGATATAAAGTAATCGAATTTGTGCTTGCCTTCATGCCCTCGTTTACATAACTTACAACGAGAAAAGAAAAAACAAATAGAAACGGACAGAAAAGTACACGAACGTGGTCCTTCTATCATTTTAGCTTGGAAAACATTACAAAGAAACTCGTATAAATATATTTAATAAAAAAATTATATTAATTATAATTAAATTTATTAATTAATTTATTTATTTTATAATTTATTTAAAATATTATGATTTTATTTATAATCTTTAAATTCATGTTTAACTGTAACGTGTCATTCCTCTCCATTAAAAGTTGTAAAATAAATTTATTATTTAATCAAAATAAATAAAATAACAAAAGGAGAAAATGCGGCTATGATGGATTATGATGTTGTTAGCTACTTGAGGAATCTCTCAGATCTTACAGCTAAAAGAAACTTCCTCTCTCTTTCTCTCTCTCTCTCTCTCTCTCTCTGTTTCGTAAAACGAAGAGAAACCAGATATGAATTTGGTGAAAGAGAAGACGAAGAAGAAAAAATTTACTCTTTTCTGGATTTTGTTATTAACTACACTTCTTACTACGCAAAGCAATATCACAACAATTCAAAACCCCAGAAGAATTCTTCACCAGCCATTATTTCCGGTCAGTTCTTCGCCTCCACCGGAGACTGAAACTACTGTTACACCACCTCCTCCGCCGCCGGAACAGTCATCGTCTAATCCCAGCCCAGACCAGCCCTTTTTCCACGAACTCCCAAATGGTCCTACAACAGATCAGAGTCAACAAACACCGACACCTTCCACAAATTCCACTACCAGTCCGATTCCGACAGCGACTCAGCCCACTAAACCGACTAAGAAAGTGGCCATTGCTATTTCTGTCGGCATCGTGACGCTCGGTATGCTCTCAGGTCTAGCATTTTTTCTCTATCGACATCGTGTCAAACACCCTTCGGAAGCTGAAAAACTTGTCGGTGGTGAAGGAAGAAGAGGAAACGACGATTCAGATAGGTTTGGAGAAGATTCGAGAGTACCACCTTCCAGTTTTCTTTACATCGGAACGGTTGAACCGAATCGGACGTCGTTCAGCGACGTGAATGGTGGAAGTGCAGTAACAACAGCTAGCAGTGAAATTCCGAATAAATCCCCATATAGGAAATTGAATTCCATTAAGAGATCGGAACGTTATCGTCCAAGTCCTGAATTGCAACCTTTACCTCCTCTGTCCAAGCCTCCTGTAGTTGTGAATTCTACGACAGTAGGTTCTTCTTCATCAGATGACGACGAGAGCCACGACACTGCTTTTCACTCGCCACAGTGTTCTAGTTATGATGATGGTTTCTACACTCCAATTTCGCGTCAAAGTAGCAATATCAGTAGCAATAGCAATAGAAACAATGGTGGTTCTGTGTCTGCTAGGATTGAAAATGGTAATGGTACTTCTATGGTTCCTTATTCTAAAAGAACTTCGCCGAAATCCCGTTTTTCAGTTTCGTCAAAACCACCTGTGCCGCCACCAGCTCCACCATCACTGGCTCAATTTTTAGTTCACGATAGGGAGCAAAAAGCTCCACATGAACTTAAAAGGCCAAAATTTTCAGCCCCACCACCACCACCAAATTTGGCTCGCCTTCAATCATTACAAAATTTGCCTCCCCAAGTGTCTAAAAATGCAGCTCCTCCTCCACCACCCCCGCCTCCGCCACCACTACAAGCAATAACAAAGGTCGAGGATTCAGGGAGGATTGCGGCTGTGAAGCCTTCCCAAGTAGCTGCAAATGCAAAGCCCAAAACTTGGAATCCAGTAGCCAAAGTAGCAGCTGAAAATGGGAAGGTAGAGCCTATTGAGGAAGATCATAAGAGTGAGAGTTATGATGGAGGGGATTCAGGGGGAGGAAAACCCAGGTTGAAGCCTTTGCATTGGGACAAAGTGAGAGCTACTTCAGAGCGAGCCACTGTGTGGGATCAGCTCAAATCAAGCTCATTTCAGTAAGTAGATAGATAGATTAGCAGTTTTTTAGAGTTCAAAGCTATTCCGACTTGCAATTCCCAAATGTTTGTTGATTTCGTTTATTTATTTGTTTATTTTTTTTAATCTTTCCGTTTTTGGTAATAGATTGAATGAGGATATGATGGAGTCTTTATTTGGGTGCAATCCAACAATTTCGGATCCAAAAGAGTCCACTAGGAGATCTGTTCTGCCTCCTGTTGAGCAAGAAAACAGGGTTTTGGATCCTAAGAAATCACAGAATATTGCTATCCTGTTAAGAGCACTGAATGTTACACGAGATGAGGTCTTAGAAGCTCTTTTTGATGGTATGTTTTTATTTTATTCTTCTATGATCACATTGTAGTGTGTGTCATTTTTCTATAATCCTGCAGACTAGTGAATTGTATGATTGATGCTTTAACTTCGATACTAGAACAAACCCAGTAGTAATAGCAATTTACCCCGATCTTGTTTGAATGTAAAATTTCCAAAATAGTGTTGTAAATAACTTTCTTGTTGAATATGCTGGCCACATTCTTGTACAGTTGGTAAAAGCTTGACATTTGTTAGGAAATTCCTTTCAAATCCCCCATCCTGTAAATTATTTATAAAAAAAAAAGAGTTTGTAGTTGAATAACTTTTGTGGTCATGAGAGAATGCATCATATACAAGTAATATAATGATAAAGGCATGAGAATGTTGAAACATAATTAAGAGTTGAAGAACTTAAGTGGGAAGTCATCATCATTATAAAAAGAATCATGCATAGTTGTCTATTAGCTGTATAATTCCATTACATCATTACACTAGTTTTCATTTTTCATGGAGAAGAAATGAAACAGGAAGAAAATTTAAGTACTAAGGAAGGTCCACGGGGTTAGAAAACCCTTAATTTTTTTAAAAATGCAAATTGACTAATAGTAATTAACATGATTTCAATTTCTTCTTATTTTAAAGCTATAGTTCTTTTTAAACGAGACGAGACTGACAAAAAGGCGAAAATTTGTATCCCTTCATCTTTAACGTTTCAGTGGAAAGCAAAGGTAAGCAAACATGATAAAAAACATGCCAAAATTGCAGAATTGGATGAGTTCTTTTAGGATATAATAAAATCCACAGTATATAAGGGTCACTTGTGTCTTAATTCATTCCTCTGGATTTGATTCTAGATATATAGTTGGACTCGTGACTCTCTTCTGTTGATACATCATTGCTTGTTCAATCCCAACTAATTATTTTGCTCTGTTTCTGTTTATTACAGCAATTTCCTGTCTCATTTGTGCAAATGTGACCCATATTCTGTGATAACTAGAGAAATTTTATGTTTGGTAATTGCTATATCATTTGAATCTTGCATTTTGACATAATAGGCAACCCAGAAAGCTTAGGTGCTGAGCTTTTGGAAACTTTGGTAAAGATGGCTCCAACAAAGGAAGAAGAAATCAAACTTCGAGATTATCAAGGAGATGTTTCTAAATTAGGATCTGCAGAGCGCTTTCTCAAGACAGTGCTGGACATCCCATTTGCATTTAAAAGGGTTGAAGCAATGCTATACAGAGCTAACTTCAATTCAGAATTGCAATACTTGAGGAACTCTTTCCACACCTTAGAGGTAAACTTGGCCGACGTTTTCTGGTTAGCAGTGTCCTTGTTATCTACAACTGTTCATGTCATGAATATTAATGCAAGGCTTTTTGTCTTTCTCAGGAAGCAAGCCAAGAGTTAAAGAACAGCAGGTTATTCCTGAAGCTCCTTGAAGCTGTTCTCAGAACAGGAAACCGGATGAATGTTGGCACCAATCGTGGTGATGCTAAAGCTTTTAAACTAGACACACTCTTGAAACTGGTAGACATAAAGGGTACTGATGGTAAAACTACATTACTTCACTTTGTGGTACAAGAGATTATTAGATCCGAAGGTGCAGGAGGTGATCCCATAAATGAGAAGGCACAAAGCAACACTCACACCAACATGAAGGACGATGATTTCAGGAAGCAAGGATTGCAGGTTGTTTCAGGGTTGAGCAGAGACCTCAGTAATGTCAAAAAAGCAGCAGGGATGGACTCGGATGTCCTGAGCAGCTATCTGTCAAAGCTTGAAATGGGACTAGAGAAAGTCAGATTGGTTTTGCAGTATGAGAGTCCAGAAATGCAAGGTAATTTCTTCAATTCATTGAAATCGTTTCTAAAGGAGGCTGAAGAAGAAATTGTTAGGATCAAGGCTGATGAAAGGAAGGCCCTGTTTATGGTTAAAGAGGTAACTGAATATATTCATGGTGATACGGCTAAGGAGGGAGCTCATCCATTCAGAATCTTCATGATAGTGAGAGATTTCTTAGCCATATTAGATAGAGTGTGCAAGGAAGTAGGAACAATGCAGGACAGGACAGTGATGGGTTCTGCTAGATCATTTCGAATAGCTACAACTGCTTCTCTACCAGTTCTCAACAGGTATAATTTGAGACATGATACTAGTTCTGATGACGAAAGTTTGTCACCTTAAAATTTTTCGGTTTAAGAAGCATATGAGATTCTTAGAAGAAGAAAAGTAAATTCAGATGGTATGTGTACCATTTTAATAAGTTCAATCATGAATTGAATCAGTGTCACCCATATATCTATCTCATTTCAAGCCTTTTAAGGGATCACAAGGACGGTGAAAAAAGGAAAATCAATCAAGGCAATTTCACATTTGAAGATTCAACTATGAGTTAGGACTACTGTGTATGATAATGCAGTAAAGGATTTTCCAAGAAAAACTGGCAAGTGAGTACAGAAGGCCAAACATGAAATAATTCTCGAGGAGTGAAGAGATTTACACCCAAATTGTGTGGCTAGAATGAAAAAATGCTTCCCGGCTCCAATACATGTCCAATAGTCAGTATAAGTTATCATGTTATAGATCAGATCCCTCACATCTTCTGAAATTCAGATTATTTTGATACGAGTTATAATGCTAAGCTCTGATTATTATTATTTTTGTATTTTTGTTTCTCATTACTTAAAAGTAGCTAATTTTTTTTAAAGCATTTTTGATAGCAAACTATCATTAATCTGCATTAACTTTCAATTGTAAAGGAAGAGTCTTATCACCTCTTAAAGCATACAAAAAGAGCCAAAATAAGGCAAGGAAATGGAGACATTCAAACAAAACAATTCCTAGGAAAAACAACTTTAGAGAGACGAGACGAGACAAAACAAAACACCAACGTTCAAACTCTATAATTGGAGACAGCTTTAATTAAAGCAAAGCAAAGCAGAAGCATAATTTGTGGGTGAAATCTTTTTCCATAAACCCATTTAAGGAAATGAAAAGGTATGCTTATCTTTGTTCCCAATTCTCCATTTCTACTTTTTTTTTTGGTATATCATTTGAGTACCATTCATTATATGGATTATGGAATGTAGCTGTAAGACTGACTGTTAAGATGTTGAACTACATTCTTTGCTCTTAGTTCAAGTCATGCTTAAAACAGAATATCATAATTAATGACAATTAAAAATTGAAATGAAAGCTCTTGATTTTGATTATCGGTAAAACGACTTGAATTTTAGGTTTGACTACGCCCATACCACTTAATATTGGGGAAGAAAAAAATCATATTTATAGTAATTTATTATTTTAATTAATAATTTTTTCTCATTAATTATAATTATATACAAGACGAAATCATAAAAATTATCTAAATATAAAATTTAATTTAATAAAATTCATATAAAAATATATTAAATTAATTAATTAATTACAATGTTAAAATTCAAAATAAAATAAATAAATAAAAATCTAAAATATAAGATATAATTTATGTATTCCAATTAAATATATATCTTGATCAACAATTTAAAATTGATAAGTAAAGAAAATTAACGAAGAAAAAACTAATAAGAGGAAGAAAAAAAGTATTTTCAATAGATTTTAAATAAATTAAAGAATTATTGAAATAAGATATAAAATAATATAATTTAACATAATGTTAGAATTGGAAGAGAAAAACATCATGAAAATTTTTTTATGTAAGGAAAGAAAAACAAATGAAGTTTTATTTTTATAGATCAATCAAATTTATATTTATAATGATTCTATTATATTATAAGTCAAAATTTAAAAATATTATTACATGATATATATTTATGAATGAGATATTTATATTTAAAACTAAAAGATAATGAAATATTTTATGTTATATGTTATATACACTTATTATAACATGATGATTTAATCCTCAATTATTACACTTTTATTTTATTATAAAAATAAATAGTTAGAATTAATGGTTCTACTAAATAATAATACCTTGTTTTGGTTACAAATCTCTCTTACAATATATGTATTTGAATTATTTTGAGTAAAAGTTTTTTTATATAATTTTGATTTATCATTGTATATATAACTAATAATTAATAAAAATAAATAAATAGTAAAAAAGTGACTTAAATTTCTTATAAATTAAAATTATATTAATAATATACACAATAATACATATAAAATAAAATAAAAATCGCTTTAACTAGTTTTTTTCAGAATAACCCCTAATTAAACTGCTAGTTTTAATGCTTATTGAAAATACTTTATTGTACGAATTTCTACTCAAAATTTAGTCACGATTCAATTCTGACCAACTGGCTTCTTTTGCTTTTATATTTTTTTTATTTTAAATTTTAATAAAATACTTACGTATAAGAGTAATTCTATTTACTTTTACTGGTCACAAATTTCATAAATGTATTAGGTTTTAAATATATGTTTTGTTATTAAATCCAGTAAGTTACGGGGCATAATTTTATAATCATGTTATATATTAATATTCTATCAAAATCATTAAAATTATGAAAAAATTAAAAATAAATAAAATAATAATTATAATAGAGTAGAAATATGGAACATTATTCTTAAAGTCATGATACATAATATTTTTTTTATTAAATAGGATACGAACTATAGTATTTATAAAATATATAATTTATTTTAAATATAATAAAAATTAAATTTTAATAGAGATATGTAAAATTCTCGTAAGGAACACTCTTGCTAGGGCCTGGTGCTGAGATTTTATACTATGGTTCAATTTGTATCAGTTGCCCCTTTTATTTTTATTTTATTTTTTTATTTCGAAAAGATGATAAAAATTGAGAAATTTTAGAATTTATCAAAATAAAACTTATTAGCTGTCTCAATTTTACAGCCAGAAAATGAAGCTATCTTAAATTAGAAAAATAACTAAAATATTACTTTTAAAATTTATAATTATAAAAATAATATTTTTAAATATTTATCTTATATATTTAATTAAATTCTGTTTAATACTATTAAATATTTTTTTTATTATAAATTTTAAAAATATTAATATTTTTAGTTTTTCAAAAAAGTTTCTGTGTTATTTTGTGGCCACTATTATTTGCATCTTTTTTTTTTTCTCTTTTTAATCTGAATTTTTAGCTCTTTCATTACCTAAGTAAGTATCACAATTCACAAACATTCTTAATGTCAATTTCTATAAAATTTGGCAGTATTCTTCCATCTATATTATTGCCACTTGGCAGTTGGTCCCAGCTCTTAGTAACATGTTGAATGACCTCTAGTGTTCGTACAACTAATATATTAAATATGCTTATATATATATATATATTATTTGAGTAATATTTTTTAAATAAATTATTATTAGATAAAATATATATTCTTAAATTTGTTAGTAAATTTATTAAGTAAATAAAAATACTTAAATTTTAAATAATTATATTTCAGATATAATCTTTACACTATCATATTTAGAATTACATTTAGATATTTATGAATAGGTTATATAATATTTAATATTATTTATGTTATTCAAATTATAATTACAAAAATATATTTTAAATTATAAGATAAAATATATAAAAAATATAACCTAAAATCTCAATTAAGTTATTTCAAAAAAAGTTTTTTTTAAATAAAAATCTTTTTTAATAATTAGTATTATTAATAAAACTTGGAGTATAAATATCATTAAACAATAACCTACTATTAGAATTTTAATTTTTATTATAAATATAACTCATTATTATAATACATCATAAAATTAATAATAATAAAAAAAACAATAATTGTAGAAGTCTTCTTTTATAAGTCTTCTAAGATTATAACATTTTTTTATAAATATTTTTTATTAATAATGAGTATAATATTATTTTACAATGGGTTTTAATTTTTTATTAGAATTTTAATTTTTTTATAAATAAAATTCATTATTTATTGGTAAACGCAGAGCATAGATAAGAGAAAAATAAATCAACGTTAAAAAAACATTAGTAACGCTTTTCAAGGAGACACTTGATAACTTGAACTTACAAAGAATTTCATTACTTGCAAGTAAACACAATAATTTAATTCATGAGTAATTAATATCAGCTGTGATGATATATACAATAACTAGTGAACACCATATTCTGAGGACTAATAGGAAGAAATAAGGGCAAACCTATCGTCACAGCAAGATTGTCATGACAATATGGTTAATTTTATGACTTAATGGAAAAACTATTATATCTAGCCATTAATTGTTCTGAAAATAATTTTTCATTTTCTAAAAATAATAATTCCCGATAGAAAAAATAATAAGAAATAATCCAATTATTATTTTTTTTCCTTTTGGTTTTTTACTTCATAATATTGTTGTGGTTTGAATGTGTATAATGACTAATCACTAATATAACCTACACTCTAGCAATATATCTCATCCTTATTTTATTTATTTTTTCTTTACTAATATTACTTTTTTTTCATGTTTTTTTCTTAAAATTTTAAAATACTCCGTTTTTCTAAAATGTAAAACAATAAAAAAACTAAAAATTAAGTACCACTAATTTTAACCATCTTTATTTTAGCAATTTAAAAATTAATTACTACTATTATAATTATTGTTATGATATTGCAGGAATTGAATAAGTAGTGACCTTTATTTTGTGTTGCTACTCCCATGAGCTAAAATTCTCGATCCACATTCTAAATCCGCCTTTCTTTTGTGACCTTTTATTATAGCCATTGAGAAGGTTGATCCAAGCATTTGTACCCTAAAAAATACTGTTCTCGAAGTTTCCTCTATAGTCCAAGTGAACGTGATGAGACTCTACATGTCAAGTTAAAAGTTACATAAAGGTTTGGCCAGGGAACAACATTTAACCTAAACAACCTAAACCAATTTTTGATATTTACTAAATGTTTTTATCCATTGTGCCTCCTCACTTGCAAATCTAGCGGAAGAAAGTGATCACAAGACTCGAACCCACTCGCGTCTAGAAGCTTGCGATTACCAAAGTGTTCACCACATGATGTTTACCATCTCGACCAGCTCACTTCGATAATGTTATTATAAAAGTTGTGATGGTTAAAAGATATCAAAGCAACCTTTTACAACTTCTCATTACAATTTGAAGATGGAGGAAGGGAAGTGATTCCCCATTTTGAATTTACAGGTTGAGGAAAACCATTTTTGAGAGCAAACTCTCATATGTGCATAGGCTGAAACTATAGGCAGCTCTTTAGCTTATACATAAGCTGCTTTTATGTAAAGCTGATTGCTCATGTATGGAATGTAGCTTTTCGCATGCAATTTGCCTTCATAATCTTCTCCACTAATACTTTCCATTTGTTCTCATCCTGGTATTGTGTTTTCTAATTATATCCTTAAAGTTCCTGAAAGGATAAAATTTGATAGCAGTGAGTAGAAATATAAGCAATGCCAATTATTTAAGATAAACACATTATCATCTTTCTAAATTTGACCGACGTGACTGTGGAGTGTGCATCTGGTGCAATGCTCGTTTTAAGATCAATAAACTGAATAAATATATGTAAATGGCGACGAAAGGAGTAGAATGATGGTAACCTGCACAAAGGAACAAGACAAACATTGGAATCAGCACAGAGATGAGAGTGTAACTCAAATAATTGCCACATTCTCTCCAATTTATGATTTTTATTGTTACGATCTTGAAGAAATTAAAGGAAGCAAAACAAAATTCCTTACATTTTCTTCATAAATCATGAATAATAGGAGTTCCTCTTCCAGTACTGGGTGGGTCTCCTTCATTACTCTCCATCCTTCAGTGGCTCTCACAATTTTGAAGTTCTTCAGAATCATACAATGACACATAAGGCTGAGCTGCGGTTGTATTGCAAAGTAATGCAAGTTGAAAGATGTCAACTACATTCTCTGTGTTTAATAAACCATGTTCTAGTGCCAGTTCACACTCCCTTTCAACTGTGGAACTACACAGACATGGGAAAGAACCAACAAGGGTAAGCAAAATTCCTCCATTTCTTCTTTCTCATAACTATATCAAGAGAAGGAGAACAACAGTTAATGCAGAGCAATGTTCGATCAAAAACAATAATCGATTCTAAAACAGTGCCAAAAGGAAAGTTCTATGAATACTTCATGTTTACCACAATAACCAGAAAGAAAAATATTCACATAAGGATTACCATGAAGTGTAAATATTATTACCATGAATAGTATAAGAATAGAATAAAACTTCACACAGCATCTGTCAAACTGTTGTTACCGTTAATAATTTCTGTATTTCTCTGTTCTAATAATCCTGTACAAGTGTATAGTATTTGTATACAAAGGAAACGGAAAGAAAACAAATTACAACATTATTAATTTCCACTATTATTCTTGTCTGCTACATTGGTGCTGATTATCTGCCACAATTTACAGTAGTGTTGTCTGCTTGTTGTCTGCCATACTACTCACATGCCAACATCATCATGTGGAACACATTGGATAAAGATTGATTTTTTTATGGCTATAACTGCTGCATTGATTTTTTTGTTCATGTTTTTCTCTTAAAATTTTAAATGTTTAAATGTTTAAATGTTTAAATGTTTAAGCTTTCATTTCTGCTCGTCATTGTGAGGCATTCAGCAATTACAAAAGCTATATAGTAAATAAATAATAAATTGATTAATTTATGTCAAGTAAATAAACATACCAGAATGCTAGTACGTGCATAAATATTTTCTCCATGATCAGTGTCAACTATTATATCTGCCATATAGCCTTCATCAAAGAGGTGATCCCATAAATCTTTCGTTGCTGTAGAGACACAGCTGCCTTCTATGATGAGCAGTCCCTTTCTCACTACCCCCTTGCTGTAACTAGTCCTGAAGTGGGCAATGGAGGTGGACTAGGGACAACTTTATTGACAACCACAGCAGATTTCTCAAAGGTTCTGTCCATAAATAGTTTTTAATCTCCACCACTGCACAAGTACAAGAACAACTTTTTCTTTTTAAAAAAAGATCGAACATTACATCAAACCTCTCACTTGAAGCAGAAGAGAGCTTTATCCACCAGAGTATTAATTGAACTAGAAGTATAATAACCGTAAGATTTGTGTAATATCAAAGTATGGTCTAATAGAAAAACCTAATTATTTATTTTATTTTTTTGTTAAAAAAAAAAGAAAAAAAAATTCACCGGGATAAGCAGCATTCATATCATCCCGATTCATCGACTAAGCTGTATGAGTTTAGGTATAACAAGCCGAGTGCATCTACCATGGTTTTAACACAAGAGCAGGATTAGGGACTATCACCAAGTACCTGTATAGATTCACGCCCATGGTACTCTGGTAGCACTCAAACCTACACCGTTGCACATATCAACCAAGATGTACGACTAACTTGACTAACCCATGAAGTGTTTTTGAAAACTTATTTTAACGTCTGAAGTGTTTTTGAATCTTTCCAAACCAACAGTGTATATCATTTCCTGGCACAATCCTCCTTAGATGAGTTTATTATAATTCATAGTATTCACGAGTTCATCAGTATTTATTTTTTTTAATTTAGTTGAGAGCAAGAAATTTCAATTATTTTCCTAATAAAAAGCATGAAGAAATTTCAATATGGTAATTGCAACGGAGCAATTGGCAGGTTAAAATTATTCAAAGACAAAAAAATTGAGGACCTACATGAATCAACAGAGCTAAAAGTGCTAAAGATATCAATAATTATTTAATGCTTGTCAATTTTATAAATCGCAATGAGCCAGATTCGATAGCCCTATCTGACAAAAGAAAGTAATAAAGATTAGAGGCACCTTAATATCATATCAATTTCTTTCATTGTCATACAAAACTTGCCCACTTTGAATTTGGAACCATATGCAAATCAACATAAGTGACAGCGTAACATCAAATTATTTAAAATCTTAGACAGTCATATTCACTCTAACAAAAATACATCCTTAGAGAATAAAGACAAAGGAGAATCTATGACAATAATTTAGCCCAGCACTCAATTCTCAAGAAAAGCAATTTCACATCTTCATATAAAAAAGACAAATCAAGATTAGCAATTGCCCAACAGAATAATCTGTACATACCTTTTTTTATTTTTTGGATTAATTTTTGAACCTCTCTTTTGAAGGGTAGAGAGATCAAAGTTGGAATCTCGAAGCAATGAGAGAATCGCTTCCCTTCTTCAATTTGATTTTTTTTCGCCCCCAGAAATTCTTTAGCCCAGGTATACACAAAACCTGACCAATTGGGTCTCTCTCTGTGCAGACCTGGGTTCAGATTTGGGGTGAAGGTCTGAAAATTTAGGCTATATATCTTATTATTATTATAGATATTTGTTATGTTTCAATTTTTTATTTTTTATTTTTTATTTTTAACGATTTTATTTTGATTACACATATCTAGAAGATAAATATATTTTATTATCTTATTACTATATAATTTTTTATTTTGAATGATTTTATTTAATTTTTTTAAATTATACATATTATCGTTATTCTAAAAAATAGATATAAAATAAAAATTAAATCACATATTTTACTTTATCTATAACTTCTTCTATAAATAAAAATAATATTATCTTATTTCTTTCAAAACTTTTTATTTCACTTTTATTTCATTTCTTTTTAATTTTTTTAATTTTTAAATAAATTACTATCATAAAACAAATTTAGAATTTTTACAAAAAATGCAATTTCTACTCACAATAATTAATATATAATCTAAATTACTTTAAATATTAATATAAATAATTATTTTTTTAGTAAATAATATTGATATCTTTTATTTATATCTAAAAGATTATCATTATCTATATATATACTATATATAAAAGTATAAATCATGTTTTATATTATTCATATATTTTATAGTAATAACTACTATTATTTTTAATTATTGTATAATTTATTTAAAATTCTTATTTTTTATCAATTTATTATTCAATTATTAATAATTATTTAAATTATGTTTATTTATTCTTTTTATATAAAATTATTTATCTTAATTAAAATAAACAAGTATCTTTTTTTTTGTTATAAATTTTTAGACAAAATTTTACTTATGTTATTGAGTAATAAGTATTGTTATTTTTAGTTATTATATAATTTACTTAAAATTTTATTTTTTATCAATTAAGTAATAAATTATTAGTAACTAAAACATTAACAATTATCTAAATTACATTTATTTATCTTTTTTATATAAGATTAATTATCTTAAGTAACATAAATAATTATCATTTTTCTCGAATAATTATCTTAAATATTATATAATAATTTAATAGTAGTTAAAATATTAATAATTTTTTAGAATATATTAAAAAAATTATACAATGTTATTATCTTAAGTAACATAAATAGTTTTTTTCTAGTTAATTATTTTAAGTTTTAATTTTTATCAATTAAAAAAATTATATATATATATATATATGTGAAAACTTTGAACCTTTTTTCTTTTAAAAAAAATTACCTTGTAATAAAACAATATATGTTTTAAATGAATATATTGAGTAAGTATGTTTAAATATCAATGTAAATAAGTATTTGAGTGTATATATGTTATTTTAAAAAACATATAATAAAAAATTATAAATATGAAGTTATCTAGAATCTCTGCTGGTATTTTTAATGCTATAATGAGCTCTAAATATGAAATCAAGTGTAACTCTGATTTATTCCTTGGGTTGTATGAGTTTTGGTGCCCATAAACGTATTACAAAATTGTTTCATATATTTAAGGGCACCAAAACTCATACAAGCAAAGTAACAAATCGGAGTTACATTTGATTTTATATTTAGAGCTCATTATCGTATTAAAAATATCAGCAGAGATTCCAGATAACTTCATATTTATAGACAATTGATTAATAAAGTGTTATCATGATGTTGTCATAAGGAAAATAGGTAAGAGAGATGAGATGAAGTTTGGGCCAAAAACAGGTCCATAAAACAATGCATTCTCCTAAATACATGAGCACATAACCATCCATCAAACAAAAAATCCATCAAACAAGGGATTTCAGACACAGGAATAGAGAAATTAAATCATTAAAAAAATTATCGTTATGTTATCGTATGTTATTCAAGATCATCAGAATCTTCTCCTGATTATTCTTGTGATGATATAATTTGAACCATATGTTCTGTCTATTCCTCTCGTAAATCATCAAAAATTTGCTGGTCGTAGCCCGTCTTGTTCCAACCAAAGAACTATATGTATTTAAAATCAAAATAAGAATGTAATTTCATGTATTTACAAAAAATAACTCAAATAGGTTAAAAACTTTTCTGTATATGGGTAAAAGATATTACCACATCATCAATTAAAATTTTGATATTTGTGATGATTTTGCTCATAAACTTCATGACATAATAACCACACATGACTCCATTATTTTGTTGGGGAACCTACAAAAAACAAGTGTACATGATTTTCCATATTCAAACATCTTTATTATTCAATTGTAAAATTAATAAAATTATTAATATTTATTTGTACATACCATAACTTTTGTCCATGTAAGCTTATGAGATTTTTTAAGGGCAATGTCCCTAAACTTGTTCCACAACTTCCATGCTCTATCAAGGTTTAAAACAGTTTATTTTTATTAAATATTACAAAAAATAATAGAAGAAACTAATATCTAATTATAACTCTTACATTTCAACAACTGTTTTTGTATCTTTACTCAGTTCTATGGAAGCTGAGTCACAGTACCAAGCATGATTATTGAACAGATCAATGATTACCAATATCCAATGATCTTGGCCTTGTTCAAACCTTAATGACCAAGGGATTATCAACTTTTGATTTCTGTTAAGCGTTAATGCCTTATCACATAATTGTTTAGCTCTGATGCTAACATCCTTATCTTGATATTGATTGACATATGAAGAATCATAAAACATTGTTAAATGTGATGAGTGATTATGTTGAATTCGATAATAACACGCCTTATATAAAAGATATATATATATATATAAATAATTAGATAATATAAATATAATTATATATGTTCTACATAAATGAAAGAAAAATAAATACATTGATGACTCACCTTGTCTACACTTGAATTCTACTTAAATCGATCATTTGATATTCAAATAGTTGTAATATGCACTTGATTGATATATAAGTTTGGTCGAGGTCTATGTTGGGTGTTTTACAACACACAAAAACGTGCAAGTATACACGGTCACAAGTAATAAGATTTGTAAGTAAAGATCGTTCCCACAGAGATTTGTTACTATAGTTTGTTGAGTACTAAAATTTTATCTCTCTGATTTTATCCAAAACAATCGTTGATTAATAAAAAAGTAACATAAGAAAATAAAAGAAATCTAGGATTGCAATTTTTCACCAAACTAATCCACTCAAATAATGTTATTTTCTTTTGATTTATATTTTTTAGTACATTTAATTTGTCAACCGAAAACTTCTTTTTTTATTATTCATACATCTCTTCCGAGCTCCGTATAAACACACCTCGTTAAATTAATTCACTATATCTCTATGAGAATTAAATTTAATAAGATTCATTAAGTTCTAAATTTTCAAATGGCCACACATACAATTAGGGTATATTTCTATCCTTCATCATACATGTCATTCTATTTACGAGCAATATACACACAAATGCCTCTTCCAAGTTTATTCATGTGCCACGGATCGTTTTGATAAGATTCGTAAATAATCAAAAAACATTAAGCACAAAATAGAACGAACAAATCGAACGTCTTATAAATCTATCAAAAATAATTAAAATCAAAGCTTCATAAATTTAGATCAAATGCAACCCTAGAAAAATTAAATTACTTCATAAAATAAAAATAAAAATTACAACAACTACAGAAAAATTAGAAGGAGCAGAAATAAAATTAAAACATCTCAATAAGAAAAATATTTGGCACACGCAGAACACAACAAAAACCAAAAATGGCTTCTGCGTGTTCCGCAACCAACACACAAACACAATAAAAATTACAAACTAAAAAAAACTCAAACACTCTAAAAACTTTTGAAAACTAAAACTAAAACTCTACTCCAACTAAAAAAAACTCCTAAACTCTATCATCTTATCACCTATTTATAGCTAAAAAATACATCAAAAAATATTAAAATTTAATACACGCGGGGGACAGGGAAGTGTGGGGAAAATAATAAATTACACGCGTGGGGGACAAAAATTGTATCGAAAATGGAATCGAAAACGCAGCTAATGTGAGTGGGCGAGCATTCCGTTTCTGTTTTTCTTATCAATACACGCTACCACGTGTCGTGATCTGATTCGCTGAAACCAATAGTGGGACACGTGGCAGCACTTCATTCGCTGCAGAAAACGAGCACACGCAGAAACAAAAGCAGGGGATTGGGGCGCCGAGAAAGTGCGGCAACGGCTGGAACGGGGACTTGATCCTGTGCTTTCGCGTTCATTGGAACATTCCACGTGTCGGAACATGATTTGCTTCAATATTAAGTGGAACACGTGGCAGATTATGGTTCGTGGAATAACCGGGCACACGTGGATCAACCGCACGGGAAAAGGGGCGCGCGAAGGTGGGGGACAGGTCTGCACGGCGTCAGACGGGTGGGTCCCACGCTACACGTCGGCCTGCGTGGTAGGTGGGCCCCACTCGGGCACCGAGCCGCGCGATGGAGGAAATCCCTGCACCCACTCTCCTTGGTCGGGTTGAAGTGAACGCGCGCATCCGAACCGTTGATGCATTGATCTGACGGTCCACGATGAAGCGTGGATAACGCCGTGTGGAATTTCTTTCCTACGAAGAAAAAAAATTTTTATTAATTATATTTTCACCCACAAATATATTTCAAATTATATTTTAAACTTTTATTTAATTGCAATACAACCCTTTTTGTAATTTAAATTATATTTTCAATTTTTATAAATTGCAATTAATCACTCTTTTACTTGAAATTATATTTTTGGACACAAATTTGCCATTAAGAATGTTTTCGATACAATTTATTTAATTTTCTTAAAATATTTAAAAAATAGTAAATCCTAATTTATTAAACTAAAATTAACTAAAAATAGAGAGAACATAGCAATTATAATTAATAAAATAGGTGAAAATAACTATATAAAATACAGTTATCAGTCTACACCAAAAATTTCTATAGAAAATGGCACAGTCCATCCATCATTTATGCTCGATGCCCTCCCAACAATATTCATCAAAGTGGCAAGATTTCTACTGAAGTTTAAAACATAATCATAACTATACTTTTTTCCAAGGCTTCTTCTTGAATGATTTCGTGCGCGATGATTGACCACTAGACATAGATTTAGCATGAAATACTTGCTTTGTATCTCTTAAATGTGCTGCATTTAAGAGTTCTGGTATAATAGACTAAAAAACACATTATGTATGTTAGTAATAATAAAAGATATAATAAAATAATAGTAGTAAATAAGTGTTATCTTTTAAGTTAAAAAATAGCACCACGTCAAAATTTAGAACAATGATCATGAAGTAATGATTGATCAATTACTATTCGCCAATGATTAGGCAAATATTGATTATGAATCATCCGATCATCGTTCAATTGTTGTACTGTTCCAATAGCAACAAAGTTCATTGATGAAGGATGTTTCAACAAACATTTCACATTCTATAAAATTTTAAGTATTATATATAAAAAATAAAACATATAATAATAAATAAAAATAATAGATTATATACACCAGAAATTAAAATCTTACTACATATGATTTATCAAATAGAGGAGGACTCCCATGTGGGGTAGCTATTGGATGTACATTCTCACCAAAACATTCATCATGGTTTGATTGGTGGTAAGAATGCGTAGATTGCATTGGAGAAAATGAACCACTACTTGATTGCATATGCATTCCTAGCATATAGAGAGGAAAAATAGGATGACTATATCCCATACTGGATGTAGTTTGAGCACAATGAGATTACGTGGGTGGCATGGCTAGCATGGATGGTGGCATGCTTGACCAATATGGCATGCCCTAATTGTAGAATGATGCTATACCTGACATGTGTTGTGATTGATATTCTTTAGAGTGGCAATCTCACTTAACACTGAGGCCTTAAAGGAGTTGAGTTATTCTTCAATTTCAGTGTACTTCTCCTTACTGACTGTCTGAGGCTTTTGTTTTGGAATGTTAAAATACTCTATATAACCATCATATTGGCTACCTCCCTTAACACGACCAGGATGGTCACGACCGAATCCATGATATAGATCATCTTTCCTAGGCTCTTCGGTTATTTCACCCCTGAATATTTGTTATTGAACAACTCTCTAGAATTAATAAAGCACATAAACATATCATTCATTATTACATCAATTATTAAAAATTATTAAGACTTTTTATCAACCGAAATTTCTAACCAACTTATTTAGTTGTTCTTCTCCTCGCTTAGTCATCGATATTAAATTCTTCGTTTTGAGAGTCTTTGTTTCTATGTACAATTCAGTTCAGGTAACAGGTTTCTTCCTACATAAATTACGAAAAATTTATTAACAATGACATGAAATTAAATTGAGGAAAATAAATATAAAAATATTTCTAAATTAACACAAATTAATAATATCATTCTATATCTAACTTCAGGATTTGAAGACCTCCCAGTATGGTTAGGAAGAATGTTATGCATTTGTATATTCTGATGTTCTTCCCTAATAATTTGAAATTCATCTAAACGTCTATAATCCACAAAGTCTTTCCAAACTTGAGGTATAATCCAAGGGTGTCCTTCAGAGATTTTGTAGAGCTCTACCTCATCAAGTGGTTCCAAATATGGAAACACATAATTTCTTGCCAATCTAGAGTCTTGTATTCCTTCCACGCCTTATTTATAATCTTATAACACTTAAGTTTTCAACTGTCATCGACTTTGTAACGATTCTATAAAAACATAGTACTAAAGATTAGATATAATATATGTAATTGATTATAAAATATAAGAGACTTACACAAATGGTTATCCATATTTTGAATTTTTCTGCATCGTCAACATGAGACCAATCATTTATATTGATTGGTATACTGAACTTCACAAGTCAACCAATAGAGGATTTCAATTGTTGGCCATTTCTCCCTATTGGATTACCAGTAGCATCAAATAGAATAAGTATTCTATCATTTGGGTTAAGTGGATCATCTGGTATATTCGTCCAACCCCTTCTTTTCAAATACCCCAATGGATCATTTGGATCTACAAGCTCTCTTACCCGAGGATCCATGAAATATGTGCACCACAATGTATCAAGCATAAAGTCATCATCTTCTACAACATCACAATGGTAAAACTCTTTTTATGGAGGCGTTAACACAACATATCATCTTTGATCAATTTGATCGCTCACGTAAAATACTTATTTTGCATGAAGTGCTAACGTGAAAGGATCATCAATGTGACTTTTCTTAGATAAATTTACAAGGGTAAATCCAAATTCATCTATTTTATATCCAACATTGATAGCATCTTTGACCCAATCACACAAGAAAAATGTTTCTTGGAAGACCTCATAATCCAATTCCCAAATCTCTTGTATTATACCATAATATGTTCTATCAAAAAGTACATGATTAGCATCTTTTGAACTAGCAAATTGCATAGTTTGTGCAACCATCTTCACACCACTATTTTGATTTACTCGGACTTTGTCCCTAGCTTGAGTCGTAAACCTCGATCCATTTATTGTGAAACTATAAAATGATTTGACATCAAATTTTGGCCCATGTGCAAGCCATTGTAAACTTTATGATATTTTATGATTGAGTTTCTTGAGTTCATCTCGAATCTACGTATACAAAAACATTAAATGTGTTTAGAGAAAAGTTTTAAAACATTGAATAGATCTAGGAACATACATGCATGAATTTTTGTTTGTGACACTTACATGGTTGCGAAACTAATTAATAAGCTCTCGTTTATGTTCATCGTACAACCATTTTTCTCCTCATTTTTTTATAATGATGATCGATCTTCAATAAGTTTAAATGCATCCTGTAATGTTATTAAATATATATGAAGTTATATATCATCATTAATAGTTAAATAAAAAATGATTTTTGCAATCATGAAACAATGAACATCACTTACTATATGTACGGTTGTGTCTCATTATTATTTACCAAAATGATTCAGTGTGCTTTTTCCCATCAAGTGCGATCAATAAAAATTTTCTTACTTCCACCAAGCATATGGTTACCTACTTGGATCATGTGACGTTCTAAGAACAACTTGTGCGTAGGATTCCCAATTTCAGTGCAACCACTAAAGTATTCAGAACAAAACTCAATGGCCTCTTTAGGAATGTAGCGTTCCACCATGCATCCTTGAGTTCGATTTCTATTATTTACATATCCTTTAAGGACTTGCATATATCTCTCAAAAGGATACATACATCTTAAGTAAGTAGGACCACACAATTGAACCTTTCGAACTAAATAAACACACAAGTGAATCATTATATCGAAGAAAGAAGGAGGAAAATATTTTTCAATTAGACATAGTCTCTACAACATCTTTCTGTAAAGAATTTAACTCGTCAATTGATATAGATTTCTTGCATATTGTATTGAAGAATGAACAAAGCCAAATTATTGATAATCGAATATGTTTTGGAAGAATTGATCTAATAGCAACTGGTAATAATTGTTGCATTAAGATATTATAGTCATGTGATTTCAATCCATAAAGTTTCTTATCAGTGATAGACATAAAATTTCTTAAGTTGGATGAGTAACCATCAGGACCTTTCACACCCTCCAAACATTTACAAAACACATCCTTCTCTTTTGTTGACATTGTATATGATGCTAGTGGTAAGTATGTTCAATTCTTATCATTTTCCACCATTGGTTCCAATTCAGGTCGTATGCCTAGTTTCTTTAAATCCAATCTTGCTTTAATTTCATCCTTTGTTTTTCCATGTATATTAAGTAAAGTACCAATCAAGCAGTGTAGTCTACAATACACTATGTTTATTTGATGTACATACACTTAGGGATAGTGTTGCATATGTTTAGAGGGAGTTTGCATATTTAGGTTGCATGTAGATTATGTACTTTGCATATTTGTATTGCATGTAGATTGTGTATGTTTGTGTTACATATTAACTATGCTTAGCCTATTATGTTTACCAAAATAAAGGTATCGCGATAGTATTTTAATAAACTACATGTTGTTTTTATATAATACATTCATGGGATATGTGTTTGTTTTGTGTGTGTAGCTTACAAGTATAGAGTAAAGTCTTTGTGCTTCAAATGTGTTATGGTGCTAGGTTCCTTGTGATAGAGGATTGGATGAGTTGATTCATGAAGTTAGATAGAGTACTCAAGATGGATGCACTTGGAGTAGGTATGTCTTTTGGGTTTAATGTATTTCATTGTGTTGTTCATAAGAATAATAAACTTTAAGGAATCTTCATGATCATCTCATATTTGATGATTTTATGTATTTAGTTATGCAGTGTTTTGACACGTAAAGCCAAATGAGGAGAATGTAAATCCCATTGTATTTATGTTTGTGTGTTGGCTTCCTGTGTACAAAACATATTATCTGTTTTATTCTTACTTTGTGTATTTGTCTTCCTCTCTATAAGATTGGTTACTAAGGATTAGTAATTTACACACACATATAGTTAGGTATATTTTGTATACAAGCATGTTTACACATACCATTGGATTAGTTTTCATAGTGTGCTTGTTAGGTTGAGAGTGTTGGTTTTTAGCGAGTGAGCCGATGTTGTCACTTGTGTTTTTGATTCATTTTGGGTGCCTAATATTTATGGATTTTACTCGATAATTTTTGGAACTAAAAAGTATGACTTTTTAGCACATCGTCACCAAGCTTGTCACCACCCTTGGTAAGGTGGTTGGCAAGGTGGCTGGAGAGGTGGCTGATAAGATGGAAAATCAAAGTTCTATAAATATCCCTCATTTATTCTTATTTGGTATCCAAAAAAGAGGTAGCAAATCTCTATCAAATTAACATATTGTCTTTATGTTTTTAGATCACTAATATCTTGTGTATTGCTCAATATTAGTGATTCATGACTGTGTAAGCAAATCTGTGCCTAAGGTGAGTACTCAATATGATGTTTGTGAATGGGTTGTATGCAAGCCATGTGCTGACTAGTAGTTACCCTTGTGCAACTTTTTATTATATAAGGAACCTCTATGGTTATGAGTCGTGTGTCGGCTAGTGGTTACATTCATGCAACGTTATCTTATTTACTTTACACACTACTCGTCTTTGATTATTGATCACACCGCTTTGGGTGGTGTGGCTTTTGGAGGAGAATTGGGTTCATGTGTCAAACCAAGTTGTTGCGGAGATAACAAGCAAGAGCACCAATAGGAAGTTAGGACAATTGTTTCAACTAATAGAGGAATTTGGGTTTATATTTTTGATCGGTGTAAAACTACAAGTGCATAATATCATAGTTTTATAATAAAGTGATAAGAAGAGTATCGTTCTCAAAGATTGGTGACTTACTTTTGACAAATATCAAAATTATACTAATATCAATTTTATCTAGAAAAATCACTGAGGTTATTGTAATTGAAATTTAAAATAAAATCAATTTAAAGAAAATATGCAAAAGAAAATAAATATGTTGTTCATAGATCAAATTAATATGGAAAAAACTTATAGGAAATCGATTTCACCTAATTCCTCACTATGCTTTACTCATCTAGCTAATTGAATTTAATTCTCTTTGTATGTTAGCAATCTCCAAAAACATCCAAAAGTCTCTTTCTAAAGTCAATTGGAAACATTCTTGTTAATTAATTTACATAAGAGTATGCAATTTAATAAAACAAGAAAGCTTAAAACTAAAGATTTTAATACTACATAGGCTTATATAAGTCTTTCGATCTTTATATTTACTTATGTCAAAATATTTCAAATTCATCATATAATTCTCCCTTTTGATAGTAAATCATAAGACTAAAATCATCTAATTAATGACTAGTTAATTAGAAGCAATAAACTCAGAATAAATCAAAAAATATATGTAGAGAAATAATTCAAATTAACGTAGAAAAATCAAGCATAGTTTGGAATTAAATTACATCTTTTTTTTAGAATACAGAAAAATTAGTTCATGCAAAAAATTAAATTTAACATAAATGAATTCACCATAATTTTTTGAGATATTAAAAGAAAATTGACTTGCAAAAAGAATCTATTTTCCCGTTAATCTATTGTGCTATTTTCTCTTTCCTACATCTTTCTTAGTTTTTTCTTGCTTATTTCTTTTTTTCTTTCTATTCTCACCAGGTTTTTCTCTTTCTTTTTTCTCCTATCGTCCGCTTATTCTTTTTTGTGTGTGTTCTGATCGCTTCTATCAGTGTTTCGTAGCTACCTTAGGTATATATATAAATATTTAAAAATTATTAATTTAAATTTGATTTAAATCAATATTCATTTAAATTTTAGAGTCCTTAAATTATATGCTTCTAAAATTTTGAATTTTCATTTTATTCAAATTTGTAATAAAATTTAAATAATAATAATGAAGTCTAAAATTAATAAAAATAAATAAAATTAGACTAAAGGTAAAGTTTAGAAGTGATAAATTATGCCAAATTATGAAGTCATCAAACACTCCCAAACTTAAAACTTTGTTTGTCTTCAAACAAAAAGAAAATAAAAGAAAAGACAACTATAGACAACATCAACTAGACCTCATCAAGAACTATCATTACTCACCAAGCCATGATCTGAATTTAGATTTAATCACTAATAACTTACTCATTTTACAACGAAGATAACAGGAAAATCAATTAAAGATTCATTAATTTGTCAAGCAAGAGTTAAGCATTTACTTCAGCCTAAAGCTAGGTCCTTGAGTGTGTATGTGTGTGTGTGTGTGTGTGAAATAGTCAATTTAACTTCAAATTACTAGCAAATTCAGATAAAAGTAGAACAACTGAAATCAGAAGAATTCTCTAAAAACTTAACTCCATAAGTCCAATTTTCATAAATCCTCTCCACTAATGTAATCAAATACCAAAATTAGAGATCAAAAGGTCTTTAATCAAGGTTGTAATAATATGCCATAGGGTGAGGGCTAAGAAAGAAATGGATATGGAAAATCAAAGCAAATTGGGAAAATACTTGGTAGAAAGAAACAATAAAAAGAATATCCACAAGATTCATACCATAGCTCTTTCTCGACAATATACTCATATTGATGACTAAATTATTGTTATACTAAATAAATAAAGTGTTTTTTTTCCTTTGTCCTTTTTTTGAAGATGTGGTTGCCTTGATACTCATATTCTTTACTAATTTCATCTACTTTAATCCTTTTTCGATTCTTGTCTTTCAATTTCTTTATTTCTTTTTTTTCACACGTTAATCAAATAGAGCAAACATAATATGGATCGTTTAATTTAAACTTTCTTTTTAAATGCAAATTTTCACCAAACTATTTTCTCAAAATTTAAGGTAAGGTCATGGTTTTTTAAGCTTAGAATGAGAATGGTTTATGTAATTAAAATAACAAATAAAAGCTTATGTAAAATAAAGCTCAAGGGGTTGATTATGGACAATGATGGCGTGGTAATTATGATGGTTGGAAAAGCTTTTTGGTTGTGACAAAAAAAAATTCTAGATCATTTCTCAAATATCTGGTATCAATTAGGATTTTGCCTCAAGGATCCATCAACGAAATCTAGAGCAAAGCAAGATTAAACTTTTCTAACCTAGTTAATTATACTATTTCTCTTAATAGGAAAAATGGAGTAGAGAAGAAATTTACTATATGCTCAATTATTTTCAAGAACAAAAATTTAAATCAAAGTATCCACAAAACTCTGACTAACATAATAGCAAATTTTGGAAAAAAATTTCTCAAACTCATCCTCAATCACAAATTTCATAATCATAGCGAATTCAATTATACTCAAATACATGCTTGATAAGAGAATTCAACAACTCAAGACTATAGAAATTGACACCCCCAAGCATAAACTAAACAATGTCTTCATTGTAATTTAAAAGTGGGACAGATTGAATAAATGAAAGGAACTTCCCTAGTTTTATGGTGCATCTGCATTAGTTTTGTAATTTTTAGCTTTTTATTTTTGCAAAATAAACTAGCATCAAAATCCAAATTATTCAAATAAATAATAAAAGAAAGTTTTATATGCTACCTCCTATAAGCACTTGTTTTATAGTCTAAAACCAGACTTTTCAATCTTCATCAATTAGGATTTCGAAGAAGAATAAATGCACAATTCCTTTCCATTTGTTCTCCATAATAGTGTTTCAATCTCTGATCGTTAACTTTGAATATATTCCATGCTTTGTCCTTCAAGTCTATTGCTCCAAAAGTGAAAACTTTGTTGATTGTATAAGGATCTATCCATCTTGATCTTAACTTACTTGGGAAGAGTTTTAGTGGTGAATTGAAAAGCAAAACCTGTTGTCCAGGAGCAAACTCACGCCTAAGAATCTATTTATCATGCCACTTCTTTGTCCGTTCTTTGTAGATCTTTGTATTTTCATAAGCATCGTACCAAAACTTATCCATCTCATTCAATTGAAGAAGTCACTTTTCTCTTGCTGCTTTCAAATCAAAATTACACTTATTTATAACTCAATAAGGTTTATGCTTCAACTCAATAGGGATATGACATGCTTTTCCAACCGAAAAGTCATCCATTATATCTTCCACCATATCAAAAAAGATAGTCATTATGCAACATTGAAATGTTGTTGGGGCATTGCATAATCCAAAAGGCATCCTTCTAAAAGAAAATGTTCCATAGGGACATGTGAATGTAGTTTTCTCCTGATCTTCGAGGGCTATGGAAATCTGGTTATACATCGAATAACCATATAAGAAGAAATAATAGGGATATCTGGTCAATCGATCTAACATTTGATAAATGAATAGAGGTGGAAAATGATCCTTCCTTGTTGCTTTGTTCAATTTGTGAGAATTCATACATAACCTCCAACCCGTGACTATTCTTGTATGAATAAGCTCATGGTTTTCATTTTTCACCACTATCATTCCACCATTTTTTGGTACATGCATTGAACTTACCTATGAGCTATATGAAATAGCATAAATAATTCCAACATTAAAGAGCTTCAAAATTTCAACTCTCACAACTTCCTTGATTATTGGATTTAATTTTCTTTGGGGCTCAATTGATGGTTTGTAAGGTTCTTCATTAGAATCTTGTGCATGCAAATGGATGGACTTATACCTTTTATATCATAGATAGTCTATCCTAAGGATGTTCTATGCTCCCTTAATACATGCAGTAACTTTTCCTCTTCTTTGGGTGTAAGTGATGCCGCAATAATCACTAGAAAGGTATAACTATCGCCTAAGAATGCATAGTGAAGATGCTCACGCAATTGCTTCAACTCTAGAGTTGTAGTTTGCTGCACTTTTTTGTAGAGATTATAGAATCTGTCTTTGCTACCATTAGCTCCAGCCTTTCCACTTCTGTGCTAAATGATATAACCTACTACAATGATTGTTCTAGGTGATCGAATGGTATATCTTCTTGAAAGGCTTTTACTTCATATTGTTCAATGATATCTACACGAAAGCAAGTGCTTAGATATTTTAGAAATCTCATAGCTTCATAGATTTTGAATGTAACCTATTCATTATTCACTCTCAATGTTAACTCACCCTTTTGAACATCCATTAAATCCCTTTCCATAGCCAAGAATAGTTGGCCAAGAATTAGTGGGATATCTTGGTCTTCATCCATATCTAACACCACAAAATCATCAGGAAAAATAAATTTATCCACCTTTACCAATACATCTTTTATGATTCCAAGTGGAAACTTGATGGATCGGTCTACTAGTTACAAAAAAATTGTTGTCTGTTTCATCTCTCCAAGTCCCAATTTCCTATAAACAAATATTGGCATAAGATTAATATTAGCACCAAGATCACATAAAACTTTATCAAAAAATGAATTGCCAATAGTACAAGGCAAAGTGAAACTCCATGGATCTTTTAATTTTTAGGGTAATTTCTTTTGAAGAATGACACTACATTCTTCAAAAAGCTTCACTATTTCAAACTCTTCCAACCTTCTCTTATTAGAAATGATGTCATTTAGAAATTTGGTATAATTTGGCATCTGTTTCAAGGCATCTACAAAAGAAATATTTATGTGAATTTTCTTAAAAATATCCAAAAACTTAGAAAATTGTTGATCTAATTTTTGTTTTTGAAAACATTAAGGATAAGGAAGTGGAGTAGAAAGAATATGAGGATTGTCAGGAAATGAAATTAATAGAGGCACGCCAGCCTCTCTTAATGTATCATTAACAATCTCCTATTTTTATACTTTATAATTTCTTTGGCCATTCTTTGGAGCTGTAAGGGTGGACTTGATTCCTTTGATGATGACTTCTTAATTTCTCTTCCACTGCTAACTATAATGGCCTTACATTGTTCCTTTGGATTCACTTATGTATTGCTAGAAAAAAGTTCCTTTTTGTTGAGTATTGATGGTTGTGGCTAGTTGCCCAATTTGCACTAAAAGATTTTTCATAGTGGCTCCCATATTGTTAAAATGAGTCTCAATGTTATCCATCAGTGAATCACTCTTTTTAAACCTTGCTTTGGTCTCCTCAACAAAGAAAACCATGGCATCCTCAAGTGACATCTTTTTCTCGCTTAGTTGACTATTAAACCCTAGAGGATGTTACAACACATTCTTTGTGTTTACATAAGAAATAATCTCATGATTTCGAAGCCTTGGATGATAGTAATTTGGCATAGGATTACCACGATAGTTGTAGTTCTGATTGTTGATGTATTTAACTTGTTCTTGACTTGATTAATTCATCAGAATTGCCATAATTGATTTTGCAACATATTCTGCACTTTGTGGTATTCTTTGAGTTGTTAAGGCTGAAATCTAATGAGATAGAGAGGCAACTTGAGCTGAAAAGGCAGCAAACGGCTCCAAAAAAGAAGTAGCACATTCAACTATCTTTGACATCAAAGTTCCACCAGAAGCAACATCAACTTTGGTTCTAGTTTGCCCATTTAACCCATTATAGAACATCTGAACTTGCAACCAATCTGACAATCCATGTTGAGGGCAATGCCAAATCATATACTTATACCTTTCTCATGCTTCATAGAGTGTTTCAAAATCATTTTGTCTGACTTGACCAATCTCACCCCCGAGTTGGGCTATTTTTACAGGTGGAAAGAATTTAGCAAGAAACTTTTTCAACATGTCTTGCCAATTAATGATGCTTCTCGGTTGTAGAGATTGTAGCCAACCTCTAACTTTGTCCCTTAATGAAAAAGGAAACAATCTCAGTCTAATGGTGTCTTCAATAACACCATTCATCTTTACAATGTCACAAATCTTCAAAAAATTGCCAAATGAATGTTGGGATCATCAAGTGGTGATCCATTAAATTGGGCTTGTTGTAACATGTTGATCAACACAGGTTTGAGCTCAAAATTATTGGCATTAATGGTCTGGCATCTTATACCTGAGTAATTGTCATTCACAATTGGCCTTACATAATCCTTCAAGGTGTGTGGCGGTGCATTCTTTTCTCCTTCAGTCATGGCTATTATTATTTTTCTTCCTGATCTAAAGGTTTTTTCAATTTTTGGATCCAAAGGAATATTATTTCGAGTTCTAGCACGGTGCATCCAACGTCAAAAACACACCTAGAGAAAAAAATATAATTCTAAATTAAAACCAAGATTATTTTTTATCGATATTGGTAAAAATAAGAAAAAATCAATCCCCAGTAACGACGCTAAAAACTTGATCGGTGAAAAACTATAATTGCATAGTATCGTAGTTTTATCATAAAGTGATAAGAAGAGTATCGTCCTTAGGGATTGGTGATTTACTTTTGACAAATACCAAAATTATACTAATATAAATTATATCTAGAAAAATCTGAGGTTGTTGTACTTGAAATTTAAAATAAAATCAATTTAAAGAAAATATGAAAAGAAAATAAAGATGTTGTTGAGAGATCAAATTAATATGAAAAAAGCTTCTAAGAAATCGATTTCACCTAATTCCTCACTATCCTTTACTCATCTAGTTAATTGAATTTAATTATCTTTGTTTGTTAGTAATCTTCAAAAATATCCAAAAACTTCTTTCGAAAGTTAATTAAAAACATATGCAATTTAATAAAGCAAGAAAACTTTAATACCAAAGATTTTAATACTATAGAGGTTCATATAAGTCTTTCAATCTTTATATTTATCTATGCAAAAATATTTCATATATATCCTATAATTCTCTCTTTTGATAGTAAATCATAAGACTAAAATCATCTAATTGATGACCAGTTAATTAGAAGTAATAAACTTAAAATAAATTAAACAAACATGTAGAGAAATAATTCAAATAAATATAGAAAAATCAAGTATAGTTTAGAATTAAATTATATATATATATATTTTAAAATAAAGAAAAATTAATTTATATTAAAAATTAAATTTAACATAAATAATTTTACTATAATTTTTTAAGAAAAATTGAAAAAAAATTAATTCTTAAAAAGAATATATTTTTATCTGTCGTGCATTTTTCTCTTTCATGCGTCTTTTTCTTGCTTTTTTCTTTCCGTTCTCGCTAAGTTTTTCTCTTTTTTTTTTTGTTCTGCTCGCTTCTATCTCTGTTTCGTAGCTCTCTTATATATATATCTTTTTTATTTGTCTTCAATCTCGTCTCTTATCTATCTATCTATATATATATATATTTAAAAATTATTAATTTAAAATGATAAGCTTATAAAATTTTAATTTTTTTAAATCTATAATAAAATTTAAATAATAATAATAAATTTTAAAATTAATAAAAATTAAATAAAATAAAATAAAATTTAAAATTAAGAAGTAATAAATTATACAAATCATCTATTTTTTTTTAAGTTGCAAGTCATCGACATTAATGTATAAAAAAAATTCATGGGTTGTTTTTTTAATTTATTGTAACATCTCGTAGTTGTTAGAGATATTTTTTAAGATATCTTAAATTTCTTATTTGTCCGTTACTTGAGAACCATCACAGCCCAAAATGCTATTGTTTCCGAAACAAATTGAAAGTAACGATTATTTTTCCCTCCCAAAATTTCACATCACGGACACCTTGAGACGAGAGAGTACACAAATAGTTTTTGAAAATATTTTCATGAAATCTTGAAAATGGAAAAGCGACTTCGCTCCACCCTGAAATCTTCAGCCGAAGAATTCTTGGCTTCAACGACGAAGCTTAATCTCAAATCTTCAAGGTCAGCTCTTAAAACCCTAATTCATGGCGTTCAACCCTCCTCTGATCTCACTTCCTCTCTACCTCCTTGTCTTTACCATTCCATTTCTCAGTCTCTTGACTCCTTCAAGAACCTTCTTGGACCAAACCCTGACCCTAATCATAACCCCAGTGGAGGCCCGACAATGTCACCGCGGTCGCCTCCCTCCAAGCGTTTCCGGCGTTCTTGCCGGAGACCCAAGGATGCGGAGGAACGAGTTCCCGAAAACAATCACGAGATGAGTGCTGATGACCTGAAACAAGAAATTCTCCAGAAACTTCAAACTTTGGCTCACATTTCGCGCTTATGTGTTTTGCACCCTAAAAGTGCGTTTTCGCCGTTAGATTTATTACCTGGGGTTCAAGCATTGCATGATAATCTGATACTTTTTGAGTCGGATTGGGCGTTCTCAACGGAGATTGCAATTTTGTGTGAAGAATGGTGGAAGGAGGGTTTGACGGGTAGAGAATCGTTGATTTCTCAGTCTCTACCTTTTTTGCTGTCGAGATCTCTGACTTTGAAAAAGAAGCAGGACGTTCATAGAGTGTATGCACTCCGTGAGGCCTTTATATTGTTTGATTTTGTCGATGAGAGCATCGAGGACTTGAAGCAGTTGTTGCTTCGGTGTGTGGTCTCTCCGTTGTATTTGAAAACAGATGAAGGAAGGCGATTTATAGCATTTATGTTTGGATTAAGTACACAGCTTTTGAAGGAAATGCTGGCTATGATTCGGTCACAGATTCCTTTTGGGAGAAAGTCAATGCTGGAGGCATATGGGGATGTTGTGTTTCGGGCTTGGAAAGTGTCTGAGGGGGCATATAGGGAGGAAATTGAGAATGGGTTTATGCAGGGCTTAATAGAGGGTGCTATGCATGCGAGTTCGGCAGTATTTGCTGCCTCAATTAGGAGAGTTTTAGGGGTATTCATAATTCAGCGTACCACCAATGGTGTTGAGAAACTTCTTTTTCGGCTAGCTGAGCCTGTCATTTTTCGGTCTCTACAGGTATTCTTGTTTGTACTATTACGAACTACGCTATGCTTTCAGTGGCTAATTCTAACATTCAATGCCATAGGTTATTCAATACTTTCTTAGATGAATACTTGTCGTTACTTGATTGATGAGCTATCTTTGACTAGAGTTGGTTCAATTAATATACTAACATTGTAAGCTAGCTTGGCATTGTTGTTTTATGTAAGATGCATCTCAACCATTGTATTGCATTCTCATTGGGCTTCATTAATTTTCTGTATTCATAGTTTGAGAGATATTGCCACAGGCTTTTTATAAGTTTAAAACTTCAAGTACCAATTTGAATAAGCTATATTGTGGTTCATGTCCCCCTGAAAATGTTAATCATTTGTAGAAGTAACGAAATTGGTTAAATGTGGTTGTTTGTTTTGTCTAGTGAGTGCTTGTACATGCCTTGAAAATAGGAACTGTTTTATTCTATATTGATATTGAGGTCAAAGGTGTGGTTTTTGGCAGGATATTTGGTCACATAAATGATCACTACTTAAAAGTTCATATAAAGTTTGTTAATCAGTATAAGGGATTATTGATGTTCTGTGCATTTATGGCAGGTTGCCAACTCAAATGTTCGTCAGAATACACTTCATTTGCTTCTGGATTTATTCCCTCTTGAAGATCCTGATGCCACCAAAGAGGTTAAAGATACATTGCTTGATAAACAATTCTACTTATTGGAGAAACTACTCATGGATGATTGTCCACAAGTAAGAGTAGTTGCAGTTGAAGGGTGTTGTCGCCTCCTCCGTTTATTTTGGGAAGTTATTCCTTCACCAACCATCACAAAGGTGATTACAAAATCTTTTGATGACATGTCACATGACTTGAGCAACGAGGTCAGGCTTTCCACTTTGAATGGCATTATATATCTGTTTGGCAATCCTCATTCTCATGAAGTTCTTAAAGTGGTTCTACCAAGATTGGGCCATTTGATATTGGACAATACCGTTACCATACGACTTGCTATGGCAGATCTTCTCCTTCTGATAAGGGATATTCAAAATTTTCAGTTTAATAAGGTATTCAAGTCTCATGACCATACATTCTGTCATCAATACTTTTCTTTGGATTCTTTCAATCCCCATATATGTATTTGGTTGAATTTTTTTTAAATCCTTTTGCAGGTGGTAGAGTTAGATGTGTTATTATCAACACTTGCGAATGACCAACCTCTAGTTGCTCAGAAAATTGCAAGATTGCTCATGCCATCATATTTTCCCTCGAAAACACCCATTGTCGAGGCTTGTAACCGTTGTGTCACACTTATGAAACGATCTCCTACTGCTGGAGCAAGGTTCTGTGAATTTGCTGCACTACAGGGAGCATCTCCTCACTCTCTCATAGAGCTTGTTAGGGTATTCATGTGCTTGGTATGTTCACCTGATAAGCTGAAGGCAGATCTTGTCGACGGTTTATTTCTTGCCATTGCCCACCTTTCTAGCACCCTATCTAGTGAGCCATATTTCTTAAATGCTCTTAAAGAACTTTTTTCTGGTCAAAAGTTAAAGATTTTGTTATCTGTTACATCTACTAGGCGTGCTAAATCTTCTCTATTTGACATTGTTGCCACCATCTCTGTGGGTGATGTGGCCAGGCTTCTTGATGAATGTATGGGTTTAATCACTAACTGTAGTGGTTTGTCTGAAGATATGGAAAGACAATCTGAAGTGAGATCTGCTCAAAAGTTGTTGTTGTCTTGTGGCAGATTTAATGATATGTTTGAAGCTTTAACATCAATTTTACAGAGAGTGGCCTATCGTTGTCATATCAAATTTGGCTCTGAAATTTCTCAGCTCAGTGTTTTCTCTCCAAAAAGAAAAGGAACAAAGTCCTCTGGAAAACTTTCAGCTCAGTGGAAGCATGTCAGTGCAAAAAAGCCATCCAATTTTGACGATGACTATTCACTTGCTGTTGATGTATCCTGGCAAATTAGAGACTTGTTACAATCTGAGGATGCTCGAAAAGCTATGCTGGAAGCCCAATCTTTAGAATCCTCATTTTTAGCTCTGAAGGTCATTTCTGAAGTCAGCATCTTGCAATGCACACATTTTGACTCTACAGATGCTTTCCCTGTTTTAGCATATACAGATCTCTCTTTGCATATCACTCTTCAAAATGTTGGTATAGGTATTTTAAAAGATTGTCATGCCAAGAAGAATAATACACCTGATTGTCCAGGATCAAGTGCGAAGGCAAGTAGCTTTCTTTAGCAGTTATTGTGCTTTTTTGTGGTTCAATATATCTGGCCAATTGGCCATAGTCATTATGACATGTATTATTAACCAAAGTTTTGGTTTGACATATGCTTCTATTGCTATATGTATAACCACTTTGAGTTCACATGGCTTTGCTCTGTTATAAATTTAGAATGTGTATTATTTATAGTTCCTATTCTTCTTAACTATGAATTATTTTTCTTTTCCTTTTCCATGCCAGCAACAAACCAAGTAGTCATTTTTTTAGTAAATGGAACTAAACTACCTGAAGAATATTTTGTTGTTTAAATTGCTACAATGTCAGTCTTGCTGATGCTGAAATAAAGGGTATTTTGTAGTAATACAGCATGTAATCTTCATTCTCAATCATTCTGTCTTCATTATCTGTCCCTAGAGCAAGATTCCTGTATTTCTTTTTGTCACAGGATAATTCTACCTCACTAATGTATTTAGACAGTTAATAGAATGGACAATAAAAGTATAATGGTGATTTTGGGTCATTACTTTGAGACTGAAATTAAAAGTTTAACTTATATCTGTTCATTTGACTCTGGCTAGCCAATGCTTCATGCCAATTGACTGTTAACACGTCTCTTTTCAGCAGACAATGTTGTCAGAGACGTTGGATCACATACTTAATTGTACAGAGAAACTGTTCAGAACAGGATCTGAGAAGTCTGGCAAGTCACCATCAGTGTCTAAGCATTCTAGCAATAAGAGTACTCATCGTCACAAAGAAAGGTGCAGAAAAAGCATTGCCAATGCCCCTCCTATAAGTAATGGTGGTAAGCAATTCCATAGATATCTCATTACCTACTTTAGTAAGTTGAGCCTTAAAATCAAGATAAACTCGCATCAACTAGCAAGGGGCCCTTGTTTCATCGATAACGACAATATGATATACAAAGATGGAAAAATATTTGGTTTAATATAAGATTGGTGAGTGAACCATTAAATGCTGTTGGAATGATTACGAAACTGTCTTTGCATATTCATGTCAAGATTCATTTTTCTTTCAACATATTGATTTTTATTCCTAGGTTTTTCAGAGGTTTTAAGTTCCTAAATTTAACTTTAGTTTCCCTGTGAAGATTGGGAAAGAAAGGCTGCTATAGTTCATGAAATGAGTATTAATATATTTCGGTATGTGTTTTTAAATACATCTATATTCACATACCTGCATCTCTATCTAATATTTTTTTCTTATTAAATTCACTGTCTCCTCGGAGAACTACAATTTACCATTTAGAAGTAAGATGAATGCTAGATACACTCTCTTACACACTTCTACACACTCTCCCATCCCACTTCGTTTATTGAAATGTGTTTGTTAAGTTTTCAAAAATGTAATTTTCATTTGATTTTTTTCAAAAACAAACAAAAAACAAAAAACGTATCAAAAAGGCAGTGAAAGTGTATGAAAGAGTGTATTAAGTAGTGTCGCTAGCATTCCTCTTAGAAGTTATATCAATTTTCAGTTACCCATTTTGCATTTGCTTTCTCCATCAGGAAAACCTACTCATTTTTATTTTTGTGCCGTTGGTTTCCCATAACAAAGTGCCTTTGTTATTTTTATCAACTTTGATGCAGGAACTATGCGAACTGGACCAAAAAGTTTATTACGTAAGGTGAAGGTGCTTACCACAGTCCTAAAGTTCATGGTGGATGCCATCGATATGGATCTTGCTACCTGCAATGAACAGTGTTTAACTTTCGCATCAAGTTATTTGTGCCATGTCACACATATATTAGGCCAACATCCCAAGGATTCATTTCAGCTTGAAGAGGAGGATGTGAACGATATAGTACTATGTCTCAAGAGCTCCTTCACCTATGCAGCCAAGTTACTTAGTCTAATCCTGAAAGATAATACTACAGAAGCTGCACGACCTCCTGCACGTGTTTTTAATCTTGCCAATGACCTGATTGATCAAATCACCTCTATTGAGTTATACTTTGGATCTGGTTATGCTGCACGGCTTTTGGCAACAGCAAAATCTTGGCTACCTGATTTAATTCTGGCATTAGGTTATGGACACATACATAAACAGATTCAGAGAGAAGCGACAATGACCACAACTGCTTGCATCAAAATTCAGTTTCCAACATGGCTTTCAGTTCTAGCTAAAACTGAACTATCTGGGCTAAATAAAAGTGGTGTTGAAGAGGATGATAATGAGGCTTTTGAACCAGGGGAGTTTCCTGCTTTTAAGAAACTCCTCGGAATGATAGTTGTATTATCAAGCAGAAATCCCCGCATACTGAACGCAATAGGAGAGATTTTTTTGATAGGGTCACTAGTTGGCTTGCAAAAGAAGGATTATGGAATGGTTTTGGGACTTCTACATTTCTTATGTGTGAAGTTATTCAGACCTGATGACAAGGAATGGGGTGATCTGATGTTGGCTTCGCTGCAGGAGATATGCCCTCAGATTGAGCGGCACATGGAAAAAGAAAGTGATGAAGATGGAAGGCGACAGTTAGAGTGTGCATGGGCATTGCTTGAACCTATTTGGCTCTATCATATATATGAAACTGGGAAAGTTTCCGTGGAGTAATAAATGATATCATCTGTGTATTTGAAATTTGTGATGTAACAAGTGATGCGGTATAGTACTGCTTGAGCAACTCGCAAGATATCTAGATGTATAGAATTACCAAATTGAAGATTTTAGGGAATTTGTTGCTGAACCTAACCATAGCCTTAGTAGCCTTTCTTTCATTCTGAGAAAGCTATTATTGAATTGTCACTTGATGAATTACTGTAATAATTATCTGGTTAAACTAAGGAAACGTTTGGCAATTTGCATTGGATTAAGTTAAATTGTAATATATTGAACTGTATGGAATTGTGCATGAAATATTGTTTGATTTAAAAAAATGTACTGAATTAAAATAATACATTGTTTGGTGTAACACTGTACAAAGAAGTCAAGCAAATTTAAATCATACTTGAAAAAAATGAGAGAAAAAAGTGGGTAAACATAAATAAAATAAAAGATGATAATCGTGCATTAAAATAAAGTAATAAAATTATTACAATTCTCCCAGAAAGAAGTTATTAAATAAAAACCCATCCCCTCCCATGGGTTTGGCTTTAAGGATTGTACCAAGATTATATAAGACTGCCATATTATATGACATACTAAACATGCCCTCAGCCTCCATTGAAAACCATGGGGGAAAAAACTTAGAGGAGACCGGTGAGTACAGGAAACACAGAGGAAGAAAGTTGAAAAAGTTACTCTACTCATATTGCAAAGTACTTATGAAAAAACTTATATATATATTGCAAAGTATTAATGATAATTTTATCCCATAATATTATAATAGTGTCATAATTAAAGTAAAATGAACATTTTATACATAGAGACCTAGTCTTGGCAGGATATTTTAGACACTTTTCTTTCACAAATTTGACACATTAGTCATATTTTCTTTTGTATAATTTATTTATCCTATTGTTACATTTTTGGACACACTAGTCATTTCTTGCCAATTCTGATTTTTTGGGATTATTTTTTTGTTAAAAAAAACTTAAATTAGATCGAATTAAACATTACTATCAAGAGAGCTAATAGATATTAGAAGATAAAAATGTATGAAAATTTGAAAAAAAAGTGAAATAAAGTGATTAAAATCATTAAAATTAATTTAAAATAGTTCAAGTGTACACAAATATAACAATAAGGTCATTAAAATATATAAATTTAAAGGAAAATGATTAATATGTCTAATTTATGAAAGTAAAGTGACTAATGTGTCTAATTTGTTAAAATAAATTGATCATAAATGTACTTTTTTCATCGAAATATGAGCCTCTTTCAACTCTATAGAAAAACAAGCTAAGAAGACTTCTCACTATAATGAGCATAAGCTTTTACAAAACAAGGAACCACTGATAGTTTTCTAAACCTGTGTTATTTAAGACATTTATAGGATCATCTCTGCTTCAAACTGGAACCAATTTTAAAATAGCTGAAACAATCATCCCCATAGCTCCAAAAAACATACTCAACAACCACTGATGACAAGTGAGGTGATGTGTGTTTGCAAAGGATCCTAGCAACTCAACAATTATGATCTGGAACAAAACAGTACTCCCAAGAACTCCCACAAACACATTGTTATCCAATATGCCCTTGAAAACATTGATCTTGTCCAGCTCACGAGAGCTTATCTCATTAAACACCTGCAAAAATAAAGCATGTCAATTTCTTTATTTTTAAGCTTTTAATCAAAAGTTTTGATAGAGTTTTATATCATAAACACTGTACCTGACAAAATACAAATGAATTAAATATAATTGTATTTAGGATCAAAGTAGATTTAGGGCCATCAAGACTAAATATTTCAGTTCCTTTTGCCTGAAGAAACCATATCACTATAAGCTGGTAGAGTGCTTGTCCAAGAACATTCCTCCACATAACATTACTTATGAAGTTTCCTCTCCTTCCAACAGGTTTGCATTTCATTAACTCATCGTTCGGAGGTTCAGTTGCAAGTGCAAGAGCTCCTAATGTGTCCATAATCATGTTCACCCATAATAGTTGAACTGCTGTGAGTGGAGCACTTCCTGGAGAAATAGTTTATTATTAGTGCAAAAGCAAAATATAACAAGTGAAAAGAAAATTAAGGTTTATGGTTTGAGTGAGGTTCCTAACCTGTTAAACAGGCTGAAGAGAAATTTACTATTAGAGCGACCACATTTACAGTCAATTGGAATTGTACAAATTTTTGGATGTTAATGTAAACTGACCGTCCCCATTTTGCAACAGTCACAATTGTGGTGAAGTTATCGTCAAGAATTATAACATCAGCACTCTCTTTTGCAACCTGACATTATAAAATGACTTTGTTAATTATATTAGAATGTGATTAAATGAGAAAATATAATGATAGAATGCAAACATAAACTTACTTCAGTTCCAGCAATTCCCATGGCTAATCCAATATCTGCCTCATGAAGTGCTGGAGCATCATTTGTTCCATCACCAGTTACAGCAACAACTTCATCGAAAGTAGTGCGCAATTGTTTCACTAGGGTATGTTTGTCTAAAGGAGAAGATCGAGCCATCACCTACAAAAGAAAAACCAAAACTAATTTAAGTCGCCAAAAGTGTATTGTAGTTATGGTCATATTACGAAAATGCTATGGTTAAATGATTTTTTTTTAATGAATAAGAAAGTAAGGAAGTGAAACCTGAATTTTAGGGATCAATTGAAGCATTTCTTCCTGACTTTTCTCCCTGAAAACTGGACCTTCAATGGCTATGCCATCATCTGTGAGAATCCCACATTCCCTTGCTATAGCCTTTGCAGTGTCAATATTATCGCCTGTAACCATTCTTACTGTGATACCAGCTGAACGACAAACTGCAACAGACTCTCTAACCCCAGGACGAACAGGATCTTTTATGCCTACAATTCCTATACAAGTATAGCCAGATTCTGGAATAGGTTTCTCAGCAGAAAATCCATTTTCTAGTTCCATATAAGCTAAACATAGTGTTCGAAGGGCCTCACTTGCAAATTTGTTTATTGTAGTTTTAAGATGGTGAAGGGATTCTTCATCAAATGGAACAACTTCCCCATTTGAATTGATCACCTTGTCACAATGAGCCAATACTATTTCCGAAGCACCTTTAGTATGAGCTCTCAAACCTCCTTCAGGAGTCATAAGTACTATCCCCATTCTTTTCTTTGTTGAGTTAAATGGCTCAACTTTGACAATACTAGAAGATTGCCTCTCTTTTTTGAACTCCCCACCAAGTGACAAGCCAAACTCTAATAAAGCAGTCTCTGTAGGTGATCCCAATAGCTCAACTTTGCCATCTTTGGCAATCACAACCTCTCCTCCAGTGTTAAAGAAAATTGATTGGAGGAGAATCTTCAGAGCAGAATTTGGAAGATCACATTCCAAGTTATTGGGAGCATTCTTGGTTATGCTCACCTCATTGACTTTCGTACAAATGCATGTTTTCACAACAGACATATGGTTGGTAGTTAGGGTGCCAGTTTTATCACTACAAATATTCGTAGCTGATCCCATGGTCTCACAAGCAGCCAAGTGTCGGACAAGAGCTTTGTCATTCATCATCTTCTTCATGGCAAAAGCAAGGCTTAATGTCACAGCTAATGGTAGTCCCTCTGGAACAGCAACAACAACAATTGTAACTGCAATAGCAAAGAATTCCAACAATTCTAATGCATCATCTCCCTTCCATCTCCAATGAGTCCCCTCCCGCAGTTTACGTGCAAACAATCCTTGCATCAAAACAGCAAATGTAACAACTGCAAAGAAAAGACCTATCTTCCCAATGATGGTTGCCACTCCATTTAATTTTACCTGCAATGGAGTTTCATCATCTCCACCTTCACTTAAAGTTGCCATCAGTTTACCCCATTGGGTTCTCATCCCAACTGTTGTTACCATCATCTTGCATGATCCATCTTGGACTTTAGTTCCAGAAAGAAGGAAAGGATTTTCAGTGCTTACCATTACCGGCTCACTTTCACCGGTTAAACTTGATTCATCAATCGACATAGAAAATCCTGAAAGAAATAATCCATCTGCAGGGACTTGGTCTCCAATAGAGAGGTGTACAATATCACCAGGAAGTAAGTCATACACTGACATTTTCTGTCTATATCCATTTCTTGTCACCTGAATATCAATCTTCTTTTTCTCCTTGTCTAGGTCCCTAAACTGTAAGGATTGACGATAATCACTTGTTGCTGTAACAAACACAACCAACAAGATACTTGCAACAATTCCAAGACCATCATGGGCACCCTTTGGCCATCCTTCCATTATTATGCCAACAATTAAAGAAACAAAGGCACATGCTCCAAGTATCATAAGAGTCATGTCCTGAAGGGCTTCCCAAACAAATACAAAGAAACCCTTTGGTTCGCTCTCAGTAAATTTATTGATTCCATATACCTCTTGTCTGCGATTTTGTAATTCTTTATTGTTAGCCAGCCCATCGGTGATTGATGTAGAAAGCTTTTCTGCAATGCCATCTACTCCACCATGAAATTTAAGCTTCTTTGGGTCATGACCTTCAACAATTGATCCCAATTCATCAGCACATATTTGAAAACCTGCAGCTTTAACTTCCTCGGGTACAATATAATCACTTAGTTGCACGCCTGCATATACCAGAATGAGATCGATGTTGTGAAGTGCTTTTTCTTATGGATTCATAGTCAATTTTATCTTAATTTTAGAGAAATTTACCTTGAATAAACTGAAATGCTGCTTTTGAAACCAATACAGCAATCCGCAGCTTCTCCTACAAAATGTAAAGTAAAAGGTAAATGAAGCATTCCAAAGAAACAACAGACATGGAAAATATGTTTGAAAACTAGTCTATTGGTGCCAATAACTGACTGACTTGATAAGGTAAGTCACAACTTTAGAGGATGTAAAACGTGTTTAAGATAAAATTTAAAAAATAGATTGATGCAAATCAAACAATAAATTAATTAAAATTTAATAGCTATCTAGGATTTGAATTTAGATTATTCTTTAAAATTATTATTATATTTAACTAGTTTATTATTTTATTTTTATAAATACAACCTAGTATTCTATTTATTTTTAGGACTTTGAATATAAATTGAAATATAATTATTATTGCGCTATTCTTTCATTAAGTTTTCCTTCTCATCAGTGGCATCAATTAGTTTCTAATATGTGTAACTCATTTGTTACCTGCATCTTGTTCACCAGATGTAAAAACGACTTTAGCAAAACTCACCCTACAAAACCAACTTGTAAGGAAAGAATACCAAAATAGCTATTAACCCATCCATTTATCCACATTTGAGCAATGTGGGACTCAATTGTATCATTGTATTGAGTCTAATTTAATTTGTGACAACATAGTTTTTATTGAAAATAAAGTAAAGAAAATGATTCATATGTGTGTATAAAGTTAACAAATTTTGGAAAAAATATTGATTGGTTTAGCACTCTCCACCACTGAGTGCATTTGTGCGCGTGTGAGTTCGTAGTCGTTATTCAAAAATATGTCGTAATGTCTTTTCATGATTAGAGAATAGTTTTCTTTTCTTGTTTTTTTCTTACCCATTTTCTGAGATTTGTAGAATTCAAACCAAGCAACAATATTAGCGAGTCAATACTTTAAAAAAACTCCATCATCGTGACCAAATTCTAGCTAGCTCGAAATCAAGAGCTAATTGCTGTGAAAAATTTACAATCGTTGTCATAGTTACTGGGTATGTTATGTTGACCACGTACACATTAAAACATGAATAAGGGAAAGAAGAAAAAAGAAATTATGAAAGAGAGACCTGATTGGTACGACGCATAGCAGCAGCTTCGCAACGTTTGGAAAGATTGGCAGTGAAACGAAAACGTCTCTTGGGGTTTTTGACGACACCACACAGATTCCTCCATTTCTGTAACACCTCTTCTGGCGAATTCTTAGCCCTTACTTCAAAATTCTCATTCAAATAACTCTCCATTTCTTCTTGCTCTCAAAAAAGACGTCAATTTCTTTGTCGTAAGTATATATATTCAGTAGTACTCTTCTTCTTTCCTCCTATATATAAATACAATCAAATTGACGAAACTCTTAAGAAGTATCCAATGTATAATAACGGGGAAAATGTTTGGTTTACTTGGCTTAACATTTCGTCGTCGTTTAATGTTTGTTGTACGTACAAGTCTTCAAGAGAAGATATATAGAAATTAAAGCAGAGTAATAATAATAATAATAATAATAATAATAATAATAATAATAATAAGGTTTCTTCTGCAATTTCTCGGTAATTTCTCTTATTTGATAATTTAATTTTTAAGGGTACTTTTTGAGTAAACCAGAAGAAGAAAATAATAAAAATATTAGAAAATAGAAAGGTAGTGGAGGGAGAGAAAGCAGGGGAAGGACAGACAAGTAGTGTGGATCCGAAATAATTTGTATTTGCAATATTTAGTTAGTTATAATGGTCAAGGCTAAGCTTTCTCTGTTCCTATTATTTAGGAATCAATTGAACCGAGTCCACCAATTTTATATATTTTTTTTTAGTAATTTTTTAACATCTGAGATTTTTATTTTATAATATAATAATATATATATATCATTAAATTATAAAAATTTAATGAAAAATACAAGAAAGAACTTTTACAGATTATAATTATTAATAATTTTTATTAAATATATGTGTTTTAATTTGATTATATTTACATGGGTTTTTCAGATACCATAATCCAAATGTACAGTCACGTTTTCAAATGAAAAGGAAAAGAAGGTGCTAATAAAGCAATTTACGCGGTTACGCGGATTCTTTTATTATGCATCGATAGTTACGCCTTTCTTAAAAAAAACAAAAACAAAAAAATAAAATTTGACACATGTACGTACCGTAGTTATGCGAGTTAAAATAACTTTTATAATAATTTAATATTTTTATAATAAAAAAATAACTCATAATAATAAATTATTAAATTTTAAAATATTTTATATTAATTTTATAATCATAATAATCTATTATTAAAATAATTTATAAAATTAATATCTTAATAATAATTAAAAAATTGATATTTTATACAATTATTGTTATTTTTTATTAAAAAAATAATTAAATTATTATAAAAAATAACAAATTAATTAAACTGTTATTCTTCCTATAATTAAAATAATTGTGTTATTACCATAATATTTTATTTTAATATCTAATTTAAGAATTGAAATTTATTTTAATTATTTTGAAAATATTTTTTTTTGTCTAAACATGTCGTATGGATCTTATGTGATAAATTTAACAAATACATAAAAATTTAAGAAAAAAGTACAAAAAATAACTACTTTGATAATTATTTTCTATTTTTTTTAATAAGAGTAATATATTGAAGTTGAATTCTTACTCAAGAAATTATATTTGATGGAATTAAATTAATTTGATTATTACGAGTATGAGAAAATAAATATAGTTTTTTAATTGTAACAAAATATATGGGATTGAATTCAAAATTTATGAAATATTTAGCAATTATAACTCTAATATTAGTCAACGATCCACTGTTTTGAGTAATGTATCTATAGATGAAAACGATAATCCTAATAATTATAATTTTAATATTAATTTTTTTTAATATCTTTGAAAAATATGTCTCAAAAAATCCCTGTGATATACTTTGATTCATAAGAAAATAATATATAAATATTTAAATTATGATAAAAATAAAATATTTTAATAATATAGAGAATAAAAAATATAATCAGTACTGTAGGACTGTGTAAGAAAACTAAAGAGTGACCATTTTCATTTAGAAATTATTTATTATTTATAGATTATAGGATGATCGATATAATACTTTATGTTAATTAAATTTAAAATTATTATAATTTTTTTAAAGAATAAATAATAAAAAAATGAAAAAATTAATTTAATTGATTAGAATTTTTAGCTGTTGAAATGGAACGTTTAACAAGAATAAATATATTATATTTGTAAATTGAAGTATTGCATACATCGAATTCTTACTCTATGCATAATAATTGTTGGGTTTTTTTTTTTAATCCTAAAAATGTATAAATAGCAAACAATCTTCAACTTTTTTTTAATAAAAAATGAAAGATATTTCATTAACATTTATATCTAAAAACTATAATAAATATGTCTTCTATTCGTTAACACATATTCAAATATTAAAAAACTGAGTATGTATAATAATAACGATAATTATATTATAAAAACCATCAAAATATGAGTTTATTTATAATTTATAAAAATTGATAAAAAACTTTATATTCAACAAACATAAATATGAAAATATAATAGATCTGACTTCCATAGAATTATATCTTATAGAAAAATACTATAATTAGATTATTTATAAAATAAAATTAGCACTAAGTAGAAAAAATAAAATAGAAAAACACAAAAAGAAAATAACCACTGAAGAGACCACTCTTCCTACGGGAAGATCTCTTTCTAATGTGATCAAACTAAAGGAAATAACTGAGAAGTAGATTAAAAGAAAATAAAGAAAACAAGCTTCAAATTTGAGTAGATGAGGATAGAAAATTAGAAAAAATCACGCGTTAAACCATTAAATCACTATTAGCCCAAAAAAAAAAAAAACACTACACCACTAACAAATTTGTTAAATTATTTACAAGAAATATATTTATTTATTTAACTTTTAACCTTTCTTTAAAAAAAATGTTATTATGTTATTAAAAAAATATTTATTTACTGTATTTTTTCAGTACTGTGGTTTAAAACCTTCCTTTGATATGGATTTCTTAAGACTCCAGCTGTCAAAACTGTCATTTTCACTTCCCTAGTTTTTCTGCATGCAATAATAGTGTTAGTGTGTTCTATTCCTTTTTGCAAACAATAATTCTAGTGGCTCACCATAATGGTACGATTGGAATGATTAATGATTAATGATTATTCATCTCTAACAATTTTTTTTTTATTTTTATTCTCATTTTTCGTATTCAATATTCAATATATATATCATAAAAAAACTAAAATATAAATAATAATACAAATAATCAAAAATTTAAATATAATTAATTACTTGATAATTAAATTTATTATAAAAACAAATAATGTATATACAATACATATAATTAACTTAAATTATAAATAAAATAATGTCGTCAAAGTGTAATTAGATTGTGCGAGAAGCTTGATTGGCTTAAAATCATCAGCATTAGGACAATAAAACTAGACAAAAAATAACTGATTCATATAACAATTCATTCTCATACATACATGAGCACGTAAACATCCATCAAACAAGCAGTCTAAACTTCAGAGACATACGAATGGAGAAATTAAATCATTATAAATATTACCATAAAAAAGAGATTACCACAGAAACATCCGAGTGATATAACCCTTCGACGAACTCATATTAGCACTTTATTAATCATTTGTATATAAATATGAAGTTATTTGGAATCTCTGCTAGTATTTTTAATGCTATAATGAGCTTTAAATATGAAATCAAGTGTAACTTCGATTTCTTACTTGGCTTGTGTGAGTTTTGGTGCCCTTAAACGTATGGAACACTTTCATGGGCAACAAAACTCATACAAATCAAGAAACAAATCAGAGTTATACCTGATTTCATATTTAGAGCTCATTATAACATTAAAAATATGAGCAGAGATTCCAGATAACTTCATATTTATAGACAAATGATTAATAAAGTGCTAATTGTTGTCATAAGGAAAGTAGGCAAGAGAGATGAGATGTAGTTTGGGCCAAAAATAGGTCCATAAAACAATGCATTTCCCTAAATACATGAGCATATAATCATCCATCAAACAAGGGACTTCAAACACAGGAATAAAGAAATTAAATCATTAAAAAAATTACTGTTATGTTGTCATATACTATTCAAGATCATCAAAATCTTCTCCCGATTCTTCTTGTGATGATATAATTTGAACCATGTGTTCTGCCCATTTCTCTCGTAAATCATCAAAAATTTACTGGTCGTAGCCCGTCTTATTCCAACCAAATAACTACATGTATTTAAAATCAAAATAAGAATGTAATTTGATTTATTTACAAAAAATAACTCAAATATGTTAAAAAAAATTTGTATATAGGTAAAAGATATTACCACATCATCAATGAAATTTTGATATTTGTGATGATTTCGCTCATAAACTTCATGATATAATAACCACACATGACTCCATTATTTTCTTGTGGAACCTACAAAAAACAAGTGTACATAATTTTTCATATTCGAACATCTTTATTATTCAATTGTAAAATTAATAAAATTATTAATATTCGCTTGTACATACCATAACTTTTGTCCATATAAACTTATGAGATTTTTTAAGGGCAATGCCCCTAAACCTGTTCCACAACTTCCATGCCCTATCAAGGTTTAAAACAATTAGTTTTTATTAAATATTACAAAAAATAATAGAAGAAACTAATATGTAGCTATAATTCTTACATTTCAACAACTGCTTTTGTATCTTTACTCAGTTCTATGAAAGCTGAGTCACACCACCAAGCATGATTATTGAACAGATCAATGATTACCAACATCCAATCATCTTGGCCTTGTTCAAACCTTAATGGCCAAGGGATTATCAACTTTTGATTTCTGTTAAGCGTTAATGTCATATCACATAATTGTTTAACTCTGATGCTAACATCCTTCTCTTGATATTGATTGACATATGAAGAATCACAGAACATTGCTAAATGTGATGAGTGATTATGTTGAAGTCGATAATAGCACGCCCTATATAAAAGATATATATATAAATAATTATATATGTTCTACATAAATGAAAGAAAAATAAATAGATTGAGGACTCATCTTGTCCATACTTGAATTATACTTAAATCGATCATTTAATATTCAATAGTTACAATATGCACTTAATCGATATATAAGTTTGGCCGAGGTCTACACCAGAAATTTCTATAGGAAGTGGCACAGTCCATCCATCATTTATGCTAGATGCCCTCCCAATAATAGTCATCAAAGTACCAAGATTTCTGCTGAAGTTTAAAGCATAATCATAACTATACTTTTTCCAAGGCTTCTTCTTGAATGACTTGGTGCACGATGATTGGCCACTAGACATAGTTTTAGCACGAGATACTTACTTCGTATTTCTTAAATGTGCCGCATTTAAGAGTTCTGGTATAATAGACTAAAAAAAGTATTATATATGTATTTTAGTAACAATAAAAGATATAATAAAATAATAGTAGTAAACAAGTGTTATCTTTTAAGTTAAAAAATAGTACCACGTCAAAATTTAGAACAACTAGAATCGACGGCCAAGCCACATACTGTCCAACCACCTCTTGGACTGTAGTAGCATAAGAAGGCACAGGTAGTGGACAATCATGAAACAATGATTGATCAATTACTATTCGCCAATGATTAGGTAAATATTGATTATGAATCATCCGATCATCGCTTAATTGTTGTACCATTCCAATAGCAACAAAGTCCGTTGACGAAGGATGTTTCAATAAACATTTCATATTCTGTAAAAAATATATAAAAAATAAAACATATAATAAGAATTTAAAAATAATAGATTATATACACCAGAAATTAAAATCTTACCATATATGATTCATCAAATAGAGAAGGACTCACATGTGGGGTAGCTATTGGATGTACATTCTCACCAAAACATTCATCATGGTTTGATTGATGGTAAGAATGCGTAGATTGCATTGGAGAAAATGAACCACTACTTGATTGCATATGCATTCTTGGCATATAGTGAGGACCAATAGGATGACTATATCCCATATTGGATATAGTTTGAGCGCAATGAGATTGCGTGGGTGGCATGCCTGGCATGGATGGTGGTCTACCTATCATGGATGGTGGCCTGCCTGGCATGAATTGTGGCATGCTTGGCATGGATAGTGGCATGCCTGGCATAGATGGTTGCATGCTTGCATGCTTGGCCAATATGGTATGTCCTAGTTGTAGAATGATGTCATGGTTGACATGTGTTGTGATTGATATTCTTTTAGAGTGACAATCTCACTTAACACTGAGGCCTTAAAGGAGTTGAGTTCTTCTTCAATTTTAGTGTACTTCTTCTTACTTACCATTTGAGGCTTTATTTTGGAATGTTAAAATACTCCATATAACTATCATATTGGCTACCTCTCCTAACACGACCAGGATGCTCGCGTCCGAATGCATGATATAAAGCATCTTTTCCAAGCTCTTCGATTATTTCACCCCTGGATATTTTTTCTTGAATAGCTCTCTATAAATAATAAAGCACACAAACATATCATTCATTATTACATCAATTATTAAAAATCATTAAGACTTTTTATCAACTGAAATTACTAACCAACTTATTTAGTTGTTTTTCTCCTCGCTTAGTCATCGGTCTTGAATTCTTCGTTTTGGGAGTCTTTATTTCTATGAACAATTCAAAACGGGTAATAGGTCTACCCAATTCAGCTTCCTACATAAATTATGAAAAATTTATTAACAATGACATGAAATTAAATTGAGGAAAATAAATATAAAAATATTTATAAATTAAGACAAATTAATAATAGCATTCTATATCTAACTTCAGGATTTGAAGACCTCCCAATACGGTTAGGAAGAATGTTATGCACTTGTATATTCTGATGTTCTTCCCTAATAATTTGAAATTCATTTGAACGTCTATAAACCACAAAGTCTTTTCAAACTTGAGGTGTAATCCAGGGGTGTCCTTCAAGGATTTTGTAAAGCTCTATCTCATCAAGTGGTTCCAAATATGAAAACACATAATTTCTTGCCAATCTGGAAGTCTTGTATTCCTTCCACGCCTTATTCATACCATTCAATTACCTTAATATCTCAACACCTCGCAAAGGTCGAGTTGCATGATCATGATCTTATTCACCATCGAACGGTTTCTTTTGGTATCTAACTTGTGTCCAGATGGAAAAAATCTTCTATGTCTTCAATAAGACATCTTTCGTTCGTGAACAAGATAAGTTGCAAAAGTTCCATCACTACATATAGGGCATCCCTTGTAACCTTTTGTTGCATGTCTTGATAAGTTTCCATAGGTAGGAAAATCATTAATTGTCCATAAAAGGACCCCCTTCAAGTTAAAGTGTTCTTTTTTTATGTGCATCGTAAACATTTACACTATCATTCCACAACGTATTTAAATCATCTATCAGAGGCTGAAAATATACATCAATATCAATACTAGGTTGTTTCGGTCCTAAGATCAATAATGTTAACATCATGGATTTTCTTTTCATACACAACCAGGAAGGAAGGTTGTATGTTACCATAATTATTAGCCAACAACTATATCTACCATTAAGGGGACTATGTGGATTAATTCCATCAGTAGCAATAGCAAGACAAAGATTGCGCGGATCAGATGAAAATTGAGAAGATAAATTATCTACTACTTTTCAATTTGAAGAATCACAAGGATGACGTAGCACCCCATCATCATATCGATTATCTGAATGTCAAGTCAACATCTTTGATGTATCTTTATTATTGAATGATGAGTGCTCAAAAAGTACTAAAATTACCATGATTTTATGCACATTAATTGATTAAAAATATATATTTATATGATTTTATCATTTATTTATATAAATCTGTCTTTTCAGAATCACGAGTATTTTTATTATTTTTTAGGTATTTTTGCTTTAAAACGTAACTTAAAGACTCAAAGATAAATACAAGAGGCAATACATTACAAATATATTCATAAATTAAATGAAGAAAAGTAAAAAAAAAGATGGAAAAATTGGACAAAATGGGTCAAAAAGGTCAAAAATGTCAAAAAGGAGGAAATTGTGCACGAAGTTGCCTAGCCGCGCCGGCCAACGCACGCAACGCGTGCCCTGTGCCAGCACAACGCCCAGTCTGCGCGCACCTGCTCCCATCGTGCGTGCCTTTTCTCCATTCCGCATGCGCCGCCGTGCCCTACCTATTATGCGTTTCCTCCATTTTTAATCATTTTTTCATCTACTTTTTCTTCCTTTCCTCACCTATAAATACCTTCATTCTCTTCATAACAAAACATACCTAAAAACACATCTTCTTCTCTCTTTCTTTCTCTCCATTTCTTAGTTTTTAGTTTTTAGTTTTTCTTAGTTAGCTTTTCTTAGTTTTAGAGTTCTTCTTTTTTTTAGAAGAACTAATTATGTTTTTGTAATTTATTTGCTTTTCGATTCAATAAATGAAAGTGCAAATTTCGTTTGGAGGTTTTCCAACAACAGGAATAGCATCAAAGTACTGTAAATATTTTATTTTCTTTACAGTTATTTTTTTTATGTTTTATTCTTATATGTTAAATTTAATTTGTCTGTGATTAAATTTAACTTTGGTGACTGTTCGTAAACATGATATAATAATAACGTTGTTATGCTTGCGAAATATTAAATAGGTAAAAATCTCTAAAATAAATTGATTTTATTTTTATTCAAGATTTTATATTAAGAATGTTAGAGAGAAATATATTATTTTTCATTACAAACTTAAATCTAAAAATTAGATTTTAAGGTTTAGTTATCCGATCTGATTTAGAGTAGTGCTTTTTTATTTGTTGGTACAATCATCTGGTAGTTAGAATGAAGCTCTATTTCAAAAGTTTTTATAAGAATTATTATGTGAAAATGTATTGACAACATGTTTTTAAGTAGTGGTTTTAAAACTTCAAAGTTAGTACTCGGATAACTAAATTCTTAGGTTTAATTATGACACCTTGAATAAAGTTTAAACTATCTAACCCCACCAAATGTGGCATTTAAATGGTTCATTTTCAATCTCTTAGAAAAAAAAAGAATTAATTTAATTAACCAAATTAGTTATCAACCCCACCCATAGGTGTTAATTGATTTGTTTAGTTAACAAAGAATATCTAACCTCACCAAAAGTGGTATTCATATAAAAAAGAGAGAATCAATAAATATCAATTTATATCTTTAATAACCTAAATAATATGAGTAAACATAATTAATTTAGTTATTATATCCATAAATACTCCACTATTATAAAAGATAAAATTTGCATAAATGTTTATTAAATCTGTATCTATGTTTATTTTTATGTTATTAGATTAAAAACATAAAACCCCAAAATATCGTGACAGGATGTTTAGGATTTAATTTCGTTTTTAAAAGTTTGAATAATGAATTAAAAACCACATATATTCCTTCCTCTGATCGACCTTGGGAGTATACTTATCATTTTCTACGAAATGATTCGTGCACTTGCGAGAGTTTTATAAATATAAAACCAAATTATCGGCAGGATCGACGATGTCGGTTCTGCCCATCATTGAATAACCTTTGAAAGCGAGGAATCGGAGGAAAGTACCAAAGAACCTTTGCAGGCATGCTTCCATCTCGATTCTTTACACATCGGACAATAATCTAATGTCTCATATTCTTTTCTATAAAGAATACAATCATTTGGACAAGCGTGAATCTTATGATATTCCATGCCAAATCGACTAAGAGATTTCTTCACTTCATACATTTAAGATGACAATTCAATACCCTCAGGAAACATATCGACTAGTAGATTTAGTAATTTTGTGAATCCTTTGTCAGAAAAACCATGTTTTGCTTCACATTGTACAAATGAACCACTCTTGACACTTTAGTGTATTTTTTTGCATTTTGAATACAACAGTTTTTCGACATTTTTTATAAGTTTTTTAAAGATTTCGGGATCATCCTCGCGTAATTCATCTTCAACACCATGAAACATATTTTCTGTCTGTACATTATGATAAGATGTATGTAATCCACTGACATTCTTATTTATCTTTTCCCCTTAAGTATTATCAATATTTTCTCCATGATAATACCAACATTTATAGCTCAAAAGAATACCATTACGGATAAGGTGATACTTCATGAAACATATTTTCTGTCTGTACATTATGATAAGATGTATGTAATTCACTCACATTCTTATTTATTTTTTTCCCTTGAGTATTATCAATACTTTCTCCATGATAATACCAACATTTATAGCTCAAAAGAATACCATTATGGATAATGGTGATACTTAATCTCGTCAAATTCATGAAATCGCTCATTTTTACATTTAATACATGGGCAACGAATCATACTAGTTCCAGTATTACTATTTCTACAAGCAAATTCCATGAAACTTTCAACTCCAGAAATATAGTCTTGCTTAATTCTACACTTTGACATCCAAGATTTGTCCATTTTCTATTAATGACATTAATTAAACATATTAATTAATTATGTATCCAATGAATATATTTCAAGTATTATTATATATAAATTTCCTAATTATTAGAATATATATCAAAACATACATAATACAAAACAATTATCATTTTAATCATTTTACAAATATATTACTTTTACTTAATAAAATATAATTATTTATATATAAATAAATTTATCCACGCACGGTAAATATATATAATCCCTCAAACCCACAATATTTCAGATATTAATTATTTCCACATAAAATAAGTCAAACATATAATAACAAGCAAAATAAAAAACATACATAAATCAAAAATTTATATAAAAAATAAAACAAACTGAATAATAAGCAGCAAAATTAATAGAAATACTTACAAGAATGTTATGAAGTGACTATATGAAGAAAATGAAGAAGAAAATGGTGTTTTGTAAGTGAGGATAAGTGAAAAAATAGGTATAAAAAATTTGAGTATTTTGCTAAAAAAAAATAGATCTGAAAGATAATAAGAAGATTAATATAACCCACAAAACGGCGTTGCAAATGGTGGTCGGAGGTGGCCGAAAATTGAGAAAGAGGATGGATGTGAGCTCGGTTTTGGGAGAAATGGAGAAGAGAAATGAATATTTTTGGGTTTCTATAGAAAAGAAATGAGTCGAACGATAATATTACGTGGTTAGCGTCGGTTTGTCCCGTCAACCGACGCTATCCACACAATTAAATTTTTTTTTCAATTATTATTTTATTTAAACTATGCATACATACTATAGAAAAAGAAAAAATAATAATTTTACAATAATATTTAAAACAAATACATAAAATTAAATAAAGATATATTATATGTATGTATATAAATTTAAATATCCAAACAAATAAACAAAATTATATAATATTAAAAACTAATTGTCTAAAAAAAAGAAAAAAAATTATACTATATATATATATATTTATATCTAACTTAAATTTTAAAGAGTCAAATAAAATAATAATTAATGACCTAAAAAAATTTCAATTGTAAAATGCATGCATTTTTTAATTTAAAAAATAGGATGTAACGTCAATTCTACACCAAATCGACTTTAAATTTATTATAAGTCGTTTTTTTCTAAAAATTGACTTTACACAACGACTTAAATACCCCTTTTGTAGTATTGTTTGCTTCTATAAATAGCTTAGCAATGTAACTAACTCCACATGAAATCATAGATATTTTTCTCATCTTCTTCATCTCTAATAACTATTTAAGAACAAGCATTGCTACAATTTATTGTTCACTACTCACTCTCAATCATTTGCATCCAAAAACTATGTATTTGAGATCAATACTAATCTTTTCAAAAGGCAAGAAGAAACCTCCTAATAAAATGGTTAATAATAAAATTCTGGTAACTGATGCATAAACTGGGAACTTAGTTAGCAATATTCAACATCTTACATGTGAAATTCCTAAAAGAACTTTAGAAGAAGACCCAGAAGAAGCAGTTTTTGCAGTTGCTACCATGCGTGTTGGCAAAGGTGGGACATGCTTATATAACAGATTTGATAAGCACTTCTTTGCTTGCTTGTGATAAAAATTTGCATTTCCATCCCTCTAAATGTCGTTGTAATCCTTCAGGATATAAGAGAAAATTAATGCTGCATTTTTTCCTGCCCCATATTATAGGTAGACCAAGGTAAAAATCCACTAGAAAGGCATGGGAATACTCAAATTGTCTGATATCTGTTGTTAAGTTTGTGCTAGAGTATTGACAGAGAATATCAAAGAAGATTCATTCTTATTTAAAAGCTAGCCTGAAGCATTACAATAATCATTAATGATCTCCGGTAAAAAATTGTATTCTTCTGAGCCAATACATCAGCAAAGAATAAACAATCACTAGCAAAGAGAAGGTGGGAAATTGGTGGATAATAGGCGGATAGTTTCAATCCATGTAATTGGTGCCCCTGTAATGCTTAATTAAGAGATATAGACAAGGAGTCTGCTACCAACATGAATAAATAAGGTGATAAATGATGGCCTTGCCCTAGACCACGAGAGGGCAAAAATTGTGCTTTTTTGGCTCGCCATTAATAAGAATTGTATAGCTAACTATCGTGATGCATTACATAATAAGATGAATCCATCAGTTATCAAAACTCATTGTGTGAAGAAGGGTCATTCCACTCGACCATGTTCTTTATCAATCTTTAAAGGAAGAGCATAAGAACAACATTTCTTCTTCCTTCTTAGAAAAGTAAAAGGCTCTTGAGCTATAATAATATTATCATGTAATACTCTATTCTCTACAAAACCACTTTGATTTTCTGAAATGATAGACTTCAAAATAGGAGTATTAAACTGTTTGTATGGAATAGCTAGACAAGCATCAATTATTTTAACTGACGTTTCTGGTGGATGGATATTCATTATCTTATGACTAGAAGGAGTATTAAACTGTTTATGAACCTTTTCAAGGTTCTACACCTCTGTAGCCTCCGTTTTAGGAGTATATTCTTTGATAAAATCAAAGAAGTCTAGATTAATTTCTCTTTTCTTCTTTTCTACAAACTTTAAGAATGTTTTATATTTGTTATATAACTTTTCTTGTTCATCTCTTGTTAGAGTGTAAAAGATCTTTCTTTTCTACATATTAGCAAGGTCTTCAAACATTTATAAGATCATATCATTAAAAGAAAGTTTTTTAACTTCCATCATGAATATGTTTGAGAAGCGAGATGGTTGTTCAAAACTCATATCAAAGAGAGTTGGACTTGAAGGAGTATTGCCTATAAGGCTATCATATGTTCTTTTATATACTGGTTTACTAATCCCAGAAGGGAGATTAGTGACACCTTTAAATTCTGGTTTATACCTATTTAGAACCAAGGGTATTGGTTCAGATGATAAAGATGGATTGGATGTAGAGACTCTGGAGGTATGGGTAACCGAAGAAGGTTTAGAGTTTAGCTTGATTTTTTTGAAGAATCAAAACTAATGTCTACTGATCCATCTGTTCTTTACTCTTAGGAATAATAGTAAGTTAGTCTTGGGTTAAATACCATGACTCTGAGAGAGTTATTTGATCCCAAGGTACCGTTTGAGGTACTATTAGTATGGATTTTACCATATTGGTTTGAAATAGGGTTGTTTCACCTCTTTTATCTTGTATAAAAGACTTTATATTTATATCCGAACATGTAGTATTCATTACCTTAAAATACGCTATGTAAATAAGAGCTATATTATTGGTTTCTTCTTCTATATCGAAACCATGTGTTTTAATATCGACCTTTAAAGCCCTTTAAACATTTGTATCTTTTATGTATATTGAAAATTTTTAGAAAACAATTAAAATAGATTGGTTTAGAACATAAGGAACTTTCAACAACTATAAATAAAGAATTAGAGAACTTCTTGTGTCTTTTATCTCGTACACATAAGATAATTGAATTGTTTAATCCATCCTGTGTAAGGGGTTTTACTACTATTTGGACTAAATCAATGTGTAAATAATTATATTTCTCTTTATATGAGTCCATTAGACTCTGAGATAGTAAGCTTATATCAATAGTTTTCTTTGTAAGAGGAAGTGTTTCTTCTACTGTTTTATAATATAATCATATTTGAAAATAAAACTACCATTATTATAGACTAATGATGTTCTGTATTTAGGAATGCTCCAATTTTGAAGATGTTTTTCAACATCTTTCATCCTTATTGCTTCTTTATTTTTAGATCTAACCAAGTTAGAATCATTACCTTGGGTAGAGGAATTTGAAGATCTAGAGAACAAAGATCTGGCTTCTCTTTTCATTTAAGAAGATGCATTGTAATTAAGAGTTATTATGTTAAAGGTTACTGTGCATCAAATGCTGATTCTTTTGGGTTTTATAGTAGACATCACCTCGATTGATTTTAATTACTAAGAATTTTTCTCTCAAGAGAGAATGACAAGATATTTATACTTAGATATGTAAATTAACCTAATTGGCTAAGGGTTTTTATGAAGCCTTATTAAGATTTGAAGCATAACTGGTTGAACATAACCATTGTCATAAGGTGATGTAGCTCTAATATATGACATGTTATATGGGTTGATAAACCAGGCTGATATGGTTAGGCTAAACATATGATGAATGGGTTCTACTTAGGTTGAATGAGTTGGTCACAATCTAACGTAAACGGGTTATTCTGGAGTTGATGCACATAAATTGGACACAAGTTGATGTGGTTAAATATGTGATCTTCTAACTAGTTGTACACCAAATAAGACACCTTCTTAATATCAAACAGTGATGCATGATGTGAGGAGCAAAGATAAACATCGGTCCATAAAATCACAAAGTTACAAATAAAATAAGAGGTGTTATTAATTATTTTTAAAAAAATAATTTTATTTTATTTTTTATTTTTAAAAATTACATTTATATGATATATTTATTTTTTTATAATATGTTAGTTATATTATGATTAAAAAGTCATTTTTTAACTTTTTAATTATAATATAATTAACCTGTTATATAAAAATAAATATAATAAATATAATATTTAAATATTATTTTTAAAATAATATTAAATTTATACATCAGCCTCTATTTTTAATGCCATTAACTTATTTAATAAGAATTATACTGAATCAATAATATTAACCTTCAGTCATCAATGAGTTCTATGAGTTATATTCTATGTATTTATTATAGAATAAATGTTATCCCGAGTTTTATATATTTAAGAAAAGTAGATTTTACACTTTATACATCGCGTGGAATCACAAGTCAACTATTTCTAAAGAATGAGTCGAAAAAGTTTATTTTAAAAAAGCTATTTCACACGCAACACATATGACGGGTGTTGGCAATTTTTTTAAAAATGAACCACACAATTTTCTTTTATAGAGATACCCAATAAATAAATATTATAGATATAAAGTAAATTTTATTAAAAAAAAAAGAATTTTTAGAATATATAATTTCTTATAAATAGATAATAAAAAAATGAATATAAGAGAGAAGTGAGTGAAGTCGATAATACATAAATAAATCTAAAAATTATGAGTTTATATAAATAAAAAATTCACATCCTTTAAATACATCTAAATGATAACATTTTCGTTTTAATGAAATTATCATTAAATGTATTATAAAATTAATAAAATTGATAGTTTGAATATTGCAGTTCATTTGAGGCCACCAACCTAAAATAAAAATCAAACCAACCCCTCACCTCCATTTCTTGACACCACCACTGACCACTCCCTTCTCCTCTTAAAATCTCTCTGACTTTCTCTGTCGCAACGCTTTGTTGTTTGTGAAGAAAGCTCGGTCTGTGTGAAGATGAGCAAAGGACCTGGACTCTTCTCTGATATCGGCAAAAAAGCTAGAGGTATTTTAATCATCTTCTTCTTTTCTCTTTCTATCGATTCGATTCTTTGCTTTTGACTCTGATACCAATCGTTCTATCAATTCCGATTTTAGATCTTCTGACCAGGGACTATACCTCCGATCAGAAGTTCACTATTTCTACATACAGTCAAGCTGGCGTGGTATGGATTCTGTTTTGCTTCCTTTTTAAAGTTGTTTGAGTAAATTATGTTAGTCATTGATTGAATTTGGCTTATTAGGTTCTACCGGAACGAATATTGTGGTTCATGATATGAGTGATTTGTTTGAATTTACGGTATTATTGTCGTCGATAGTATTTTTGTTGATGTGCATTATTTACATGGGTCATTAGCTGGCCTCGAAAATAGAAGCTTTTTTAATTAGGAAGAGGGCGTACAAGTCACCCAAATGAGTAATTCTATATGATTGTATAGATTTATTTTCATTTTATAGATTTCATTCAAATTTCACTAACATTTAGATTTATGATACTGAGGTTGTATTGAGTAGTATAACGATGTTTTAAAGTATTTACCCAAATTAGTGTTTTCTAGTCCCCACTTTCAGAAAATGGTACAAATGAAGAATAAATAATGTTATTTTAACCATTAAGTGATTAAAATGTGATAAAATATGAACTATTGATAAGGATAAAAAGTAAAATTTTGTATGAAATTATTTAAGAAAAAAATTAACAATAATAATATTCTAAAAAAATTATTTAAATACATATTTTTATTTAAAAATAAAATAAAAAAATAGTGATAATAACCAAATATTAAAACAAAAGAAATTATGTGAAAATTTTCATATTAATTGTTATTTTATCATTGTTATTGAATCAAATTTTAATAGTGTTCTAATCACTTAATAAAAAATCATTAAAATAATAGTGTTTGTCATTTTTTATCAAAGTTGTAGGCTAAAAAACACATTTTTGAATCTAAAAGATCTCTTTTAATTATTATTATTATTATATTTTTGAATATTGTTTCTGTTTTTGAGTTGGACTTCAATATGTATGTTAGGACCTTTCACGTTCTCTTACATCTGAATTTATTTTATGCAATGAAGTTCTGGTTGAACGTAATGCTCTCTTCTTCTGAAATGTTTTTAATAGCTAAATGTTTTTAATAGCGTCTTTCTTTATTGTTACTATTATGAGCACAATGCAGCTATTGAAGCTCGATTATTTGGATGGTTGGAATCTTTTCTAGTTCACTTGTTAATGGGAAAATGTTGCAAGATGAACATTTGCATATATTCTCAAATATGCTTGCCTATGTTCTTATATTGAAGCTCTGTTTAATTACATCGTCTTGTATTTGCTCAACTCATGTGGCTTTGGAGATGCTTCCTATAGCTATGGAATACCTTTTTAATGATAAGCTCCATTTGATTTTCATTCGGGTTCATATTTTTTGGCTTTTCAGAACATCTTCTGTTGTTGTTCCCACCCCTTTCTCACAAATTAATGTGATTCTCATGAAGAGATGATGAGAGAGTTTCTTTTGGTTAATAATCCATGTACATAAAGCACATAACTATTGAGTCTATGAATCTTTAAAGAATTCCAATTTTATATGGTAACTGTCGTGTAAATCTTTTGTATAATCGAAAACAGTATGTTTTATGGTGTCTTCAGGTGTAATATTAACCATTGTTTTGTATGTTAAGCATATCTCTGTATATCAGCTCGTTCTTGCTTTTCAATTGGGACTTATTGAAATCGAGTTATGCGTTGACAACTGAAAATAATAAAGCAAGGGACCTGAACGCTTTTTTTTTTTTTTTGACTTAGGCCCTAACATCAAATGCTGTCAACAAAGGAGGACTCTCAACTGGGGATGTTGGGGCACTGTACAAGTACAAGAACATTATTGTGGATCTTAAAGTTGACACATTATCTGATGTATGTATGTTGAAGTTTTAAAAATTCTAAAACAAATAGATTTCTTATTTGTCCAAGCATTTTTAAACCATATCTACTGGCAGATATCAGCTGTTCTCACATTCACCGATATTGTCCCATCTACGAAGACTATTGCTTCCTTCAAAGTACCTGACTACAATTCTGGAAAGGTAAAATAAGACCAAAAATCTTACATGTTTATAGAAAATTTTACATTAGTAATGTAATGTATATTCTCGATGTTTTTGTGTTTGCAATTTCTTTTTCTAGTTGGAACTCCAGTACTTCCATGACCATGCAACCTTCACCACTTGTGTTGCATTGAGACAATCCCCTACAATTGATGTTTCAGCAACCATTGGCACTCCAACCATTGCCTTTGGTCTGGAGGCAGGTTATGACACTACTAAAAGCAATTTCACAAAATATACTGCTGGCGTAAGTGTTACAAAACCAGAATCATCAGCCTCCATAATTCTGTAAGCCTCTTGTTGAAGTTCCGTTAAGTTCTAATATTCAACATTTATTGCAGTTGGAAATTATTTAGGAAGAAAATACCAAACTAATATTACTTCTCTCTTTATCAATCTATCTAGGGGTGACAAGGGAGACTCTATAAAAGCATCGTATTTTCACCATCTGGATCAGTTAAAGAGAAGTGCGGCAGTGGCTGAGATCACTAGAAGGTTTTCCGTTAACGAGAACACTTTCACTGTGGGTGGTTTATACACTATTGATCATCTTACATCGGTAAAAGCAAGACTGAACAATCACGGAAGGCTGGGAGCTCTACTACAGCACGAGGTCATACCAAAATCGGTGCTTACCATTTCTGGTGAGTTTGATACCAAGGCCTTGGAAAAGCATCCTAAGTTTGGGTTGGCCATTATCCTCAAGCCATGATAATTCTTTTTTTGGCACTGATGGACACATTGTTGGAATTCAATAGCTTGTTCAAATTATTTTTGGTGGCTCTGGAAAAAGCATTAAATAGTAATTCTACATAAATTTGTTTTTTGGTCTCGCGACTGTGGATGAACTAATTTGATGTTTCAACCATGGCCTTTATGTTTCTGTATTTCATTGGATTTTATGTTTAGCTTTTTGGAAGCATTTTCACGATTCATTCTCTACCACTTGTACGGAATGAAAGTACCACAGAACTTTACAAGGTGGTGATATTACTATTGATATCAAAATTGGTCGAAAGCCATTGCATTTCAATAATCAATATTTTGTTTTGATGACACCTTTTTTGTTGAGTACTTGTTTAATTGTTTTGAATGATATTGGTCTACTTGAATCCGGTTATTCACAAATAAAAATATGCCAAAATACCTTAGATTGATAATAAAAATTCGTCATTACAATGAACAAACCATTTCGATGTTTGGACATGATAAGTACTGAGTGCGAACAAATAACATCTCAAAACAGTGATGGTAATGGTTCCCACTTCCCACCAAGACTACATGATGTGCCTACTCCTCTGATCAATGGCATGCCTTGTACACACCAGATTTACCTTGAAAAGTATGCTACTCAGTTCTTCGATGCCTCAATTCTCTGTTTTTGCTGCTCTTCACTTTCTCGTATTTCTTATCTCTTCAGTTCACTCTGCATTTTGTGTTCTTTTCGATTTTGATTTCTTGATCTGCTATCCTCAATTTTACTCTGGATAAATTCTTGCCATTAAAAAAAAAATTCCGAGAGATATGAATGCACTCTGGCATTACTTTCCAGTCTAGTGTTGATTTGATTATCTTATTTGTCCAATCAAATCCATCTTCATCTCACCCTCACAATATTTTCTTTCCATTTTCACATGTCCATTTCCAAATTTCTCTCTTCGCTTTTTTTAACACTTCTGAAAAATTGAACCTAATTTTATGCCTTCTCATTTGGCTTGGTAATTGAATTGTGTTGCAAATCGAACTGGATCTGGTGGTTCTTTTATTTGTGTAAATGACTCTTAGCTGATCTTCGTCAGTGAATAAGGATTGTTGTTGAGAAGCCTTTTGGTAAGGACGTAGACTCTACAGAGCAAATGAGCTCTTGTATAGTTGAATTGTTTAATGAATCACAAACATAAAGAAAAGATGGGAAAGGAACTTGTGCAAAATATGTAAGCTACTTTGTTTTGCAATCGCTTGTTTTTGCCCATAAAGAATCGTGTCAACATTGATGATGTACAAATAGTGTTTGGGTTGGGGGAGGATTTTGGAACGAAGATGGGGATATTTGATGATTATGGAATAATTCATGACATCTTTCATAACCATTTGTTGCAAGTTCTGCCTGGTTGCTATGGAAATATTGTTCTGGCTGACGTTTGTGTACCTTTGTTGGGGTGGTTGTTCAACTTTCTACCTTAGTTCCTTGAGTCGGTGAAAGTTCAAATAATGAAAAGGGGGCTAAGTGTTAAGGATTTAAGGAGTCTAAAGAGAGCATTCAAAAGAATATTTTTATCGTCATCTACATCTATGAATCGTGTAAAAATGAACACAAAGTTTGTAAAATTTACAAACATTTGCACCAAATGGTAATGGATAACTTCTCTATTGCAAAGATTACTTTGCACGTGTAGTGAGTGAAACTTTATGTGCACCTAGCATTCCCCTCACATCTATTCAACATTCAGCTTACAGTATTTGAGAAAAAAAATCTGGATAAAGTTCAAAATTATGTGCTTGAAGTAAGGAATCAACGGGAACTCCAATAGTATGAGATGTTACGAAGTATCAGATAAAATCAAACATAAAAATTAATTCCAAAAATATCAGATATTACAGTAGCAAAAACTCAAAACAAGGGATCCAATACTCAATGCTAAACATGTTCAGAACAAAGTATCCAGCACTTTAAATAAAAACAAAAACAAAAAAAGCAAACTAATTTATAACTACCCAGAACAAGGAGAATTAGATCAAGTTCATAAAACAATAATATAAAACTATTACTTCGTTTGATCAATTCAATCAACGCTCTGCATAATATCCTCAGCGGTAAACTTGGTACCTTTATCCTTATCAGCAGCAGCACGGCCCTTTGCCTTACGATCAAGTAGCGATTTCCTGTCCTTGTCGAGCCTGAGCTTGGTAATGACCACCTTCGAAGGGTTAATACCTACGTTGACTGTGGTACCATTAACCTTCTCACGAGTGATTCGCTCGATGTGAATAACCCACTTGCGACGATAGACCTGAACAACCTTTCCGTCACGACCCTTGTATGTGCCTCGAACTACCTGAACCTCATCGTCCTTGCGAACTGGCATAGACCTGACATTGTACTTCTGGCGGAGATCGGTGGAGAGAGGCGCGCTCATCAACACTCGCCGGACGCTTGATGGCGCCGAGAAGTGCGCCTTCCGATTCTTGCGGCGGGAGCTGGTAACCCTTGGATTGTACTTCATTTTTGCTGAGATAGGGTTTCTCCGGGACGGCTCTGAAGAGTCTCTTTTAGGGAGAAGAGTTGAAGATGAATTAAAGGCGTTTTATATAGGCCTAGGGTTTTTTCTCATCTTTCATTTGTGTTTTCTTTTTTCTTCTGATTTTATTTGGAAATTACTTTTAGATATTGCACTTGGACTTTGTTTTGAAAGGCCCGTTTAGGTTTTACTTGTAGGCCCATTTCCATTTACGCAGTCTATTCGAAAATATCCATACTTTATGGTATTCATACAAATTTACAAAAACATGTGCACATCTATATCTTCAATTATTTAAAAAAAAAAAATTATATCTTCAACCACTAGAAAACTTTTTAAGGTTTTCTTTAAAATACTAATTTTGTAGTCATTTACAATGCAATTACTTTAGCTTTAGTTTGTGTGATTTAATTTATATTTTTGATGAATAATAAAAAGTAAAAGTATTTTTTATACAATAAATATAAATATATGAATTACTCAATAGATTAATCTAAATTTATAATATAAACTGATAGATTTAAATAATGATAGAAATTATTATAATTATAAAATTAAATTATACTACTTATTTTATATAATATAAATAAAATATGTTTATAATCAATGAATAAAAATAATGATAATAATAAAATGATCACATAAATTTTATATTGATACATATTATTAACTTCAATTATATAAAAAAATTACATTTTAGATAATTAATGAGTTGACTTAGAATATTTTTTAACACAAATATGATTTATCTTGGTTAATATTTTGCTACTTATTAGTATTCATCTTGAGTTGTATAACAATACATATTATTTTTGTTTAAAAATAATGTTTATTAATTCATTTTTTTTAATTATTATGACATAATTTAAAATAAAAATAATGATTTTAATATAAATATTATCGGACTATTTTCTCATTTGTTATCGACATAAAAATGATAATTCAATATAAATATAATAAGTTTATAAATAAATTGATCATACTCGATGTTTTATTAAATGTATAAACAAAAACAATATGGATCATCATCCATAATAATATTTATGTGCTTCAAACTATTAAATATAAATATAATAAAACTACCAAATATAATTCATAATAAAATTATAAAATACAATTCATAAGAGATACAATATATTTATTATATGAATATTTTTGTATTTATTAACGTATAAGAAAAATGAAAATAAAAAACTTAAATTGAAAATTTTATTAAAAAAACAAAAAACTAAATTTAAAAATACTTAAATAAAAAAGGGCATTTATGTGGTAAAAAACAACTACCAAAATCTATTATAACGAGGCTTTTTATACATAGAATAACTAGTTAGAGATACATACTTTACATATAAATTTTTATAATTTAAAAAAAATTTATTTGTTTAACTTTTACAATATATTTAAAATTATTTGATAAAATAAAAATTAATCACAAGTTTTTGATTGAATTAGAGATCGATTATTGTTAATTTTTTTAACCGTGTAATTGCTTATCAAAATTAAAAACGATAAATATTATTAATTAAAATAAAATAAAATATATATAACCATTTGTGTCATTATGATTTTGTTTACATTTATTTCAAACATAATTTAAAATTTTATATATATTATAAATAAAAATATGATATAAATACATAGATAAAATAACATAGTATAAATTATTATGATAAATTAGTAATATTTTACACTTTCGTACTAAAAATTGAGATTTAAAGAAATCATTTTCTAGCTTATCTATTTTATAAATCTCAAATTATTAATATTTAATAGTGTAAAAAATTATATAATATATTATAACACTTACAAAAAATATTAAATTTTAAAAGTGTCCCTACACTTGTTTAGCCAAAAAAAAATTGTCCATACACATTCTTTGAATTCCTTTTTACAAAAACATGTAGACACGTCTATATCTTCAATTATTTAAAAAAAAAATTATATCTTCAAACACTAGAAAACTTTTTAAGGTTTTCTTTAAAATACTAATTTTGTAGTCATATACAATGCAATTACTTTAGTTTGTATGATTTAATTTATATTTTGATGAATAATAAAAAGTAAAAATATTTTTTATATGATAAATATAAATACATGAATTACTCAATAGATTAATCTAAATTTATAAGATAAACAAATAGATTTAAATAATGATAGAAATTATTATAATTATAAAATTAAATTATACTACTTATTTTATATAATATAAATAAAACATATTTGTAATCGATGAATAAAAATAATGATAATAATAAAATGATCACATAAATTTTATATTGATGCACATTGTTAGCTTCAATTATATAAAAAAATTACATTTTAGATAATCAATGAGTTGATTTAGAATGTTTTTTAACACAAATATGATTTATCTATTTAAGTGGGTTAATATTTTGCTACTCATTAGTATTCATTTTGAGTTGTCTAACAATAGATATTATTTTTGTTTAAAAATAATGTTTATTAATTGATTTTTTTTAATTACTATGACATAATTTAAAATAAAAATAATAATTTCAATACAAATATTAGTGGACTATTTTCTCATTTGTTATCAACATAAAAATAATAATTCAATACTGTAAGGACTATGAGTGTTGGTTATTTTCGTGGACAAAATATTTACTTGTAAATTTGTTTTTAGACTTGCTATCAAGTTTATCAAGAAAAGCCGAACAAATGTTCAAGTTCTAGATATTCGTACTTCAGGTATGTTTTTTTATAACTGCAACACATAAGATTGCATTCATGCATTTAATAATACATGTTTATAAATCTGAAATTATTTTTGGTGTTAAAATATTTATTTAAACTTAAATCAATTTATGAAATTATTTTTTAGATGTGTTTTAAATATATATATATATATATATTTATAATATTAAGTTTTTTTAATAGGTTTTGAAAAAAATTAAGTCCAAAAATATATTTTAACCATAATACTACTAGTTCATTATAATTATATATATATAGACATATTAGGGTTAAATAATGTGGGTGCTGAGAAAAAAAAAGGACTACCGATTGAAACAAAGAAAAAGAAAAAACATTCAAAATCTGGTGAAGAAATAAAACAATGGCATAACGAATAAAGCATTCAAAAAGGGGCACTTAGTGAAGTGAAGGTGAAAAGCTAATTGATATTTGCAATAGTGAAGATAATAAGCTAATTCACATTTACAGCAGTAAAGGTGAAAAGCTATTTGATATTTGCAATAGTGAAGATAAAAAGCTAATTAACGTTTGCAGCAGTGAAGGTGAGAAGCTAATTAATTTTTACAATAGCGATGGTGAGATCAAAGTTAATTCATATTTGCATCAGCATACAAAATAATTAAAGTACAAAAAATTAGAGAAATTGATTAATATCAAATTGATATCATATTAGAAGTATTTATTAATAAATTATTTGATATGTTTTATTTTTATATGACTTCTTTTTATTAAATTTATACATGTTCAGATCAGATAATTTTATGTGATCATAATTATTTGATTAGATTATTAAATTTCAAAGAAGTTATTTTTATGAAACCTATGTTTAATTTTCTTGCTCTAGAATTTACTATTTGATTTAATTTAAGTGATATATATTTTGAATCATCTAGTTAGTATTATTCATTGTTAAATCCATCCTAGAACACATACGGGCACTTGTGTTTTTGTGCTAACCTTTTTGCAGTTGATTTGTGAACGATCTGATTGGTGGAGAGCTTATTGGAACGTTGGTCTGGAAACCACTCACGCTAATTTCAGAAACTGTGAAAATAGAGCACGGGCTCGTAAGTAAAGTACATTGGGGCAGTATCCTAGAGAGGATAGCTAAGACCAAGTTTGTACTTGAACATTTGATTTTCATAGTAGAAAGTTAGGTGGTCCGGTGGACCGATGGTTTTCCTCTTAGGTCATGGTTATGGCCTAAGTTGTTTCCACCTAAAATTATCGTGTGTTATTCTTTTATTTCCACACTTGTCTTTACATACGATTGCATGCCTGGCTATTTTGTTTAGGTTATTAAATTATAAATTAGTAAAAATTAAAAATAACCTATTCATCCCCCTCTAGGTTAATCAGGTCCATAATTTATAAACTTTCAATTGGTATCAGAGCCAACACTAGATACACTTAGTGAGATTAATCCTTAGGGACACACACACTTACTTATGGACCAAATGAAATAAGGTGCGTCATCTGTTAGACCACCACTCTTTGATGGGTTTAATTACCCTTACTGGAAGTCTCGTATGCAAACCTTTCTCAAACAAGATGAAAAAGTCTGGGATGCTATTCTTGATGGTTGGGAACCACCTTGGGTAACGAAAGATGGTGTAATAATCATAAAGCCAAGAAGAGACTAGACCACTGAAGAACGCACCCTTAGTAGGGCAAACCAAAAAGGTTTAAGCTCAATATTCGCTGCAGTGTCGATGGATGAGTTCCGTCGCATCTCCGACTATGAGACTGCTAAAGATGCATGGAATGCACTTGCTCTTGCTCATGAAGGAACTTCCCAAGTAAAACAAACAAAATTGAGATTGCTAAAATCTGAGTTTTATTCTATTAAAATGAGCAACAACGAAACCTTTGGTCAATTTTATGCTCGCTTCTGTGATATCACTAATTCTTGTTCTAACCTTGGTGAGAAAATTCCACAACCTATACAAGTGCACAAACTCCTAAGCACTTTAACAGCAGACTATAAGATGAAAGTTACAGCGATAGAGGAAAGCAAGAATGTAGACACACTAAAAATTGATGAACTTGTCGGGTCAATACAAACCTATGAGCTTTCTCTTGATCCACTCAAGAAAAATAAGGATGTGGCATTCAAAAGCTCCAAAAAGGACATCTCTGATAGTGATGATGATATGAATGATGAGTCACTAGTCTTGTTAGCACGAAAATTTAAGAAGTTCATGAAAAAGAAGGGTCAACAGAATAATCATTCCAACAAGGGACAATCCAGTCGTTCGAATGACCGAAAATCAAGGGAAATCAAGTCTCCTAGCCTTGATGGTAAGAAAAGTAAGCCCACTAGTCCTCAATGCTTTACTTGTGGGGGATTTGGTCATATTTCTACAGATTGTGCTAATAATAAAAAAAAATTTGGAAAAGCCTTTAATGCTACACTCAGTGACACAGAAAGTGAACAGGACAATGCTAGTAACTCAGAGGATGATGACACTAATTATTGTGCCTTCACTGCAACTACCAAAGCACATCAAAATGACTCCGACCTTAGCTCGGATGAAGAAAATGATGAAGTAAACTCCTATCTCTTACTATCTAAGTTTAATGTATCGAATTATGAGAAATTATTCATGGATTGTCTAGGTGCCAGGGAAGAGAGAGATAAATTGCTTGTGGAAGTAACTAAACTTAATGATATCATCAATGTTCACAAAACAAATTCCTCTAACCTAAAGAAAGATAAAAAGGAATTGTCTCATCATAATAATGCTTTGAATATGAGACTTGCAGAAACCATTAAGGAAAATAAAAATCTTAGGCAAGAACTTAGTATTGTTAAAGAAACGATGAAGAATTTGACCATTGGTGCTGAAAAATTAACCAAAGTTCTAGACTATGGAAAACCACATGGAGATAAGAGAGGTCTTGGATACATAGATGAACAATCAACACCTTCATCATCCAAAACTCAATTTGTAAAACCCACTATTGCTCAGGCAGGGAAGGTAGTTTCTACACCCTATCATTATAAGAAAATTCACTTTGTTTCCATCTATCATCATTGTGGTAGGAAAGGACATATTAGACCTAAGTGTAGATTTCTTTATGCCTATGATTCTATCATGAGTACAAATGTTTCTAAGATACCTCAAAAATTTTCAAAACGTAAAGTTTTTACTACAAGAACTACAAAAAAAGAGGAACATAAGAAATCGGTAACTCAAATGTCCAAAATTAAAAAGGGATGGGTTAAGAAATCTGAGTTGCATTGCTTTGTGGCCCATATAGCGTTTAAAGCTAAATCAAATACCGCTTGGTATTTTGATAGTGGATGCTTTAGACACATGACAGGGAATCGTTCTTTGTTTAAAACCTTTAAGGAATACAATGAAGGGACAGTTACCTTTCGTGATGGTAAAACATCTAAAATTATTGGAAAAGGCTTTGTTCAAATAGAGGGTATCCCTAAACTTGATGAAGTTTTATATGTGGAAGGACTTAAGGCAAACTTGATTAGCATAAGTCAAATATGTGATAGTGATTTTAATGTACAATTTACAAACAATCATTGTATTGTAACAGATCAAAAGGGTGAATGTATGATTAAAGAAATCAGATCACATGACAATTGTTATTGTATTGATACATCATCCACAGTAACATGTAACCTAGCTAGCAATGACTCAACTACCTTATGGCATGAAAAGCTAGGTCATATGAATTTTAAAGATCTAGTTAGATTAAGTAAAACTGAGACTATGCGTGGTTTACCTATTCTCTCAAAAATTGAAATACATGTATATGGACCATGTCAATTGGGTAAACAAACTAGGATTGCTCATAAGAAGATCAAGAGTATAAATACAAACAAAGTATTGGAATTGATACATATTGATCTTATGGGTCCTATGAGAATAGAAAGTATTAGAGGTAAGAAATATATCATAGTTGTAGTAGATGAATTTTCTCGCTACACGTGGGTAGACTTTCTTAGAGACAAGTCAAATGCTTTTGAGTTCTTTGTCTCATATTGTACAAGAGTGCAGGTTGAAGCAAGTGACAAAATAGTAACCATCAAGAGACTGAGAACATACCATGGAAAAGAGTTTGAAAATACCAAGTATGCTGACTTCTACAAAGAACATGGTATCTTTCATGAATTCTCTGCTCCTATCACACCTCAACAAAATGGAGTAGTTGAAAGGAAAAAATAGGATACTTTAAGAGATGGCAAGAGTAATGATGCATGCCAAGGGAGTATCCAAAAGGTTTTGGGCCGAAGCTATAAACACTGCATGTCACATTATAAATCGTGTATATCTTCACCCAGGTACAAACCAAACTCCCTATGAGATATGGAGAGGTAAAAAACCCAATCTAAAATTTATGCATGTTTTTGGAAGTAAATGCTACATACTTAGAGATCAAGAACAATTGGGTAAGTTTGATTCAAGAAGTGATGAAGGTATATTTCTTGGTTATTCCCTAAATAGTAGAGCTTATAGAGTCTTCAACTGTAGAACTAATGTAGTTATGGAATCCATAAATGTCGTTATAGATGATGGAGGTAAGAAGATTACAAGTGAAGAAGTTGGAAATGAAGAAAATTTCATAGCACCTCAATTAACAATGACAAGTGACACAATTAGAATAAAAGAAGAAGAGTTAGAGGAAATAAAAGAAAAGAAGGAAGAAGCATCAACCTCATCAATGATAAATCCAACTCGAACTTCAAAAAATCATCCTATTAAGAATATAATTGGAGATCCTAATGCAAGCATGGTAACAAGAAGATGACAAATAAGTGAGGTAACCCATTTATGCTATATTTCTCAATTTGAACCAAAAAAATATGAATGAAGCCCTTAGGGATGAATTTTGGATAAATGTCATACAGGATGAGTTAGCTCAATTTGAAAGAAATCATGTGTGGGTATTAGTACCTAAGCCTAAAAACAAAAATGTTATTGGAACAAAATGGGTATTCAAAAATAAATCTGATGAGCATGACATTGTTGTTAGAAATAAGGCTAGGTTAGTAGCTCAAGGCTACACGCAAGTAGAAGGAGTTGACTTTGATGAAACATTTGCACTTGTAGCTAGACTAGAGTCAATTAGGATTTTACTTTCCATTTCTTGTCATATGAAGTTCAAATTATATCAAATGGATGTTAAGTCTGCCTTTTTGAATGGTTTTTTGAATGAGGAGGTGTACGTGGAACAACCAAAAGGATTTGTTGATCCGAAATTTCCAAATCATGTTTACAAACTCAAAAAGGCTCTTTATGGTTTGAAACAAGCTCCACGAGCATGGTATGAGAGACTTACCAACTATCTTTTGAACAAGGGATTTATTCGAAGAGGAGTTGATAAGACTTTATTCATTAAAAAGAGTAGTGACGAGATCTTTATTGCTCAAATTTATGTGGATGACATAGTTTTTGGATCCACATCTAGTACATTAGTGGATGATTTTGTGCATGTTATGACAAATGAATTTGAAATGTCCATGGTAGGTGAAATGACTTTCTTCCTTGGTTTGCAAATCAAACAATCTCGTGATAATATATTTATTTCTCAAACCAAGTACGCATGTAACCTTGTTAAAAGGTTTGGTCTTGAAACTAGCAAGCCATTACAGACTCCTTTAGGTACCAGCACAAAAATTACAAAGGACACTCAAGGTAAAAGTGTTGATCAAACCCTTTATAGGAGTATGATAGGTAGTTTACTTTACCTCATTGCAAGTAGACCTGACATATGTTTTAGTGTTGGTGTGTGTGCCCGTTATCAAGATGACTCTAAGGAATCACACTTAGAGAATGTAAAGAGAATCATCAGGTATATCTCAGGAACAAGTAATTATGGTTTTATATTTTACTATTGACACTACTTGTGAAGTAAGTGGTTTTACATATGTCAACTGGGCAGGCAACCAGGATGATAGGAAGAGCACATCAGGTGGTTGTTTCTACATTGGAAACAACTTAGTATCATGGCACAATAAAAAGCAGAACTCTATCTCACTCTCTACAGTTGAAGTGGAATACATTGCTGCAGGAAACTCTTGCACACAAATGCCTTGGATGAAAAACATGCTCAAGGACTACGGTCAACCACAAGGTATGATGCCCTTATATTGTGATAACTCTAGTGCTATATGTATTTCTAAGAACCCGGTTCAACATTCTAGAACTAAGCACATTGACATTAGGCATCACTTTATTCGAGAATTAGTTGAAGAGAAAATAGTGACACTTGAGTTTGTACATACTGAGAGACAATTAGTTGATATATTCACTAAAGCCATAGACACTCAAAGATTTGAGTATCTCATAAGTGCCTTAGGAATTTCTCCCTCAAATTGAATTTCAAATTTTATTACCAAAAAAATAAATAAAAAATAGCATCCTTGTTTGGCCAACACAATATTCGACTCATTTAATACTTACATACACATAATCTCATTTTTCGTGACTCAACTTATTTTGATATTTATTGTATAAATTATTTTACAATTTTGGCTTACACACACACATATTCTTGTACATGTGATGATCGATGTTGACATGAACTTATTCACATACTCACGAACACACATATATGTTATGCTTGAAGTTTATGGATTTTCTTGAAAGATTCTAGGACTTCAACTAATCTTGATTATAAAATTGTGTTGAGTTATATTTCTTGCTTTCAAAAACTTTATCTCATCGAGGTACCTAGTATTGAGAGGGCTACCTACTGTGATGTGTGAAGCTACCGCAGTGAACGAAGAGGGCTACCTCACAACTAGTGTGAAAGTCATCATGCTAGGTTTATGGCTCGTGCAAAAAAAAGGGAAAAGATTATGCAAAAAGTGATTGCTTATAAATCTTGTACTTGGAATGCACAAAAAGAAAGAGCTAATAGAGGTTAAAAAAATATATCATTTACCTCATTTATAAAAAAAATAAAAAAAATTAAGTCCTCTTTTGATAAATATATTTTATTTTGTAAGATTGAAGACTCGATTATAATTTTATATGATAGGTGATATTTTTTTCTTTTGAGTCTTTCTTGATAGGTCATAAATGAATTAATTGACATATTTGTGGAGTTTAAACATGTATACTATTTTAAGTCAATGTCAATATGTCATTATATGTGTAAAGTGTGCGTGTGCACCTTTTCTATTCTACTTATTTATTTATATGATAAATAATCAAAATTGGAGTTAAATAATGATGAGTTCTCAATTGGTTGTGTGTTTGTTTTTAATTAAATGAGTTTAATACCTTATGTGGCTAGTTATGAAAAATTACAAAAAAAAAAATTTGTATTTATTTTTATTTATTACCTTTTTAATTTGTTTCTAAGTTAGAGAGTCATAGAACTTAGGGGGAGTTTAAAGCATATTGCATTTATGTATTATTTTACTTTTACATTTCTATATCTTTAGGAGGAGTTTAGCTCCATTGATTTGTCTAATATTTTGTCCTTCTCGTATGTCAAAAATGGGGAAAGAAATAATGTGTTTTACTTCCATGTTTTTATTTTGTTATGCATATAGGGGGAGAACATATTTAATTAAGCTTGATTGATATGAATACATACTACATGATTATTCTTTACACTTCGCTTATTTTTATTTAAATTGAACTAATGTATAATGAGGTTTTCATGCCAAGTTGTCCTATGCTCTGTCAATGTCATTTCAGTTACTTACAGACTTGTCAAGTTGTAAAGAAGATGGATTCACCGGACCATAGGATAGTTCCACTATGGAGTCTGGGACCTCATTGTATTTTTATCTAATTTTTATAAATGTCATGTAGTAAGTGAGAGGTTTTGCCACACGAAAATTTCAAAGGGGGAGTTTGTAAGGACTATGAGTGTTGGCTATTTTCGTGGACAAAATATTTACTTGTAAATTTATTTTTAGGCTTGCTATCAAGTTTATCAAGAAAAGCCGAACAAATGTTCAAGTTCTAGATATTCGTACTTCAGGTATGTTTTTTTATAACTGCAACACATAAGATTACATTCATGCTTTTAATAACACATGTTTATAAATCTGAAATTATTTTTTGTGTTAAAATATTTATTTAAACTTAAATCAATTTATGAAATTATTTTTTAGATGTGTTTTATATATATATATATATATTTATAATATTAAGTTTTTTTAATAGGCTTTGAAAAAAATTAAGTCCAAAAATATATTTTAACCCTAATACTACTAGGTCATTGTAATTATATATATATAGACATATTAGGGTTAAATAATGTGGGTGCTGAGAAAAAAAAAGGGCTACCGATTGAAACAAAGAAAAAGAAAAAACATTCAAAATCTGGTGAAGAAATAAAACAACGATATAACGAATAAAGCATTCAAAAAGGGGCACTTAGTGAAGTGAAGGTGAAAAGCTAATTGATATTTGCAATAGTGAAGATAATAAGCTAATTAACGTTTACAGCAGTGAAGGTGAAAAGCTATTTGATATTTGCAATAGTGAAGAAAAAAAGCTAATTAACGTTTGCACCAGGGAAGGTGAGAAGCTAATTAATATTTGCAATAGCGAATGTGAGATCAAAGTTAATTCATATTTGCAGCAGCATACAAAATAATTAAAGTACAAAAAATTAGAGAAATTGATTAATAACAAATTGATATCATATTAGAAGTATTTATTAATAAATTATTTGATATGTTTTATTTTTATATGACTTCTTTTTACTAGATTTATACATATTCAGATCAGATAATTTTATGTGATCATAATTATTTGATTAGATTATTAAATTTCAAAGAAGTTATTTTTATGAAACCTATGTTTAATTTTCTTGCTCTAGAATTTACTATTTGATTTAATTTAAGTGATATATATTTTGAATCATCTAGTTAGGATTATTCATTGTTAAATCCATCTTAGAACACACACGGGCACTTGTGTTTTTGTGCTAACCTTTTTGCAGTTGATTTGTAAATGATCTGATTGGTGGAGAGTTTATTGGAACGTTGGTCTGGAAATCGCTCACACTAATTTCAGAAAATGTGAAAATAGAGTAGGGGCTCGTAAGTAAAGTACATTGGGGCAGTATCCTAGAGAGGATAGCTAAGACCGAGTTTGTACTTGTCATTTGATTTTCATAGTAGAAAGTTAGGTGGTCCGGTGGATCGGTGGTTTTCCTCTTAGGTCATGGTTGTGGCCTAAGTTGTTTCCACCTAAAAATATCATGTGTTATTCTTTTATTTTCGCACTTATCTTTACACACGATTGCATGCTTGATTGTTTTGTTTAAGTTATTAAATTATAAATTAGTAAAAATTAAAAATAACCTATTCACTCCTTCTAGATTAATCAGGTCCATAATTTATAAACTTTCAAATACAAATATAATATGTTTATAAATAAATTGATCATACTCAATGCTTTATTAAATGTATAAACAAAAACAATATGAATCATCATCCAATTGGAAAGATAATAATATTTAGTGACTAAAACTATCAAATATAAATACAATAAAATTATCAAATATAATTCATAATAAAATTATAAAATACAATTCATAAAAGATAAAATATATTTATTATATGAATATTTTTGTATTTATTAACGTATAAGAAAAATGAAAATAAAAAACTTAAGTCGAAAAATTTATTAAAAAAACAAAAAACTAAATTTAAAAATACTTAAAATAAAAAAGGGCATTTATGTGGTAAAAAACAACTACCAAAATCTATTATAACGAGGCTTTTATACATAGAATAACTAGTTAGAGATACATACTTTACATATAAATTTTTATAATTTAAAAAAACTTTATTTGTTTAACTTTTACAATATATTTAAAATTATTTGATAAAATGGCTAATAAATAAAAAATAAAAATTAATCACAAGTTTTTGATTGAATTAGACATCGATTATTGTTAATTTTTTAACCGTGTATTTGCTTATCAAAATTAAATATGATAAATATTATTAATTAAAATAAAATAAAATATATATAACCATTTGTGTCATTATGATTTTATTTACATTTATTTCAAACATAATTTAAAATTTTATATATATTATAAATAAAAATATGGTATAAAGACATAGATAAAATAACATAGTATAAATCATTATGATAAATTAGTAAGATTTTACACTTTCGTACTAAAAATTGAGATTTAAAGAAATCATTTTCTAGCTTATCTATTTTATAAATCTCAAATTATTAATGTTTAATAGTGTAAAAAATTATATAATATATTATAACACTTATAAAAAATATTAAATTTTAAAAGTGTCCCTACACATGTTTAGCCAAAAAAAAATTGTCTATACACATTCTTTGAATTCCTTTTTATTATAATACGGTCTATATATTTGACATTTTTGTTGTTTTTTAATTATAAAGATATAGTTTTTTTTTTGTTCTTTCAAATAATTACACTTAAAGTTTGACAATTTTTTTTTTTTGAAAAAATAAAAATATATAATATTTTTAAAATTTATAACCACAAAATAAGAGAATGATACTTTAGAAGTATCCTACCTCATTTATGAAAATATTTTTCATGAACCATTAAATGAAAGTATTTGTATTATTAATACTATAAAAAAAAGCTTCTCAAAAATAACAAATTATTTTACTTTTTTTCAACTCTAATTAATTTTGATAAAAAAAAATATTTCACTAAAAAATCAAAAGGATATTTTGAATAAAAAATTAATTATTATTAAAAAATATAAAAAAATACTAATATTTAAATTAGTATATTAAAACGGAACCTTCTTTATTGAAGTAACTATAGGGTATCATAGTCATAAAATATATCTTATATCTATATCATGCATTTTTATTATTAAAAAATTTTAATATATCATTTGATTTTAAATGGTGTCTAAATTAAATTATAGAAATCTATTTAATGATGGATATCGTTTAATGTTATTTTTATTTTTATCATAATTTTTAAACATTTTATTTTTTATAATTTTTTAAAAAATTCATGAAGCAAGAATTGAATAACTAAAAGAAAGTATTTGTTATTTAAGTGACACATCCGATTATTTTGTATGTAAAACATAACATAAATTTATTTTAAAAATTAAAAATATATCAAATAGTTACAAAATTAATGTAAATTAGGAAACTAGTAATGTAAATCAATGCCTTAAATAAAATTTCATGTGGAAAACTTTTGAGGTATAACATTCTAAACAATTTTTATGTATTTTATATTTTGTCCTTTTTTATTCAAATGCATCCACTGTATGGGTCACTATAAAGATTTATTTTTTAAAAGCACGGAAATATTTTATTTACAACACTTTAATGATTCTAGAAGATATGCATGAAGAACTTCACAAGTTTTTCTTGATTTCAATTAAATAGATTCTTATGAATTTGTTGTATATAAAGAAATAATAATGATTAAAATTTGAATTTATTTAAATTGGGATTATTATCTTATAATTAATATATTATTTATTTATATTAATATTTATTATTTAATTATTTATATTATTATCAAACTATTTAATGATCATCTTGTTTGATATTTCGGTATGTTTATTTAGTATTTATTTTATTTCTCATATTGGAATATGGTTATTGATTAATTCACTAATTATATGTATGTGTCTCCCTTTCTTTGTTATTTAAATCATTAATTTTAATTTATCTATTATTTCTCCTATTTCTCTCTCTTTTTCTCTTATTTCTCCAACAAAAAATTATTTTCTTAAATAAAATTATATATCCTTAAATTAAAAAAATTATAATCTAAACAAAATATAAAACTAACACATTAACTATCCCCTGCCATCAACCACCCAAACCCAACATATAAAAAAAAGGTCAAAACAACTAGAATCAATCTATTTCAAACACAAAAATCTTCTACATAATTCAATATAAAATAGACCAAAAATTCTTTAACATTATAATAATTATAATTCAAAATATGTAAAAAAAATTGTAGTTAGGGTTCAAGAAAAATTAAACTCTATGAAGGACAATATAAACAAGATTAGAGACATTTTTTGCTCACATCATAAGGCAAATAAATCCTCTCATGTAAAAAAATGTCTGAGCAAAGATATTATCAATGCACCTCTCATAAAGGCTTTTCCAACAATCGTACGAACTTAGGGATGTCAAAAGATTGCTCTATCAATATTATTATCAGAAGTTTTTTTATCCAAATATCTTAATGCTTTCAAGCATTAACTTGAATTTATGCTTTAATTTTCAACCACATATTGAACTGTTGCAGTTGCACATGTTGTTTGTGTTCTTATGCCACGACTTTATTAAAAACCCTAAGAAAGATTTATCTTTATATCTCAATCTTTAATTTTTGTCTAATGATGTAAATAAAAAAAATTATTTAAATTATGATTTATTTAAGTTAAGATTATTATCTCGTAATTAGTATATTATTAATTTAATTTTAAATTTTATATTTATATTTAAATTTATCAGTTAGTTATTTCTATTATTATTTATTTTATTATTATATATTTATTATTTCATTCAAATTAATAGGAATTAGTATTATATTTAGTTCTCATGTTATAATGAATTAAAAGTATAGTTATTAATATATGATTAATTATATGTATGTTTCTTCCTTCTTCTATTAGTTTAAATCTCAAATCTTACTTAGTCTATTATTTATCCCATTTCGTCCATCTTTTTTACATTGGATCTTAATATAAGACCATATAACTTAATTTGTTAGGCATCACTTCTGATTGGAATGATGTTATACATATGGGCGTGCTTCCTTCTCATGTGGTTGAAGTTGAGCCTTAATGAGTGTTCCAACTCAAAATAACCTGTAAAATATTTAACCTTATTCTTATTTAAAAATGTGTTGATAGTATTATGGTAGAAGTAAGTGTCATTATCTTAAAAAAAATTGATAAAATTATTTTATTAATGGTTACCAAAAAATAAAACATAAAAAAATAAAAACAAAATTATTTCTTTAATTAGATAGTTTAGGTTGCTTTAGCATATAATAATTTATTATCATCGTCATATTATTAGAATTAAGACTTGGAACTTGTGAATTTGTATAAATAATATATCATATTTTATGTTTTTTTGGTATTTGTAATAATAAATGCTTAAAAATATATAATTTTAAATAATTATGATTATTAACGATAGTTTTGATATTATTTTTTCGTGAACCAATATTTTATGATAATCTAATTGAGAAAATGGATACACATTAGTTAAGTTGGTGATATAATAATTTAATTTATTATATTGTTAATTTTTTAAAATATTATTTTAATTTTAATGAACATAATTATAACATTAGAACTTTTATTTATGTTTATTAAAATAATGCTGACAGAGTTTATTTTAAAAATAAAGAAAAAATTAAGCTACTAGATTTAAACCCTTTATCAAATTCGCATGCCTTAATATTGTTGGTATCAAGATAACAAACTCCTTAAATCAATTTGAATCTATGAAAACCACTTTTTTATACCAATTTTTTAATTATTTGAATCAAATATGTTTATCATGCCTTAAGGTTCAAAAGATATATTTAACTATATAAAAAGAAGATAGATCTCCTAAGAAATGTGCTAGGCCGAAAAACATTATAAATTTCCAAACACAAATAATACAACCCATAACTTATGACATTAAGTTCCTCCATCTATTTTTGAAAAAAAAACACAAAATTAGAAAAATATAAAAAGGTGTTTTAAAAAGATTAAAAATAATTCAAAAATTAAATGAAAAAAATATGTGATTGATATTATGTTATTTGTTTGGAGAGAATTTAGGTATCTGATTTTAGTGATTTTTAATGAGAAACAATAAATAACATAACTGAATATATCATGTATTCTTCTTATTTAAGAGGTATATATATGTGTATTTTTACGTACATAGCGGGGTGCGTATTAAGCGACATGGATATCACAAACTAGTTTACAGAAATCAGATCGTTACAAACATTTACAAACAAGGAGAGGGTGTTTATATGCAGGTCGTTCATGGAGAAAGACTTTGATCATGGAGAAAGACTTTGATCACCTCGGGATATCATAACTTCATCAGGTCTTGACATCCAATATCTCGTTGTTTGAGGACGAGGTACTTTTGTCGACTAAATTTGTATGATTTATCAAGTTCGTTAGACATAGGTCTTTTGTTGAGTCAATCTTATGTCCTCGTTTTATCCTAACGAAATACATGTACTTATTAAGTCGTATGTCTGTTACATATTTAATACCAAACATTATTTACTATCTAACTATGCTTGTTTTAATAGCAAAAATGCAAATGCATTCCTTACTTTTCTTAAAAAATTATGTTAATTGCAATAAAATGGAAGCAATGGTCATTACCCACACATGACTATCAGCAACTAAAATATTAAATATTAGTGATTAAAAATGACAGTAAAAAAGAGAGAGGGAGCTTGGCTTTGTTTTAAAATAAAAAATAACATGAACTAAGAAAACTATAGAAATCACAATTCAAAGTTAATAAGAAGCAAGCTTCAACCAAGACTTTCCTTCAAATAATTAAACTACAGTTTTATTATTTTTCTATTTTTTATTATATAATATAATTCAAAACCTATTGCATTGTTTACTTTAACTTTAAAAATCTTGCATTACCTAAGATATATCACTATTTTTTAAAGTTGATTACAATCCAGTAAATAATAAACTCTAATAATTAAATAATTTAATGATATAATTACATATTTAATTTATTAACAATTTTAAGTTTCCAAATAATAATAATTAAATTAAGTAAAATTAATCATGTTGATAATTTTTAATCTAAATAATTAAGTGATTGATTTTACTTACAATTAATAAATCATAATTACTACTTTAAATTACAATAATTAAATATTCTAGACTAAAATCATAATCTAATTATAAATATTAACAAATAAATAATTAATAGACATCTTAATCATTTACAATAACATTTTGACATGTATATATAAAAGAAATTGCATAACCTATTCAATAGACAAAAAATAATTAAATCATAGCATAAACTTAAATAGAATCATCTAGAGCTTGAAAATTACTCTAAATCATATAAAGAAAATCACAAGATAAATTCATATAGAATCCATACTTATGTGGTAACATCCTCGAGTTACTTATGAAAATCGCTCGATAGTAAATAATTCACTAAATAGAATAAACAGTATACAACTTGATAGACAATGTAAACACAAATACTTCTATCAGTCGGACACTTGTCTTAACTGTCTATGTTGTACTCACTTGTTGTCAACACCACACCAGATATAGATAGATCTAAGTTAGTCATTGAAGTTCCATTGTCACGTAATGTGATCAATTACTGATGGCACAAACTCCTAACATACATGTATATTGTGACCCTGTAACACTTAGTAGATATACAATACATAAACACATAGGTCGCTCACCTATGCACCACGTTGTAACCTTACAACACTCAGTCAATACACGACACACTATCATATAGGCTCTTCACTTATGAAAACTGTTGTATTTTTGCAACTACCAATCGACACATGACACACCATCATATAAGCTCATCACATATGGAAAATGATGCATCTTTACAACTATTAGTTGACACATAATACACCAATACATAGGCTCTCATCCTATGGAAAAACTGTTGAACTCCTTCAACTAGCAACTCAACACTGAGAGTAACTCTTCAAAATGTTGTGGCTCTCCACTATCCAATCATACATTTTATCTCTCATTAAAACCTTACTCAATCTCACATTATTTACACTCAATCTAATGTTTGAGAAATATAGTAGACATTTCTCTCTAATGTTCTACATCATATAGATGTTATACTATTTTTTGAATCTGACATTGAGAAGGAAAATAGACCACAAATAGACCAAGGAAGTTTGGTGCTAAATAGATAAATCTTTCCCCTGATTCTAGCAAAAAAAAGGAAGATAAGGAAATTTATAGAAAAAATCTAGCTTCTTATACCCTTGTCGGCCAACCTCGCTGACCCCTCACTTGCTAAGGTTGTGCGAGGCAATTAACCATTACACACTCGCCGACCAAGGTCAACGAGGGGGTAATGAGCACCTCGATGAGGCAATGTAAATTCAGGGCAATAACTAACAAGAAAAAAGGCCTAGTTCTCAATGAGATAACCTATCACAAATAAAGTATTAAAATTGACACTAAGACAAGAAATAAAGTCCCTAACGGGACACAATAACAAAAACACGCAATAATGTAAACTAAGAAAATGAGCATGTGTAACAGGCAAATACAAAATTATGTTCTAATACTTACTGAGTCACTAGTAACCAATCTTGTAAAGGACAGACATAAACATCAAATAAAATACAAACATTATGTTTGTATACAAGAATGCCAACACCAAAATGACAAGACTTACAACTTTTACCTCCCTTTGATCTTGGATGTGTTATTGTTTTATTGTAACATAATTATAATGTATATAAAATGCATTTTGAGTTAATTTTATGCTCTCAATTGATTTCCCATGATCAAATAGCCGTCGTATAAAGTTTAGGGTTGATTTTTTTTTTTGCACATTCTAGAGGTCTTGATCGATCGAAAACCTTGAGTGAATAGATCGATCTCATTGAACACATTAACTTACGAGTGCTTAATCAAGGCTTGATCGATATAATGGTGGCTCAATTGATTGAGCTATTGGTTAGTCGATCGAGCATGTGGTGAGGATTGTTTCCAATTTTTAATCGGAGGGTCCTCGATCGATCTTAATCAAAACTTAATCGATTGAGTGCTCCTAATTACACTCTAAACACTTTTTTTCTCTTTTTTTTCTTGTTTTGTTTTCAAATACTTGTAAAAGAAAAAATAAACAAACAAAGTCCGATGAAAACATAAAATAAATATAAATACAATATAATTTGATACATAATATACTTATATATATCAATATCTCAATGGGTTATGCACAACCTTGTTATCTTCGTCGGCTAGTAGGAAAAAAAAAATCATAACACTTAAAGGAAGGAGTGGATAACTAAAAAATATATTTGATATTTGATTTACCCTCTTAGTAAATAAAAGAAAGTATTTCAATATTTACAAGTTATGATTTGTGTCTATATGTTTTTCATGTCAAACATAATACAAATTTATATTTTTATAAATTTATTTTATATATTAAAAATATAATAAATAATTATAAAAATAATGTAAATTAAGAAATTACTAATGTAAATCAATGCCTGAAATAAAACCCTGTATGGAGAACTTTTGAACGACATAACATTATAAACAAATTTTGTCCTCTAATTTGTTGCTAAGTGGTATATAACATAAGCATATAGTTATATATATAAGTATCACAAAGAGAAAAGTATTATAAATATTATTTAGATGTTTTATTTGTTATAATTTAATCTTTTAAATTATAAGTAATGTTATTTAGTTATTAAGTTAAAAAAAAAGATAAAACATAGATACATTGTTTTAATATTTCTTTGTATTAATATATTATTTTAAAATTAATATTTTAATAAAAAAATATTTAAATTATATATTTTATTTTTTATTATCTCTTTTCTAAAGCAACGAAATATGTGACAATCATATTATTTTTAAATTAAAGGACCAAACAATACCAATGATATCTTTACAACTCCACTTGCTTTGTAAAAAGATATATCTTGATCTTTTATTTTTTAAGACATACACCCATTGTTATCTAATTCTTTAAAAATTATAATCAATTTTAAATAATCTTTTTTAAAGAATAAATTTTAAATTTTTACCATAACTTGTATTTTACACTTTTAAAAGCCAATAGAAAGTTCCATATATATATATAATATTTATCCAGAGGATTACTATTGATAATTGTAAATTGTGATGATTCAAATAAATATTTTTTTATGTTATTTAATTGAATATGAAACTATACAAGATGACATTTAACATGCTGTTCTTTTTGGAATAAATACCTTGGTAGTTAGTAGTATAAATTTGATCAACCGAGAGTATCATTTATATGGAGTCATTATTAAAGGAGACCATATAACTTCACGGCATGTGTACAATTATAAACAAAACTATTTTTACACAATGACATGTTTTATGCTGATGTTATAATTACTCTAAGAATTGAGCCAACAAAGTAAAATGTTTTTAAAGTACTTAAGTAGGTTTATGATGCATGTAAATTTTATATTTTGTAAATAAATATTCTCATAATGTTTAATTACAATTATATTTTATATGTCATGAATATGACATTTAAATTGTAAAATTAATATAAATAAAATATTATTATTTATTTTAATATTTATCAAATTTTATAAATTATTTTATCAATAATATTATCAATATTTTATACAATTAAATTATTAATATTCTCACCAGTATTGATATTTTTTTGTCCATGCTAATATTCTTTATAATTTAAAATAATGATACTATTTGATTGTTTTGAATTTTAGAACTAACTATTTATGTAATTTTCTCAATTTGTTTTGCTATGGAAGCATATCCTCTTTTAAGAAGTAATAGAAAGGGGGCAAAAATATAAGTGTGAACTCGACCGGAATGCTATGTTATTTTTGAGAAAATTACAAAATTAATTCTTGTAAAGTTTATAATACCTATTAATATTGATTAATATCCTTTTAATTTTAAAATAATATTATTATTTTTATTATTATAATTTTTAGGTAATTTTTTATTGTTTTCTATAATTATACCTTCCTTAAAATAAAATAAAAACAAAACTAAAATGGTAGATGTCATTTAAAGAAAGATAAGAATGCATGAATGAATGTTATTAACATTCATATAACTTAAAAGGAAAATATTCATTTTAATTATGTAAAAATTTGAAATTGATTATCTTTAATATATATATTTTTTAATCTATTATTTTTAATATTAAAATAGCTTTCAAATAACGATATAATTTGATAAAAAATTTAAATTATTTATACTATATATAAAATTATAATTTTATTGTCTTATTTACTTTTCATATTTTTATAGTTTCATATATAAATAGTTTGAAAAAATAAATTAATTTTAAACAAAATATTTTAATAATAAAAATAATAAAATAAAAATGTTCACGTAACAAATTAACGTTTGAAGAACTGAGAATTACGAGTGTGAGCCTAGGACCTTGGAGTACCCAAGTAGCAAATGAGTATTTAAAAGGATTTCCTCTCTGTCAACTTTGGTAGGATATCTACTCTTCTTTCATTCTGTTTCTCTCAGACTCAGATCTCTTTAGGGGAAAAAAAATCAAAATAAAGATAGATACAAGAAGAAAAAAAACAAGTATGACATAGTCACAGAGATCACTTCCTTCTCCAGAAGAGCCCAAATCCAAATTCCAACCATAAATGGCATCCCACCAAGATTTCATATCAGCCTTCCATGTCTCTCTCTCTAATAATATATAGTATAACCAAGTTTTGATATTCATTCATGAACATTGACGGAATTTCAGCTTAGCCGTCAAATTTAAACCTAGCCTCTGCTAATTTTTGAATACAGCCCTTAATTATAAATTCTGGGTTTAATCTCTCTACCTATTTTGTTCTTTGTTTTGAATCAAAGAAACAGTTTTGAAATGACTGCGCTAAATGCTGCGGGACCGTTGATCAGGTGTGTATCGCCAGAATTTGAATCTGGATCCTTGAAGTTAGGGTTGTTGAAGTCCACGGGAGCTAATGAGACTGCTGTATTTGAGAGGAAGAGAAATGTGGGAAAGTTTTTACTTTGCCCAATTAAAGCTGTAGAAGATTCTTCTTCTTCCACTAAAGGTACTTCTTTAGTTTCCAAACTATGTTGACGTTGTTTTCCGGAAATGATTTGCTAGCTCATTTGAATGACATTTTAAGCAAAACTTGTCCTTTCATAATTCTTATCAAAAACTGCAGTTTCTTCCTTTCTTTTATGTTCTCAAAATTTTCCAGAAAGTCTACTCTTTCGACTGGGAAGTGGTCTTGTTACTGCCCACTAATATACCACATGTAGTACGTTAATATTGATTTCGTTTTCACTTCTTACACTTTTTCCACTTCTATTAAACTTGAACATGTTACCCGACGTGTCAGTGGCACGTTTCAATGACATGTTATATGCAAGAATTTCTCCACTATTGGGCTGAGTGATTGACACTGCAAAAGGAAAAAAAGTTTGTTTTCTTTTCCACTTTGGAGATAGCTGGTTGAGTTTTACCAAGAAAAAGGAAAATAATATAATAGTTGAAGAATTGGAATCCAGCTGTCTCTATGGGTTTTCTGGTTGTTGTCATGGTGGCTTTATGGTAATTTAGTCAGGGTGTCGTTACAGGCTGGGCAGTTCAGCTTTTCAAATGAATATCCCTGTTCCTGGATTCATAATTTTTTCGTATATTGCTTTCTCATATTGAAGATTAGATAATTTAAATGGCTATTCTATCTGAAACAGTGACTGGCATTTAAAACTCGGTTTATTTTTTTCTTTTTCTTCAAAGGTTTTTCGTATTTTGTTTTTGCTTCTGATTTTAACAAAAGCACAAGTAAACAATGTTATCTTTGTGCGGTAGTGGAACTTAAATGAAGGGTCCATATGGTACCAGCTTCCATGAATATGTAGCTATAGGGGTAGGTCACATGTTCGAAACTGGAGAAGCGTTGAAGAAATACGTGTCTGCGATGGTCGCCCTGTCTAATCAAGAACTAGCCTTGAGCATCAATGTCATGGATTCCAGGGTCCCCACGTAGATATCTTTAACAAAAAAGGGTGCTTTTGTTGTTTGAATTGGAGTTCTCACAGTGTAAAAGATATCTAGGCAGGCCTACAATTCTTGATCGGTTCACCCATTCTTTTTTCCAGATGGTACCAGCTTCATAGAATCTGAGTACTTAGGGGCTAAGTCTTAAGTTCGAGGCTTAAGAAGGGCAAAAGAAATGAGTGAAACGATCAAGAATTGTGGACCCGTCCAGATATCCTCTGCTCTGTGAGAACTCTGGTTCAAATAGTCACATTCTTTTGTTTCAGCTTAACAGTTTTGGACCACTGAGCATAATTGGAATTTTTTGCTTTCATGTCTTTATTCTGAGATATTTAGGATGTCAATGCTTGATTTTGTTGTTTTTCCTCAAAATGGATTAAGAGGTTCTAATTTTAACATATCATCTAATTAGGTAAAAATCTTTGCCATATGTCAAAGGTTGGGAAGTCAACAAATATTGTATGGCATAAGAGTTTGGTGGAGAGACTTGATAGGCAGCAGTTTCTTCAACAAAAAGGCTGTGTCATATGGATTACAGGTCTTAGTGGTTCAGGTTTGTGAGTCTGTTTAATTCTTCTCTCTTTTTCCCCCTATTGATAATATGATATGATATCATTATTAGTGACCGTTGTGTTTGTACTTTAAACTAGGAAATTCTTCTTTATCATTTGATAGGCCGCTTCCGATTTGGAACTGCTTTTGTAAAATAAAACTTGACCAGTTTGTTGATTAGTTTTGTATTTGCACCATCATGTGCATAAGTTAATGAAATACAGCTTTCGGTACAAGGAGGGGGATTGCTGGTGGACAACTAACAAAGCTCTTTTCAGATATGTGTATTTCATTTCATGTTGTCTTTGCAGATATACTTGTTGAAGAAGGGGACCAAATAGATTGGTCATTGCGGTACACTTATAGGCGATGACAAATAAAAGCAATCATTTAGAACCATAATGATACTAACTAAGATTTATGGATTACATTTATTTTTATGCATCTTTCTTATAATTTTATGCCTCTCTCTCTCAGAAAGATGTAACTAATGTGCTGATTTTAGGTAAAAGCACTCTAGCATGCGCCTTGAGTCAAGTCTTGCACTTGCGAGGAAAGCTAACCTATATTCTTGATGGTGACAATGTTCGACATGGCTTAAATAGTGATCTCAGTTTTGAAGCAGAAGATAGGGCAGAAAACATAAGAAGGATTGGTGAGTTACGTTCATGTCACAGATTTTGCACCTTAAATCCTTCACATATTTTTTGCAACATACCTTCTTGACATTTTTCCTTTGAAAAAAAGGTGAAGTAGCCAAGCTATTTGCAGATGCTGGCATTATTTGCATTGCCTGTTTAATATCTCCCTACAGGAAGGACAGAGATGCATGCCGTGCACTATTGCCCGAAGGAGATTTCATTGAGGTATCAGTTCAATAAGTAGGCATTTGCATAAAATAGAATCAATTTTTATTCATCAACTTATTTTTGTAGTCTTTTTGTTATGTAAGACATTTTAAACCAAACACAATGGTCTTTTTGTTAGTGTGAACTGACAAAAAGGTAACATTACAGGTATTCTTGGACGTACCACTTCATATTTGTGAAGGTAGGGACCCGAAGGGTCTGTACAAGCTTGCACGAGCTGGAATGATAAAAGGTAGCTTCTTAGAATTCACCGTGACACTCTTCTGGGTCAATTTAGAGTCTGAACTTCTTTTTCAGTTTACACTTTAGATAGCGAATTAGGGATATTTCTCTTGTGTTGGGGCTTGATCTTGCTGTTTCATCTTTGACTGGTTCTATTACATTTGCATTGTTTCTCTGTTTATGAATGGTGTAGAATAAGAAATTGCAAATTCATATTAATGTTTATTCGGCATGCTGCAGGTTTTACAGGGATTGATGATCCTTATGAACCCCCATTAAACAGTGAGGTATGCCTGTGAGTGTGAACGATGTTCATAATGTTGAAGTTTGAAATTGTTCTTTACTAGATTTTGAAATGCTTTTGTAACTAAAATGGTCTTTTCAACTTCATTTCTTGTTATCAATTTTTGTTTTCCTCAGAAAATTGTCCATGACTAAATTACGAGTATTCAACCATATTTTGCAGATTGTATTGCAACAGAAAGAGAACGACTGTCCATCACCCTGTGTTATGGCCGAAACTGTGGTAAGTTACTTGGAGGAGAAAGGTTATCTGCAGGCCTGAGAGTGGAAAAAACTACTAGCTCCTAGCTGTTAGTGTTATGCATGTAGTAAGATAATATGCTCCAAACAAAAAAAAGTTTGTTCCCCGCGTGCTGGAAACACCTCGTTTCTGCATGGTCTGGTTCCGTTACAATAATTCATGAATATATAGGTTAGTGCTTGGTATATACATTTGGGAAGTCAATTTTTGAGTTGTTGCTTTGATTAGTTTAGATGTCAATAATGTAAATGGAACCAGGGGAATAGCTTGTTGATGTACATGGACCTCATTTATTAATAAGAATCTGTGTCAAAGTAAAGATTTTTCAGGAGCAAAGCTGATGACTCATCAGTGATGAGTAATTTATTAAGGTTGAATTCTCTTTTATGAGCATGTATGACTACTCTCAAGCTTCTATTTGATATTTAGCAGCTATACAGGCAGTTGGGAAAATAAATAGTCCTTGGCAACAAAAAGGAAAAAAGCATGTCTTAAATTCAAGATATATCTTGATTAACGTGATATGTATGATTATAGTCTAACTCACGTAAATTTTATTGAAAAAATTATCACGTAAATCATAATTGTGATAGATTTATAACTCATAAAAAGGATAAACTTTACTGCATGCCCATAATTTACTCATCAAAAATAAAGGGTAACATGTCTACTATTGAGATGTCAAATACATATATGACAAAACACACATATATATATATATATATATTTTAGGAATTTTTTTATTTTGCTGGTTTTTGCTCGTAGTTTTGAACCTTAGATTATTCATCTAAGGTGTTAAATAATTTATAAATATAAACAGTTAGTTTCCCTAATATAGTTGGGTGACATTGTGTTGAAATCTCGAAATACAGAGATATCTTAGAAATTAAAATTGTTTTGCATTAGCTGTATATTTAATTAGAGTTTAAATTTTATTTTGTCTAATTATTAGGGATTCTTTTCGGCTTTTATTATATTTATTATATTATAAATACAAAGTCATTAAATGTAATTATTAATTCAAAAATAAGATAAAGTAAAGAAATAGGGTAAAGTATTACATGAAAATGGTAACGTTATGACAAGAGTTGGACCTGAGTGTGAAAAAATAACGTGAATGCATGGATGATAGTGTTTGATATAAGAAATTAGAGAGTGAAACGGTATTTGAATTCCTTATCGGGCTCATTCGAGAGCTGGATGATGTAAGGGGGAGACTTCTCGACCGATGACCATTCCCATCAACACGACAAATCTTTGTAGAAGTGCGTCACTAGGAGAAGAGGCATGGAGTTATGTTGAACACGATTCAAGAGGAGGTTGATGGGTTTGCCCTAACAACTCGTCGATTGAATATGCTTGAGGAGTCATACAGAGGAAGTTTTTTACTCGAGTCCTTACTAGGACTAATGGTCCAAATGGAACGATTGGGCTTAGTAGACCAAATGGACCTGAGGTTAATTATGGGTTTTCAACAATTATTGAGCCAAGTGAGCTTAATATGACCAGGTTATATTCTTATGAGACCTAAATTGGTATTGTTCAAGGTTAAATAAAAAAGATGTCCTTGGTGTGAACATTGTAAAAAAATGATCACATAATTGTTGGGAAATACATGAAAAATTCATGGATTGGAATCGAGATAGAATTATAGAAATCGTGGTTAAAATGTTGATTGATTACCAAATAGGGAAAAGTCTTACTTATGGTGAAACTTTGAACTTGGAACAAATGGAACAACTCTGCAAAATGTTTTCTAGCTTCCAAACATTGGGTCAATCATCCACATATATTCCTTCTGGTTCACTAATACACAAAGATAATTTCTTAATAGTTTTGTGCACTACCTCTCAAATTAAAACTCCCTGGATTATTGGTTCTGGTGCTTCAGATCACATGATTGTCTCTTATCATTTGCTATCCTCATATTTATTGTGTTCAAAATTTTAAAGTAAAAATTATAGATGATACTCTTTCACTTATTACAGGAAAAAAGAGTATCGAAATTTTTGATTCTACAACTCTTGATCTATTCTCCATGTTTCAAAGTTATCATGTAATTTATTGTCTATTAGTCGGTTAAACATTTCAACTATTTTGCTAAATTGTTTCCCTCATGTTGTGTATTTCAGGACTTATTATTGGGGAAGACTATTGACAATGCTAAAGAGTGAGAAAGACTACTATTTTAAAGGAGCTAATGTGAGTGAACAATATCAAATTGTAAATTGTAAATCTGTATATGTTTCTAAGGATAATGGAATTTTGTTATCATAATAAGTCATCCCAATTTCCCATATTTGAAACACTTATTTCTTTCTATTATTTCAAATAAAAAGTTGTCTGGTTTACAATATGAAATTTGTGAACTTGCAAAACATTAGCATATTTTATTCCAAAATCCAAATATACACTATCAAAGTTATTTACTATAATTTATAATGATTTGGGGATTGTCTCATACTCTAAATCGTAACAATACAAAATAGTTTGTAACGTTTATTAATGACCATACTCGAGATTGTTGTGTTTATTTATTAAAAGATAAAAATGATGTTCACACTATTTTTATCAATTTTTACTCCATGATTAAAACACCAATTCAAATTTTACGTATTGATAACAATATTAAATATTTCAATACCACCTTGGGAAATTATCTTCGCTACAATAGGATAATTCACCAAAGTTCTTGTGTTGATATTTCTTAACAAAATGGAGTTTCCAAATGAAAAAATAAACATCTTTTAGACCAAAAATATTATGTGGAGATGCGATCCTAACATCTACCTATCTCATAAATATAATGCTTACTTATGTTATTTTCTTTGAAACACCATTCCACAAACTCAAGAATTATTTCCCTACCGTTCTTTTTATTTCTAATCTATCCCTCGTAGTGTTTGGTTGTACAAATTTTGCACATGTCACTCCCAAAATCAAAATAAATTGGATTCAAGAGTTCTTAAATGTATTTTTATTATATATTCTCCTACCTAAAAAGGCTAAAAATGTTATGATCTATCTACAAAAAATTTGTATTAATGGCCAAAAGGAAAAAGAAAAAAGAACCTATCGTTTGAGTGGAGGAAAAATGAAAAGCTTTCATTTATTAGGTTTTGTCGTTGGATAACATACAAAACCAAAAAGCTTAAGGAATAATATAGATTTTAATGCTCATTATCACTTGACACTAAAAAAAACCAACAAGCTTTGTTTAAAATGTTGTATATATGTTGCTTTATTTAACAGAGAGGTGGAAAAAAAGTGCTACAAAACCAAGCCAAAGTTAGAGAGACATAGCATGAAAAAAAAGAAAAAAAGGTGTTGTATATGTATGTGATTTGACTACACAAATTAAAATAGAGAATGACTTAGTGTATTTGATGTTCTCTATTTATTATATTTTGTGTGTGTGTGAGTGATATTGGGTCTATTGGAACTTTGGATTTGAGTGTTATTTTTAAGATTTTAATATTTTTCTTAGGATATAGGTGTATTGGGTATTGGGTTAAGGCTCTTGTATCAAGAAGTAATATTAGTAGGTTTATTTGTGATGGTAGGTATGAAATAGGCTAATTTTTTGAGCCACATAAAAATTCCTGGGTTTTATCTTCCCGTGTGTTTTTGTTATTCCCAATAAGTAGTATCAGAGCCAAAGATTGAAGGTTCTGGATAAAGAAACATGGCAACAAGGTTTTAAATAGAAAAATTAACTTAACATTTGGCAAAGCAATGTGTAGGATACACTAGTACAACAAGGTCTTCTTAAGGCATTAAAGGGAATGAAGCCAAAAGACACGAAAAAAGATGATTGGGAAGAAATAGAAGCAAAAGGAGTGAGCACTATTCACTTGAGTTTAGTTTATTAAGTAAAATATAGTGTGCTAAAAGAGAATTTTCTATCAAAATTGTAAAAATATTGGCAAAAATTTATATGTTAAAGTTTATTACAAATATGTTATACTTGAAAAAAACAATTATATGCCCTAAGGATGGAAGAATGTGATGATATTAGAAGCCATATGAATAATTTAAATAGATGTATTTCTGAATGTTCATGTAAAGATAAATGATGAATACCAAGCGATGATTTTGTTATGCTAATTAACAAAATCATATAATACATTGGTGACAATATTGCTCATTGGAAAGAATACATTGACCATGAGTGAGGTGTCAATAGCACTTTTGAAAACGGGTAACGTGATCAAGCTAACAGTTCAAGCATGTAGAGATGTTCTTGCTACCCAAGAAGATTCAAGAGCAAGTTCATCAAGTAAAGGAAAGAGCACGCCTAGAGGAAGAGATTCTAGTGGAGATAGGAATTGTTTCATGTCTCGTTCAAGAGATGACATTGAATGTTTTTATTGTCATAAAAGGGGAAACATTAAGAGATTTTGTGAAAACATACTACAAGATGTAAGAAGTCTTAATGAAAAGAAAAGAAAAGATGAAAAAGAGGAAAATGTCACTGTAACTTATGATTTTGATTTTGATGTCATATGTTTGACTATAGGTGAAGGCTCTTTCAATGATCAAATTTTGGATTCTATATGTTGTTTTCATATGTGTGAAAACAAAAAAATGTTTGATAGTTACAAGTCTTGTATTAATGGTGATGTTGTGATGGCCAATAAATCAACGAGCAAGGTCATTGGAAAAGTCATTGACAAAGATGAAGATGTATGATAAAGCTATCCAAACAGTTAGTAATGTAAGTTTTGTTCCAAGTTTGAGAAAGAATTTAATTTCATTGAGAAAACTTGATTCTCTTGGCTATGGTTTTTCTGCAAGGAAACTGCAAGGAACAAGTCTATAGAGGTGAGTAAAGATTTATTGGTCATAATGAAAGGAAGGAAGAAGGGAAATTTATACAAATTGATTGAAAATCCTATTCGAGGTGGAGTTACATCCACCATAAAAAGTAAGATGATAATTGACTCAAAGTTTAAATCTTACAATAATATTGGTGATGCGAGGCAAGAAAAATAGATCAAGTTTGATGAAGTGGTTACCATTTTTAGTAATAAAAATATGGTGTTAAAATGTTACTATCAAGATGGAGTAATCTCGAATGAATTTTTTTTAGGTTAAGTATTAAATGAAGTGGTGGGTACCTCATACCCACAAATAAGGTTCAATGATAATGTGTATGGATATATCATGATGTGATATTGATACAGATAAGTTTTTTAACTAAGGTGGAAATTGTTGGTATTAAAATGAAAATCTTTCATTTATTAGGCTTTATCATTGGATGACATACAAAACCAAAAGGCTGAGGAAATAAGAAAAGCCAAAAGGCTTTGTTTAAAGTGTTATATATTGCTGCTTTGTTTTGATAAAGAGGTGAAAAAAAAGGAGTGCTACAAAACCAGGCCAAAGTCGGAGAGATACAACACAGTAAAATAGAAAAAAAAGGTATCATGTGTGTATGTGATTTGACTATACAAATTAAAATAGAGAAAATGACTTAATATATTTAAGTTTCTCTATTTATTATATTTTGTATGTAAGAGAAATATCGGGTACATTGGAGCCTTGGATTTGAGTGTTACTTTTGAGATTATAATATTAGTATTGGATGTTGGATTAAGACTATTATATCAAGAAGTAATATTTTTTTATTTATCTATGATATTGGGTGTAAACTAGGCTAATTTTTCAAACCACGTAAAATTTCTTGTGTCTTATTTTCTTGTATATTTCTTGTGTACTTTCGTTATTCCCAACAAAAAGGGGGTCTTCACGAGTCTTAATGTTACATTCTTTGAAAATACACCCTATTCTTAGAATCCCTCTCTTTAAAGGAAGAATTTGAGTGAAGTTTGGTTTTTGAATTTTGATCTTTCCTTTATTGAGGTTGTTCAAAACACTAACCTTAAATATACCACACCATGTCATTCTAATTTTCCATTTACATAAAACAACTAGAACTCAAAGAAATATATTGACACACGAATGGACAAAGAGATATTTGTTTATTCAAGGAGGCCAACCCAAAATACAAAGATAATCTCACTCTTGGTATACTAAGAAAGTCTAAACCGATGATAACTTCAAGTATCCTTGAGTTTCCTTCTAACATAGGTAATTTTGTTCCTTCTAGTAATGATTCACCTATTACTTTTAGAAAACAACTCAGTCTTATACTCTTCATCTTATCTCAAAATTTGTATCTTACAATACTTTTATCTCCCAGATTTTATGTTTTTACCTCTAATCTTGATGAGATAAAATATTTAAGAAGCATGAGAGATTTTTGAATGGAGAGAAGCAATAATGGTATAATTATGAGCTTTGGAAAAAATTGGAATCTAGGATGTGATGGGATTTACCATTAGGTAAAAAACCTATTATTTGTAAATAGTTATTTACAGTGAAGTACAAGGTCGATGAGACAATTGACTGTTATAAGGCTCTCCTAGTTACTAAAGGATTTACTCAAACCTATAGTATCGACTACACAAAGACGTTTGCACCTGTGACAACACTAAATACAGTTTGGATTCTATTGTCATTGATAGTCAACCTCGATTGGACCTTTTAGTAACTTGACCTAAATAATGCATTTCTTAATGGTAAGTTAGATGAATAGATTTTTATGTGTCTACCACCAGGTCTTTGCAAATAGGGGGAGAAAAATATAGCGTGTAAACTCAAGATGTCTCTCTATAGCCTCAAACAGTCACCTAGAGCATGATTTGATAGATTTACAAAGCTGATAAAAAATCAAGGATATCAACATGGATAATCAGATCACATTATTTTCTTTCAACAATCTAGAGAAGGGTTTAAGATAATTTCTATTGTGTATGTTGATGATATAATCCTTATTAGGAATGATTTAGCTAAGATTGATAAGCTTAAGAAAACTCTAGTACAAAGTTTGAAGTAAGAGACCTGAGACAAATCAAAGACATTAGTGTCTCCCAAGGAAAGTAATGTTCTTAATCTTTTAACTAGAAGTGGTATGTTTGGTAGTAAATCAAGTAACATTTTAGCTAAAGGATGAAAGAAGGCAAAAGATAATGGTAAACTAGTTGAAAAAGATAGACATCAAATACTAGTTGGGATATTAATCTACTTATCACACATAAGACCTAACATTGTATTTGTAGTTTGTATGAGCCAACATTAACATTCGTAAAAGAAAATTCATCTAGAGGTTGTATACAAAATCCTCAAATATCTCAAAGGCTATTAACATTCGTAAAAGAAAATTCATCTAGAGGTTGTATACAAAATCCTCAAATATCTCAAAGGCTTTCCAAAAAAAGTACACATTTTCAATAAGAGTGAATGTAGAAAGATATAAGTATTTACAAATGCTGATTGAACAGGTTCAATCGAAGATAAAAGATCCAATACTAGTTATTATCCTTTTATTTAAGAAAACTTAATAACTTGGAGAAATAAGAAACATTGTGTAGTAGCTAGAAACAATGTTGAAGTTGAGTTTCGAGCAACTACACAAGGGATATGTATTATAGTTACAAAAACTCCTAGAAGAATTACAAATCAAACTAAATATTTTGTTTAAGGTGTATTGTGAAACAAAGTCATCATCAATATTTTTCTTAATCTAATTCAACATAATCAACAAAACATATAAAAGTAGATATATATTTTATAAAGAAAAAAGTTTAAAATTAAACTATTTGTATGACTTATATTCCCACAAAAGAGCAACCAGTAGATATTTTTACAAAAAAATTTCTCAATAAAATTTCGATGATTTCATTTGTAAATTAGACATAATTAATATTTATGATTTAATTTAATAGAGTGTTGAAATCCTAAAATGCATAGATATATTAGAAATTGAAACTATATTACATTAACTGCATATTTAGTTAGAGTTTAAATTTTATTCTTCTTTATTATGGGGATTGTTTCTAATTTATGTTATATTTATTGTATTATAAATATTATTATTAATTCAAAAATAAGATATATATATATATATATCTTTTCAAAACTACATATTATTTTGTGATGTTATCTCGTCTTTGATAAAGATATTTTCGTATGTTTGGTTGTGAATATAAAACTTTATGTGAATATAAAACTTTATGTGAAATAATAATGGTTTTAAAAATAACCATAATATGTCATTCTATTATGTGAGGAACGAGATCCATATTTAGAATAACACTTTTTATTAATAACCTCAAATATTCACCGTGGGGAATAATGGTCCTCTTAATCTTGTAATTTCCTAATAAGGGCGCGTTAGTCCACTTTAAAAAGTATACAGTATTAATCTTGTAGCTAGTATATAAGGTCATTTAAAGATAAAATATTAAAAAATATATATCATCTTTTAATCGTTAATTAAAAATATATAATTAAAATTTAATATTTTAACCAACACAACTAAAAAAATTAAAAACCAAAACATTGGTAAAGGAACACAGAACCCATCATCTCATTTAATAGGGGTCCATCATCTCCCACATGTTAAAGCCTAAAGCCTACGGCTTTTTATTTTCTTTTAAATCCAAAATCATTTTTCATCACCAATCATAAATAAATTTCCATCCTAAATTGATGTTGGAGACTGAGACTCTTTTAGACTTTACTTTTGAGAGGTTAATCAAGACTAAAATTGATTACAATCGCTGATGTAGACAACATTGGTGAAAAATGTGTTGAGAGAAAGGAAATAGAAAAGTTATCTTTAAGAGGCAAAGAGAGACTACAACCAAAATATTGCAAGATTTTTAAAAATTTATTGACTTGTTATATGATTTGTACTATTTGATTTTGATTTTAGCAGTATTTAATAAAAAAAATTGTGTTCTTGGCTGAACATATTTCTTTATTTATTTTAAAAAAAAAACACTATTTTTGGTAGTGCATTTGTTAAAAAGTATTAGTTTAAATATTTAAATTTTAATTATATCCTTCTAATTATACTCAAATATTAGAAATGTGGATAAAAAAAATATTTTTTAACATTTTATTTTTAAATAAATTTATCTAATAGTTACTGGACTAATACTACTACATATTTAAAAAAAAGACTAAAATACTCTTATTGAGAAATTATAGGATTAATAAAATCTTTATCTAGGTATGAATGTAAAAATAATTGGTTAAAATTTAAAAATACATAATGATTAGGAAAAATCGTAAGGTTTACGTGAATCTTGATGATATTCTTGAACAAAACATATAATTATAGTTTTAGTTTATAAGTGTGTTTGAAAAAAATAATTTCAAGTTAAAAAAACTATCAAAACTCAGTGATCATATATCAAGTATGTTTTTATTTTTATTCACACAATAGGAACAATATAAAAATAGGCTTCTCGATCGATTGAGTAGTGATTGGATCATAGAGTAATCACTACTACAATACATGTTTTTAGTCTCGGAAATTTGGCATCGATTTTTAAAAAATTGATGTCATAGACATACCATATAACCTCTATTATTTAAAAACTGAGGCTATAGACATGTCCTATGACCTTGGTTATTTTAAAACTGAAGTCGTAGACATATCTTATCAATTTATTCTCTTTTACATTAAACACAAAAAAAAAATTAATAATTTTTTATTTTTCCCTATTTTTTTTCTTTTCCGCTTTTTCCCCCTTTCTCTCTTTTTTTCTTCCCTTTTTCCCCTTTCTTTTCTCTTTTATTTTTTCCCAGCTTTTTCCCTTTCTCTCCTCTTTTCTTATCTTTTTGCCAACCACATCCCTAACCCTTATCCCTGGCCTCCAACTCCCCCATCCCCTCCAACGAGCACGACAGATTTAGGGTTTGGTGAGCGCGTTGCAATTAGTAAGTCATCATGACCCCAAGTAATTTCCTTTGTTCACTTGGATTTTTGTTGATGAATTTTAATTTTCGTAAAAGTTCTTTCATATTCAAGATCCTTTTCGATCTGTTGTCTTCCTTATTTGTTTGATTAATTATTACAATAACATTCCAATTACTTGAGATTAGAGAAACCCTAATATTAATATTGGTTTTGTAAATTGAAGTTTGGTACTATATGGAATCTGGATTTCTCTTTCAAATTTGATTTGAAATGCTACACAAAAGCTTTAAGCCAACTAAATGGTAAATTCTACATCTCAAATGTTGGTGTTTACCAATTAGAAATATAATTACTTAATTGTTGTTATCTCAAATGTTTTCAATTAGAATTTGTCTATTAGAAATAGAATTTATATCTAAGGAAGACCACAACCAGTTGTAGAATCAAAGGAAGAACCCAACAATGTATTGATTGTGCCAATTGTGATTTCTTCTAACTTACTAACTCATGGTTTTGTGATTTCTTCTAACTTACTAACTCATGGTTTGATAAATTCGAGGAATTTATGCTTTTTGAATGCAACTCTATAAGTTATGTTGTCTTGTTCTCATTTTGTTTAACTTCTGCAAGAAATAAGAACTCATAATATTCCTAAGGTGTGTATTTTTGACGTATTTGGGGCCATTTTATGCATTTATTTATTTTAACCTAATGACATGTTTAAGTGTATAAGCTCTTCAATAGTACGTAAATTGCCTGAACAACTTAATTAATTTTATTTTATTCTTTCTATTAACTCTTTGTTAACTTGGTGACTTTTGGGATTTCAGGTTGGGTATCCAACACTGACTGCATTTTTAGAGTTTATATTTGAACTTGACATGCCTAGCAGTTCAAACATGATACCAGCCTTGAGATTGGTAGACCTTTTAGCCTTACCATGTTTGAAGAAGTTTTGAAGAGGTTCACTCCAAATATTTCATGTAGCATATCAGGCAGACCAAGGTTTGTGAGTTATGTACATTTTCATGTAGCATATCAGGCAGACCAAGGTTTGTGAGTTATGTACATTAATTCTACTATCTGTCTATACCATAACCATCTAATTGATATCTTCGTAGCTTTTGTTGGTAATTAGAAACATGGAACTAGATACGATAATTATTGCCCTATATTTGTGGCATGTATTTGAATATTTTCTCTAGAGTTTATTTTATAACATCTAAGCATGCATACGTTATACCTTATGCATAATTTCATCTAAATATTTTTCAAATAAAATTTGTGTTTGACAATGTTTCTTATATGGAGTCTTAGTTTATGTCTTTTAGGGCTTGTATTTGTAACTATTTTCATCCTCTACATATATTTTAACCTGTGATTACTTTTCAAATTTCCTTCTAATATTCTTTGGCATCTTCAGAGAAGAGGATGCTTAGGAATTTTTAAGCTTTATTATGGATAAAATACATAACAAATTACTTAAACTTCAAGAAGACTCTCTAAGCTTTGGTAGAGTAGATCATCTCTGGTTTCTTCTGAAGATGATGAATGGGAGACAGTTGGTCGAAAAAATAAATCTGCAATGACAAGAATACAAAGCTTTGTTCCATCTCAACTAAGTGATATATTTGGGGGAAAACTTAAAAGTTTGGTGAAGATAAGAGGTGAACAATTTATGGTTTTGAATACGCTTTTTTTATTTTTGAACTTTCATTTTGTTGGCAAATATGCATTTTGTGCCCTTTCTTTTGTAAGTGTATTTTGTAATTAATAGTAAAAAATCTGCAATAGTAAGGTTTTATTATGTTTTAGTGTATAATAAACTCTCAAATGTAATTATATTTTTAATTTTAATATAATATGATTTTTAATATTATAATTAATAAATTTATTGTAATTTATATTGATTTTTAATATTGTAATTAATAATTGTATTTTTTAAAATTTATACATACCATATGACCTCGGTTATTAAAAGATCGAGACCATAAGACATGTTTATGACCTCAGTTTTTAATAAAATCGAGACCATAGATAACAGTCTATGATCTCTCTTACTTAGGCCTCGATTCTTATAATCGTGACCATAGATCTATGGTTACGATTAAAAACTGAAGTCATGTGTATGTTTTGTAGTAGTGAATATTGATCGGGGCAGAACCGACATCGCCGATCCTGCCCGTTACTTTGGTTTTATCTATTTATAAAACTCTCGCAAGTGCACGAATCATTTCGTAGAAAATGATAAGTATACTCCCAAGGTCGATCTAAGGAAGGAATGTATGTGATTTTTAATTTATTATTCAAACTTTTAAAAACGAAATTAAATCCTAAACATCCTGTCACGATATTTTGGGTTTTGTGTTTTTAATCTATTAACATAAAAATAAACAAAGATTCAATAAATATTTATGCAAATTTTATCATTTAAAATAGTGGAGTATTTATGGATATAATAACTAAGTTAATTATGTTTGCTCATATTATTTAGGTTATTAAAGATATGAATTGATATTTATTGATTCTCTCTTTTTTATATGAATACCACCTTTGGTGGGTTAGATATTCTTTGTTAACTAAACAAATCAATTAACAGCTATGGGTGGGGTTGATAACTAATTTGGTTAATTAAATTAATTTCTTTTTCTAAGAGATTGAAAATGAACCATTTAAATGCCACCTTTGGTGGGGTTAGAGCTTAAACTTTATTCAAGGTGTCCAAATTAAACCTAAAAATTTAGTTATCCGAGTACTAACTTTCAAGTTTTAAAACCACTACTGAAAACATGTTGTCAATACATTTTCAGATAATAATTCTTATAAAAACTTTTGAAATAGAGCTTCACTCTAACTACCGGGCGATTGTACCAACAAATAAAAGAGCACTACTCTAAATTAGATCGGATAACTAAACCTTAAAATCTAATTTTCAGATTTAAGTTTGTAATGAAAAATAATATATTTCTCTCTAACATTCTTAATATAAAATCTTGAATAAAAATAAAATCAATTCATTTTAGAGATTTTTACCTATTTAATATTTCGCAAGCATAACAATGTTATTATTACATCATGTTTATAAACAGCCAGCAGAGTTAAATTTAATCACAAACAAATTAAATATAATATGTAAGAATAAAGCATAAAAAATAACTCAGAAGAAAATAAAATCCTTACGTAACTTCGATGCTATTCCGTTCTTTGGAAAACCTCCAAGCGGAATTTGCACTCCCATTTATTGAATCAAAAAGCTAATAAATTACAAAAACATAACTAGTTCTTCCCAAAAAGGGAAGAACTCTAAAACTAAGAGAAATTAACTAAAAACTAAAAAAACCTAAAAATCTAAGAAAAGAGAGAAAGAAAGAAGAGAGAAGTGTGTTTTGAAGGTGTTCTTTGAAGTGAAGGGAAGGGGGGTATTTATAGGTGAGGATGGAGAGAAAAAAATGAGTAAAAAAATGTTAAAAAAATGTGAAAATACGGAGTGTAAATGCCGAGGTCATTGATGACGTCAAGATGATGTCAGCTGGCGACCGCACGTGAAAAATGGGGCGAAATGGGCGCCGGCGCGCGCGAGGTGCAGCCGGGCGCGCAGGGCGCACGCGGAAGGGCGGCCGCGCGCACGGCGCCGCGAATCGGGATCGAGCGCGCCGATGCGCACGTACGCGTGGCGGCGGCGCGATTTTCTCCTTTTTGACATTTTTGACCCTTTTTGTCCAATTTTTCCATATTTGTTGACCTTTCCCCATTTATTTATTAATATATTTGTGATGTATTGCTTCCAATATTCCTCTTTGAGTCTTTAAGTTACGTTTTTAAGTGAAAATACCTGAAAAACAATAAAAACACCCGTGATTCCGAAAAAGATAAATTTATATAAATATATGATAAAACATATAAATATATATATTTTTAATCAATTAATGTGCATAAAATCATGGTAATTTTAGTGCTTTTTGAGCACTCATCAAATATTATCTGAATGATTTGATTTTAATACATTAGTAGATCGATCGAGGGATTTAATTACTTAATCAATCGAGGGATTTAATTATTTAATCAATCGAGGGATTTACTCAATCAATCGAGGACTAGATTGATCCAGTTTAATCACTAGATCAATTCACATTGTTTCCATATTAATTAAATAATCATTGGATCGATCAAGATGATTTTTGATCGATCAACCTATGTACTCGATCGAGCACTCGGTTAGATCAATTGAGTTATCAAGTCTTTGAATTTAATATCTACTTCTATTACGATTTGGATTGAATTTTTACAATATTGTTCTTATTTCTTAAAAGTGTTTTAACTGATTTTATGATCACTAGATCGATCAAGAAGATGTTCGATTGAGCACTTGATTGGATCAATCGAGTTGTTAGGTCTTTGAATTTAATATCTACTTCTATTACGATTTGGATTTACTTTTTACAATATTGTCCTTATTTCTTAAAAATGTTTTAATTGATTTTGTGGACAATATAGTAATTTTACTTTAACTTAATATGCTTCAAAATATTCTATAAATATAAATTTAAGCACACATTTGAAACTAACTATACAAGAACTTAATTGTGTTTATCTCTTCATATTTCATTATTTCTCTTATTTTGCTAATAGTTTTTAAGTAAATTTTTTTATTAAGTTCATTTATCAAGTATTTATAATTGTATTTAATGGATTAACAAACTTACAATAATAATTGTGTTATTATTTTTTTAATTAGTAGTTCTAACATTGTTAGTTGTTTTTCGTTTTATATGTTATATTGTTTAAATCAATTAATTAGAATTATTTAATATTGAATCAGTTATAAGACACATACTTACACTATAACTTTTCAAATGATAACGATACAGGTTCAATTAACTTATAAGATTCGATTTTGTTAAAACGTTGGTTTAAATTCGAACATTTTTCTTGTACAGGCCATGATGATAACAACGATCAACGATTTGTAAGTAGATTACTTAGAAACATTATCTAGGTGAGTAGTTTGAATCAGATAGTTAATTTTCATAAATAATAACTAGATAATCCTATAGATCAATGATTTTTTTTAAGTCATTTGTATAACTTAGTTTATTTCTATCTAAAAATATCCATGCGTTAGATTTTTATTTTTCATATTACTTGATTTTAGGCATTATTGTATGCTTTGATTGCTTAAAAAATTTCAATCTATTTTCCATATTTTGCTAATTATATCCTTAATTAAAAGAAAAAAACGAATTTTTAAAAGCACTAGAGGATATATGCTTAATTATCAACATTATGACTGTCTTTTGAGAGGAAGTTACTAAAAATAACCATGGAAAAAAACCTTATACTTGGAAAGATATTGAACCATAAGAATTTTGTAAGAGGTGACAAATGATCTTTACCAATATTCTAAGTTGGTTGTCGGTTCTCTAGCAAAAGTAGGTTTGATGGTAGAATTCGAGTCTTGTCCCACACATTGCTATATCCCTTAAGAGCAGTCCAGACATTTCAGTTGTGAAAAGGAAAAAAATGGTGGACTTGCGGCCAATTGTTTACAAAGAAAGTGAAACTTAAAACCAATGCAAAGGTAAGGGAATGGTTGTGTCTGGCCTTGTGTGTCTGTAAATGGATTCAATAGACAAGATGAAGAGCACAAGTGACATGGTGATGGACATTGCAGCAGAGCTCATAACGTTAAAAGTATTAAGGAACCGTTGCTTCTGCAGAACCCAGAGCGACTTAACAAACAATCTCAAGCCATCCAACACCACTTCCATTTTCTCACTATAAAATAATATGAAAGCTAGAAAGATGATATGGAAAAACAGACTTTTCAGTTAGAAGCTATCTTCAATCTGTTTTAGCAGAGTCTAAATGATCGCTAAGGATTGTGAGGGACACTTCTCTCCTTTATACTACATCTTCTTGGGAAAGGACGTTGGGTGCCTTCTAAGAGTTCGTGTGTCTTGGGACCATAAGTTGTACGTGTTATTTGTTTTAAACACCGATGATACAAATTATAATTTTATATATAAGAAATATACCATACTTATAACTAATAATAATATATTATATTAATTTTAATTTATTATAAATTTATAATAAATAAATATAACATAATTCTAACTAATAATAACATAATATATTAATTTTAATTTATCACAAATTTATAATAAATATATTTATTATTTATTATTTTATAATATTATTAACTTATTACCCTTAATGAAATGTTTAATTAATGCATATCATATACTATAAACTACACTAACAACCAATAATACCTTCTTATTAGCCTTAAAAAAAACTAATATTATCTCTCAGTAATCATATTCTAAAAAAAATTATATTTTGTCATGATTACACTACACAATATTATTTAAATATAACTTTTTTATAAATTATCTCTCATTATTATATTAATCTTACTTTACATCTTAATCTTATAATCCCATTAATATTATATAACAATATTCTTTTAAAAATAGTTTCTCTAACCACTCTTGAAAGTAATGTTGGAGATATAAATAATTTATTGATATATAGTACTGATAATATAGTTCTTCGAGATAAATTTTTTTAAATTTTATTTATCATAAATTTTTTAATATTATTAATAAATATAATCAAATTTAAAAAATTATATCAAATAAAAAATTATTATATTAATTATAATTATAATATATTTATGATATATATAAGTGATTTTATTTTAAATAACATTACTCAAATATATATATATATATATTTATCCATAATAAATAAAATTTAAACCAATTTATTCTTAATACTTATTAAAATTATATATCATTATATTATAATATAAATAATCTATACAAAAGTATCTTTATTTTATAAAGGAGTAATTTTATAAGTAGATATTGGGTTGTATTTTATTAATATATTTATTTTTTATTAATTATTATAAATGAATTTATTTTTGAATAGTTAATTAATGAAATGTTAATTTATTTTGAAGTGTAAAAAAAAATAATTTAAATAATAATGAGAATATTTAAATTTAACGAACAATAATAATATCATATTATAATAATCAGGTGGTTCTGACTCTAAAAGTTTGGTGAGCATTAAATGGTATGCAGTCTCTGTTGAGTACACGAGATGGTCGTTTCTGCCAATAAGTCAGGACGCATATAATTTTTTATATAATTTTAAATGGTATGCAGTCCCGGTTATTGGAAATTGGTAGAGTTGGTGAGATTTCTGATCGAATAATGTTAGGTAATATAATTTTTTATTTAAATTTATCTTTATATTAATTATAATATTATATATAGTTAAATAATTTTAAAAATAAAAAGTATTTATTTTTTAAAAAATTAATTCATATTACATCACATAAATATAAATTTATATAAATTAAAAATTAAAAGCTTTATTTCTTTTATGAAATAAACAAAATTGACAAAATTTGATGTTTAACTTTGTTAACAAAACATGTGCACGAATACCGATATATACGAGATGATTTTTGATATATTTATTCTAAAATTAAATTATAAAATCTGTATTTAAAATTTTTTAAAAATTGTTATAGTTTGAGTACGATTTTTACTTACGAGTAATAATTGAGGATGGTTATTAAAATATATTAAGAAAAAAACGTTTTTTTAAACATATTAATTTAAATTCTAATTAATTATGAATATATTAATTTAATAAATATATGATTTAATTTAATAAATATTTATCGTTTAATTCGCTTAATATACAAAATTATATTTATCTCAAAAATTTATCAAAAAAAAAATCAAATCTATAATACAAATAATCAAACCTGTAATTGTTTTTACCCATTCTTATGCACGAACTGGTAAGAATCAATTTTTCCAACCAAAAGTAACAATGACATAATTTAATAAGTTAATTATAATTATTTTGTATAATATTTTATAACAATTTATATAATATAATCGGATAAAATTTATAATAATTATTTTAATAAAATAATAACTAATTTATTTTATATAATTTTTTCACTTGTTAAAATAATTTTATTATGAAAATTTATTTAAATCATTATTTAATTTATTTGTATATTTTTTTATATTTTAAAAATAAAAAAAATATTTTTAATTTGAGATGAAAAAAAAATCAAAACATATAATTTTAGAATTAAAATTTTAAACATATCAAATAAAGTGTCTTTATGACTTAGACTTATATCCACCATTGGTATTAAATTTATATATAACCATTTTATTTTGTATAATGTGATCTCACTTTATGTTCAAATACGTGATTATATAGTTAAAATCTTTAATATTTTATAACAAAAACTGAAGGGGTTCCATCTAACGTGATAGTAAATTAATTTCCACCGAAGTTTTTCTTTCATCTAATGAATTAATTATATTTTATGTCCATAACATATATGATAATTTATAAAAATATCAAAAAGTTATTTTGTTGTAAGTATGATTATAACGTATGAGTATCGATAAAAACATACTAATAACGTGTATTTTTAAAGTGATAATTATATCTATAACATATGAATAATAATGTAATTATGTTTAAAATTAGACACATTTTTATTATTATTCATATATTATTGGTATAATTATAACAAAATAAATATTTTAAATATTTTTATAAATTATCTTATTTGATATAAATATAATTAATCCATCCAATAGTAATAATAAAATGATAATAGAAGAAAATATTTATTACTTAATAATGTTTATAAGGAACTTTATTTATGAAAAGTAGGTTAAGTAAAATAAAAATAAATTTTCATATAGTTTTTTATTAAATAGAATAAAATATCATATAATGTTTATATTTTTCATGATGTAATGATTTTTAATTAGAAAAATTATTAAATTTTTTAACTTATTTATTTTTTTGTCTATTAAAAAAGTATTTTTTTATCGATCAATAGTTTTTCACCCAATCATACTTTAATTAATAATAAAATATGAAATGATAGTGAATATGATTATAGTAGTGGATATTAAAAAAAAATTCTTTAGATTTCATTGAAAAATATTGTTAAAATTAAAATTTTTGAGTAATTTTTTTTATTAAAAACTAATTAATTATGAGATATATTATTATTAAAAAAATATAAATATACATGTGTTATATTTTATCAAAAATTAAATGTAAGTTTAATGTATTCATTATCCATCACATCTTTTTCACCGACAAAATAACATAAAAATAATTTTATAACCTAAGTTTTAAATAAAATCGATAATCTAAATAATGAGACTAGTTCTCAATTGACTCGTAAATTATTAGAGGAAGGAATAAAGAACTGATAGGATTTTATCATAAATTTAAGAATGAGTATATTCAATATCCAACGGATTAAGAGATAATTCTCAATCATCATTGTCACTTAACATGTTGAAGAACAGGGGAACTGCATGTATCAAAAAAGTTTAGCAAATGCTTAGAAAAAAAAAAAATCTAAAAACACCACCTACATTTTTTTGTATTTTTTTATTATTTTGAACAATGAATAAAAAGTGATTGATAAAACAACATAAATAATACCATTTAATATTTAATTATATTTAATTCAATTTCATTTTATATTATTTAAATGATATTTTTATTATTATAAATTTTAACCATGTTATTTTATATAATCAATCAAAATAATTTTTAAACAACTTAATTGTGTTATTTTTAGGATTGTTTTTTAAATTTGTATACTTTCCAAGGTGTGCATGTTGTACTTCTATTTTGATTATGAATTTGTTCATAAAAACTCAAACTTTAAAATAAATATTTTAAAATTTTCAATAAAAAAATCGTTTATTTATTAAAGAAAACATCATGGTTCTTAATTGTTATGCATGTATATAATTTATTTGAAATAAAATGAGAGATTTATAACAAGATAATTATATATATTGTTTTTTTAAATTTTGGTTTTCAAATAATCAAAAAATTCATAAACTTAAAATAAGATAAAAATACATATAAGTAAAGTAACTCATGATTAATTAGTATAAAAATGAAGTAATATGTCAAGCATGTGATATTAAGTGTTGTTTCACAACTAATAAAATAAGAAACAAAGTTATCAAAGTTATTTCATGGTTTGAGTCATAGATTATAAGACATTTCGCAACTTTATTCAAATTGTTAAGTAGTTCTTAATCTCGTCGTTCCTAAGATAAAAAACACAGAATCTGATTCTATCTCGAAAATCTATTATATTATAGAAGATCAGAATACTACACCTCAATTAAATTAGATTGCTCGAAATCAAATAATAAAAACATAAACATAAACTGTGTAAAGAGAATTGTCTAGAGAGTTGGTTTTGTTGTGTTTCATTAATGTGACCAATGTCTCTATTTTTAAATTGTTGAAGCGGAAAGCATGGGAGTGAACGCTCATAAAAAAAAGACGTTGAGGAATTCATAAAATTGATATAGAGGGAAACATGGACACAGATGGACTCATTATAATTAACAAATTGTGTCTTCTATGATTAGTTAAAAAATAAAGTATCACCTCATCTTAAACACTGTTATGAACCAGACGGACGATGACATGTGCGTGTGTGATAAACTAATAGTTTACATGTCTTCTCACTTATCCACAAAAATGGGTATCCTTTTGGGACCCAAATCCAAGTCACAAAGTAATGCATTATAAAACAACTTTAAAGAGATGTAAAAAAACAACGTGAGACAAGTTGAGTGTGTAAACTCATATATGCATTTTTTTTATTTTTTAAATTCACACTTATTTTTAACACTAAATTTTTATATTACTTTTATCGATAGATAGTCTGATGCCTACTATTTATTTTATAAACTAGATTTAGGTTAAGATGATAATTTCTGCGACTTATGTTAATTAATTTAATAAATGAATAATTGTTGTATTTGACACATCATACTCATTGTAAACACAAATATAATGTTTTAGTAAAAGAAAAGTGGCTCATTAAGTTTATGTACACATTTTATGTCATATAATGTTCATGTTTGATTGAACAAGTAAAAAAATTAAATGATATAGTAGAATGTTCGTTCATGTTATCATATTATGTTATTTTTTATCTATTTGAAAGAAATCGTGTGCTATTTTATACTATATTAAATAATATTGTACTTAGATCACGTTTTTGGGTTACAAATTATGACAATCAATTTTTATTACTTATTAGAGAAAAAAATTAAATAAATATAAAAAAAAGTGCTAAAAAATAATGAATGTTGCGAGAATTCTTCTCTAATGTCTTTGTTTTCAATACTCTGCTAGTTTACGCAATTCATCCCTTTTTTTGTATTTTTCCGTTTGGCTAAGTACGTTGGTCAATTCAGTGAGTGTATTCTACAACTCTTGTTCCATAGTTTCGAAATAAGCCTTTAAATTTCACAATTCTTGATCAATAAACTTTAAGATTTCTTGACATGTCTCCACTTTTCGTTTTGAATCCATGGAAATGGACATACCATATATAATGAAAAGAGTATTATGGATAATAGTTAGAAAATACATCTAAAATGGCATACAAGGTTACTTACACCAATCACACATCTTTCCATGAGGCATCATATAGTCCTTTCCCCCTTTTATAGGCTATAATTAGTTCATATATGAGCATAAATGCTAGTTGTACACTTCAAAATTTATAGGTGTATAAATTGTATTTGTAAAAGAACCATCTATTACATTAAAATCATAATGGAGTCCTAAAAATATGAGCTTATTAATTGCTCAGGTGTTGATGATGATATCACAAAAGTAGAAAGCTACACTAATAGAAGCTTATAAGAATAAGAAAGACCTACAATGGCTTCCTCGACCTGGCCTTTAGTTCACTATGGGGTGAAGGTAGCAAAGTGTTAGTTTGATGTGATTTGCTCCTACTACTTGGAAAAACTCATATTAATGTGAAGTAGGGAATAGATAAGTCTAATTTCTCAGCCTGGGTCTTTAGGCTGTTTATCATAAAGCTTACCCATCTTTTGTAAGCCTTGGTGCACTCATTTTTGAGAATTTCCACCAACGTAGACAATGAGCTCATATGTTTCATCATTATACTCATTTGCTCTCTAATGGAGCTTGTTGTATCTCCTTGGCAGCTTTTTGAAACTCCTTAATTGCTTGTTCAAAATAAATTACTCTTTGTCCTTCTTCGAAATAGTAGTTGTTTGCCTTTTTCAGCTTCACTAACTTGTCAAGGAGGTCTCTTTTAAGTTTTAATATTTTGGCCTTGTTGTTAATGAAGAGAACGTCTTTATCCTCAATGACCTCCTGGTACTTCGCTATTTGTTACATCACGTTTGTACGCCTTAAGAGACAATTTGTCCTCCCTAACTAAAGATAAGACCTTAAAAAAGGAAAACAAATGTCAGGTCCTGAATTATAACATTACAAAAATGGGGTGTAAGTTAGTATATTGTTTACCTCTATTAGGAAATCAACCATCGTCTTCCCATTTGAAACTCCTTTATTCCTACGACATTCTTAGACCCTAGCTTATTTAGTGTCACTCTCAAAATGATCGAAGAGATCCCTTTTTAAGTCATGCCATCCAAACACATCCTCATCAAAGTAATTCATTGGCGTGTTTAAAACAATGGCATCCCTCAGAATGACTTCATCAAACTCAAAGTTGTCTAGGTCCATCGCTTGTATTTGGGGAGTTGAAGTCTTATCCATTTTCTTTGAGGCCTCAGCACAAGGAGGTAGAAAAGATGATCTAGGAATGCTCGACACTTTTGTAGGAGGAAGAGGCACCTCGATTGGTTCATCATCCAATTGAGCGGAGTCTTCTGTTAGAGATGACGAGGTATGAGTAGGCCTTGGGTATGTGGGTACCAAGATGTGGATGCTAGAGGTGTCAATCAGGTCCTCGAGGTCCATATTGGAATAATCCATACCTATAAGGATGAATGAACAATCATCTAAGTACATTAAATTATCAAAAAATTATTACCCTACTACAAATGAACAACTTATGTATTCATAAATATAGTTCCTCAACATCCTATACCTTCTAAGATAGACTACAGGTAGGATGTCCTTGTAGCTATTTTTTCATTATTTTGGAGTTCAATCCTCCTTATTTTCTCTTTACCTCAAGACCCAACTTATTAATTAGCTCGCTTGCATGAGGTTGAGTCGTGTTGAAGTGGTGGTTCTAGGTACTGTGAACTGGAAACTCGACCCAATCATAGAGCTATCAAAGATTTTTAGGTGTAGCTCATGCCCAATGGCATATGATATGCATACCTTGCCTTTGTCTGGGACATTCCTTTTTAGGCTATACATACACCTAATTTCATCATTTGTCAAATCCATCTCGTGTTCATTGAAGACAACTGATAAGCATAATAGAGTTTGCCATATGTTAGAGTAGACTTGAATGAGGTTGATGTCAAATGTGTTAAGAACATGAGACACCATGTTTGGAAACAAAAACCTAAGTTCTATCTTAAAAGGTGCCAAGTAGATCATCCACTGCCTCGTTGGAGGGCATCTGTATCACATACCCTGGCCATTGATAGGTGGGTTCACCTTAGGTGTCACGTTTCTTTTTGGGATGAGATACTTTCGCTATTGTGATCCTAAGGATTTTGATAATTGGAACATGCTCTTGTGAAGACAACGAGGAGGCTAGATGTGACCCAGATGAAACGGGGAGAGCTAGGAGGCTTAGTTTGAGCACCACTTGTTTTATAGGTACTTTGCTATGACTTGTTGGGGCTTCGATAGGTCGCTCAACTTGTTCAGCTTGTTTACACACGGACTGGGTCCCAAGATCCTTTTCAGGGTGTTTCGATCCTTAGGCGAACACTTTTTATACAACATGGGAGGGGACATCTTTGGAAGATTTTGAACATGTTATACTTTTTCCTTTATTAGAAGACATTTTAAAGAGAAAATAGGGAAGAAATTACGCAGTAGATAAATTAGTTTGCATGTTGGTTGTTAAGTAACCTGAAAGTGTCGAGTGGACTAACTTGAAAAACAGATTGAATTTTAAAAAAATGTATGAATTCAATGGACTAACTATGTAGAATTGTGATTTGGAGAATTATAACGGGTTGGGATTTTTTGAAGAAAATTTGGTTACGTAAGAAGTAAAATGTAAAAAATGGTAAAAAAAATTACTATTTATAGAAGAATTCATAGTTATATCAAGGAAGGAGAACAATTTCAGGAGTTAGTATGGAAGACTAAAGATCCGGTATTTAATTATGAAATATTCTATTAATTTCTCAAAGTTTAGAAAATATAAGAGTTAATGTTTGGTATTTTACATATGACATGTATGCAATTATAGCGACCCGATGCACCTCACTTGTATAAAAGATGTTATCTCAAGCATCTCGTGTATGGCTACCTGGTGTTAAGTAATGGATTGTTCCAATTATAGGATCTTAGATGAACCCCGCACCTAATGATCTACATAAAGGACCTTATGTTCAAACGAACAATACTTGATCAGATATAGACATTGAGATCGTCTTGAGATCAGACGACCTGATAATAATCTTTGTTTCTACTTTATGTCCATATAAGGGGTGTCCTATACGAGTTGCTCATAACAACTTGATTTTAATTATAAAATTATCATGTTTAGACTAATTCTAACACCTCGAATAGGACAACTACCAATATAACATTGATACTTATCTCTTATATATTTATATATACTTTATTGATAAAATATATAAATAATTTGACTATTTGATTATCACTAACATCTCACAAGAATCTTATAATATACTAATATTTCTTTAAACATATATATTTCTTATATAAAATATGCTTTAACCCTTTTAGTTTTAGCATGTTTATAGGTTATCTTATAATTTATTTTTTTATAGTAAATTTAATACTAATTTTTAAATTTATATAATAATTTTTTTTTATAAATTAAATATTATAAAGATATTTTTGTAAATTTTTAAAATTTATATTAAATATATTACGAGGCGGACAAAGTTATGAGTGGCAATAACATCATCATTTATTTTTGTTTTTCACAATTTTTTGACATCTTTTTTTAAATCCATTTTTAGCATCTTTTTGTTTAATCAAATATTAACTATTAAATTATGATAATATCTCAATTTGTATAAAATAGTTTTCTTAGATAAAGCTCCCAGCCCAAATTTATTTTATTTTTTAGAATGGACAACGTCCCACTATTTTAATTTTTAGAATGGATAACGTCCCACCAGATATTATGAACCATAAATAAATAAAATAAAAAAACTTAGTGACAGGTGTGAAAATTAGCATTTTAATATTAATATTATAAAGTTAGTTATTTTTTTTTATAAAATGCATATTTTTAGTTTTTTTAATTAGAAAAAATAAATATTTTTAATTTCTCATTATTAAAAATTTGTACTTAGATTAATTTTTAAAATGGAGTTTTTAGTTATAGCTTATATATTTTCATTATTATAAAATGTTTTATACATCATTTTACATCAAATTAAATACAGTTAAAATTAAATTATAATTATTTAAATTTATTTAATCTTAAATGTTATCAATTAAACAAAAGAAAAGAAAAAAAAACAGGGGATGAAAGGGGATGAAAAAACAAGATGATCCAATGCCTTTTAAGGGGCAATAACTAAAGTAATAGTGGAATAAAAACCTGATCCTTGACGCGGAGAATTATACCATGAGAATTTTGTAAGAAGCGTCAAATAATTACCACTTTAACAAAGAAGGGTTATTTAAAATTATATAAGATCATATTCTTATCTCTATAAACTGAACAGATAGGAATGATCAGATTCATCTTTAACTCGTATATAAATTATCATCATAAATAATAAAACAATATATACAATATTTTAATTTTAATTAATACATTTCTATCAAAGTAACTTTTACGGAAATTTAAAATCTATGGATTCCAATACAAACAGAATCAAAATAAATTGTATATTTTCAATCCGAATATGATCACACTATAACTTAAAAACCGATCCAGATTCATCATTTTTTTGGCAAATTGACTAAAATTGGATTGTTTGTTCACCCACCTCCTACTTAAAACCATTGCAACGGTAAGGGAAAGCTTGTATCTGACCTTGTATGTCTGTAAATGGAGTCCATAGACAGGAAGCAGAGCACAAATGACATGGTGATAGACACCGCAGCAGAGCTCATAGCGTTAAAAGTATTAAGGAATCGTCGCTCCTGTAGAGCCCAGAGTGACCTAACAAACAATCTTAAGCCGTTTAACGCTACTGCGTGTAAGTGCACCATCTTAATTCCAACTAGAAAATGTTTGAAAGAAAGATGATATAAAAAACTAAAATGTTAAACCAATCTGAGAATTCAAAGACAGAAGCTTCACTTGGAAGTTATATCTTCAATTGTTTTAGCAGTGTATATATAAGTGATTACAAGGATAGGGAGGGACAGTTTTATTTTTCATTTAATCTTTTTTTGGAAAGACCGGGCTTATAAAGCGTTTGTGTATACAGAGACTTTAACAATTTTTTTTTTTATTTTTGAAAAATTTATTTATTATTGTTGAAGTATCCGATAACAACATGAGTGTTATTTTATTTTTTTAAAAAATAAATATTTAATATTTAATAAAAAATAATAATATATAATTATGAGTAAAATAATCCATCACTAATTATAACATCTATTTTATTAATAATAATTTTATTTATTAATATTCGAGTAAAATAAATATTTTATGTAATTTTATTATAAAAATTATTGTTATAATATATACAATGACCAAAAATTATTTATTGATAGTGTTATACACTAGTAACGGTGATATGATATTTTATTAAAAATAATAAATAACACATCTTCCAGTAGTTTTTTTACAATATGTATAGATTTTTTATTTTGTCAAACCCACACCAAATAATAATATGGATCATGAAGTACCATGTAATAATAAATAAAAACTTAATGGTTGAGAAGATATTTGAATAACTTTTAGAATGCCTTTGAAGTATATCCTTAACCGATGTGTGTTGGTAAGCATTTAAATGTTAAATGGTAGCAGTCCCTGTTGAGTACACGAGATGATCGCTTCTACAATTAAGTTAGGATGAAGAGTGGATGCTTTTAAAATGTGATAGTTTTGTTATTTTGTTTTTTTAGTGGCTAATATAGTAATTTTTCGTAACGATTTTGATTTATTATTTATAATTTTTAATTAAATAATTAGTTTTATGATTTATATTTTTTATAAAAATAATTACTAATATGTTTGATAATAATTTTTATTTAGTGATTTAAAAAAAATCAAAAATATAATATTTTATATATTTTTTCAAAAGCTTAAAAAATAAAAAAAATTGTCGGTTATTATTTATAAATTTTATGTTTTTAATTATTTTTTGTCATATACTTATAAATACAAAAGTAGTAAGACTTAATTTATTATCTAAAAAAAAATGTTCGATGAAAATGAAAAAAATTTAAAATCGAAAATTTAATTCAAAAATCATATTTTTAAAGATTTATAATTATCTAATATTTTGATAAAGATTTCTTAAAAAAATTAAAGTAAAAATAAAATTCATTACTAAATATACCTAACTAAAAAATCATAAAAATAAAATGTTTGGTTATTTAGTTTGTGCAACTTCATTTCAATTTTTATTATTAAGCTTCAAATTTGCGAAGGAAAAATTAGTCAATTTAGTCATAAAATGATTAAAAAAGAGAAAAAAAATCTGAATTACTCTATTTTGAAAGCAAAAAGACTTGAGAGATATATCTAACTCTTAAATATAGAGGGATGTATTAATCTATAATAAATAACGTGAAGTTTTTATAAAAAACTTACATCTTAAAAAATAAATTTAACATTAGAGTTAAAAAATTTACATTAATTTTTTTTTAACAAAATACATATCAAAGTAGGGTTTGTTATAATTTTATTATATTTTAATTAAAAACATAATTGAATTTATACATAAAATTTAAACTTAAATAATTTAATATTTATAATATAAACTTAAACTTTAAATTAAGAATAACATTACATGTTAAATATAATTTAACTTTTACAAAAATTATAAAATTTTACATGTAAATAGACATCTTTAATCAAGTAAATTTACATATTAAATATTGAATAAAAGACCCGGCCCAATAGGGTATAATGCATTTTTTTTTTGTTTTTCGAATAGTTTCAGAGAATACATTTACGTTTTTGCCCGGTTACATTAATTACTCGAGCTAAGTGTTTTTTGCTGAATTGATTATTGTTTTCATTTTCGATATATACAGTTCATCTTATTGATTTTATTTATCTTTATTTTGTTTATTTTATTTAATTTTCTCCATTGTTTGTACCCATTTTTGTCAAAATATTGTATTTCTCTGATAATTATCAATATATTTCATTATTATTTCTGTTCTGTTTTTACAAGAGTTTACAATATACGATATGTTAAAAACGGAAATTAAATAATAACCATAAAACCTCGCACATCCAGCTTACCCACTAATATTATCACCGCTCCATGTTTCACTCCATCAACATTTCAGGTCTACCATCGTTATAAAGACACACCAACACCTCTCTGCTCGGTGCATATATGCCTCTTATGTCCAACTTGTCAAGTTGAGTTGTAGTAGGTTCCTCACAGACATGCATTTTTGTGAGTATATCACCAATCGATCTTCCGATTTAACAAATGGAAGCTTAATAATCTTTTCTTCAAGATTCTCGTTTGACGGTTCCGATCCACTTCAACGTGCTTCGTGCGATCATGTTGAATTGGATTGTGAGATATGGCAATGGCTGCTTTGTTATCACAAAATAAGTTCATTTCGCAGTTGTGAGCAACACCAATCTCGCTTAGAAGTTTTTTCAACCAAATGAGCTCATATATTCCTCGACTATTCCTCGAAATTCAACAAAGACCGGATAAGGCAACTACATTTTGGCTTCGCTTTCTCCACGTGACAAGATTACCCCCACGAAAGTAAAGTATCCAAATAGAGATTTCCTATCCTTCATATTCCTCGCCCGCCCGAATCAGAGTATCCAATGACTTCCAATTGACCATTCTTTGAAAACATAAGTCCTTTCCTGTGAGGATTTTAAGCAACCTAAGTATTCGCACGACCGCATCCATATGGTCTTCACTACAAAGGTACGAACCGACTCACGACACTCACAAAGATAAGCACACGTGTCGAGTACGAGATAAATATACGAGTTTACCTACCAACCGTTGATATCTCCGTTTATCCGCCGGTACTGTCCACATATTCTCCGAGCTTAACGATTTTGAACCATTGGAATATCGACAGTGTTTACAATCTAAGTAGTCCCGCTTCTCAAGAGGTCCGCAGTATATTTCCTTCTGGGAAAGACATATGCCTTATTTTGATCTGTTACCTCAATACCTAAGAAGTATTTCGAGCCCTCCTAAGTTCTTCATTTCAAACTCATTTGACAGCTTGTTCTCAAGCTGTAGATTTCTTCTTTATCATCCCCTATAATGATCATGTCGCTCACATAGACTATAAGGATGTTATCTTCCCTAATCGATGTTTTAGGAAAAGAGTACGATCGAGTTGCTTTATCGAACCCATATTTCTTCATTGCCGAACTCAACCTACCAAACCACGCTCGAGGTGATTGTTTTAGTCCATACAATGCTCGTTGTAATCTATATGCGCTTTTCTCGATGTAACAAGTATATCCTCAAAGGGATATCCATGTAAATCTCTTCTTCAAGGTCACCACGGCCGAAGGCATTCTTCACGTCAAGTCAGTGCAATGGCCAATCTAAATTTGTCATAAGAGATAACAAAACTCTCACTTTTTAGTTTAGCCACAGCCAGTATGTTTCTTGATAATCTATCCCATGCTTTCTCGTGTATATCCTTTGCTACAAGCCTCGCCTTGTAACGATCAACTAACCCATCCGCTTTATACTTAATGGAGAAAATCCACTTCGCATCCTACCATCTTCCTCCTCGAGGCAACTCGCTAACACCCTACGTGTTATTCTCTTCTCAGAAGGCCTCAAATTCCTCTTTTATACCGAGCCCATTTTGGATCGTATAAGGCTTCTTCAATGCTACTTGGAATTTCCGGGACACGAGGAGAAAGTGTCAGGCAAATGCTCGATAGGTTCCGATAATCCCTCGAGAGATACATAATTTGCTACCTGGATACTGGTTGTCGTTCTTCTCTTTCCGAGTATCGAGCCTGGGAGTGTTTCACTCGATCATGTCCGAAAGGTAAAACATAACCACCGCATGTATCTATAGCATTAGTCCAGAAAGGTGTGATAGGATAGCTACCTCGTGAGTTGTTCTCAGCAGAGGATCATCGGGTACTGTAGAATGGAAGTGGGTACATCAACCACTTCATCTTCTCGGGAGATTCAATTACTTCACCGCCTTCGCTTCGAAGTTCAAGCTCGGTCTAGATACTGCTCCTCCATATTATTGGCACGATCCGAGTATGTTGGACTCGTGTCTAATATTTCAACATCAAGCCAATTTAGTTCTTCACCATAACTCTCCTCCCGAAGAGTGTAATTGGATACCTATGGGAAAACATTCTCGATTCGAGGAAAGTGACATCTACGGTAGTATAGTTTCTTTTAGTAATTGATCATAACATCGGCATTCTTTTTTGTACACCATACCCCAAGAATACACATCGGACAGCACATGGATCCAACTTAGTTCGTTGATTTTTACGAGGTGGACAAAAGCAACACATCCAAAAATTCAAGGCGAAGCATCAAAATAGTAGGCAAAAGGAAGATGATTAGATAACACCTTTAACGGAGTCCGAAATTGTAGGTCTGCTGGCATTCGATTCAAGAGGATACACAAATGTAGTAAGATCACCCAGCTTATTAGGCATATACGCACCGATTAGTAAGGCCCGAGCCGCTTCTAAAATATGCCGATTTTTTCTCTCCGCAATTCCATTCTCGTCAGGCTCAGGAATCACTTAGGTTTCACGAGAATACCACGGTTGTCAAAGTATGTCCCAATTGTCGACAACATACTCCTCCATTATCGTACTCCTAAGTATCTTAATTTTTTAGAAAATCGTGTTTGAACCACATGGCGTGAAACACGTGAAATGTAGCAAATACTTCATCTTTATGTTCGAGAAGGTAAAGCCATGTCATTCGTGTACAATCATCAACAAAAATAACAAACCAACGAATAACGACGACGAATGACCGGGGAAGGTCCCCAAACATCGAATGTACTAAAGCGAAAGCGAGTCACACTTTTATTCACGCTCATAGATAAGACGCCCCATGACTTTTTGCTAGATACAAGTATCACATTTGAAATCGAATGCGGTGATATTTTGAAAATAAATCAAAGAAGTGCGGTTTTAAATAATTCGAATGACGTGATGCCCAAATTCACGATGACATAGCCAAACATTGCTCCTGTTACCACAATGTGCGTTTTGTACGTGATTAGCTCTTCCCCGAACCGAGGTCATCCACATAATATGCTCCCTCCTGCACCACGCCTAATGATCTCCTTGGTGAGAATATCCTCAGAGAAGACAAAAAGTGTAATACATCAAGACTACATAGTTAAGATCTCAAGTAACCGACTTACGTACATTAGCTCTGCGACAGTGGTACAAGCAAAGTATTAGATAATGATAATGGTGAGATAAGGTCACCGCCCAGCCTCAGAATCGGGATAAGTGACCCCATTTGCACGGGGCAACACGACTGCCTTGGTCGAGTTGTATTTCGGGAGAGATCATTCGGGTCAAATGTCACATGTGATCCGTAGCTCCAGAGTCCGTAATCCACTCCTCCTTATCACTAATAGCAGAGATGTGAAATACTTTACTTGAAATACCTCGATCCCGTGAAGATCTCGGCTCGAGAAGTGCGGATAAATGAGGCATTATTGGTGCAGCCACAGCTGGCCGCCCAGCGATGTCCCGTTTCTTCCGTGTCAAGATCATTCCACCATTCTCGATACCCTAGCGTAGCTTTGAAGCAGCTGTGTTTGGAGTTTCCAAGTAATGGCCACATTTCATGTCAAGAGATGGTGGATTTCCCATGGATTTCTCATACCTAAGGAAGTTCCTCGTTTTTTGGTGGCATTAGATTACGTGTCTCTCGACTCCTTTAAAAGCTATAACCCCGCTCCGGTGTCGTATCTACACCTTCCATCACTACCGCTCGACCTCTTCCCGACGGGACGAATCCACAGTTTGTTCCACCGTAGGGAATGGTCTCGATCTAAAGCACATCACTTCGAGTTTTATCCAATCTATCATCAAGTCCATCGAGAAGGTATACACTGATCTTCCCGCACGTAGCGGAGTTGTATTTTGTATATCAATTGCACACTCCATCGATTAGGACGACGAAAATCAATTTCACGCCACAACCCTCAAGGTCATTGTAGTATTTTTTCAATGGATCCACCCGCCGCTTCGCACGAGTGACTTCGACTGCCGAAGATCATACACTCGAGACGTGTCTATCCCATCACAAGAAAGCAGAGCCACCGAATCCCAAACCCGTTTTGGCAAATGGGAATCTGATAAAATTTGTACAATTACTGGGCGAGTGGTCCATTGAATTGATCAACCATCCTTTCGACAATGGCATTTTCAAAAGACGCTCATCTCCTAAACGAGTGGGCCTGCTTTCAACAAAGCCGAGGAAAGTCCCCATTAATATATCCCGCCTTGTCTTTGCCAGATATACATCTCCACCACCTCGGGACCATAAGGCATAATTGATCCTCCCAACTTGATACTAACGGGAGCAATGACGCTCTACTGACGGAGGTCAGGAGTTGATCTCGAGCTCTAGTTAAAAACTTTCGGCCATTTTTGCCACAATCTTCCAACATGAAATTGGTAGTTAAATCTCTAGAGATTCCGCCATGAAATCTAAAATTTTTTTCCTTCCGTTTTTCCCTTTTTTTTACAAAGCAAATGCATCGTATAAATGACAAAAAGAAAAAACTTATAACCCTAACCCTAATTTGTCGTTTCCTCAAGGCGCCTTTCTTCCTCAAGGCTATTTCAAGAGCAGATTGGTCGAGCGAGAGAAAAAAAATTCCTTCCAAAGTCGCGCCAAGCTTTTCTCATAGCCTCAGCCTGTCATGCTCTCACCAAAATCTCGCTTCTCTTCTTCTCCTCTTCTCTCGATTCTTCAGCGGGCGCTTCTTCGCGAACAACTCTTTTTCCTCTCGCAAATTGCCTCTCACATCGGGTTTTTTCCTTCATTCTCTCGCCGAAATGGTAGTTTCAAGAACACAAGACCACCTATTCTATTATTCTCGGGAACCGCATCAACTGTCAAGCCAGGAGTACTGTTTCCAAGGAACCGCGCTAATCGATGTCGTGAGTACTCCTGCTTCCCAACGGGTCCGACCTTCTTTCTACGGTTCTTCGTTGAGTCAGGTGTCGCAATCCCTCGACTCTGTAAGTCAGACATTGATATTTTTTTTAAGTTGTAACCCATAATCTTCTATTGAATTTCTCGAACAAATAAACGGAAATAACTATCTTGCTTTCATTTCTCTAGCCGCACATGTTCTGTTTGAAACGCACAAGAGTCAATATAAACCGTAAATCGTAACTCAAAAAATGAAAAATTGCACCTACAATCGCAGCCTACACCAGAATCGTAAATTAGAAATCGAATCAAATCGAAACCAAATCGTAAATCGGAATTAATCGTAATTCGTAATTCGTCAATTCGTGAATCAAAGAAATCAAAGAATCAAAATTTGCAAATCAAGAATCAAAAAATGGTAGTTTCATCATAAATCAAATAGTAGTTCATTAGTTAGCAATATCCTGGCTCGATACCATGTCAAAATATCAGTATTTTTTCTCGATAATTATCGTGCGATATTTCATTATTATTTCTCGTTTGCTTTTACAAGAGCCATACAATATACGTATATAAGGAAACTAAAATTAAATAACCATAAAACCCGCACATCCAGGTTTTGGCTACCCACTAATATTATCATTCTGCTTCATGTTTCACTCCATCGATTTGTCTGCCATCAAGTATATAGCACACACCAACAATTTTTTCATTTTTTGTTTCAGATTATTATGGTTTTCGATTTTTGGCTACAGATTTGCGTGTTTTTCATGAACATTGTTGTGTTCCTTCATCTTCTTTGTTCTCTAAATCAATTTTGAGTCATTTTTTTTCCTTTAGTTTTTTTCATACGTTAACTTGCTAACTTACTGGAATTATATTTAGACTCTTGATCGCTTTGTTAACTTGCTAATTAACTAAAATCAACTTTAGTTTTTTTTAATTAAATTTTTAATATGTTTTTCTACTAAAATTTTGTATTATTTATTTTAGATAAATATATACAAATATTTTATACAACTTACAAATTATTTTACATAGTTTGTAAATTTTATAGAGTGAATTCAACATGGAGTTATCTCTTTTATCTGTGTTTCTCAGTAAATATTGTTTCATTATATTCATATTTTTATATGTTATTTTTACATGATTAAATTGAAAATGAAAAAGGAAATCCTTGTTTCTCCTAAAGTATTGAAGAGGATTAGAACTCATGACATTGAATATTATGTTTTTTAATATATAATTTCACACTTTTATACCGTTTATATTATAAAAATATGTATGAAATTTCTGCCTAATTTTGAAATAGTTTTATATATTTTGTATATTTTATAAAATGAATTCATTATAAAGTTCTCAAAATAAAAATATTATTTATTAGGAGCATTTTGATATTTTAAATTATTTTTATAAGATGTATATAAATATGTGAGCTTTGTGGAATATATATATATTAATATATTATTTTACATAATTTTTTTAAAATTTTCATATTAAATAAAAAATAAATTTTAAAATAAATGCACTTTAAATCATATATATTAAACTACGTAAAAATATCTTTTAGAGTTATTCTATAAAATATATATAATTATCAAAGTTTTATAGAAATAAATTTTGAGTGCATAAGTTTTGAATTATAAATATTACTTAAAAGTAATATTTTTATATTTTATGATTATTCTATGTATATAAATTATACTCATTATATAAATATTACAAAAGTATTTGATTATTTTATAAGCCATAAAGAATAAAAGTACACTTTACAAAAGGTTAAGGTTATTGATGGTAATTGCAAAAGGTTGATAGTGATATTATGGAATCTTATATAAGTTAACTCTAATTTTATCGAAGGTTAAATATAATATTATTTTAATTATTTTAATACATAATATATATTTTTATTTTTTTTTAACACAGCTCTTAATTATTAAATATTTTTTTTATTTTTACATAAATATCCATTATATTAATGCATTAATCCCGAACTCACTCAATATTAAGCCGAATTTAAGAAGAGGCGGCCCAAAATCGAGATGGGCTACTAACCAAACGGCAAGTCGGCAACTAATATTGGCGAAACGACGAAGATTTGGTGCGTTTTGGAAAAGAAAGGAAATAATAGAAAAGAATAATAAGAAATCCAGTAAGGTAAAAGAGGTGTGAGCCCGTGTATCGGCCATAATCGGAGAAACGCTGTTACGGAAAAATATCAGAAACGATCTCTTTGACGCTTTGGTTGTTGCAAAGAGGATCTTTCCGATTTGGTGGAGTGTTTTTGATTTAGCAGGAAAGGGTCGAATTTTTGCTGAAACCCTAATTACTTCAGCTCCCCAATATCGTGCTTAGTCTAGGGTTTTGGGGGTTAGGGTAAAGAGAAGAATAAATATGGGGAAGAAGCAGCACAGTAAAGACAGAATGTTCATAACGAAGACGGAGTGGGCCACTGAATGGGGTGGCGCCAAATCCAAACTTACCTCTACCCCTTTCAAACGCCTTCCCTTTTATTGCTGCGCGTATGTTCTTCTTCTCCTTGTCTCTCACGAAGTGTAGCCATTTTGGATATGCTTATATACATATGAAAACTAATTTTGGATATGTTTCTCTTTGTAATGGTCCTATTTTTTGTTCTTTGTTTTAAATAATGCAGGCTTACTTTTACGCCTTTTGGAGATGCTGTGTGTACAGCCGATGGCAGTGTCTTCGATATTCTGTATGTAATACAAATATGGGTTTTACTTGCTTTTGCGTTGCTTGTAATTTGTTGTTTATTTTTTGAAATTTTTATAAGGTTTGCTTGTGTGTGTTTTATTGACTAGCATGGTATTGAGTTTGGATATTGGGGAAATTATTGCAGGAATATAATTCCATATGTTCAAAAGTATGGGAAGCATCCAGTCACTGGAGTGCCCTTGAAACAGGAAGATCTCATCCCTCTTACTTTCCACAAGAACCATGAAGGTTTGTGTTATATTTAAAATGCTCTTTTTTGCCAGTTGAAGTTTAATGTAAAGAAGATGAAGGAAAAAATTTAATCATCTTTTGTTTTGTTTAGTTTCGATTATCTTTTTGAAAGTATAAATGCTAGAGAGTATTTAGTTGAGGTTGAACTTACCAAAACTGATTCCTGTAGGACCATCTTGGTAAGTCAATGTAATTGAATTATGAATTCTCACAGCGAGTTTTGGGTGTCTATACTCTACCACTTATTTGGTATATTATCATGTTTCCTTTAAAAATTCACTAATTCACTTTTATTTTTTTAATTCATTCATTTTCTTGTTTCTGCAGGGGAGTTCCAGTGTCCCGTGTTGAACAAAGTGTTTACAGAGTTTACACACATAGTTGCTATAAAGACTACAGGAAATGTATTCTGCTATGAGGTTTGCGGTTTTACCTTCATAATTATTAGTGGTTTTAAGGGAATCTTCTCTATTTATTTGCACATATGTATTTTCCTTTGTTTTGCTTCATAGGCAATCAAGGAACTAAACATCAAAACCAAAAATTGGAAAGAGCTCCTCACTGATGAACCATTTGCCAAGGAAGACATAATAACTATTCAGGTCAGAAATAGTTTGTTAATCATCATTTTTTGTTGTGTTCAATATTATAAGTTTATATTTTTTCCAACTCTACAAATGGTTATGGATATATGTTTTGCAGAATCCCAATGCTCTTGACACCAAAGTTCTGCTGGATTTTGATCATGTGAAAAATAATATTAAAGTTGATGACGAAGGTAAGATAAAAGCTTAATATGTGTTATGTATTCAATTTGAGATTTTTTTTCCTACCTCTTTCCTTTTGTGAGTTTTTGACTGTTTAGTGTCTTTATGCAGAGTTGAAGAAAATGAGTTTAGATCCATCCTATAACATTAATGTGAGTGGAGACATCAAACAGATGCTTAAGGAACTCGGAACTGAAAATGCAAAGCAAACTGCATTGCTTGGAGGAGGTGGCAGCAAGGCACAAAATGAGAGGGCTGCAGCACTAGCTGCCATTTTAGCTGCAAGGTCACGTATTAAAGAGGAATCTGAGAAAAAGTCAAATGGAGATAGTAAAGTTCCCAAGGGTTTCAGTATAGTGGATGCTGCATCTGCTTCGGTACATGGAAGAAGTGCCGCTGCAGCAAAATCAGCTTCTACAGATAAAGCTGCTGCTCGAATAGCTTTGCACATGGCTGGGGAGAGAGAGCCAGTGAATTCAAAGATGGTTAGCTCCTTATAATTTTAGCTTCTGCAAAAATTACTAGTCCTTTTGAGCCTTATACAGAAATTGTTTTTATGATGGTTACATGGACTTTCTACAGTGCCACTATCAGTTTTATCCTGACTACTCTCTCAGGTCAAGAGCCGATATACCACTGGTGCAGCTTCAAGATCATTCACTTCTACTTCATTTGACCCTGTCACTAAAAATGAATACGAATATGTCAAAGTTGAGAAGAATCCCAAGAAGAAAGGATATGTAAAGCTGCATACCACACATGGTGATTTGAACATTGAGCTGCATTGTGATATAACTCCCAGGACATGTGAGAACTTCATTACTCTCTGTGAACGTGATTATTACAATGGTGTAGCTTTTCATAGAAGCATCAGGTATAGTACCTGCACCATTGCTCTCTTTATTTCTTTACCTTTTGGTTTATGGAGGCAACTGACATCAAACACATCTTCTTATTCGGTCCCTTAGGAATTTCATGATTCAAGGTGGTGATCCCACTGGTACTGGAACAGGGGGTGAATCTATATGGGGTAAACCTTTTAAAGATGAAGTGAACTCGAAGCTGGTTCACTCGGGAAGGGGTATTGTTAGTATGGCGAATAGTGGTCCCCACACAAATGGTTCCCAATTTTTTATCCTGTATAAGTCTGCAAATCATTTAAACTTCAAGCACACAGTTTTTGGAAATGTTGTTGGTGGGATGACTACACTGGCTGCAATGGAGAAGGTTCCCACTGATGATAATGATAGGCCTTTGGTAAGTCAGTTCAATTTTTTATTTCCGATTTTGGTATTGCAAGGTCTTCGTCAATCTGTATATCTGGTTGCGGTTGTCAAAGTATACCACACAACTTGAGAGTGATTTTACCAGACAATGAATTTTTTCTTAGTGTGTTTTTTCATGTAACTAATGCCATGGTACCCATAGCTATTGTTTTAGTTTAGTAAGGTTGTTTTTGATTTCGATTTGAAGTGGAACTTGCTTATCCTTGCTTTATATTTCAACAGTTTTATCCTGAAGTCACTCTCCTATTTCCCAATTTGCTTCTGTTTGTACAGGAAGAAATTAAGATAACTGGTGTCTCAGTTTACGTCAATCCTTATTCAGAACCTGATGAAGAAAGCCAAGAGGAAAACGGGGCTAAAAATGAGAGGAAAGCTGAGGACGATGAAAACGTTTGTTTCTGGAATATCTTTCTGAGTATATTATTTCTTATATACTGTTTCAGTTCATGTAGTTACTTATGTTGCTTTATTTCTGTTGCATTTCAGGATAAGGTTGGGTCTTGGTATAGCAATCCAACTACAGGAACAGTAGAATCTGGAGACGGTGGGCGTGGCGGTGTTGGGAAGTACTTGAAAGCAAAGAGTGCTCGAGTTGAGTCTGATAATCCGGATACTGGTGTGACAGGAGTTGATGCTGCAAAGAAAAGGAAACTGGGGGTGGAATTCAAAAATTTTACTGCATGGTAGATGTCACAAAATATCGTATCATGAATAGATCTTTGCATAGGCTTGTTTCAGCCAGCATCATAATATATTCTTTTGATTTTTGAATCAAAGAAATTTTGAGGAACAGAAACATTCTTGTTTCTTCCATGCATGTAAAATTAGGGTAAGTTTATCCGAACAACAGAATCATTTTTTCTAGTGCATAGTGCCCCCTAATTAGGACCCAGGGGAAAGTTCACCTTCAGAGAAAGACTTGAAAGAAGCTCGTAAAATCTGCAGATGCGGGATCTGTGGCCAACCAATCAAGCACTTGAGAGAGCAACAAAAATTGATTTCAAAAAGATTGAAAAACCTCTTGTAGAGAACAGTTCAATTGATGGAGAATATCCATGAAACGGTATTGGATGACGGCAAAGAACAACTATTGGAGGTTTGTTACTTCACAGATGAGGGAGGCAGTGGGCAAAAACTGATGCGAGGGAAAGGTCACGAAGTGGAGAGTTATGGCTGGAGAGAGGTCTGTGCATGGAGGTGGATGGTTGGAGGAGGATAAAGGAAGGTGAGGATGGGATGGGGACTGGTAGAAGAAAGATTAGAAACTCTTTCTCTTGATTTGCTATCTCTGATTTCATTGATTTGGATTCAACAGGAATTTAATTATAATGATATTTCCTCTTTTCTTTTATTTGATAGTATAATAGAAACTAATGTTAGGCTTGTTCGTGAATTAAAGTGTAACTTGAATAATCAATGAAGAGCTATGAGTGAGAGAGAGATAGAACCCATAAATAATAAGAAAAAACATAGCATTCAAATGATAGGTGATGGAAACAATATTACATCAATTTTTGGAAATGATTCATTTCATCTTAAAAGTCAAGGTCAAAATCATTACTTACATAAAGCGCATGATGGGGTTAACTCATCTCATATCTTCGCATTTACATTGTAGTTTACCTATCTCGACCCATAACTAACTTTGGATTCACTCATAATGGGATCCACAATAAGCCTTAAGTTGAAGTAGATAGAGTCCTTGCAATTGGAAGTCACAAAAGCGGTTACAGTGCCTAAGTTTGGGATTGATTTTAATACCAATTGAAAATAACTTGATTTCATTCCAAAAGATTAACCTATTAGGTATTGTAACTCAAGTTTTTATAAACCTAAGAATCACCCATGTCTAAATAATGCGAAACTTTGTTCGTATATTCTTAAAAATAATTATTACTTATTTTAATATGATTTAATGTCATAAAAAAATTTAACAAAATAACATAAATAGCAAACATACTATGCTTTACAAGTCTTTAACATGCAAGTTCACTGCACTACTGGAAACTAGAGTCCTAGACGTTGCCGTGACACGGTCTATATGCAAACCGCTCTTCATTTTATTTACCGAATAAACATATAAACAGTCAAAGAATAATCAGATACTGCAAATATGATGCACGAGATATAAAAACTATACAAAAAGATAAATCAATAAATATACCGTCAACCTAATGAAAATTGTAAACAAATTATCTAACTTTATTAAGTAACAAAAATAACACTCGATTATTATTAATAGTACAAATTTACTACTATTGTGACAAATCCATAACTCATTATTGATACAAATCTACTACCAAACTTCTTATTAATAGTATAAATTTATTATCAAATTCTTTATTAATTATAAAAATCTACCACCGTAACCACTTAACGGTATATTTGTACCACTAATTTTAATTGAGTGTTATTTTTGACACCCGATAAAATTAGATTATATGTTTACAAATTTTATGATAATTTGATGGTATATTTGTTGGTTTTACCCTTTAAAAAAAGACAGATACTCTCTAGTCTCTAACTCTGAGGCAGTTTCCATTTTCTATGCCAGTATATTGATACCCTTGACCATAATGGGAACCCAAAATTGTAATCAAGGGGGCGATCAACCAGTCCTCGTACTATCAAAGGTAACCATACATATCTCGAGTCCCTCAAGTCAGCAGGGTTCCACCTATCTGCCATGAAAATAAACACACCAGGAAATGCAGGCAGAGGAAGAACATATGTACTCTGAGCAAAAAATGTAGTAAGTCTAAAGATTTTACTCCCACCAACACAAGGGTTTCCCATAGTCTCCCAAGGTCCCATGATTGACTCTGCTGCATGAGCTAGTGCTTCATTTGGTGCCCAGCCAGTGCAGCCTGATGTGATCATGTAATAGGTTCCGTCGTGCTTGAACAGAGCTGGGGCTTCTCGGTGTTGCCCTACTAGAATTCTTCCCATGACGGGCTTAACATTGAGATAATCATCAGTTAGAGGTCCAATATGAAGCTCACTATTGTCTTCTGAAGAGTATATCAGGTATGCCACACCATCATCATCTTTGAACACTGTCATGTCTCTGCTCTCAACTCCATGCGGTCTTTTACTGTATAGATAATCAAAAGGGCCAGTTGGATCGTCACTAACAGCAATGCCAACAGAAGCTTTGGTGTAGTTGGCATCATCAATATGCATCCACATTACATATTTTCCTGTATTGTCATTGTAAATAACCTTTGGCCGCTCAAGAACGTTGGATTTGTGGAGATCATGTGTTTCGTTATTTTCTTCTGCTGTCAGTACAATTCCTTCATTCTTCCATTTCCACAAGTCCTTGGAAGAATAGCACCCAACTCCAATGATGTCAACCTGAAAAAATAGGCAAGGCTTTAACATTCTGGCTGTGGATGTGACTTTGGGGGAACATTAACATTGTATCCAACTTTGGTGCAACAAATTGAGGGCTAAAAACAACATTGGTCTTTGCCATTGTAGTCATTGGACAAGACAGAATGCAATCATAGTGAGCCTAAAAGGATGGAACAAGAGAAGCCTTGTTACATGCACAACTGTCTATCTCAGCTATCAAACAAAAAGAGTCAGATTTAGCCATACTTGGTATGTCCTATGTGTTGAAATAAGTCAGTGATTTTGCTAAGTAATAGCAATTGATTTGGTAGCATAAGTCATTTATTTTGTCAATTACTCGTACTTGGGTAGCAATTATAGCAGATTGTATAGAAATAGTTTCCTTTAATTGTGGATCTTCAATAATTATGGAAAATTTTGTAGCATTCTTATTGTATATATGTACCCCTTTGTGATATCAATAAGATCATCAAAAATATTCTTCTAAATCTCTTCCTTGACATGGTATTAGAACATACTCCAATTTTCTCTCCATTACCGTAGTTATTGGAGTGTGGTTTTATGTTTATGTTTCTGACCATATGATACAATTTGTCAATTTGTTCCGCTCCAAATTGTATTTGTTACCTTTCCTTGATTTTTATTACTTTGATCATTGATCTTGTTCCTTTGTTCTTTATACCAAAATGTGATTCAAAAACCAGTGATCCAAAAACCTTGGACAGAGAAAACAATGGTTGATCCTAATATCTTGCCTGCCCTCCATACAAAGAAACATCCTCATTAATTACCCCAGAACGACTTGATGGTACTAATTACAAGAATAACACTATATAGCCCGACTCAATTACTTACCGACCCTCCCGACTGTGTCCTGTTTCATTAATTAAAAGTTTAATTAATATTGGAAAATAAAAAAATATTAAAATGAAATAGTGTAATTGGACCACATAAGTCGGGAATTTCTTACCAGCCGGGTCATTCAGCATTTTTCTAATTACAATGATTGGTCCTTAAATGCACAAAATAAGATTAGGGCCTGAAAACGTTGGGGCTTTATTTCTGGTGTACTAAGGACTAAGGTTGCTCCAAAAGACACAAGTTCTGACTTCTCAGGAATATGAGGCTTGGGAGGACGAGAATTATTCGGTCAAATCTTGGCTTCTTGATTCCAGGATCAAAGAAATCCGATCACTTTTCCTTTGCTTGTCTACGACCAAGGAGATACAGGAAACTGTAAAACAAACTTACTAGATCAACCAAGATGCATCAAAGACATATTAATTATGTTGTAAATCAGTGTTGAAAATGCTTAGGCCAAAGTCCAAGGCCTTCCCAAAGAAAACAAGCTTTTCTTAAAGTTGTATTATTCTTATTCCCTTTCTTTCCTTTAATTCTCTTATAAGGATCATATATATATACTAATGTTATAACTAAAATACACAACTGTAATACACTAAAATACAGCTGGGATACACTAATACAAAGTGAAAAATAAAGCTGAAAATTAAAGCTGGAAGTCATCCTGAAAATCAGGGACTGATTACATCCTAAAAATCAGGAAACTACCTCCTGAAAATCAGGGACTGCTTAGGAACCAATCATACGCCTAGATTGATTTCCTACACTCCCCTCAAGCTAGGCGATATATGTTTTTTAAACCAAGTGGTGCACTTAACTCTCAAAAACAAAGTTTTGGTTAAGATATCTACTACTTGTTGTCTAGATGGAACAAAGTTGAGGGAGATCATCTTGTCTTCAATTTTCTCCTTGAATTAATGGTTAACATTCAACACTCCCACTCAAGTTGGATCCCGAAGGTTTATGGATCTAAGCTTGGTATATGATGACATCCCAAAAAGGATTACTGAACCTGTTGCTAAGTAGCCTGAAGATTGTAATGATGAGGAAGATGGTGAAAGGGTTAACATTCAACACTCCCACTCAAGTTGGATCCCGAAGGTTTATGGATCTAAGCTTGGTATATGATGACATCCCAAAAAGGATTACTGATCCTGTTGCTAAGTAGCCTGAAGATTGGGATGATAAGAAAGTTGGTGAAAGGGTTAACATTCAACACTCTCACTCAAGCTGGATCCCGAAGGTTTATGGATCTAAGCTTGGTATATGATGACATCCCAAAAAGGATTACTGATCCTGTTGCTAAGTAGCCTGAAGATTGGGATGATGAGGAAGTATGTGATTTAACCACCAAATCTGAGTGGAGAAATGCAGTTGAATTTCCTACAGTTCGAAGAGTGGCCATTGAAACTGAGTGGAGCTTGCAGTTGAATATCTTGCAGCTCGAAGAATGGCTATATCCAATTGAATATGATATAGACCAAACAAGTAACATTGAGACAAATGAATGTCATAAAGGCCAGTTAGATTCAGGGACGTCTTCTAGTTACAGAACTTCATCTTTAGAATGAGAAGTTTATTGGAAGAAACCGAACGGTCCCTTAAGACGAAATCATTCTCATGGATTATTTCCTTGAAATGAAAAAAACTTACTGTTTTACCAAATACAGAAAACAGGAGTTACTGCATTGACGTTTGATCTTTCTATGACCAATTTGATAATGAAGAAAGTTCTTTGAAAGCTGAACTTGATGCTTGAAAATATTGAAACTAGAGAAGTTTCACTACTGATATCCAGACCCTGTTGTTGGTGTAGATAAGAACAGTGGAAATTTTTCCCAGAATTTTGGATTGATGATGAAGCTGCAATCTAGTGCGGATGAGATTAACAGAATATTGAAGATAAACTTACAGAATCTACTACAATCTGCTATGGAAGAGGTTAACATCTGAAATCTGTTATTAACATCCATGAAAATAAACTTGCAGAATCTGAACTGAAGTTGAAAGTCTTGTTCTTGAGAAATTGTCTGACAGAAACAAAACACCGTTTGCAGGATAAGTCTGAAACTAATACAGAAGTTTGTGCATAAAGCAATGGAGGCTGCAAGTTCAAGATGCCCGCATTCAGGGCTGATTGGACAGGAAGAATTGAAGACTGGAAACTTGGGCTGCTTGTTGAAATAATAGAAGATGGCAAACACGAACTGCTTGTAAGAACAGAAGACTGCCAACTCGGAGTGCTACTTGGAAGCACCAAAGATTTCAGATTGCTGTTGGGATTGAAACCCATTTGAGGACCCATAGAATCCTTGCCAATACATTGATGGGAAGGCAAGTCCACTACCATTGGTGGTTGGAGATTTGGTAGCTGGAATTCTAGAAATGCTTTTGCCACATTTACCCAAAGTAAACGAGTTGTACTTGGAAGGTTCCAATGCTAATTTCGTGCTTGTACTGCCAGAAAACCTGGTTGTTGCAACATGGTTCACATAATCAACCTTGAAAAGATTCTTACAGTTTGCTGGTTTGTTGGACTTGATACATTTCATCAATGTTATTGGATGAAAATGACATGGATGATGCTCTGTGTGAAGCTTGCAACACCAGTTGCAGCAGGTGATGCCTGAGCTCCAAGTATAGATCTACTGCGAGTTGAGAAAATTGTATTTCCAGCCACCTCAAACGATGGTGAAGATGAAGTGGAACTAAACACTGCCAACTCGGAGTGCTACTTGGAAGCACCAAAGATTTCAGATTGCTGCTGGGATTGAAACCCATTTGAGGACCCATAAAATCCTTGCCAATACATTGATGGGAAGGCAAGTCCACTACCATTGGTGGTTGGAGATTTGGCAGCTGGAATTCTGGAAATGCTTTTGTCACATTTACCCAAAGTAAACAAGTTGTACTTGGAAGGTTCCAATGCTAATTTCGTGCTTGTACTGCCAGAAAACCTGGTTGCTGCAGCATGGTTCACAAAATCAACCTTGAAAAGATTCTTACAGTTTGTTGGTTTGCCGGACTTGATACATTCCATCAATGTTATTGGATGAAAATGACATGGGTGATGCTCTGTGTGAAGCTTGCAACACCAGTTGCAGCAGGTGATGCCTGAGCTCCAAGTATAGATCCACTACGAGTTGAGAAAATTGTATTTCCAGCCACCTCAAACGATGGTGAAGATGAAGTGGAACTAAACTGAATGGGTGTGGATCCAGCTTGTTCTCATAGGTATTAAAGCATGGAATGCTGATGCAAAGAGAGTTGTATGTGACCTCAGTACAACATAATCATTTCTGAGAGTGCTGGATATAAAAACAGGACTTTCTTTCGCTGACTTGACTCCATCAACCTGACCTATTGTGGAGTTGCAGAGTGCCCCATCTTCTAAACTGGAAGTGAGGGATGTGCAGGTAGATGAACGGGTCAGATTCCTGATGAACTGAATACCTTCCTTCATTAAGCGCCTAGTTTCCATGGTTATGGACAGACATGACAAAGAGAAGGAAATGGTTTCAGTTTTTCTTTCAACATTATAAGCTGATGTGATCAGCCCTTCCCAGATTAGGGATGGATTTTTCATGCTTCTTGAATCTGTCTATGACCTTGCGGTGGACATATTGGAAGTGAGGACCTCCTGAGAATGCTAATTTTCATGGAGTAATAGAGGAAGTGATAACAACTCTGAAATTGTAAAATAGATTCACATGAGCTAGTGAATAATGGCAAGAAAGGAAGGTTATTGATGAGGAGTAAGAGCAGCGGTTTCTTAACCTAATGCTTTGATACCATGTTGTAAATCAGTGTTGAAAATGCCTAGGTCAAAGGCCAAGGCCTAAAGGCCTTCCCAAAGAAAACAAGCTTTCTTAAAGTTGTATTATTCTTATTCACTTTCTTTCCTTTAATTTCCTGATACAGATCATATATATATACTAATGTTATAACTAAAATACACAACTGTAATACACTAAAATACAACTGGGATACACTAATACAAAGTGGAAAATAAAGCTGAAAATTAAAGCTGGAAGTCACCCTGAAAATCAAGGGCTGATTACACCCTGAAAATCAGGAAACTACTTCCTAAAAATCAGGAAACTACTTCCTGAAAATCAGGGACTGCTTAGGAACCAATCATACGCTTAGATTGATTTCCTACAAATTATACTGTGAGGTAATTTCTGACCAGCAAAATGAAGGTTCTGTTATTTATTATTTTGGTAAACTACAAAAATTGTGGCAAGAATTTGAGGTTGTTTAGCATTGCACCATGGAGTGTGCCAATGACATTGAGAGATATACCACAAAGATTAACTCTCAACGTGTAACTGTGTTCTTGGTTGGGCTTTGATTCTCATTTTGGATGGGTTTCGTGGTCGTGTTCTTGCTACTATACCTTTTCCAAACTTGCAAACTGCTTATGCCAAGAAAAATCACCAAGATGCCATTGCTTGTGTTGTGGAAAATCGCCAAGATGCCATGCTTGGGAAAACATCAAATGAAAGGGCTACTATGGAGGTTCAGAAATCATATGCTTATCATGATTCTATAAAAAAGTGTTAGTAAGTGTACCCATTATAATGGTAATAACCATGTAGTTGATACATGATTTAAGCTCGCAGTTATCCATATTGGCATCCAAAGGGTAAGACAACATCTCCCATGTCTTCTTAAGTCTTAGGCTGATGGATCAAGTACAAAGAGTCATTTAGTCAATGCTGCTGGATTTGTTGCCAAGGCAAGTATGTCTCAACTTCATCTTATTACTAGAAATAGTGTAGATCATAGACACAGGTAATAATGATCATATGAGATGTGATGACTATAAATTAGTTATTCAAAGTCAATCATTACTAATATCAATGGTGTGCAGTCTACAATTAATGGTATTGGCATTCTACAACTATCACCCTCGTTAATTATCTCATGTTTTATTTGTCTTTATCACTAAATTGTAATCTTCTTTCTGTTAGCCAATTAACAAAGTCTCATAATAGTATTGTTTTTATATTTCCCTACTTATTTTATTTTTCAAAACATCTATAACCAAGGAAAGTACAGGTAGTGGTAAACAAAATGGAGGATTTTTATTTTATTTTTTATCAAATGTTTGGTTATTTTTATCTATATTACTAAAGACAATCTATAAAAGTGATATTTCAATAACAGTTGAAAAAATATGAGAAACAAATAAAAATAAAAGAAAAAAAATTGATTATTTGTTCTTGTGTTATCACTTTTCAAAACAAAAAGACTAAACTGTTACAAAAAATAACAAAGGGCTAAACTGCTCTTCTTGACATAACTAAAGGACTTGTGTTATCACCTATTTGGAAACAAATTCCACATGAGAATTTGTTACATAAGGGGTAGAAAAATGTGTTGGTACATATGGGTATTATGCAATCAAGCAAAATCAGATGGTACTATAGAAAGATACAAAGCCCAATTGGTTGTAAAACATTATACATAATCCTATTGTGTAGATTATCTAGAGACTTTTGCATCAATAGCCAAACTCCATACAATGAGAGTACTTTTGTCATTAACAACCAATCTAGAATGGCCACTTCTTCAATTTGATATAAAAAATGCTTTTTTATGCGAAGATCTTATTAAAGAAGTATATATAAATCATCCTCTAAGTATATAAAAGTATTTAGATACAATGGTTTGTAGGTTTAAAAAGGCATTGTATGGATTGAAGCAATCCCAAGAGCTTGGTTTGATAAGTTTACTAGGTCCTTAAAGAATTTTGGCCACAAACAAAGTAACTCGTATCACAACTTTAGAACGTATAAGCGGTAAGATCACACTTTGAGTAACTATGTTGATGATAACAAATGACACTCACGTGGAGATTTCAAACTTACAACAGTATTTGGCTTCTGAGTTTGAGATGAAACAACTTGGACACATTAAACACTTCCTTGGGAATGAGGTGATAATAAAAAAATTGGCACTTTCTTATCACAACGAAAATACATCCTTGAATTATTATATGAGACGAGAATGTTTGGATATAAGCCAGTTGATATTCCTATTATGTAGAATTACAAGTTATTTAAGTATTCGAGTGAAATTTAAGTATTCACGTTAACCTCACTTAGATGTTGTAGAGCTTATTTTAAGATATTTAAAATCTACTCTGAGTAAAGTGTTGATTGTTCTCAAATCGCAATCATCTAAAGGTAGAAAGCTATATTGATGCTGATTAGGTAACTTTAACTAACTACATAAGATCTACCTCCAAATACTTCACCTTTGTGAGAGAAAACCTTGCGACTTGGATAAGTAGAAAATAACCATTAGTAGCAAGATAAAGTGTTCAAGTCAAGTATAGAGGAATGGCATTTAGGGTTTGAGAATTTTTTTGAATGGCTTACGTTTTGAACCAAAAGTGGCAATGAATCTATATTGTGATAATATTTCAAGTATGAAAATTGCTCACAATCCTGTACAATATGATCAGACAAATCACATGGAGGTTGACCAACATTTTATAAAAAAAAATTGAAGTTGCAACCATTCTTTAGTCCTTTGTGAAATCGGAGGAACGGTTAGCAAATGTTCTCGCTAAAACAGTTGCTAAAAGCGTATTCGTCGACTCTCTTGTCAAGTTCGGCATGTATCCACACACACTGGACATGTGCGACATCCACACACCAACTTAAGGGGGTATTGAATTAAGTTAATTATTTTTCTAATTAATAGTAATTGATTTAGTAGCATAAGTCAATTATTTTGTTAATTATAAGTAATTGATTAGGTAGTAATTATAACAGATTGTATATGAATATTTTCCTTTAATTGTGGATATATATTCTTAAGGGAAATTTTATAGCATCATTTTTGTATATGTACATCCCTTTGTGATATCAATAAGATCATCCGAAATATTTTTCTAAACTTCTTTGACACTATGCCCTCAAGATTTGGAGTACCGACAAAATTCCAACTCTTAACAAAGAATTACCATTTAGGACAAAAACAACACTAACACAGTCATAAGTTCGTAGCTAATTGTTTTAAAATCTAAAACCACAAAAAGGAATTAAACATAATTGTAAACATCATAGGTCTAAATATCTGATGCATGAGACATGAGGTTTCCGAGCAGCAATTATCAAGGTGAACATGACAGCGTAATGCATTCCTAAAAAAGACAAAGACTCAAGAGTCACTTATTCAATTAACATAACCACTTTCATTGAGTATAAAGACAAACATTATAATTCAAGTTACAATTTATAAAAGATTATGCTTTTCAGCACAAAGAACTTACCCGAGCTGCTGCCTTTGGGTGAACATGATAGGTAGGTCCATCTTTATATTCTCCATACCAATAGTATGTCCTCGTCCTTTCATCATACAAAATACCACCTCCATGTGCTTGTATAGGATTTCCATCTGTATCCAACCAAACCCTGCCCGGATAATAGTAATAGCTGTTATTTGCATCTTCCTTTATTGGATCTACAGCACTTTTCAAATCAGGAAAGAATACATTTCTAAGTTGGGAATTCTCATCAAGAAATTCATCAATCATAGTGGTTTTCCGCTTTGGCCTCCTTTTAGCTGCACGCGGGGATCTCTTCCCCCTGGGTGGGGGGATTTGAATACTTTCCTCATCAACTTGTCCAAGCTCTCGGAACTCTGGATCGTGAGTAAACCGAAATTGTATTTCACCATGCATCCTGTCCTTATGCTGAACAAGGGAGTACAAATAAAGCAAAATAAGACAACCTACCAAGCTCCACACTACTGCAGATATTGAACATCTGCTCACTGCATTGCAACGTGATGTGGTTGGTTTCTTGTATTTGTTCCTCGTCCTCATTTTCCCTCGCTTGTATTTATCTCCAAGATAAGGCTGCAATTAACAAAATGGAACATATGGAGATTAAATGCAACTTGGACAAAAATATAAGTGGAAGACATGCTAAACTATATTTTTGCAGAAAACAAACAAATTCATTATCGCTTCCTAATTATTAATAGTCCCAATATAAATTGGGATTTCAAAATGTTGATAGATTTATTGTACTGAAACTGAAACCATAATAATTTAAAAGAAGCAAAATGCAATGCACTCTCAGCTGATTAGTTCAATAAGTAACTTTAAAGTTTCTTATTAAAAGATATCAATTGTCAACAGCTCAATGCGTATGATTGAGTTGTAGTAGGACAAGGAACCAACCTCATAGTCAACCAAAACTTACGCAAAGTCTTCCTAATTAAAAAGAAAGAAAGTAAGAAAATTGGGGAAAACTGTCTTTAGCCATTAACCAGTTACTAAAATTGTTACAAACCTGTCACCAAATTTCGACATCTATTTGGATGTTTATATTTTTCAACTATAAAATCATTTGAGCCAATTTCAACCTACTTCAACTGGCGATAAGAAGCAAAACACTTCTAGGCCCTAACTTAACCTTTAATACTTCAAGTGCACTTTTAAGACAATTTCCCAAAATTGTGGAAAGCAAGTAACTCAGCTTCATTGATCACTGTCATTTAAACCTTAGCCAAATAAGAAAGATGGAAATTTTAGGAAGAAGACTTTAGATGCACTCAAAAACAGCGAAACCATAAACCCAAAATCAAATAAAGTACAACTTGACTAATCCAACAAAGAGTAGACAATCTTATTCATACCTGAGAACACCCAAACCACAAGGAGTGCTAGATTCCAAGACATGGTTGTTTCAGTTGAAATTATTGGTCTAACAGCACGACAGAGAGATCAACAAGCCATTAAACCAGTTCGCAGATACTGATAGAGAAGAAAAGAGAAGTTGCTTATTTCTGATGTAATTGGATCTGGTTTTCATGAAATCTTGACTAAAGTTTCTCTCTAGCTAATTGTTTGCCGAAGGTCACTTATATATCTGGAAGCACTCTCACTTTAAAATATTTATATTTATTAAAATACCGAAAATTTTAATAAATTATACCACATAATTAAATTAAAATATAATTTAAAAAAAATATTTGATATAAATATAATTTCTTTGTATTTTTTTAATATTGTATGTGAGGATATTCGAAATGTAAAGATTTTATCTTAATTTGTTTTTTAGACTTACACCATATAAAATGGTTAAATTTTAAAAAAATTAAAAATAAAATTTCTTTAATTAAATATAAAAAGGCAGTTAAATATTGAAAATGATGAAGACCAAGAGAAGTGAGTGCTTCTCTCTACGTAGAGCTTATGACATCATCAAAAAATTTAGCTTAATCAATTTATATTTTTCTTTTCTTTCCCAAACTTTCATTTATTTTGCTCCTTATTTTGCTAAATTAAAATGCTCTTATTTTAAACTTAATCTCCGTGAAAATTCAATGGGTGACTTAGGAAATAATGAAATGATGAAGATAACATCTTTATTAAATGAGGTTATGATAGTAACAGAATTTTTGAAAGGTTGATGGAAGAAAAAGATAGAGGTAAGAGGAATTATTTCATATAATTTCTCATATTTATTCCTCGATTAACTATGATTATATATAACCTTATATGTATTTGGAATTATAAGGAATCTTGATAACTGATTCTGACATTCTTAATTGAATTTTTAATGGTTCTTTCTACTCACGTGTTCAGCGTGCCTCTTCGCCTACCAACTCTATGCCTCGTGTGCCCATTGCTCTGCACCCACTGTAACCTTCTCTGCTCCTCGTTTGCTTGTACTCGAGCACTCAACAACCTTGAGCAAATTATGCTCGTATCATTCCATCCCTCTTTTAGAATCTTTGTCCTCAAGGATAGAATGGAGATTAGAGTTGGTATGATCACCGTTAGTGCCTTGGGATAGGCAAAAGGTAGCACTGAATTGACTTTGAAGCAGGTCTATAGGAGCATGGATGGTTGCCTTCATGCTAAGGTCACGCCCACTTGATGTTATATTTCTTTCAACTGGATGCTCTTCTATTAGCCGTCGTTTGCACACTTTTACCACTGTGATTTCCGAGATCATTGACACTTGGTGAGATCCTTTGACGGGAGGTCTACTACCATAACCCATCTGATAGCGTATCCATACCAAACCGCTCAGGGTTGGAAAGAACTTCACTGCTTGTTTATCCACCTTTTGTTCAGAATTCTTGGCACTAGGGTGAAAGGATAAAACTTCTTTTTGATCTCTATTCGATCCTGTCAAGGGTACTAACAACTCAGGGAATCCTTCTACATCATATGGCTTCCATGCTGGTTGCTTAATGTCTTTATCCAATTGTCTTGTACCACTCCTTAGAGCTTATGGTATTACAATTTCTATCAGTGAGTCCAACAACCCTCTCACAGGTGGATATGCATTTGCATCGATCTCAAGCTCCCAGATATCCTTAGTGGCTATATCATCAATAGCAGGCATCATTATGAATGCCTCTATGATGAAGGGTAATTCAAGCAGCAGAGAGGATAAGTTTTCATTCACTCCCACTACATTTCCAAAATCAAATCTTGTACACAATCTAGCATATGCCTTAACTATCTCTTGGCTTAAACAAAGGTGACCCGAACATACAATACTATCCTTTTTATGTAAGACCATAGGCCACATCAATTTGTTATCAACCTTCTCCTCATTCTCAAAGTTAAAAATGTTGTAAGGTATGGCATCCAAAACACATTGGTTGAGAACACGACATCTCTGTTTCCAGCAATCAATCGATCGCCCAAGAAGGGCAATTACCACTTCACATCTCCACCTAATCTTAAAATCTTATTCCTTAATAGACTGCGACCCAACAATTGACACCATATTAACCTTTATCCATCTACAAGTAGCACTTTTAGTCTTTATAGGACCGTCTCTGACACTTGAGCAGCCAAAGAATTCCACCATGTCAAGAGTTTCATACCTTGCTTGTAGTAAGAAACGCTTGCTTGTATTATACGAGCCATAACATAATGTAGCAAGGATGCCCCTTTGTCCTTCTCTAGAGGAACATTTTGACAAAAATAGGGGCTACTCAAGCTCCAATTCCAGGCCTTTAGCTTTAACAGTTACAACTAGATAGTCTTGATGTTCCGTCCCTATTTTCTATTCAAGAAACAAATTATCATTGGCTAGATAGCTCTCCCACGTTCCCATTTCCTCATTCAACCTCAATTGTGTCAGCCATTCCATAGTTACCAGATTGCCAAACCATTGGTTTACACGTTCATGGGCTACAATAGTGGTAACCTTTTTTCTATTGGCAATTGTAGAGTGTTGCTCGTTATACTGTAAAACTATGTCACAACATGTAGCCATTTCGTAACTTTCTATGGCTCCAGCAACCAATTCAAGGATAACAATCACATCCATTTTTGGAAAAGGATATGGTACAACAAAATATTCTTTGAACCATTCCCCGATCCTGATATTAACAGGTAGTGCAAAATTCCAATGGTTTGCCTTACCTACTCGATAGGATACCCTAGCCTCAACCTCATCAAATGGCTAGCCTTTAATGTAATCTAACAATCCAGTTCCCCTATCAACCAAATAAGTCGACACAATGGATGACTCCTGATATGAAACTGTCTTGACATGTCCATTTTTTTTCTCTTTAGACATTGGTAGGTGGAAAATTGCTACTAGTTTGAATGGCTTACCCCCTGTGGTCTTCAAGGTAGCCTTACCAGTAGGTTCCTCCCAACATAGGAAGCTTCTTCTAGCATTAACAGGTTCAAACTGTGTGACTACCCTATTCTTCTTCTCACCATTATGAGCTTGAGTGCTCCTGAAGGAATCCTTCAGTTTGTCATTTAAATTCCCTTCAGAAACCATGGCCAAAATCCTTATTCCCTTAGGAAGTATCTCTGTAAACTCTAGGACCAAAGTCTTAACACCTTCAAAAGTTTCTTGATTAAGATCTGGAGGATTCAGCTCAACCCAAGAATTCATTCCTTCAATTAGGTGGATGGACAGACTAATTAACCCCAAAAAGAGTTGAGCAAATTCTAATGCATAGGTTTCTAATATCCTCAGCTGCATCAATGCATGAGAATATATAACTTCTACTCTCAGCTGCTATCTGACACTTCTCATAACATTTTAGAATGTATAGCTTGCTAGAGGTTAAAATGAAAAGGGTTTTTGTCTCTACTTCTACCTTTGAGAGTTGAAACCCTCGCCAACTTGTTAACATTATCGTAGAGCAGATCAGGAGGAAATTTTGAGCTATAACCGGTGCGCGAGCATATCATTTTTGAGTAACATTACCTTTATGGTACCATCGATGCCAAAGGTAGGACTCATACAATTTCACCAGATTAATGGTCTCAGGAACATAACACAACTCATACACAATATGTATACTACTGGCATGAATTTGATTTTCTAACCTTAAGCTTGGAAGATTAGTCGTTGTTTTCTGAATAGAGGAAAAATCCTTCAGGGAAATTCCTATTTGGTTGTCAAAAATCGGTAGAGGAGTGCGTTTGAAGAGTTGATTATCCTGATGAAGCTTCCTCATGTGATTGTCTCGGGATTCTTTGATTGAACCCCCATCCTCGTGAAGTGGCTTTGATCGTGTGCCGTGATGGCCGACGATGACTCTCTGATCACCATAGTGACATAATTTATTTCTTCTCTGCTCGTGTGCATCTCGGTTAACTAACCGATCCATTGCTCTAATTTCTTTCAGAGAGCTGGACGAAGAAGAACTGAGGTGATCCTAAGTTTCTGCGTGTGTAGGGGCTATAGGGCCAAATGATGGGCCGAATCCAAGCCCATTGTAAGGCCGTTCAATTGAGGGAGAGAGACTACCTATAAGAGGTAGGTTAGCTTTTTGGGCTGGCTCATGGACCAATTCTGGGAGCCCAAACGATGGCGATTCATAGAGCCTCGACTTGGGTTATGTATAAGTCCTTGTTCCTTCTCCTTGTAACCCAAAAACATAGTTCTTGTTCGTTTTGAGTTATAAGGTTTATAATTCACTCATCGCGAAGGAATCAGAGGGCGGGGATTTAGGTTTCTCGAAGGTCTCAGGTGGTGCACGAAGGTGTGGTTCTGGTGAGTGGTGGAGGTTACGAAGAGCTCTCAGCTCTACTTCAACTGCTTGTAAAATAGTGTTGAATCGCTCTAATTTGGACCTAGATAACGCGAAGAAATCAAATTCCTCATCAGAGGTTTTTGTGTTGGATAGGTTTCGATCGACCATGGTTGGAATCAGCTTTGATACCATTGATAGGAATAGAATTTCTTAAAGGTTGAGGGAGGAAGAAGATAGAGGTAAGGGGAGCTGTTTCATATAATTTTTGATATTTATTCCTCGATTAACTATGGATATATATAACCTTACATGCATTTGGAATTACAGGGAATCCTGATAACTGATTCTGACATTCCTAACTGAATTTGTAATGGTCCCCTCTACTCACACATTCAGCGTGCCTCTTCGCCCACCAGCTTTGTTCCTCGTGCCCCCATTACTCTATGCTCACTACAACCTTCTTTGCTCCTCGTCTGCCTGTACTCGAGCGCTCAACAATGTTGAGCAAATTATGCTCGTATCAGGTTATTGTCTTTTGTTAGTGAATCCCTAACTTATGTACCGATAATGATGAACATAGTTTAGAAATGATTTTTTTTCATAAATAAATTGCTAGTGAGAAAGATTTATGGTTTATTATCCAAAAGATTACAAATATATAGATTTACATCATGTTTTCTAAAGTATTATAGTACAAATTGGTTTAGTTAAGTGTTAAAGTAAAGAAGAATACAAAGTAAACAAAAAACATTTAAAAGTATTATCTCGTAATTTGTATAACAAAAACTCTAACGAGTCTTGATATTTTCTTTGAAACTTTGATGTATTTAGAAAAAGAGAAAAAAAAGTTTTATAGGTTATGTAATTTTTATCAAATTAGCACATTGGTCTCGTAATTATTAAGTTAGACACTATAATTCTTATAATTTTTCAAAAAATAGCATTTTATTCACGTAATTTATGAATTCAACACTACTATTTTTGTTATTATGAAAATTAAATACTTTTAATTGGTATAATTTATTAAAATAAACACTTTTAGTTTATCAAAAATATAAAAATGAGAACCTATATTGTCTAATTTTCATAAATAATGAGATTATAGGTATCTAATTCAAAATTTACAGAAATAAAGTATTTATTTTGAAAAATTATGAGACCTCTGTTACCTAACATAATAATTATAAAATTAAACATTTAAATTAAATAATCAGAGGACTTCTAATGTCCAACAACTTTTGAAAAAACTTACTTTAATGTTCTTTGTACATATATTTCTTCAATGAAATCTTTCCAAGTTATTATTAAAAAAAGATTAAAATGTATAATCTAAATAAAAACAATCATCCATCTAAATACAATAATACTCAAAATGAATGGGTAAACTAAAAATAAAAGCTTTCTTAAGCTTATGGAAATTTTTTTTAAGTTTTCATCTTTCGTCTTTTTATAAAATTTTCTAATTGATTGTTTGGTCATATCAATTGATATATTGATCATTTTTCATGAAAATAAAATATTGAAAACATATTATAATTTTAATAATCTTTGACACATAGGATCCAGATAAAGATCGTGATTAAGAATTAAACATGAATTTAACAAGTATAAATATGACATATGTCATCTTGAATGAATATCTAGAAGAAATAAAAATCATCATATAGTAAAATATAGGCAAAGAAATACAAATGTGTTTTTAATTAAAAATAACTAATAAAGTTGAAGGAAGATAAGTAAAATAAATCTTTTGGAGATAGGGATGGGATCATGCAGACGGAAATCCTTCCATGATTGAAAACAAATTAAATTATTGAAAACTTTACAGAAAAGAGAAAAGATAAGAAAATTACCTAGATTTGCTTCTTAAAAGTTAGGCTAACTTTTATGTAGTTTTTTAATAACAATTACACACACCCGGCCTTCCACGTGCACAAACATACATACATACATACATGTATGTATGTATGTACATATGTGTATATCTATATACTGATTGACTCAAACAAATGTCATTTGAGTGAGTGTAAGTATAATGTTTATGAGTATTAACAATATTTGTAAACAAAATATTTAAGTATAGATAAGTTTCTAGGTGTATTTTCATGTTCATTATTTAAGTCGAAGAAATTTTTAAGTTTTAAGTTAATGTTTTTCAAGTATATACTCCTTACTTAACATGTTAAAATTAAATTTACACATATAGAAAATATGATACATATATATGTGTGTGTGTGTGTGTTGGTCGATCATGTACGATCTAGTGGCTCTCAAATTAAAATTCTAATTGAAGTGTAAAATTTTTTTAGTTACAGATCTAATTAACTAAAAGATGATGAATATTTAATTAATAGAATTATGCCAAATTAAAATTTTACAAGCCGTAAAATATGCAATCTTGTGTAAATAAAACAATACAGAAATGAATAAAGATTGACACACTATATTTTAGGTATAAACAACCTAGGCCATAATAATGACCTAAAATGAAGACCATTGGTCCATGTATCACCTAGCTATCTACTATGAAAATAACGTTTAATTACAGAGCTAGGATTAAAACTACCAATCATAGATAATATCCTCTAAGTAATCTACTTACAAGCTGTTATTTCTTTCACAGTCTCCACAAGCAAGGTGTACGAATCCAAACTAACATTTCGATAAACTTGAGTCACACAAGTTATAGAACATATTTAGTTGGTACTTGAAAAGTTAGCACAAAATCACAAGTACAAAGTATGCCCTAAAGTAAATTCAATAATGAAAAACTCTAGCTAGATGATTTAAGAAAATATGAGATGAAACAAAATCAAGTAGCAAACTCTAGAATAAAAGATGAATAACACAATCATAAAATAAATATGCTTATTAATTAATCAAATATAACTACACAATGTTTGATAGATTAATTAAAGAAAGAAGCCTAATAGAAAATGATTCATTTTTTGCAAAACGTTTTGAAAAATAAATCACAAGATGAATAGAATAAATGTGGTTAAGAGAATATGAAACATTAAGTTTGTTTAAATATAAAATATTGAAGCTTTAATACTAAGTCAAAGGCCAATTACCAATCTATCCAAAAAATAACTTATAAAGTAGTAAATAATAAGGACAAAATGATAATTGAAAAGTTTGGCTCAAGTAAACAATTAGGTTAAAATTAACTCAATCATTCAAAACTCTTTTTGGTCGATCCAACAATGACCAAAAGTTAATTGATCGATCTAAACCATTTTTGATTGACCTAGACTACAATAAATAAATAAAAAATCGAGACCAAGCATATCAAATATGATCTATTCTTGATCAATCGAACCCAACTTTGATCGATCTACCCCTAATTTTAAATTCAACCTTAGAAGACTTAGTTTGTACATGATCCATTTTCGATCTATCTACCTCTTCAATCGATCTAGATATTGCTCGATCGATCAAGCAACTTATACACTAAATGTTTCTATGTGTTTAACATGAATTCTAACATGTTTAAGAATAAGAATATACTTGAAACATGTTTACTTGAAGCTTGAAATTTTTTTCATCTTGAATAGTGATATTGAAAATGGCCTAAAAAATAAATTATATTTAAACATTTTGTTCATGAATATCGGCAAAACTCATAAACTTTATAATCTTCCATTTTTGCATATTCATGTGACAAAACTTTTCTCTCACTATATCACCCTTATAGGAAAAGAAAATTTTACATAGTGGAACTATCCTATGATTTGATAGAACCATATTCACTTAAATCTTAATAGCTCATGTGTACATTGAAAAACAAAAGCCAAATGACATACAAGTTTTCCTCAAAAGATTGATTATTTATCAGTTTAGTGTATATAACAAAAAAGCTAAGAAAAAGACATAAGTAGTGGGTAATAATAGATAAAACATTTAAGTATTACTCCTCTATGTGACATATTGAATTGAATATAATAGAACACTCAACGTGTTCTTCCCTATGTGCAATCTCATCTCTCCCATTTAAATATTTCTTCTATTAACTTTCTCCCCTCCTCACCCCCTTTTTGTCATACGAAAAAATAATATAACATGAAGCAATGAAAAATAGGTTAAACAAGCATACAATGTATTGAATGATCGAAGCAAAGTACATATGCATATAAAGCTCAATTGCAATCAAAATAGAAAACAAAATGCATAAGAATAAAACGATTTCCAATAACTAAAGAAACAATACAATGCAAATAAAAACATGAAAAGAAAATTATCATTGTTCTAGAGGTTGATTTCCTTGAAATATGAACTGAGAGTGCATATCACTAACCATTGAATACATGGCCTTTTGACGCTCATCCATGGTAGTCACTTTTTGTTAGAGGCCTTCCATTTGAGTTAATAGTGCTTCCATTCTCATTCTCATTTCATCCTCAAATAAGTCATAATAAGAAGGTTTAAAAGAAGGTGTGTTTTCCATTTCATCATCTCCAAAACATCATCAGCTGCTACACCATTGGTTTAAACATCATCGTGTTTCATCACTGGTTCTAACATCAGCGTATCTCTATCTCTTTGAGGTTTGGGTAGAGGATCTTGAAATTATTGACTTCCCAATATCATCCATATAGAGAGTGGTTTCAAAATATTTTACGGGTGAAACACCCACAATAAGAATTAATTGGGTTATGAGGCAACTATAGGGAAGTCTAATCTTCATGTTTATAACTTGAGCTTGATTCACATTCATCTTAAATGACAGTTCCTACATTGAAAGCTATTCCTTTTCCCAGTCTTTTATGGAGAATATTAGTGAACCAAACCTTGACCCATTACCTGAACTATTAATTATAGGGGTCAAACCACCACCTAGGGGAATCATTATGAAAGAATTTGTAAGGCTAGTAATTGGCACTGTAATTGTCTCATTCCAACTGGGGTGAGGCAACTAGAAATTATGAATTATGAATTATGAAATATTCATTTTTTCATGTTATCTTCTTTTCGCAGACTACCCAATAAAGACTCACTATCTTTTATTAGGGATTTATACTCCACAATCTAAACTTTCTCTCTCGGTTTACTAACTTAAGATCAATTGAGAATGAGGTGCTCCCCTTACACCTTAATAGATATGGCCAAAGCTTGGATAATGTCACTTTCTCCAGGTCCCCTGATGTTTTGGGAGTATGTTTATAACAAGTTTATGAGAAAATTCTATTCTTATAAAAAGATGTCAGAATTGAGACTTAAAATAGAAAAAAATTCTGAGATGGAGGGAAAACCTTTCCATGAAGCGTAGGATAAGTTCAAACTTTTTATCACTCAGTGCTTGCCTTTATTTTAGTTATCCTTTGTAGTTGTAGAACCAACTTTTTTATGATGAATTGACACAACTGCGTCAGTTTATTGTTGATAATGCTACATGAGGAGCTATGGAAAAGAAAACAACCTTAGAGACTTATAATCTCTTTGAGATCTAGGGTGCTAATTCCCAATAAAAGATCTCCAAGGTAAAAAGAGCTGGAATTCATAAAGAATACTTTGTTACTGAAATTTAATTGCAACTTGCCCAACTATCAAGCCAAGTTGCACTCTTTATAACACATGCCATGTCAAACAAAGAATAATGTGTTGTGTGCAGCAATCTAGGACATGGTGTTGAAACATGTCCCTATCAAGAAGACGCTAGTACTAGATCTGAATAGGTTAATGCATTAAAGGGATAAGAACCAAGACCCAGGTATGACTCCAATGCTAATATTTATAATCTTGGGTGGTGAAATCATCTCAATTTCTCATAGAGGCAAAACATCCTTATTTTCGTCCAAAGCTCAAACCCACTGGCCTAATAATTCCACCAAAAAATATCCAAAAATCCTACCAACAAGCCCAATCTAGAGGAAAACTTGAATTCATTTATTCAAGTAAGGAAAGTCAACCAAGCATAAACAAATCAAAAGTTGGATTCTATAAAAATCTCAATTAAAAAATGGAAGTTTAGGTGAAGTAGTTGATTGAGCACTTGTAGAAACAAGGTAAAGAGTAGCTATAAAAAGGTCAAAATAAAAGCAATAAAACTCAATAACATGAGGATATTGGGGTTAGTAGAAGATGAAATCCCCCAGGCAACATCTCTCTAAAGATGATAAAATTAGCCATACCCTTTACTTTATATTTATTTTACTTCTTTTGAATTTGTTATTTTATTTTGTTTTTGTTTTATGTGTGTTTAGTTCTTATTTAATTCAATATAAAAGAGAATTTTAACATGTGTCGTGGCATGAATTGTTTTGCATCGCGGCATAGGTGCCTTTGAAATAAAACAGAAAGTGAAGATAGAACATTCACATTACGACATGAGTGAAATTGTTTAAATTTGAAACAAGGATTTGCGTTCATGCCATGGCATGCTTTTTCTTGTGCCACGATGAGAGATGATTTTCTAGAATTAAACCACCCTAACGCAAATTTTCAAGCTATTTTCTCTCTACTTTTTTACCTTTTCTCTTGAATCCTATGTTTTCTTCCCCTTAACATATATAATCCCTCACAAATCCCATATTTCTTTAATCATTTTTCAAAGATTTTTTCTAGAAATCAAATTCCTACCCAATTTCTCCACCCCACCAAGAAATTTTCAAATTTCTAAAACTTTCTTTCAATGATCTTCATCTTCACAAAGGGGTTTTCTTTATAGTCTTAAATCCTCAACAAAAAATAGTAAGTATTAATAATTTTTGAAATATAAAGCCTTTTTATGCTGTGTTTGGTTGGAGAGAATGAAAAGAAATTAGAATTGATTCCTTCCCTTTGTGTGTTTGGTTTGGTTGAAAAATGAGTCAGGAATGAAATCGATTCTTAAAGGAGAAGGAATCACAATTCATTCTCCCCTATTTAGGAATCATGATTCCATTTCCATCTTAATTTTTTTTCAATTTTATCCCAACCCTAAATATAATCTTAAACTCAAAACCCAAAACCCAAAACCCCAAATCCCTAAACCCTAAACCCTAAACCCCAAATCCCAAAACTTAAAATCCAAAATCTTAAATCCTAAAACCCAAAACCCTAAACCCTAAATCCCAAAACTCGAAATCCTAAATCCTAAATCCCTAAACCCTAAACCACAAATCCCAAATCTCAAAACCTTAAACCCCAAATCACAAATTCTAAAACCCTAAACACTATTTAAAAAAATAATAATTTTAACCCTAAACTTTAACCCATAAATATAACCCTAAATCCTAAACCCTAAACCTTAACCCATAAATATAACCTTAAACCCCAAATCTCAAATCCTTAAACCCTAAATCCCTAAATCCCAAATCCCAAACCTCAAAACCCTAAACCCTATTTAGAAAAATAATAATTTTAATAATATATTTTATTTTTAAGTAATAATTATTTAGAAAAATAATGATTTCAATAATGTATTTTGTTTGACGAAAAAATAATAATTAAATGATATTATTTAAACTTTACTGAATATAGGAGTATTAAGGTAATTTATAGTTTTTTCTATTCCATTTCAGTGGCAAACCAAACACTGTAATACTGATTCCTTTTTTTTATGCCAGTGGTCAAACCAAACAACATTGTTTTCTTCCCATTTCATTCCATTCTCATTCTCATTCCCATTCCAATTATGATTCTTAATTCTCTTAATTTTTGAAATATTATAAATTTAAGAGTCCAAAACTCTATTTAGGATAAATAATGAGTTAAGAAAAATTTGGATATTAGTGTATTGTTGAATTATTTTCTTGTGAACCCTTAGTCTTGATATTTGTGAAAAATATGAAAAATGGCACCTAACAAACATTTGTTATCAAAAAGTGGCAGAAATAAATAAAAGATTTATCCTAAAAAAGGATAGAATTTAATTCAAAACCTAAGGGTCGTTCTAATATCATAGTAGTCTTAGGATGGAAAATGTTCATAATTGAACCTAAGGCTACTATCGAGCCTTTAGTTCATAAATTTTATGTAAACATTCTTGATGTCGTTGATAACATGGATAAAGTAAAGAATGTATTTATCCCATTTTGGCTAAATAACATTAATGCTCACCACTTATTAGGGAATATTATAAAAGGAGTTTATGAACATTATCTCAATAATGTAGATTATAATATGGTAATTGATGCTTTGATTATTCAGGGTACCGAGTGGATTTACACTGGTGACAAACCTAAAGGTTTTGAGGCAAATTAGTTGGAAAAAAATGCTAGAATTTGGAAATACTTTGTATGCTCAAGATTGATGCCCACCAGACATTGTAGTACAGTTGATAAAGAAAGCTATTTTACTATATGCAATTACATTTAAGATACCCATATATATAGGGATCATAATTTATAATAGGGTCAAATTGTCTGCTAACAACCAACATTTGAGTTACTTATTCTTCCAACTAATAACACATTTATCTAAAAATGCGAGGGTACCTCACTTAAAGAGTGAAATGATTTTACAACCCTGTGAACTATTGAACTTGTCATACTACGATGAACTCACCTTTGGTATGAACATCGTCCAAAGAGAATGAAAAGCTATCCCTCATTCGCAGCTTCTTAAAAAGATCAACTTTATAATCTTGAGGAGAGATTGAGCTATACAAAAGAGTACCCGAATGCTTATTTCACCCAACAAGCTACATTCTTAAACCAAAAACATTTTGATCAGGTGGAACACAACAGATTAATGTATGAAATGAATCGCTTACAGTTGAGTCATCTCGGGATGGATATGAGTCACTTACCAAAAATGAGTATTGACACTATAGTTTTAATTTTGTACCTTTACAATAATCACTAAACCAACGTGAAGAACAAGGGCCATATGACATGGAAGACGAACTCTGAATTGTGATCTATAATTTTATGTTTTTATTTTATTTTTAATTTGCATTGTTTTATTTTATATTGAGAACTTTATTTTATTTTTTAATTTGCTTTGTTTGCTCTAATTTAATTATATTATTTTAGGAACGTTTAGGATAATTTTAAAATTTTTCTTACAAAATTATCATGTCTTTTAGTTAAATTTAAACAAAATGATCAAGCCATTGTATTGTTATATTAATTTCAAAAATATTTTTTTGGAGTAATGTGATAATTAATTAGTTTTTATCATAATTAATATTTTATAATAAAATGTGAAAATTACAATGAACCCAAAATGAGTGTTTAAGAATCAAATATTGGAGACCACCTTGTGAGAATATATTTTGCTATTATCTTCCCATTATAAGTGATGATATTTTTCTTCTCTTTAAATACTCTTCTTATAAATTTTAAATTGTTAGATGATCTCTATATGTCTTTGCATTGAATATAGGGTTTTTATATCTCATAGAGTGTTATATATTAATTTTTATTGCTTAAATTGAATAAGTTAAGTAGAAATTTAAAATATATTTCTTTTTCTCCATTCATGCATGGCTTCTAAAAAGAAATTTTTATAGGGTTATCTAAACTAATGCAAAAGAAAAGCTACAAATTAGCCACTTGTCCCATCATTCAATATATGTACAATTTGTACAAAGGTCATTTAAAAAAAATCCCTAAAATAAAAAAAAAGATAAAGAAAAAAAAGAAAAAAATAGTATAAAATACATTTTATAACCCAATATTTTTCAAAGTAATGAGAATTGGTTAAATACAAAAGAAAAATATAGGAAATAATTTCCCAATAGATCATTTGCATTTTATTCATCTCTTAAAAAACATATTATTTGATATTTTTATTTGATGAATTTAATTGATGTATAAAAATGATATTTGGTTTCTTTGTAAAATCCTTTCATGAGATCAATATTATACACTATCTTTGAGTCTTAACTTTTTTGAACATATGCAAACCATTAGTTCATTTTTATGCATAAACTTCATTTGCATACACCTTCGAATGAGTACTTGAACTAATAAGATCATGTATTTAAGAATATGTTTTATGAGGTTAGAGTTAAAACGAATTTAGATTCCTTACATTAAAATTGAGTAATTTTAATATTGATACATTTTTTATTAAATTATGAAAGTGATTTTTAACTAATTATTCTAGTAAACTATGGATGTTTAGAATATTAAAATAATTTACGTTGTAGATTTTAATTGTAATATTAAAAGAGATTAAAAATCATGAAAGGTTTTGTAATTTTTTATCTTATCTTATTTTTTTCATTTTCATTTTTTACTTTGTTTTAAGTTTTATATGTTTATATGTTGTTTATTTGTTTTTTGTTATTTTTGCCTTTAAATTGATGTTTGTGGGTATAATATCTGAAAACACTCACGAGACTTAAACTCATTCACTAGGGTGACCTAAGAGTTTAAAGACTTATTACATACACTAAATATAGTCGAGTCAATCTATGAAAATAATTTATGATATTTTAATTTTTTTTAGTTTTAGTTTTCAATTTTTCATTATTTTTGCTAAGAAACTAGCAAGGAGCTAGTTGAGGGTTATAATGAGTGCTCAAAAGCACTCAATATATCATGATTTTATGCATGATTTATGATTAAAAAGATTTTTATTTACTTAATTTTATTATTACTTTATACAACTTTTCCTTTTCGAAATCATATATATATTTCAGGTATTTTAGCTTAAAAGGATGACATTGGTCAATACTTGAAGAATACATTTGAGGCTATCCATTGCAATGTCCAAACCAATAAAAAATGATACAAGAACAAAAGGGAACAAATTCAACAAAAATAGTATGTGCCACAATATGGAATTATTGTGTGCCACAATGTGGTGCTTTTGGATTCAATACACTTGTCCCTAAACCTTCGCAGGCTACAGCGCGATATGTTCTGATCGTGTATGTACATTGTGTCAATTATGTGTATTCCACACTATGGATTATTATGTGCCATGATGCCAACCTATATGAGTAGATTTTTGAATCTATAAATAGGACTCCTATTTCATTGTATTAATGACTCCTTATCACTCATCCCTCATTCTTCTCATTCCTCTCATTTCTTTAGTTTTCTAGTTTTTTATTTTATTTTCTTAGTTTAAAGTTCTTCTCTCAATTGAGAGTTTAACAAATTTTAGTTAATACAATAGCTGTAAATTCAATTCAATAAAAAATTGACATTTCTTTTGACGAATCTATAATTTTCTTTGAATTCTGATAAGATACTACCTTTAGTTCCTCAATTTAATTCTTCTTCCATTTTGGGTCGTTGTTTTTCTTCTATAAAGAAGATCAAGTTCTTCTAATCTTTGCTTATTTATTTCTTCTCTATGTGGGTCAAATATTCTTTCTTGATAAGGAACTAGTAAAGAAATTGATTTTATATGATTTTTTGAATCATATATTTTGATTCAAAATTAGTTTCACTGATTATTATCATATCATATTTCTCTTAATTTGTACAAAGTTTTTCATTATAATGTTTTTTTAGTTCTTCATCTATTAGGGTTATAAACTAATTAATTTTTTTTATGTTCCTATTCTCATGGTTCATAAACTGTTCTTCTAATCCTATTTTATATTTCATTAAACTAGGATTATAGTTTCTTCTTTATCTTTGAGTTTTTCCTCATTCATAAATATCAATGCATTTGATCTTAAAGATACTTCTTCATTTTAATCCTATAAATATATCAAATTTACAATCTATAATTTCATTGTTTCTAGGTATGCTATTTATATCTCTTTTTAGTTATATAAATTTCTTATGTATATAATGTTGTAGTTCTTATTATAACTATATTTTCTTATTTTATTTAGGAGTTCCTTTTATATTTTATTTTTACCTTATAATGACTTAACGTTTGATTTTTATGTTATATTCATTTTTTTGATAAAAAAATTAAAACTTTTATTATTATTATTTGATTTTTTGATATTGTTGTTACGTTTTTATTAAAATCTAGTTCTATAAACTATAGTTTATTTTTGAATATTATTGAGATAATAATGATATTATTTTCTTCGTAATATTATGCATTTACAAATGTTTTTATTATTTTATTTTCTTATTTTAGATCTATCAACTTTATTTCTTTATTAGAGTTTTCTCTGTAAACATAAATTTTGATACATTATTATTTTTTGTATTTTGTATTTTTTTAAATTTTTTTTCTTTCTAATTATTCTCATAAGATATCTTGTATTTATATTTTTATTATTTTTTGATTTTTTATTACCGATAGAGAGTTTCGATTAGTAGATATATGGATAAAACCGTAGACATACCAAAAGCTATCTATCATGAGCAGTAAGATACGGAAATCTTCTGGAGCTTTGCTTCCTCTCGAGATTGATTAAGGGTCAGAGAGTGTTAGGGACAGATCTCTCCCTCTTTCTTTCTCGTGAGAAAATAAAATTCTAAAATTTGATTTTCTATTATTTTTTTATTTTTTATACATAAAAGATTATTATTTATTCCCGTTAACTTAGTTAAGTTTAAAAGTTATAATATTTTAAAAAATTTAAGAATATTTATAATATTACTTCGCAAAAACTTGGGGTGATATTGATACTAAAAAAAAATAATAAATAAATTTATTTGATTATGATTAAGATTTCGGCCAACGAAATATTTTTGTAATTTGGCCGGAATTGCCAGAGAGTTTCGGATCGTAGATATACGGATAAAATCGTAGACATACCAAAAGCTATCTATCATTAGTAGTAAGATACGGTACGGAAATCTGCGGCGACTCTGCTTCCTCTAGAGATTGATTAAGGGTCAGAGAGTGTTAGACACAGATCTCCCCCTCTTTCTTTCTCGTGAGAAAATAAAATTCTAAGATTTGATTTTGGAGATCTCTATCTTCTTCTGTGATCATCAATGGGTTTGTGGGAAGCTTTTCTCAATTGGCTACGAAGGTTAGTTTATGTGTGTCTTGGTCATAGTTTTCGATTTTTTGTTTAATGGCCGTTTCTTAATTTGATGTATACATTTTGAGATTTCTTTTTCGTCATAATTTTTTAGCTTGTATTTGACAATTTCGATTAAAAGTAGATTTTGCTATCAGAATCAATATCTTGGATTTGGGATAGTGCCTCGCTGAAGTTGCTTTTTAGTTCTTTTGGAGATTTTAGAAATACATAAGCTAGCTTAGTCCCTAAAGATGGAATGGCTTTCTTATTGATATTATGTAAATTGGTCAATTTGTTTTTGTTCTGAAATAACCAAGCATCGAATTGCGAATTTATTGTTTTAGTGTCGGAAATTCCCGCTATTATGATAGTGATCGAGTTCCCACTCCCTTTTTCCCTCTCTTTTTTTTCCCTTTCCTTTTTTTTTAATTGAATTTATTGAGAAGAATATGTTGGTGATAAGTGATAATTTATACATATTTTTAGTCATTATTTTAATTTAGACAACATCAGTTGTTTCATGTTTGTAAACAAGTTTTTGAAATTTGATGCTGCTCTATGTTGTTGTCTTTATTATGCCAACAATTATTTGATTTATATTTGGACGGCTAAAACCTATACAGAAGTAATGGTGCAGAACAGGCTAATTTTAGAAAATGAAGAAGAAGAAATTAGTGGAAATCCTTGTAGATTTAACGTGCTGTGGTATTTGCTTGAAATTCTTAATAGGTTATTAGCAGTCCATAGATGCCATTTGATGGAGCTTATTCTATTAAAAAAGACAGATAATTCTAAGAATGCCATGCTAAAATATTTTTTCTTTTTAGTTCCATATGCATCCTTCAATGGTATACGAAGGTCATGCATTTTATGTTCAGTTATATTCAAAACTGTTACTTGTATCCCATTATTAGTATCAAGCTAGTTTTAATATGTTGCTGGGGATTAGTTTGTTGCTTGATAAAGGTTTCTTTGATAACCATTTCAATTCATAATTTCAAATTTAAATCTTTAAATTTTACAAATTTTCAAATTTAAATTGTACAAATTTTCAAATTTAAATTTATATTTGATAAGTCATTTCCAATTTCTATTTTCTAAATTTTGAAATTTAGTTTTGGAATTTGGGCAAATTCTTACGGCTAAGTTCAAATGGAAAGTGATTCTTAAGGAGGTTTGTATGTTTGCCCCATTCTGTCTCTTCCTCTGTACCTAACACCTGTTGTTACTGTAGCAATTGTCCATTATATTATGTCATGCATTTTATTACATGACAAGCGTCCATTAAATCATGTATTTTGTTATGGAATTTTTTTGTATAACAAATCAGCTATGCGAAATCCATTTGCTAATTATATATTATGTACGATTTCAGCCTCTTTTTTAAGCAGGAAATGGAGCTATCACTGATAGGACTTCATAATGCTGGAAAGACATCCCTTGTAAATGTTGTGGCAGTAAGTAAATTAATATCTGGCTATGTGATAGTGTTTCGTTTCGTTTTGTCTGCTTCTTGGTCCAGTGTACTGAAAACTGATCTGGTGGATGTGTTATCAGACTGGTGGATACAGTGAAGACATGATTCCTACGGTAACTTTTTCTAGTAAAGGAGTGTCTTTCACCATATGTTTGTAGTCTTATCTAATTATGTGCTCTTGTTATTTCTTTATACGGATAAATTAAACTAATTAGGGCAATGTGGCATATCTTCCGTTTTCAGGTAGGATTTAATATGAGGAAAGTGACAAAAGGGAATGTTACAATAAAATTGTGGGATCTTGGTGGCCAACCTAGATTTCGGAGCATGTGGGAACGATACTGTCGTGCAGTTTCTGCAATAGTGTACGGAAAACATTTCCCATTTCATTTTACTTCGTATTTGTGGACAACTGGTTACTACATTGATTTTTGGCACAATCTTTTTCTTTGCTAAATAACTTCTATAAACGACTTCATCACACCCATTGGGGATGGGGTTTTTATCTTTCCTAAGATGAGACCCTTCCACAAGAGGTCCATTCTTACTGATTGAATTTCTCCTCAAAGGATGATATCCAGTTCTTATGTTACATCTATCCAAAGGGGAAAACTATCACATGAATGTGAATATATTCAACTTAATGACCTTTTGTCTTTTTTATTTTTGGCTAATGTAACGGTCTTGGTCTTTTTTCTTATTCAGCCATAAGGCTCATTCTTCCTTTTCTTTTTGTAAATCTCATGCTACTAACAGATGCTTTTGAACTTAGCATAGGATGTAAATGCAATTGTCATCCAATCCTCTCAATTTGTTCAGTTAATACATTACAAATGTTGATTGAGAAATGGTTTTCACATGATTTTTGTGCTCTGTGCTCTTTACCAATATGATTGCCAGTCATGTTGTAAGCATAATGCCTGAGTCAAGGATGTAGAATCGAAATTATGTGCACAAGTGGTGTGGTGATAATTACATGGAAACTAATAAGTCGTTACAACTTTGCCATTTTGCAGGTATGTTGTCGATGCTGCTGACCCTGATAACTTGAGCATATCAAGAAGAGAACTTCATGACTTGCTGAGCAAACCATCCTTGAGTGGAATCCCATTGCTGGTGTTAGGGAACAAGATTGACAAGCCTGGAGCTCTGTCTAAACAGGATTTGACAGATCAAATGTAAGAGATTTGGTTTCTGCCGCGAACACTTTTTCAGCATTTTTACTATTTTTTTTCTTGGGTATATATCGGTTCTGGTTAGTAAGGACTCAACACTGTTTCTCTATATCAGAATAGACTGTTTTCTGTTATCCCTGGTACAATCTGTGACTTATTGTCAGAAGAAATTCATCAAAGAAAGAAAAATATTGTTGCCATTCATATATATTTTGGATAACAGTCCAAAAAAAGACTAGGAAACCTTTTTATATTTAATATATGCTGTTTAAAGTCTAATTTTTTAAATTTTTTAATAGAATTTAAGAGTCCTTTTAAATATCATTTTTTGTTAGAACTATTGTTTCTTGGAATTGGATATCTTACATTAGTGTGTAATTGATGAAATGTATGTGTTATGGTTGTACTAATGATGTTGCACCTTGCAGGGGACTGAAGTCAGTTACTGACAGGGAAGTTTGTTGTTTCATGATCTCGTGCAAAAACTCTTCCAACATTGACTCAGTTATTGACTGGCTTGTAAAGCATTCCAAATCAAAGAACTGAGCTTAGCTTAGCTTATCACTCTTTCCTGCTGTGTGTGTCAATTTTCTCAAAGGATTTCATTTCTGGGTTTTTCATGGTGGGTTTTGTTTATCTAATTGGTTGCTTATGCATCTTATTTTCCCTTTTGGGGTGCTTTGTACATTATTATTGTTACTTTCATGTCTAACTGAGGACTCTGGTTTCTCTCCGACCCTGATTGACAGAGAGATTCATGTATACATCTTTATGCGTTGTAAATTATTGGGAAGTTAAAGGTACATTTTCATTAATAGCATTTCTTTATAAGTTGTGATACAATCACAACTGATATGGCATATCAGTTGTATTAATACCACAACTTTATGATAAATAGATTTTTTTTCTTTAATGCCTCGGAATAGCTTAATCTTTAGAAGACCGAATGTGCTCAAACAAACCATTTATTCTCAAAGAGAATGACTCTCAGCTTATCCAATTAATATCTATTCGTTTTGATTCGCGGAAAGGACATTTATAGGGATATTAAAAGTGAAAAAGAGGAAGAACACTTTTTTTTTGGAAATAACATTACAAAATTCATACACTACTAACCTTAACTTGTGCACCTCATAAGGAGGTGTTCTTATCATTACCCTGCAAAAGTGTGCAAGAACACTTATATTCATCTCAATTTGAAAGCATTCACAACTTAGCTACCATAAGATAATTGGATGTCAAAAGTGAATATTTGTTTTATCTTATTGCATTATGGCACTTAAGTTGAGAACACATCTTAATTTAAAAAGACTTGCAAAAATAAAGCACGAAGAGTATAGGTTTTAGATTATTATTTTTTGAAGTATAAATGAGTTGTTAGGTATATTTTTCACAAGCTTAAGCTTTTGAGAAAGAGTTGGTTTTTTAGCAATTTTTAACATGATATAAGAATAGTAAGATCTTGAAATTGAATTTTTATGGGCATCCTAATGTGAATTAAAATTTTCAAGTTTGATGGACCTTTTAAAAAACAAGAAAATTTACTCTTGAAAAAGTTGAAGTAATAGATTTTTGCAAAGATAAAGAAGCACATACTTAAAGAGGAATGTTAAGAAGTATAAACAAGTTGTTAAACATACTTTCAACAAGCTTGAGCTTTTAGAAGAATTGATGCCTGATATTTCTAATAAAATTTGAGAGGAATGTTAAGAAGTATAAACAAGTTGTTAAACACACTTTCAACAAGCTTGAGCTTTTAGAAGAATTGATGCCTGATATTTCTAATAAAATTTGAGAAATTTGTTAACAGAGCGGTATGATTACTGTGAACTATCAAGTGCCATTTGGTAACATCATAGAACTCATGCTCATTTTATAAGAAGATTTATTCATGTCATTTTCATTTTTTTCTTCTCTCGTAGTAATTGATCAAACTTTAATTTCCATAGAAGCAGTATAATTATCCTAAGGGATAAGGGTTTAATAATTATCCTAAGGGATAAGGGTTTAATAATTATCCTTGAGTTATCCTAAAGGAATAAAGATCCAAAGATTATCTTTATCTATTTGAAGGGATAATCAAGTAGATAATAAAGGATAGATGTCCACTGATAATGGATCTCTATAATATATAGTTATCTACAACACTACAATAGCTTAATTCTATTTAGACAGGGATAAGCTATCAAATTTATTCTTTTTCCTATATATAGTCACATATGCATAATATAATTTTATATCTTAGAATCAATATCATAATACTTTTTATAACAAAGAATTATAGCTAAATACTCTCTTTCTATAAAATTATTAGAGCAAGATTGAGATCTCATTACCCTTCATCTTAAAGTTATCGACTTAAGAATCCTAGGGTCAAAGACCACCCCACAAGGTTGTCCAAGGTTCTAATAGTTTGTTCATCTTGTAGATTCTAGGAAGAACAATCCTAACTAGTGTTGACAAAAATTGGTATCAATCTCTGACGTTGTTTGTGGGAAAAAGATGTTCTATTTGGTTGAAAAAATTACAAAATTTTAAGACTTTCAAAAAAGCTCTCCAAGTCCTTGATCTACTAAGAAATAAAAGAAATATAAAAAAAGAGATACCATGGACCTTAGCAGAAGTGTTTTCTAGAAAAAGAACCCCAAAATCTTCTAATCTACTATTTTTCATCTTTTCCGAACTTGTAAAATGATTCATGAACTAGACAGCTACCTGTAACTCTTAGACCATGACAATTAGTCAGGTGGTCCAACTTGCCAACCAATAGGCTATTCTTCTAGCTCCACCGTAGCCTACCATAGAGTTAAGGCGAGCTTGAACCCAAGCCCACCTAGAGATGGTGGAAAATGAACTCTAGACCACACTAGAGCACCTATCAAAGACATTGGCTCCTAGACCAGTCATCAACCCAAAGAATGTCCCTATGGCATCCTCTAATGCCCAAAGTGCATAAGGTCAAACCCATAGCCACTCAGAGTTTAGTTGGAAAAATGACCATCAGAGACAAGATCCAAGTCCTAAGCCTAGTGTTTCCGCTTAGGGCTTGGCTACCCAAAATTTGGCCACTCAAGATTTGGCCTCCTAGAATTTGGTTATTTAGGTTTTAATCGGCTAGATATTGTTGTCTAGGACTACTACTACCAGCCTGAACATTTCTAGCCAAGGGGATTTTTTCGGGATAGATATCATAGACTAGGTTATGATCCGTTTGGAACCAATTGCCAGGTCGACCTTTATCGTACAACCCTCCCCCGTTAACCACCCTCTGGTTATGTAAGGTGAACCCAAGTTGCTTTCGACCCATGACATTCTGTCCATCATTATACTTAACCAAAAACTTGGCCCTTATGAGGGGCACATTCCTACATCTTAACCAATAAAATAAACACATATCCTGGTCTTGTCTAAAGATGAGCCTCACAAGACCATCTGTATGGGTACATTATTTTCACCAAATGAACAAGAAAAGTTAGATGAGTTCCTAAGAAAAAATAAAGATGTGTTCACATTGTCCCATGGGGATATATCTAGCATAGATCCAAAAATCATAGCATACCATGTCAATATGGACCCCAAATTTGAACTTATCAAGCAAAAGAGAAGATCATATAATCAAGAAAGATACTTTGACATGAAAGTCAAAGTTGAAAAACTCTTAAAAGTTGGATATATAACAATACTATACTATCCTGATTGGCTAGTTAATGGTATCCTGGTTAAAAAAGTCAATGGGTAGTGGAGAATGTGTGTAGATTTCACTGACCTAAATAAGGCCTGTTCAAAAGACAACTTTCTATTGCCACGTATAGACTAGATTGTAGATGCCATCGTAGGACATACTACATTCTCTTTCATAGATGCTTACTCCATGTATATTCAAATCTAGATGTATGGCCTTGATTAGGAAAAGACAAGTTTCATGACCTACAAGGGGCTATTTCGCTACAAAGATACGCCTTTTGGCTTGAAAAATGATGGTGCCATATATCAGAGAAAATATGAAATAAAACTAAACCTGAACAAGTGTATATTCGAAGTAAGTTCAGGAAAGTTCTTAGGGTTCGTGGTAAATCCAATAGGAATTGAGGCCAACATTGAGAAAATAAAAACATTGATAGATATTCAACCCCTAGGATTATTAAGTAAGTCCAAAGATTGACAACATAAGTGGATGCTCTTAACCGTTTCATCACATAGGTAATTGAAAAGTGTGTACCTTTCTTCAAAGTATTACATGGGAAATCTAATTTTTCCTAGGACCAAAACTATGATAAAGAATTCAAAGAGTTAACGAAATATTTGAGTTATCCATACCTATTGGTTAGTTTGCAACTAGGTGATGTCCTTACCTTGTACCTAATAGCCTCAAAAACAACTGTTAGTGCAACCTTAGTAAAGGAGTTCCTGAGTCAAGGCCAATGATATATGTTTATATGTCCAAAATGTATATGCAAGAGATAAATTCTGCAACTCTAAGTGAGAGTATCATCTAACAAATTGAATTTTGACCTGCTAGAAGGTGCCAACCATAACATATTATCTAAGGACACACACATCCCTAGAAAATATTTCCAAAAGAGGTATTTGAGAATACCCTATGAGTGACTATAAAGATTTACCCAAGTCCTCTATAAGAGAATTTGGGTAAGGAAGATACATCAAGTCCAGGATATGTTCTGACTGCTCTTAGGCTGTTGAGATCCATAAATGCCCAGAAGTCCAGAACGTGTTCCAAATCCTTATGGGTTATGAAGACTCACAAAAGCCTAGAAAACATACACCCAAAAGGTGAACATAGGTCAGGAAGGCCCCATAACAAAAATTTAGAAAGGTTATTTATATACATGGCCAACCAAAGGTATCGCCCTTACATATTATCTCATCCTAAGACTCCAAATTTATGGTAGACCTAGAAGGATAGAAAGTAGCATATGATGCTATGAATGAAGAATCTACATAGGTCAGTGATGAGTGTTTGAAAAGCACTGAATATTACGTTATTTATTTGTACTTTAATGTTGAAAATATATTTATATTTGCAAAATTTTATCATTATTTAGAAAATCTATGTTTTTGGAATCACGGGTATGTTTTGTTGCTTTTCAGGTATTTTTGGCTTCAAAATGATTCAATTAATATACACTTGAAGAATTGCACTTGAAGGACTCAAATTGCAACATAAAAAATAAAATAATAACATATGTAAGTCTTACATATGTACCAACCAAATGTAAGGGGGTGAAACAAAAAAATAATAGAAAAATACAGTTTAACACGAGCTGCGACATGGATATATGTATTCCATGACGCGATCTTCTTGGATTGTAATTGAATACGTACTAGAATAGATGCAGGCCATGTTGGTGAAAAAAGTATGCCGTAGTGTGCAGTGATAATCTTCTCACAATCCACTATTTTGTCCCATTTTCTCTCATTTCTCTCACCTATATAAATGGTCCCTCACGTCTTTTATAATCGTCCCACAGTTGCTAATACCTTAGTTTATAAGTAACAAATTTTCTCTAAAAATTTGTATTAGTTTTTAGGTATATTTTTCTTAGTTTAATATAACAATTTTTGATTCAATAAACAATATAGGCAGATCTATTGGGAGATTTTTCAAACACAGATCGGTACTAAAATTCTATATTCTAAAGGATACTTTTGAAGTATAAATCTTAAATTTATTCTTTTATTTTTAAAATTAATTTTATATATTGTTATGAGTGTTATTTTTAATATACTGACATTTATTATATTGAGTATGTTTGGTTGGATATTACTACAGGATAGTAGTTATGTTGTTATGCTCGTGAAATATTAATTTAGATAGATATTTTTATAAAATAAATTTATTTTTATTTCTTCATTCAAGATTTCTACAAAGCTTATTATAGAAAAATATATTGGATATATTTTTCGTAGTAGATTTAGAATTTGATTATCTAGAACTAATTTAGAATTTATATTCTATTTCAAATATTTTTATAAGATTTATCATTGAAAACATATTTTTCATAATATATTTAAAATCTGAAAATTAATTCTCATATACATTAATCCTAAATTTAACTTTCACACCTTGAATAAGAGTCGAAATTATGTGTTTCGCCTTAAGCAGTGATTTAGATGGTTTGTTATTTCTTTAAAAATAATTTAGTATTAATCAATTGGTGATCCCCGCCTTCATATATTAATAGATTCTTATTAACAAAGAATCTTATTCCCGTCTTAGGATATTTTCATACAAAAAGAGAAAATCGGTAATATTAATTTATATTTTTACTAACCTAATTAATGTTGATCAAGTATAATTAATTAACTAATAGATTAGACATTTCAAATACAAACAATTGTCATAGAATGTTTTTGTTTATTTTTCGTTTTTAAGAATTTTTTTGAATTATTTAAAACTATGTAGTTCCTTTTTAGATCGACCTTAGAGGTATACTTATCACTTTTTGAAATATTATTCATACACTTACGTGCTATTTATCAAATATAAAATTTGTGTATCAGCCAGAAATAACGCCCTACTATAACAGAAGTATAGATAATGCTTTATCAACATTTTTTTTAATAAAGTTGTGTATGCAAGTACCTAGGCCACGTATAGCCACACTTAGAAGATTTAACAGGAGAAAAAGTCTACAGATGAAGAGTGAGCTTAAGCTACCTGGACCTAAAAAATTTCAAAGCCCTCAATTCCCTATACCCAACCAGGGCTTGGACCCCTGCCATAGGTAGTAAATAAAAAGAAACCTTGTAAGTGAGTACTACATCTTAGGGCCCTGATGAGTGCCCAAAAAGCACTAAAATAACCATGATTTTATGTACATTAATTGATTAAAAATACATATATTTATATGTTTTATCATATATTTATATAAATTTGTCTTTTTCGGAATCACGGATATTTTTATTATTTTTCAGGTATTTTGGCTTAAAAACGCAATTTAAAGACTCAAAGAGGAATACTTGAAGCAATACATCACAAATATATTAATAAATAAGTGGGAAAAGGTCAACAAACATGGAAAAATTGGACAAAATGGGTCGAAAAGGTCAAAAATGTCAAAAAGACGGAAATCGCGCCCCTTGCCCACCAGCCTTGTGGGCCCTACGCCAGTAGCGCCAGATTTAGCTGCTCAATCCGTAGCGCCCATCAGGTGACGCGTTCCTTGTTCACGCGCGTTGCCGCGCGGTGACACCGGCCGCCGCGCCGCCCAAGACCCTCGCGCGCCCAACGCCTTTTCGCCCCATTTTTCACGTGCAGTAGCCCTTCGTGACGTCCATGCCGACGTCATTAATGACATCAATGATTCCAATACGCCTTTTTACATTTTTAAATATTTTTTTTAACATTTTTTTATTCATTTTTTCTCTCCTTCCTCACCTATAAATACCCCCCTTCCCTTCACTTCAAAACACACCTTCAAAACACACTTATCTCTTCTTTCTTTCTCTCTTTTTTTAGATTTTTAGGTTTTTTTAGTTTTTCTTAGTTTTTAGCTTTTTTTAGTTAATTTCTCTTAGTTTTAGAGTTCTTCCCTTTTTGGGAAGAACTAGTTATGTTTTTGTAATATATTAGCTTTTGATTCAATAAATGGGAGTGCAAATTCGCTTGGAGGTTTTCCAACTAGAATAGCATCGAAGTTGTAAGGATTTTATTTTCTTCTGAGTTATTTTTTATGCTTTATTCTTACATGTTATATTTAATTTATGCGTGATTAAATTTAAACTGTGTTGGGCTATTTGTAAACATGATATAATAATAACGTTGTTATGCTTCATAAATATTAAATAGGTAAAAATCTCTAAAATGAATTGATTTTATTTTTATTCAAGATTTTATATTAAGAATGTTAGAGAGAAATATATTATTTTTCATTACAAACTTAAATGCGAAAATTAGATTTTAAGGTTTAGTTATCCGATCTAATTTAGAGTAGTGCTCTTTTATTTGTTGGTACAATCGCCCTAATAGTTAGAGTGAAGCTCATTTCAAAAGTTTTTTATAAGAATTATTATCTCAAAATGTATTGACAACATGTTTTCAAGAAGTGGTTTTAAAACTTGAAAGTTAGTACTTCGGATAACTAAATTCTTAGGTTTAATTTGGACACCTTGAATAAAGTTTAAATCGTCTAACCCCACCAAAATTTATTTAAATAGTTCATTTTCAATCTCTTAGAAAAAGAAATTAATTTAATTAACCAAATTAGTTATCAACCCCACCCATAGGTGTTAATTGATTTGTTTAGTTAACAAAGAATATCTAACCCGCACCAAAGGTGGTATTCATACAAAAAGGGAGAATCAATAAATATCAATTCATATCTTTAATAACCTAAATAATATGAGCAAAGCATAATTAACTTAATTATTATATCCGTAAATACTCCACTTTGTTTTAACAAATAAAATTTGCATAAATGTTTATTGAATCTATGTTTATTTTTATGTAAGTAGATTAAAACACAAAACACCAAAATATCGCGGACGGATGTTTAGGATTTAATTTCGTTTTTAAAACTTTGAATAATAAATTAAAAACGACATACATTCCTTCCTTAGATCTACCTTGGCAGTATACTTATCATTTTCTACGAAATGATTCGTGCACTTGCGAGAGTTTTATAAATACATAAACCAAAGTAACTTGAGATCAGCGATGTCGGTTCGGGCCATCAAGATTTTTAGCGCTTTGCGGAAGGAATAGCGTTTTTAAATTATTTATCAAAATTTTAAAAACTTTTTGTGTTGTAAATAATTGTGATTTTTTTTTATTAAAAAATTAAAAAAAATAAAAAATTTTGTTGTTTGTGAAAAGTAATAAATAAAAAAAAATATAGCATGAATAATAAAAAAATTTTGCATTTTGAAATTTGAAGTAAAAAAAAAAGTAAATAAATTTTAAATTAAATTAATAAATAAATAAGAATAAAAAAAATAAAAAAATAAAAAAAAAATAAAAAAAATAAAAAAATAATAAAAAAATAATAAAAATAATAAAAAAATAATAAAAAAATAATAATAAATAATCAAAAAAAAAAAAATAAAAAAAAATAATAAAATAAAAAATAAAAATAAAAAAAATCAAAAACTTTATTTTCAATTTTTTTTATTTTTATTTTTTATTTTATTTTTGTTGTTTTTTCTTTTTCTTTTTTTTTCTTTTACCTTTTTCAATTATTTTTTTTTCAATTTATTTTATTTTATTTTTTTATTTTTTTTTTTTGGCTTAATTTTTTATTTTTCTCTTTTTTTAATTTTTTTTCTTTTACTTTTTCAATTTATTTTATTTTTTGGTTTAAATTTTTTTTTTTTTTTTTTCAAATTTTTTTTTTAACTACTTTTTTTAATTTTTGTTTAAGTTAATTAACTTAGGCTTTTAGTAACTTAATTTACTAACTTAATTAATATAATTTACTCACTTAATTAACTTAGATTTTCATAAATATAATTAATCTCCTTTTTTATTAACTTAATTAACTTAAATTTTAACTTAACTTAACTTAATTACCTTAATTTTAATAGCATGAAAAGTAAAGATCTATGGAGTTCTGTTTGCAGGAGACTAGTTCTTGGAAGCCTTTGTGCCATAGTCTTTCCTAGAACGCCGTTGCTGCCTGGGAGGATGGTTTTTAAGAGCCTTTGCCCCACCATTCTTTCTGAACCTTTCTTGGTTATCTTGATTATGTTATTTTAACTTAAAAAATTAAAAAAAAAAAAATTTCAAACTATCTCCAAAATTTTAAAGCTTTAATTACAATCTAAGGAGTTAGTTGTTTTGTTTGTTCTAGGTACAATTGTGTTTTGATGCCTTAATTATTTGATTTGCACTAGATGTGGGTTATCTAAAACCTCAAGCGTGCACAGTTTTGAGTACGTAAAAATTTGAAAATCAATAGGGCATGTTTGAAGCAAAGATATAGGTAGACAACATTGTCTTACCTTGTAGGTTTGATTGACTCAACGTGATTTGAGGGATATTGAGTTTACTTAAAAGGCAATCCCAAGTTACGCCTTTACAAGGCGTTAAACTAAGTTGTTGGATGGGGCAACCCATCATTTTTAGGTAATTTTTTTGTTATTTGTTTTAATTTTATTGTTTATTTTGGTTTAATTATACGTGAATAATTTTTAAATTGTTAAAACTAAAAATATTTTTGAGTTGTTAAGTTCACAACAATCATTGCATGATACACTTTAATGATGAATATGATGAACGACTTGCATTTCTCCATTACTACTTACACATTCTCAAGAAATAGGTAATCTTTTCTTCTCTTTCTCTTTATCTTTAATTTACAAATATGTTACATTGAGACAATGTAAGTTCTTGGTTAGGGGTGGTGAAAAGTTACCATGATTAATTACAAAACAAAAAAAAACGATCTAACAAATTAAAAAAAAAAAATCTCAAAAAAAAAAAAAAAAAAAATTTAATTTTTTTTACTTTTTATCTTTACCTCTGCATTTTTTTGTGTTTGTTTTGTGTGATTTAGTAATTTTTGAAATTTAAAAAAAAATTAAAAAAAAAAATATATTTTCTCACAAAAATTTATCATTTCTTTAAATCAAATTTAAGTAAAGAGTTAAGTCTTTTGTACTGTTAGATTAATTTTTGAAAAGATATCATGAAATATTTTTTAATTATTTTTGATAATTAGTTATTTTTTTGTCATAACTAGTATTTCTTGATAAGATGTAGAAATTATATTAAACCCAAAATCGGTGTTTATGAATTTGTTTTAGTGGAGACTACCTTTGTGAGATATAATTTGAGCCTAATTTCCTTTATTCAGAGTGAAATATATATTTTTTCTACTCCAAACACATTTCTTATTTCTTCAAATTCTTAGATGATCTCTATAGGCATTAATATTGAATGTATGAATTTTTTCTCATCTTAATAGAGTGTCATTATATTTTTTATTATTATTTTTGCTTAGATTAAATGATTTGAGTAGAAATTGATAGTATATGCTTTTATCTCATTCGTGCATGATCAAGTACAAAAAAAAAAGAGACATATCCTGGGGTTACCTAAACCAAGATCAAACAGAAAAAGCCACAAAATTAACCACTCACCAAAATCCAAAAAAATGTACAATCATAATGGGTTGACTCTCTAAAATATACATATATTGAAAAAAAATTAGAGAGATAAAAAAAAAATATATTATCATCTTCATACTATGACCCACATTCCCTACAAAGTTCTGAGTACAGGCTAATTACAAAAAAAAAAAAAAAGATATAGCAAATAATTCCTAAAAGTCATTGCAATTTCTTCATTTGTAAAAGCATATATCTTGAAATTCTTTCTTAATGAGTTTGACTTATGCACGAAAATAATTTTTATATATGATATCTTTATAATTTATACATTCGATTCCTTTCATGGGATCAATATCAAAATAACACTTTGAGCCTTTATTCTTTATACATATGCGACCACATTAGTTCAGTTCTATACATCAACTCTTTTCGCATATAAATTAGTATGAGTGTTTGAACCCATAGGATTCAAGGTGCTTTGAGAGTATTGACTTGTGAGGAATGAGTCGGCTTTTCGATTCATGACAATCGAAATTGGGTAAAATTAAATTGATACATTTTTTGAAATGAAATATGAAAATGATTTTCGACTAATTATTATAATAAAATCATGATTGTTTAAAGAGATTAAAATAACTTATGCTTGAGATTTTAATTATGATCTTAAAGGAGATTAAAAAGTATGAGATATTTTTGTGATATGTTGTTTTCTTTTTTTCTTAAATTAATTTTTGATTGTGTTCTGATTGTTTTTTTAGTTTCTTTTTATTTAGTTCAATGTTTATGGGTATCATTATCAAAACCCTCACGAGACTCAAACTCGTCCACTAGGGCAACCTAGGGGGTTTAACGCATTGTTGCATAGGCTAAATGCAACGTTTCAATCCACGAAGTGATTTAGGATAGTTTAATTTTTAGTTTTTATCGCTTCTCTTGCTAAGGGACTAGCAAGTAGTTGGGTTGTGATGAGTGACTAAAAAGCACTAAAATAACCATGATTTTATGTACATTAATTGATTAAAAATACATATATTTATATGTTTTATCATATATTTATATAAATCTGTCTTTTTCGGAATCACGGGTATTTTTATTTTTTTTGGAGGTATTTTGGCTTAAAGACGCACTTTAAAGACTCAAAGAGGAATACTTGAAGCAATACATCACAAATATATTAATAAATAAGTGGGAAAAGGTGAACAAACATGGAAAAATTGCACAAAATGAATTGAAAAGGTCAAAAAATGTCAAAAAGCGAATCGCGCCCACGGCCTACCGGTTTCGTCTTGTTGCTACCACAAGATCGCCTGGTCCGCGAACGCGTTCACGCAGATGCCAGTCACGCGTATTACAGTTGACCTCAGCAGCGCTTGGCGCCAGTTCAAGCTCTCCCAGCGCGCTTAACGCCTTTTCGCCCATTTTTCGTGCGGCAATACCGCCTCGGACGTCATGCCGACGCGTCATTAATGACATCAAGAATTCCAACGCTTTTACATTTTTAAATATTTTTTTAAAATTTTTTTAATCATTTTTTCTCTCCATCCACACCTATAAATACTCCCCTTCCCTTCACTTCAAAACATACCTTCCAACCCCACTTCTCTTCTGTTTCTTTGTCTCTTTTCTTAGATTTTTAGGTTTTTTAGTTTTCTTAGTTTTTAGCTTTTTTAGTTAATTTCTCTTAGTTTTAGAGTTCTTCCCTTTTTGGGAAGAACTAGTTATGTTTTTGTAATATATTAGCTTTTGATTCAATAAATGGGAGTGCAAATTCACTTGGAGGTTTTCGAATAGGGAATAGCATCAAGTTCAGTAAGGATTTTATTTTCTTTACGTTATTTTTTATGCTTTATTCTTACATGTTATATTTAATTTGTCTGTGATTAAATTTAACTGTACTGGCTATTTGTAAACATGATATAATAATAACGTTGTTATGCTTGCGAAATATTAAATAGGTAAAAATCTCTAAAATGAATTGATTTTATTTTTATTCAAGATTTTATATTAAGAATGTTAGAGAGAAATATATTATTTTTCATTACAAACTTAAATCTGAAAATTAGATTTTAAGGTTTAGTTATCCGATCTAATTTAGAGTAGTGCTCTTTTTATTTGTTGGTACAATGTAGAGTTAGAGTGAAGCTCATTTCAAAAGTTTTTTATAAGAATTATTATCTGAAAATGTATTGACAACATGTTTTCGTAGTGGTTTTAAAACTTGAAAGTTAGTACTCGGATAACTAAATTCTTAGGTTTAATTTGGACACTTTGAATAAAGTTTAAATGTCTAACCCACCAAAGGTGGCATTTAAATGGTTCATTTTCAATCTCTTAGAAAAAGAAATTAATTTAATTAACCAAATTAGTTATCAACCCCCACCCATAGGTGTTAATTGATTTGTTTAGTTAACAAAGAATATCTAACCCACCAAAGGTGGTATTAAATACAAAAAAGGAGAATCAATAAATATCAATTCATATCTTTAATAACCTAAATAATATTAGCAACCATAATTAACTTAATTATTATATCCATAAATACTCCACTGTTTTAACAAATAAAATTTGCATAAATGTTTATTGAATCTATGTTTATTTTTATGTAAGTAGATTAAAAACACAAAACACCAAAATATCGTGACAGGATGTTTAGGATTTAATTTCGTTTTTAAAAGTTTGAATAATAAATTAAAAACCACATACATTCCTTCCTTAGATCGACCTTGGGAGTATACTTATCATTTTCTACGAAATGATTCGTGCACTTGCGAGAGTTTTATAAATACATAAAACCAAAGTAACGGGCAGGATCGGCGATGTCGGTTCTGCCCCGATCAGGCCCATACCACCAAACAGACTGTACGAGCTAGGCATGACTAAGTAACACTGAAAATGCACCTTGCTCCCAGGTAGTATCATCCAGGTCCAAGCTTACATGAAAAATAGCTTAACTTGGTCTAATGGTCACTTAATCGACCTTAGACCTTAAAAATGGGTCGTGGCTCGAGAGTCATGCCACTTTGGTACTAAGTAGCCCTCAGTATCTCATTGAGAATGTACCCCTACCAATAGGTAATGAATAAGAAACAACCCTATGAATGAGCTTAAGCTACCTCTGGACTTAAAGAGCCCAAAACTCTCAGTGCACTACATGTGAGTATTATGCCTTAGGGTCTAGACCACTAGAAGATCAACGGAAGCTGAACATGTTTAGTAACCCTGAAGGACGTAACCTGATCACAGGCATTGTCATCTAGGTCAAAGATAATGTGAAGAACCATCCCAATCTATGAGTCATGCATCCTATTTCCTAGACTACTACATGGTGGAACTAAGTACAATAAAAGCATCAGTATCCAACCATGGCATACGCCCTTACCAAGGAAGTGAATAAGAAGTATCCCAAAGTGTGAACTCTACACTTTCAGGCCCATGCCATGAATATTTTTTTAAAAGATCGACATTTTAGCTATGTGGTCCAAGCCATAGTTAATACCAAGAACAACCCACTAGGTTTCCTATCACACTAGAGCTAGCCATAGACCTTGAAAAAAGAGCCATGACTTATAAGCCACAACACCTTTGACCCATGAACTATATTTAAATTGATGCACTATACTTAGGCCTATAAGGCATCAATAAGGGAGATGAAAAGTCTCCAACAAAGCAATAACTAAAAAATTCGTAAGTTAAGAACTATCTCATTCATGGACCGCTTGAACATGTTCAAGTACTCCAAGTAAGGACTTAATAGATTGAAGGGCTTAACTAAACAACACTTGGACCTACAAGTCACCCTTAACTTAGAAAATTTTCAAACAAACATAACAAGGATTGAATAGAAAAGTAAAACCACGGGTACAAGTCAAATGTCACCTAAACTTTAAAGCTACTGATCTCCCAATGGAGTCAATGCTTGGTCCAAAGATCAAACTAGCACCTAGTCAAATTGCTTAGGACCAGAAGGTATGACCAAACATAAACATAATCGACCCACTAGACGGGTGACCAACTAGTGTTAAGACTTGCCAAGAGGGTGGTCAGCCAAATTTGGGATGATTAAGAGTGTGGCCGACCAAGATTAGGATCGGTCAATAATGTGGCCTACTAGGGGTGTGACCATCTAGGAGTTTCATCACTAGCTAGGAAATTGCTACCCATGGTATGGCTTGCTAGGGGGAGTTTTCACATGCATTCATCTAGCTAGATTAGGTTGATTCATGATCGAGAAATCGTTCCCCATCTACACACACCTCTTGTCCAAGATCTACATTTTGTTTTATGCCAGTACATCCTCTCACAAATTTATTGGCGATGGTGAGGTCTAGAAATAATGATTGAAAGCAAAAATACGTAATAAATGTAAAAGAGACAAAAAGTGTAAGGTAACATAAAATCCAATGCAATATAGAAGACATAGTCATGCCTATAAAAGTCTATACAAAAATATACGTCTAAAAGTAAAAGTAAACCCACTAAGTACATACACTTTAGTGAGGAAATAAATGAAATCTAGACTATCCTAAGACTGAAAGAAGTAAATGGCTAAAAAAACTAATGTATGTGCTTGGCAGCATTGTGGGATGCAACACCATCCACAATAACATCTTTTATCTTCTTAGAATCATCATAGTCGTCAAAACTACCTGGGTTGCTAGAACTGCTAGAATCATCCTCCTTCCATACAGAGGTGACTACATTATACCTAAAAACACATCTCTCTGAAAATGGGAAAATAGTCTTATTAAGGATACATTCCTAATACCTCCTCGCAATCTAGAAATAGTGAGCCCAAGCATCCAAAGTATCTTTGAAAAATCTGTTAGAATCATAATACTCTACCATGGTCTGGATCTTGGCTGAGACTAACTTTATAATATCCATCTATAATTGTTTACGTACTAAGCAGAGTTCCTTAAATATCTCCTTAGAGCGCTTCTTCTCCTTGGCCTAATTGGATAGCTCCTCTATCAAGAAAGCTGTCATAAATTTGACTTCTTCATTTACTACCACTAGGGCATCCTCGACTTTCGCTTGTATCTTATTGGCTACATCAAGCTCCACCCTAAACTCCCCTAACTGAGTCTTCAACTCATGATGAGTAACCTCAATAGCATTTCTAACGCTAATTGCCCTACTAAGTACCTCTTCAACGATTGCCAAACACGTCTCAAAATCAGGGCGTTCCATGATAGCCCACTCAAGATTCTTAATGAACTGCCATGATCTTCTTAACAAAGCATGTAAATCATCATTTGTGAACCTAGTAGGTTTTGAAATATTTGGGATAATAAAAGGTTCAAATAGACCCATAACTTCCTCATCCAAGACAATAGGTTTGGGACTAGACTCATCCACCATAAGATCAGACAGAATGTCAGTAGGTGTGGAAAGGGACTTAAACCTTCTAGGAATTGGCATAGCAACGGTTACTCTAGAGTTTGGGGCTCTCTTCCTCTTAGAAGCCCCACACTTGCATGTAGCCTTAGATTTTTAGGAACATATTTTGAGCTAGATTCTCTCAAGAAATGAATCACTGTCTAGATTTTATAGATAATGGATCTCTATAATAGATTATTATATAATAAGATAACTATCTACAATAGATAATTAACTATAATACTATAATAGCTTAATCCTAATCAGATAAGAACAAGCTATCAAGTTTATTCTTTCCCCTATATATAGTCGTACATGCATAACATAATTTCATATCTTAGAATCAATATAAAAGATCATACTTCTCAGAACAGAGAATTGTAGCTTAACACTCTGTTTTCATATAATTACTAGAGTGAGATTAAGATATTCTCTATCCTACATTTTACAGTTACTAAATTAAGGATTATAAGGTCAAAGGCCACCCCTTACAAAGTCATCCAACATTCTAAAAGTTTTTTCATCTTGTAGATTATGCTGAAAATAGTCCTACTTGGTGTTGACAAAAATCAATATCAACATATCGTGTGATAACTCTATGAAAGTATAGTCATCATTGCACTTTTTGCTTAATATTTGTTCATTTTATTTAATAAGTAGTGCTTTTGTGGTTAAAAATATTAAAATATGAATTTTCTAGTGAAATGGGGTAAAAATATACTTTTCAAATTTTTTTTAGAATTTTTATGAATTTTTTAATGTAGGACCAATTAGAATAGGACATATCATTATCCGCAAGTGAAAGGAAGCAAATCAGAGTGTGCCACGTGTACCAATTGAACATTCGTTGCCACGTTGATGACATGCAAGAAAGGTGAAGCCAATCAGAGCAAATCATATGTACCAATTAACGTAGGTATTGCGACGTGTTACCACAATGTTCACTTTGATTTTTACCGAGCAGTCAATGAGTACATCACGCGTCGTAACGAGATTCATTCGTTCATTCCACTGGGGTACCATGAAATTTGAATCAGTAAATCACAGCATGCCACCTGTCACTAATTCAACCCTCGATGACTAGAACTAGTCCTTCCCGCCACACATCGTGCATTGATTTATATCGTGTCTCTTATCTACCACATGTTGTGATCCCATTGGTTAGTGCTCTTTAATTCCTTTTTTTTCATTTTAGCCTTTGATATGAAGTTGATCTGACGGTTTAGATTTCATCGAAGCCTAATTTAACTCCCTAATTATAGAAAAAATCCTATGAGCCAAATCTTACAATTTTTATATTAGTTTTGGTGCCAAAACAGAGAGAAATTCAAGATAAATACAATTTGACGGAGATTCTAGAGGAGATTGGTGCTACAATTCAAGAGATTGATTCTATTTATTATTCTTTTTCTTTCTTTATTAATTCCTATGTTATTATAATTGAAAAATATGATATTTATGAACACAATCATGTCTGGCTAATTTATTAATCTAGGGATTTTATGAACCCAATTTTTTACATGTGATAATCTAATATTTTTACCTCAATTATAATTTCATTTCAATTATATTATTTACTTATTTTTATTTATTAATTGTTTGGCAAACAATTCATGAGAATTATTAAATTATTTGTCTTAATTAAATAACATGTATAGTCTCTAGATAGAGATATATGATTCTTATGTATGTGATTTATAATTAATGAACTTAATGAACAATATATAATTTAATTGACATGAGAGTGTTATTAGGTTAATTACTACATGATGTATAGTTTACTTAAGAGATGAATATATGCTAAGTTAAATTCAATTGATCATCTAATTGATTGGTAATTATATTGGGAGGATTTTAGTGATTCACATGCTTAGAAAATTGGGAGATTAAATATTCCTAGATATTTTCTCATATATCTTTTTAGTTACTAATTTTGAGTTAATTAACTACTGCTATTTATTTTTAGTTCTTTTAATTTTATTTTCTCAAAACGCATAAAATTGATCTTTACTTTTTAGTCTTAAAAATTAATTTCTAATAACATAATCTATGTGTTAACGATGTTTTCTTATCATTATATTACTTATTTGTGATACGTATACTTGCCTACTTATTGCACACAATTCACATCGATCATCCTGTGCTTATTTTTTATAATAGTTTAATCCCATTGTTATGAAAAAAATGACTGCATAAAGACAAATATATATATTTTTATGTTTTTATTTATTTTTATATATTTATTTTATTTTATTTCAATTTTTCAATTACAGTTTATTTAGGTTTTAACAGTCTCTATCTAATATAATTAAAAAAATTAAAAATAAAAATAAATAAAAATTACTTTTATCTTTGTATTGTCACTTTTTCATAACAATAGGACTAAATTGTTATAAAAAATATATACAAGATTTAAGTGTCATTTTTGCCATAAGTAAAAGACCCTGAAGATATTTTTCTCTTACTATTTAGTAATTTATCAAGTATACTTTAATCATCTATATGTTAAGATATACACATGTAGTCCAAGTGGTATGACTATTCACTCCCCACCCCACTATCAGGAACTTAGGTTCGAATACTATCTATATAATATTTCTTTTATTTAATCAAAAATGATACTTTAATACTTAAAAAAAAGATATACAGGTGTAGTTTAATAATCAACTCTAAATGAACTTTTTTTAGGAGTAACTTAAAATTTTGAAAAAAAGTCCAAAATTACAAAAAAATCATAATTTTGAAAAATAATAATAAAAAATAGATTTAAAAACAAACTGATTAAATTCATATGAAAGGAGACAAATAGAAAAAAGGGATACACCATTTATTTTTCAGAATATCAATTGTTTTTTCTTTTTTATTTTTGTATTTTTCCAAAAAAAAAACAAATTTGCATTTTTACATTACAGTTTTCTTTTTTATTTCAAATATTTTTTTTTTGTGTTTTTACAAAAATCCAACTTTTACGTTTTTATTTTTTATTTCAAAATTATGATTTTAAAAAATGATCAAAATTTTGAGTTTACTCTAGAAAAATAGTTTGGTTCGAGCTTTTAAGAATTATATAACTCATGATCTTCAAAACTTGAAAGGTAGTCAAGAAAGTTCGACCTTGTTCATGAAATCTTCGGGAAAATAAAAAAGAGTGGGGAAGCTATATGTATAAAATAAAGGTAATACTAATATGTGCACCTTTTTTTGAAATTTTTGGATGTTAATTCAATCAATAAGGCATCATTTACATGTGATCTTTGTTAGGAGAATCACAATAACAATTCGAACTTAATCAAGTTCTAAACAGTGGAATGAAAACCTATTCTTCTTATTTGTGTGAATCTTTTAGGAAACAAATAATTAGAGCTCAAAATGAAAACATGCATAAAATCAACACAATCAATTTATATGGAAAAACCTTCCCTGTATAGGAAGGAAACAACCATGACACTCCTCTCTCAAAACTTACACTATCAAGAAATAATTGTACAAAAGTTCTCTCTAGGTAAAACTAGAGGCATATAATCAACAACATCATCAAGAATACAACTTCTTGGAAACTAACAATTATTTCAAGAAAAATGAAGAAATCTAACCCAATTTCGTAGTCATTGTTCACGGCCCAGATTTTCCCAAACCGGTGAGTGAAATCCAAATCTCACCGTATAGGTTAAATATTCTTGAGTCGTGAATCTGCCTGCAAAATTTCAGCTCAATCGGAACACAAACGATCTTTCATCGGAGCACTTGATGAAGGCTTGCTGGAGAAGGAGAAATTGAAAAACTGCTCTCAATTTTTCTGCATTTGTTGCTCTCGTTTTTTTCTCTCAACTGAATGTCACTCACAGCAAACCCTAAATGTGTTTATTAATGAAGCAATTAAATGACACAATTGCCCCTTCTTAATCCATGGGCTTTTAAGCCACATGGGCTATACTTGGGCTCTTCCAAATAAGAGGAAAAAACCCAATAAATCTCCCCCTTTTTCGATTAGATGGAAGGATCCGCCATCCCGACAATTGAACAACAAACTTCAAGTTTTTCTCTTGACACTGCTTTTGTCAGTATGTCAGATCCATTCTCATCATTATGGATTTTTTCAAGTTCAAGAAACTTATTGTTAAGAGTATCCCTTATCCAATGATACCTCACATCAATATGCTTTGATCTTGAGTGAAACACCGAGTTCTTCGCTAGGTGAATAGAACTCTGATTATCGTAAAACAACACATATTTCTACTGCTTGAAACTAAATTCTCTCAAGAACTATTTCATCCATAATAACTCCTTACAGGCTTCCGTTGCTGCAATAAACTCTACCTCTGTTGTAGAAAGTGCAACACACTTTTACAATCTTGACTTCCAAGAAACTGCTCCACCAGAGAAAGTAATTAGATAACCTGAAGTAGATTTATGAGAATCTTCATCTCTTGCCAAATTTGAATCAGTGTATCTAACTAACACTGGTTTTCCACTTCCAAAGCTAAGTGTTAACTTGGAAGTACCTCAAAGATATCTCATAATCCACTTTATTGCATCCCAATGCTTTCTTCCTGGATTTGAAAGAAAATAACTAACAACTCCAACTGCATGAGCTATGTCTGGTCTCGTACATACCATTGCATACATTAAGCTTCCTACTACTGAGGCATATTGTTGCGTGTTTTTCAACACACGAACTCGTGCAAGCATACACGGTCACAAGTAATAAAGATTTGTAAGTAAAGTATCGATCCCACGAGGATTTGTTACTATAGTTTGTCGAGTACTAAAATTATATCTCTCTGATTTTATCCAAAATAATCGTTGGTTAATAAAAAAGTAAAATAAGAAAATAAAAGAAATCTAGGATTGCAATTTTTCACCAAATTAATCCACTCAAATCATGTTATTTTCTTTTGATTTATATTTTTTAGTACATTTAATTTGTCAACCGAAAACTTCTTTTTTTATTATTCATACATCTCTTTCGAGCTCTGTATAAACACACCTATAGTTAAATTAATTTACTATATCTCTATGAAAATTAAATTTACCGAGATTCATTCACGTTCAAATTTTCAAATGGCCACATACAATTAGGGTATATCTACATCCTTCATCATACATGTCATTCTATTTACTTGTCCAATACACGCACAAATGCCTTTCTCAAGTTTATTCATGTGCCACGGATCCTTTCGATAAGATTCGTAAATAATCAAAAGCATTAAGAACAAAATAGAACGAACAAATCGAACGTCTTATAAATCTAACAAAAATAATTAAAATTAAAGCTTCATAAATTTAGATTAAATGCAACCCTAGAAAAATTAAATTACTTCGCAAAATTAAAATAAAAATTACAACAACTACGATAAAATTAAGAAGAAGTAGAAATAAAATTAAAACATAATTTAAAACAAATATTTGGCACGCAAAACACAACAAAAGCCAAAAATGGCTTACTGCGTGTTTTGCCATCCCAACACACAAATACAATAAAAATTACAAGTAGAAAAACTAAAACACTCTAAAAACTTTCGAAAATTAAAACTAAATCTCTACTCCAAAAACTACTCCAACCAAAATTTTTTTACAACTAAAAACTATCTCCTATTTATAGCAAAAAAATACATCTAAAATATTACATTTTTTTATTTTATTTTTTTATAAAAACGCGTAATAATTTGTATCGAAAAACAAAAATTACGCGTATCGATTTTATTAATTAAATCACGCGTGAGCCAGGGGCGCCGATTCTGCATTTTTTAAATTCTTTATGCATGCCACGTGTCAGCGTTTGATTCGCTGCTTGAAAATGGTGGGACACGTGGCGGGATTTCATTGGCTGCGGGAAACGGGCGTGCGAAGGATTGTCGCACAGGAGACAACGCCGAAACGTGGGCGTAATCCTGCGCTCCCGCGCTCATGATAACATGCCACGTGTCGGAATATTATTTGCTTAAATATTAGTGGGACACGTGGCGGTTCTTACCGTAAAACTAAGCGAGGATGCACGCGCTTGGATGGGCCGCGTTACACCGGATTTTTACACACGGCGGCTCGGTGCGCGTGACGGCTTGGATGGGACGCGCTTCAATCTGGGCCGTTGATCGATCCAACGATCGGCGATCACCTCGGGGAATACGTGCGGCCGATAGCATGTGGGGCCCACTGCGGCCGCTGCGCGACACGTGGGACCAGCACTCCGGCCGTAGCGAAGATTCTACACGCGATTTGTACTCGTCGGTTGTACTCGTCAATCTGGACCGTTTAATTGATGATCGAACGGCGCGTGATGGACGTCGTGATTTGTGCGAGTGTGATTCTTTTCCTGCGCAGAAAATTCAATTTTCTTAATTATATTTTGACCCACAAATATATTTCAAATTACATTTTCAACTTTTTTTTAATTACAGTTAAGCCCTTTGCTAATTTTAAATTAAATTTTTAAACTTTTAATAATTAAAATGAAGCCCAAATTTAATTTAAATTATATTTTCAACTTTTATAAATTGCAATTAATCACTCTTTTATTTGAAATTATATTTTTGGGTACAAATTTGCATTTAAGTACGTTTTCGATACAAATTACTTAATTTTATTTAAAATATATAAAAAACAGTAAATACTAATTTACTAATCGAAAATTAACTAAAAACATTAAGAACATAGCAATTATAATTAATAAAATAGGTGAAAATAACTATATAAAATACAGTTATCACATATGAAACCTTTTCCATATCTTTCTTCTCTTTATCTGTTGAAGGGTCTTGACTCGACCTCAACTTAAAGTGGTTAGATAAAGGAGAAGAAAACACTTTAGCTTATGCATATGAAACCTTTCAAGTACCTTGTTGATGTACTGTTCCTGTGACATGTGCAACTTCTTTCTTTTCTTGTCTCGAAAAATTTGAATACCAAGAATTTGTTTTGCTAGCCCAAGTCCTTCATGGAAAAGGACTTACTCAACTACTTCTTCAAATTATCAATCCTTGAAGAATTTATGCCAACAATCAACATGTCATCAACATAGAGCAATTAAATGATAAGTCATCTTCAGAGAATTTCTGCACAAAAACACAATGATCAAAATTAGTCTTCTTGTAACGATGCTCCCCCATAACTGACTCAAACTTCTTATACCATTGTTTAGGTGCTTGCTTCAACCCGTAAAGGCTTTTCTTTAACTGGCATACATAATCCTCTTTTCCTTTAATCTCAAAACCCTTTGGATGGTCCATATAAATCTCTTCTTCCAACTCACTATGAAGAAAGGCAGTTTTCACATCCATTTGCTCAATTTCTAAATCCAAGCTTGCTACTATACCTAGAACAACACGTATGGAAGACATCTTCACAACAAGAGAGAAAATATCATCAAAATAAATACCTTTTCTCTGACTGAATCCCTTAACGACCAGTCTAGCTTTGTATCATGGTTGTGAATTTTGTTCTTCTTACTTCACCTTATAGACCCACTTGTTCTTCAAAGCTCTCTTACCCTTAGGCAACTTTACCAACTCAAATGTGTGATTATCATACAGTGATTGCATCTCATCTTCCATAGAACCAACCTAGTGTGCTCTATTTCCATCTTCCATCGCTTATGTATAACATTGAGGTTCTCCTTCATCTGTTAATAATACATACTCATATGTATCATACCGTGTGGAAGGACGTCGGTCTCTGGCAAACCTCCTGGGTGGAATTTCTGGTTCTGGCAATTGATCAATAGTTTGGTGATATGTTTCAACTTGCATATCTACATCATCTGAACCCTGTTGGTCATCTTGAAAATTTTGTTCCATCTGTACTAATAAAGGAACCAGATCTAAGTTAATCAATTCATCACTATACTGATGGATTCCTTTTTCTATCTTCTCAACATCTTGTATAGTTTGATCTTATATAAATACAACATCATGACTCCTTACCAATTTCTTCTCAACTGGATCCTAAAATCTGTAGCCAAATTCATCCAAACCATAACCAATAGAGATACACTATCGTGTCTTCACATCAAGCTTAGATCTCTCATCTTTTGGTATATGCACAAATTCCTTGCAACCAAAAACATGGAGATGATCATAAGAAACATCTTTGCCAGTACAAACTCTATTTGGTACATTAAAATGAAAAAGGAACATATGGTGTGAGATTAAGAACATGTACAACTATATTCAAAGCCTCACCCCAAAAAGATCTTGGCAACTGAGCCTGTGAAATAATACATCTTACTCTTTCAACCAATGTCCTATTCATTCTCTCAGCCAACTCATTTAACTGAGGAGTCTTGGAAGGTGTTTTTTGATATCGAATACCCTGATGCCTACAATACTCATCAAAAGGACCTGAATACTCTCCCCCATTTCTGTTCTGATGCACCGTAATTTCTTCCCAATCTGTCTCTCCACTAAGGCTTGAAAATGTTTAAACACATCTAATACTTTATCTTTGCTCTTCAAAGTGTACACCCATAACTTTCTTAAACAATCATCTATGAAGGTCACAAAATAATTGGAACCACCCAAAGTTTTTGTCTTCATAGGACCACATACATCTGAATATACCAAATCAAGTATGTATTGTTTTCTTGAAGGAGGGGAACTCTTGAAGGAAACTCTATTTTACTTCCCTTCCAAACAATGAGTACATCTTTTTAAACAAACATCTTTCATTCCAGGAAAAAAGACTCTTTTTAGTCAATACTGCCAAGCCTTTCTCACTCATGTGAGCAAGTCTCTTATGCCACAATTCTGCTATGAGCTCATCTGTCATAACATTAATAACACCGTTGAAGAGTCTTGCCTGTAGTATATACAAACTATAATGCTTGTTCCCACGAGCAACAACCATAACACATTTAGTAAGTTTCCATTGACCATTACTAAAGGTATTGCAATATCCTTCATCATCAAGTTTACCTGTAGAGATTAAGTTCCAACGATTTTCAGGAATATGTTTGACCCCTCTAAGAAGTAGCCTCGTGCCATTATTCATCTCCAAACACACATCTACAATACCAATGACTTTAACCAAGCCATCATTATCCAACTTCACTGTCCCAAAGTCACCTGTTGTATAGGATGTAAAGAAGTTCTCTCGAGACATAGCATGAATGGAGGCTCCACTATCAATAACCCAATTGATCTCATGACATGCAACATTGACAACATCTTCATTATAAACAATGAGAAAATCTTCTAAACTAGCGGTAGAAACTCGATCATTTTCCTTTCCAACATCACCCTCTTGCTCTTTGTCTTTCTTCTTATTATCCCAAGTCAACTGTCTACAATATTTCTTGATTTGCTCTTTCATGCCACAATAATGACACTCAACATTAGAAAACCTGTTGGACTTGCTTCTTCCTTTTTCTTTGCTATTAAAACCTCTGCTTTTACTCCTCCCTCTTCTTTTTGTAACCAAAATATCTGACTGTTGAGAAGACCCATATGATTTTCTTCTCATTTCTTCATTCAAAACACTACTCTTAGCTAGATCCATGTTGATTACACCATTTGGAGCTCAGTTACTTAATGACATTCAAAATGTTTCCCAAGAGTTTGGCAACGTACCCAATAAACACAACCCATAAATCTCATCATCAAACTTGATACCCATTCCAACTAACTGATTGATTATTCCTTGGAACGTATTCAAGTGATCTATCAACGGAGTTCCATCTTGGTACCTTAAAGCTATCATCTACTTTACGAGAAACATTTTATTATTTCCTATTTTCCGAGCATACAACTCCTCAAGTTTATTCCAGAGTGACCATTCTTCTTCAGGTAACTTTTCTGGCTTCTCAAAGGCAAATACCGATAAATGAAACTGTTTGACATAAAAGAGATATTCCATTTTTCCTTTCCAAGTATGATAATTAGAACCATTAAAAGTAATCATTCTACTTAAATTTGCTTCCATTATTCAACACAAGAAATTCAACAATAATAACCACAGCTCTAATACCACTTTGTTAGGAGAATCACAATAACAATTTGAACTTAATCAAGTTCTAAAAAGCGGAATGAAAACCTATTCTCCTTCTTTGTGTGAATCTTTTAGGAAACAAATAAATAGATCTTAAAATGAAAACATGCACAAAATCAACACAATCAATTTACGTGGAAAAACCTTCCCGGTGTAGGAAGGAAACAACCACAGTGCTCCTCTCTCAAAACTTCCACTATCAAGAAATAATTGTACAAAAGTTATCTCTAGGTAAAACTAGAGGCATACAATCAACAACACAATCAAGAATAAAACTTATTGGAAACTAACAATTATTTCAAGAAAATGGAGAAATCTAACCCAATTTCGTAGTCAATATACAGATTAAATAATCTTGAGTCATGAACCTGCCTACAAACTTTTAGCTCAATCAGACCATAAACAACCTTCCATCGGAGCACTTGATGAAGGCTTGCTGGAGAAGGAGAAACTGAAAAACTACTCTCAGTTTTTCTGCATTTGTTGCTCTTGTTTTTTTCTCTCTATTGAATTTCACTCACAGCAAACCGTAAATGGGTTTATTAATAAAGCAATGAAATAACAAAATTTCCCCTTCTTACTCCATAGGATTTTAAGCCACATGGGCTATACTTGGGCTTCTCCAAATAAGAGGAAAAAACCCAACAATCTTCACTTCTTATCAAAGCTTTTTGGGGTCGAAGGGAAGTATAATGGAGCTGTTGAAGCAGTCCAAAATATGAAGAAAAGAGGAATAGTGGGAATAATGGGAGAAAGCATTGTATAGTATGAACTAGCTTACTGTCTTTGCAACAAAGGGATATGGTAGGATGCTATAGTAGAGGTAGATAGTATAGGCTTAAATTTTTAAATTTTCGTTAATTTGTGCAATCTAAGTCGTGGTTATTAAAATATGCATGGATAAATTAGAAATTGAGCATGAAAAGGGTATAATAATAACTTCATATTATTATATATGCCTCGTTGGGCCTAAAACTTGTGACTTGATTGGGCTTCCTATATACACTAGACATGGGTTGGATACATGGTCATTGAATCACGCATGAATTATAGGCTTTACGAAGGGCATTATGGTAATTTTATTGATGATTATTTAACCCTCTCATTTCCTCCCTAGGGCTTACATCGTTCATTTTGTCTCTCTCTTAAGTTCTCTCGGGTTCTAGGGTTCCTTTGGTACACATTTCACACTACTACAATATTAATATATAACCTCAATTTTTAACCATGACTGTAGTTCTATGATTATGGTTATAAAAATCGAGGCATAAATAGGAGAGATCATAAACTATTACATATGATCTTTATTTTTCACTGTAACCATAAACATACAATTTGGTCACCAGTTTATGAAAGACCATGACCATAGACATCATTTGGTCTAGGTCTTATAAAAGACAATGATTATACATATACTATTTAGTTATAGTCTTATGAAAGACCATAACCATAGACATCATTTGGTCACGATATTTGAAAGACCGTGACCAGACATATCATTGAGTCAATATTATATTCCAATAAAGAGTGCAATTATATTTGACAATTTATGCACCAAAACATAATAAACATTACTAGTTAATTAAAGTATTCTAAAATATTAAATACATGCTTAAAATTTGTCAATAACAATACTAGTTATATTATCCACAATCTAAATCTATCTAACAAAAAATAATTCAAAACCCATAGATGATCTAACTAGCTAGGTATCGTTGTAAGAACCAATTTGTAAACTTTGTCCACTCATTCCACATTTCATCAATTTTACCATCGATGTAAGTTCCTTTATGATTAAGCTACAATTTACACATATTTTAAATTATTATTAATCACCTATTTTGATAAATAAAAAATTGAAATCAAAATTAAAACTATATAAAATAAAATTAATACTATGGTGAGATTCATCGGATAAATAAAATTAATTACTCATTTCAATTGACCCTGCACTTTAATCTATACAATTCCAGCAAATTTGCCAAAAAAGTTAACGAGCGACCGTAGTATAAAACATCAACATGGAAGTAGCATTAACAAGCAACAACAAAAAATTTGTTAGTTAAGTGATGATTAACTAATTGGTTATTCAGTATGTTTTGCCAAAACAGAACAAAACAAAAGGTATAACCTCGCAACTTAATAGCTAGACTTTAAGAGATGACATATTCTTAGTTTTCTATACCCTTTTCTAGTCCCATCTCATGATAGTAACTAGGAAAAAAATGTGGAAAAGACTTAGTAATTTACAATCATTTTCATTATTCAAATTGTTTGGACATCTAGACCGACCCAAAGATCAGACCATGTAACCTACTCAAGCCAAGTTCAGTCCAAGACGGAAGATGAAGTACCCTAGACATCCCACCCATGGGACATACTGAGCCTAATGACAGCACGAGCTCGAGTGAAGTACTCTAGACATCTTATCCATAGGACAGACCGAGCCCAATGACACCACGAGCTCGAGTATAGCAAGAGCTCATGGACTGCACGAGTAAAACTTGACCTGGATCTCTGACACATTATACTTTAGGATAATTATGCCCTTTTGAAACGCAATTACATGTACACATTGTATAGTTGACACCTGTACCCATAAATATGCTATAAATAGATGGATCACTCATAAGGATCCACACATTCAGCCCTTTACTTTCATCTCTCTCTAATCTATCTCTATAAGATACTGAGTCTCAACATTTTGACGCCTACCGTGAGGCTCAAATTATGAGGTCAATCATAAGTTTCTAACTCCATATCCTATAGGGACTCACCTCGATCTTAGAGAGAAATTAGGAAGGTCTATCGCACACTACTCGCAATTTAAAAAATCATGGCTATAACTTGGTCTAAAAGACGGTCAAATTTACTGATCCTGAAACAGTGGCTACTCAAGGAAACACACCACCGGCCACCAATGGGACCAGGGTAGAAGATAAAGCCCTCTATCAAGAGTTATCTGGTCAGTTGCTCGAGCTTAGGAAAGAGCTCGACAAAATCTGAAGAGAAAATAGAGCTCTACGATCTCAGGCTAAGGAAAGGATCCCAAAAAATCCTACTATCGAACCACTCAACATAGAGGCAATGGGATGCGGTCAGTCCGAGCTCCGATTTACCGAGCATGAAGTTGAAATAAATCCCCTCTCCAGCTCAGCTCGTCCTGATGAGGAACAATGGCTCCGAGAAAAAAAGAGCTGGGAAACACGACTTCAAGCCTTAGAGGAGAACAATAAGAGGCAAGAAGAGGCCTTGAAAGAAGCAAGTGAGAAATAGGAAAAGGGAAAAGCCCCATACGAGGTGGACAAAGATTGTGAACAATTGTACATCTCTTCCATCTCGGATGCAATAAAAAATGATGAATCTCCACTTAAGTTCAATGCTCCCAAATTCCCTAACTATTTTGGGACGAAGGATCCAGTAATGCACGTTCAACATTTCAAAACAGCCATGGCACTCATGAGTCTCACCCAAGCAAATAGAGACACAATGATGTGCAAGTTTTTCACTGCCACCCTCTATGATGGCGCACAGAAATGGTTCAACAATCTACCTCCCAGGTCCATAGCCTCCTTCCCACAGTTTGCCAAATTATTTATCACCAACTATGCTTGCAACAAACCCTTGAGAAAAGAATCTCATCACCTCTTTTCAATTATACAAGGGGAAAAGGAACCCATCGAAAGGTACATAAAGTGATTTAGATAAGAAAAATTGGAAATCACTAACTGCCCTAGTTCTATTGCTATAGAGGCGTGCTAAAAAATTATGACCTGTTCATGGAATTAACTAAAATTGTACCACGTACCTTGGAGGAAGCTTATGGGGAGGCTAGAAAGTTCGTCAACTTAGAAAGGGAGCTTAGCCTAGCCAAGGATTGTCGAATGGGAAGAGAGTTGATCCCAGCCCTAAACAAAGAAAAAAGGAAAATGTGCCCAAACCAAACACACAAAACTTACAAAAATAAACGATTTGTCATGGGCAACAGGCAAGCAAGACAATAGTCGGCAAACAGAAATTGGGCAGTAAATAAAAGCTGGCCAAAAAACAGGGAACCTTGGAAAAATATTATCTCCCTTCAAGTGTCCTCCTTTAAAAGTTGATTTAACCCAAATTCTACAATGAATGGAAAGGGAGCTCGAAACTAAGTGGCCACCTAAGATGAATACTTTAGGGAAAGATGTGTCAAAATGGTGCGCTTTTTACAAAGATATAGGCCATGAGACGAAAGATTGTAGAAACTTAAAAAAAGAATTGGAGGCATTGTTGTATAGGGGATATTGCAAAGTCCTCGTCACAACGAATAAAGATAGAAGAAGAGGTTACCAAGGAAAACGAAGAATGTTTTGACCAACATACTCATCAAGCAATGGAAAAGCGCCTCGTGGGGGGTCCAACATTAAAACCATCCACACCATACATGGAGGGCCAAGAGTCAGCGGGGTCTCTAACAATGCTCGTAAAAGATTTGCAAGGAAGCTGCATAACGCACCCTATGTATACGCTTTGGATAAAGCAAAACCCCTTATGAAAATAAATTTCACGAAGAAGGATGAGACTACATCCCATCATGAGGACCCTCTGGTGATAACCTTAAGGATCAGGTCTTGTGACATCCAACGAGTAATGATTGACACTAGGAGTTCAGTAGACTTCCTTTTCCTAACAACTTCTTAGGCCCTCAGGCTAGGAGGCACAAACATCATTAAAACAAAGCTTCCTCTAGTAGGATTCAACGACAACAACACCTATGCAAGAGGAATGGTAATCCTACCTGTCATGGCAAAATAGGTGATAATAATAACCAATTTTGTCATCATCGACGCCTCGGCACATTACAATGCAATCCTTGGAAGACCCTGGATACATAACATGAAAGTAGTCCCATCCACCTTCCACCAGGTAATCAAATTCCCTACGGTTGAAGGCCTCAAAGAGGTGAGAGGAGATCAAGAGAACGTCAGGCGTTGTTATAATGCCACAATGAAAGGAAGTCACCAAGAGGCCTCCCTCCAAAGCAACCAAGGAATAAAAGCATAACGAGGTCAGTTTTTTGAATAAGGTAAAAGACTTCCTAACTGATGAGAAGGGAAAGGGCCACTCGGTAAAAATTGGTGACGACTTAACAACAGAGCTCGAGGAGGAGCTCTCGTTATTTCTAAAATCCAATGCAGACATCTTTGCATGGACCCCTACGGACATATCAGGAATTGATTCACGAGTCATAACCCACTGAATAAACGTCGACGTAGAAGCTAGACCCATTCAACAATCGAAAATAAAGTTCCCTAGAGAGAAAAATAAGGCAATCAAACAACATGTAGCTGTCACTAGGGAAGTCAAGTATCCCCCATGGCTCTCAAATGTGGTACTGTTAGAAAAGGCATACAGAGCATCTCACATATATGTAGCCTTTATTGATCTAAATGAGGCATGCCCCAAAGACTGCTTCCCCCTCCCAAGCATTGATTAGATGGTAGATGCCTCTTCTGGGTTTGGGTTGATGAGCTTTTTAGATGCATATTCTGGGTATCATCAAATCAAAATGCACCCTAAAGATGAAGAAAAAAATTCTTTCATAATAGAAGAAGGAATGTTCTACTACACGAGAATGCCATTCGAATTGAAAAACGCAAGTGCAATATATTAACGCCTCTTCGACAAAATGTTCAAAAGGCAGTTGGGTAGGAACCTGGAAACATACATTGACGATATGGTTATTAAGTCAGCTCAACCCCTGAACCATATCAGAGACCTACAAGAGATATTCGAGGTGATACATAGGTATGGCATGAAACTTAACCCCAAAAAATTCATTTTTGGTATAGCTACAGGAAAATTCTTGGGGTACCTCGTATCAGTAAGAGGAATTGAGGCAAATCCTAAAAAAATATAGGCACTAGTGAACATGAAACCACCTAGTAGTCTCAGGGGTATATAACAACTGAATGGAAGGATAGGGGCATTGAGTAGATTCATTGCTAAATGCACATACAAGTGTATGCCCTTCTTCAAAATGCTAAGAAAGAACACGACTCGCTTTTGGAATGAGGACTACAGCATGACCTTTGAAGAAATCAAAAAATACCTTAGTAATCCCCCTATCCTAGTTAGCCCACTACCAAGGGAGATTCTTTATCTATATTTGGTTGTCACACACCAGACATACAACAAAAAGGAAAAAAATTCAACACCCCATCTACTATGTCAGCCAAATTTTAATAGAGGTCCAAAGCAAATATCCCACCACAGACAAACTTTCCTTTGCTATCAAATTTATCGCACAAAAGCTCAGGCATTATTTTAGCTCGCATACAATCATAGTACTCATCTCACACCCTCTCAAAAATGTACTAACGAAACCAAAGGTTGTAGGAAGATTGGCATAGATAGCCGTAAAATTGGGAGAGTATGACATCAAATACATGGCTAGAGCAGCCATCAAAGGGTAGGTTGTGGCCGAATTTGTGGCCAAGTTCACTAATGGTCTCGAGGTCGTTAACATAACAAAGACTACAGAGGTATGCATAGTAGACCAAACAAATGCACGAACCTGGCAGGTATTTGTAAATGGAGCACACAACTTTAATGGTAGAGGACTAGGGGTGGTTATAATAGATAATGATGACAATTACTTTGAATATACAGTCAAGCTTGATTTTCAGGCAACCAATAACATCACAAAGTATATAGCTACCATATTTGGAGTCATGACCGTGAAAAATTTAGGGGTAGATAGAATTACCCTACATAGTGACTCCATGCTCGTGGTTAATCAGTTTCTAGGAATGTTTGAAGCAAGGGACGAAAAAATGAAGAAGTAATTGAAGAGACTAAAATGTGAGTGCTCCAAATTCTCAGAGTTCAAGATCGAATAAATAGCATAAAATGAGAACAATCACACCGATGCCTTAGCAACCTTGGCGTCAATAAGGGAGACCAAGAAAGATCGGGTAATATCAATAACGGTACTGGTAGAGGCGTCTCTAGAAGAGGTTGAAAGAAGGATCGGATGCGTAGATACCCCCTCTACCACATGGTATACTATGATCTATAATTTCTTAGATAAAGGGGACCTACTCAGAAACCACATGGCCACGAAGAAAATTGAAGCTAAAACAGGCGAATACATGATTGAGGTAGGTAAATTGTACCACAAAACCCCATTCAGCCCTGGCCTTCTATGCATAGCCATAGAAGGAGCTGAAATAATAATGTGTGAAGCACACGAGGGAGATTGTGGTTCGCATTCTGGTGGTAGAAGATTATGCCAGCAAATTATGAGACATGGTTATTATTGGCCCGTTATGCTGAACGATTACATTAAATATGCTCAGAGATGTGACAAATGCCTAAGATTTAGCCCTGTTGTCTCTTTTAGAGAACATAAAACGTGCAAGCATACACGGTCACAAGTAATAAAATTTGTAAGTAAAGTATCGTTCCCACAGAGATTTGTTACTATAGTTTGTTGAGTACTAAAATTATTTCTCTCTAATTTTATTCAAAACAATCGTTGGTTGGAAAAAGTTAAAGAAAAGAGTTTAAAAATAAAAGAAATCTAGGATTGCAATTTTTCACCAAATTAATCAACTCCAATAATATTATTTTCTTTTGATTTATATTTTTTAGTACATTTAATTTGTCAATCGAAAATTCTAATTTTATTCATACATCTCTTCCGAGCTTCGTATAAACACACCTCGTTAAATTAATTCACTATATCTCTATGAGAACTAAATTCATCAAGATTCATTACGTTCTAAGTTTTCAAATGGCCACATATACAATTAGGGTATATTCCTATCCTTCATCATACATGTCATTCTAGCTATGAGCAATATACACAAAAATGTCTATTCCAAGTTTATTTAAGTGCCACGGATCAATTTGATAAAATTCGTAAATAATCAAAAAGCATTAAGCACAGATAGAATAAACAAATCAAACGTCTTATAAATTTATCAAAAATAATTAAAATCAAAGCTTCATAAATTTAGATCAAATGCAACCCTATAAAAGTTAAATTACTTCATAAATTAAAAATTAAAATTACAAGAGTTAAGGAATATGAGATTAAGAAAAAAGCAAATTAAAACTTCATCTTCTCCAAAATATTTGGCACAAGCAGAACATAACAGAAGCCAAAATGGCTTCTGCGTGTTCCACAGCCAACCCCTAACACCACAAAAATTCCAAAACTCAAAACTCTCAAACTTCTACATACTATCCCCTATTTATAACATCAAATTTCTAAAAAAAAATACATTTAAAAATATATTTTTTTAATACACGCGGGGGACAACAATGGATGGGGATATTAATTTAAAAATACGTGTGGCAAAAAAATGGTATCGAAACGCAAAAACTGATATCGAAAACGTAAACTGAGAACATGCGCGTCGCTGCTTCTTTTTTTTCAATTCCCGCTACCATGTGTTGCCATGTGATTCGCTGAAAGCTAAAGTGGGACACATGGCAGCATATCATTGGCGCTCAAGGACGGGCGCACGCAGAAATGCCACACGGGAGTAGAGACGCCGAGAAAGTGGGGGACAGTGGCTGGAACGCGTGTATGATCACTACTACAAAACATGCATACGGCCTCGGTTTTTAACCATGGTTGTAGGTCTATGGCCACGGTTATAAGAAACGAGGCCTAAGTGAGAGAGACCATAGGTAATGACCTATAACCTCGATTTTTAACCGAGGCCATAGGATGTACCTATGACCTCGGTTATTAGATAACCGAGGCCATAGAGTGTATCTATAGCCTCGGTTTTCTAATAACCGAGGTCATAGGGTACACATAAATTTTAAAAAATACCCTATGGCCTCGGTTTTCTAATAACCGAGTCCATAGGGTATACATAAATTAAAAAAAATACAATAATTAGTAATTACAAAATTAAAAATCAATATAAATTACAATAAATTTATTAATTCAAATATTAAAAGTATAATTACATTTGAGAGTTTATTATACACAAAAAACTTAGTATTACAAACTAACTTTTTAGTATTAATTACAAACATGAAAAAAACTTAGTATTAATTACCAACACTAGTAGCGCTTGATACTGCGGCATAACGCCATCCACCGGTAAACACCGGTGCATCGCAGCCAAACCTGACCACCAGTAGCGGCTTATCAAGACACCGGTATTTCGGTGCAGTAGCACGGCGCGATAGGAATGACGCAAGAATGACAGCCGGCACAGATTCAACGGCCTGCCTGAAGTAGCAGGGAGATTTAAATCAATTTAATAACAATAGTACTGACAATAATCGAGTGTTTTAATGCTTACCAAAGACTTGATGCAAAAAAGGCACTTATTGGTATTACATATGTTACATATACGTCATGAGAAAAAATTATTTTAAAAATTTGAGATTGCACGTCAAGGAAAAACTAAAAACAAACATAAAAGCCAGGGGGAGGATCACATGAAGAGGAAAAACTTATCACTCACATTTCAAAGTCATTTTGACTAGTGTTACCACACTTGTGGGTTGAAAACAAAAAAAATGAAAAACAAACATTTCATCTTAAGACAACTCAACAATATGACACTAACTTGTATGTAACATAGGAAACCTCGAAATGAAGACTAAAATAGCGAGAATATATAACAAAAGTAAACCTAGCAAGAAGAAAAGCCTGACCCTTTTGTTATAAAATAAAAGACATGAGTACAATTAGTAGGGTAGAGCACCAACACTACCATGGCACTTACGTACTAGCACGACACCCGGCCTGCACGCCAATACCGGTGATAGCACAGTCACAGGCAGCGTGTGGCCTGCAGTACCGGCCGGCGCACCAACACAATGCACTGCATGGATTACCGGCGCCGGTCTGACACCGAAGACGGCCTGCATTTCTAGAAATTTCATCCTCATTTCCTACCTTTTTCTTTTTTTCCACAAGTGAACGGCAGATGATGTATAATGCAACGCATGCGCCCAACAAACACATTACCGCTTCCCACCTTCGTTGTGTTCTCTGTTACGTTTTAGAATTTAATCGATCCCAGCAAAAATCGACAAAATCGGTAACAAAATATTACAATCTTATACATAAAACCATTACCTTTCCGCACAGCCGTTGTGTTCTCTGTTTTAGAATTTAATCAAGCGACAAAATCGTGTATCAAAATATTACGATCTTATACATAAAACCATTACTCTTCCCTTTGCTACAAAATCAATGACAAAATGTGCCAATCTATACATTGTCTAATTATAAAAGTTGCGAGAACACGTGGTAAGAACCTATGCTGAAATACATTGTCTAATCCAAATTTTCCACATGATAAGATCACCTTCTGCTACCACAAAGTTAGAGATGCGAGAGTTATAACTATAGGAAGGCGATAAGATCAAGAAGAAGAGAAGAAGGTAAGAAGGTAGAGCACTAACAGGGGAGAGTTGAGAGTCGAGATCGACGGGCGGAGACGGTAGAGAGACCGAGAGATTGAGAGGGTGAAGGTGGTGGCGAAAGCTAGCGACAATGAGGCAGAGTTGCGAGTCTGGAAACAACGAAAGTGAAAAACCACTAATGCAACGCGTGAATCGTGATAGCGGCCAGGTAGAAAGCGAGTGTTGAGAGCTCGTAGAGATTGAGAGCGCGGCCCGAAAGGCGGCGATGAGCTAGCGCGAAGCGAGATCGAGAAGCGGCCATTGCGATCTGAAACAACGAAATTGAAAAAACCCTAATGCAATGCGTGAATGGTGATAATATATATTTTAGGAAAAAAATGGGAGATACGCTGATGATATATATATATTAATTAGAAATTATATATTAATATATATATATATAAGTAATAGGAATTTAATTATAAAGAAAAAATGGAAAAAAGAAGAAAGAGATAAAAAAAAAGTGAAAAAATTTGATATATATATATATATATATTATAAAAGAAATAAAATACATTAAATTAAATTAATAATAGAGAAAAATAAAAAATTGTAAAGTAATTTTTTATTTTTTTAAATGAATGACATATAGTATATTATTTCATTTCGGTTTTAAAAATATTAAATTTTTTATGATTTTAATTATAATTACAGTTATTTAATAAAAGTTGTTATATAAATTTATTTATATATATTTAAATATTTTTTTGTAATTTAACATATAGCCACGGTTATTAATAAAACCGAGGCTATATATATACACTATGGTCTCGATTTTTAAAAAAATCGAGGCTAAAATTCCGAGACGAAAAACATATATTGTAGTAGTGGATTCTGCGTTTTCACGCTCGTCAAAACCTTGCCACGTGTCAGAATATTATTGGTTGAAATATAAAGTGGGACACGCGGCAGCTTTCTGTTCGATGTATAACCAGGCGCATATGAAAACAGCCGCATGAGATCATTCCTTGAAAACACGTCAGACACGTGGGTCCCACCGTGCATGCCAGCCTATGCAGCAAGTGGGCCCCACTCGGGCACCAAGCCACGTGATAGAGGAAACCCTGCACCCACTCTCCTTGGTCAGGTTTGAAAGACACGTGTGCATCCTAACCGTTTATGCTTTTATCTGACGGTCCACATTGTACGCGTGCATGATGACACGTGGATTCTTCTCTCCTGCGCAGAAAAATAAGTTTTCTTAATTGCATTTTAACCCACAAATATATTTCAAATTACATTTTAAACTTTGTTTAATTACAATAAAGCGCTTTTTCTAATTTAAATTAAATTTTAAACTTTTAATAATTTAAATTAAGCCCAACTTTAATTTAAATTATATTTTTAAATTTTTTATAAATTGCAATTAAGCACTCTTTTATTTGAAATTATATTTTTATACATAAATTTGCAATTAAGTACGTTTTCGATTCAAATTATTTAATTTTCTTAAAAATATATTTTTTAACCAATAAACAGTAAATACTAATTAATTTAACTAAAATTAACTAAAAATGTAAAGAACATAGCAATTATAATTAATAAAATAGATAAAAATAACTATATAAAATACAGTTATCAAGCCCCCTAACCCACACCCCCCAATGTTATAGTTAGAGTAGTAAGTCCTTGGCTTTTCTATAAGTGGGGACTCGATATAGTAGGACCCTTACCCATAGACACATGCCAGAAAAAGTTTCTCCTAGTTACAATTGATTATTTTTCAAAATGGATCGAATTAGAAGCCCTAGCAAGTATTCGAGAAGAGGAGGTGATGAGGTTCATATGGACATCCATAGTTTGTCGATTCGGTCTCTACAAAGAGCTCGTTATAGATAATGGGCAGCAATTCACTAGTCAAAAAATCAAAGCATTCGCTCTCAAATAAAATATTAAGATAGGCCATTCAACACCCTAATACCCCCAGGCCAATGGTCAAGCAGAGTCCTCCAATAAGGTACTCATCAATCTTTTGAAGAAAAAGTTGGAAAAGGCCAAAGGGAGATGGGTTGAAGAGTTACTAGAAGCATTATGGGCTGTTAGAACAAACCCCCGAGGAAGCACAAATGAGACCTCCTTCTCCCTAGTACATGGAACCGTGGCGGTCATACCAACCAAAGTAACAATCGCTACCCCCAGATCAATCCTAACATAAGAACAAAACGAGGTAAGAAGAGCAGTTGAGCTCACCTTAGCAGAGGAAAAAAGGGATGAAGCTTTAAGAAGGGTGATCGAACAAAAAAGAACAATATCATAATACTACAACAAAATTGTGCACTTCAAAACATTTTTCAGGGGTGATTGGGTTCTCAAAAAGGCTTTCCCTAATAAAAGGGAGTGGCTGGTTGGTAAAATGGGTGCCAATTGGGAGGGACCTTATCAAATAATTGAGATAACACCATGAGGGGCCTACTTATTGAAAAGCATCGAAGGCAAAGAGGAAGGCACAAGTTGGAATGCCAGACACTTAAAAAGATACTATTTCTAAAAACATATGTATTAACCTACCTTTTTTTGTACCAACGACGTATGACGTGTATCTATGAAATAAAAATTTTCAACAGCTGATCATTTATTCAAGCTCTTTCCCTTATAATGGGTATCTGGGGCTACACACCTAGATTAATAAATCAGGTAGGATGCCCTAACAGTTGAAGAGGTCGAGTGGCCCACCTCAATTAGGAACCAGGTCAAGCTCTTTCCCTTATAAAGGGCATCTGGGGCTACACACCTAGATTGATAAATCAGGTAAAGCCCTGACAGTTGAAGAAGTCGAGTGGCCCACCTTGATCAAGAACCAAATCGACGCTTTGATAATTAAAAATATATATACGAGCACCTCGTTCAAGAACCAGGTCGACGCTCTAACAATCAAGGCCAAGGGTTAGTCACCTAGATCGTGCTAAATAGCTTAAAATTACAATATACCAAATAGTCATTATATATAAACACATGCCACTCTAATTATTCATTATTAAAAAATTAATCATTACACACTGCTCATATTGTCCTTTATTTAAAAATCATAAACTATACACATAATGCTAAAAACTATTCAAGTGCTTGGACATACGGCCAATATCTGGATCACCATTTTCCTCAACCAAAGGTAATAGCTCGACTTGAATCTCAACAAACTTCTCACGAACATAAATCACATGTTTAGGATGTGTTGTCATCATAGAAAGCAACCCCCACTCTAGATCCTCAGTAACCTCTATAACCTTAAAAAGGCGCTTTCAAATCGCTTCATATAAAAAATTGCCCAATACGATTATCTATCAACAAGAGTGGCCATACTATCTAGGGTCTGCTTTTCTCGAGATTGCATTTGGATGAATTTTTCTCTACAAGCAGTGAACTCACACTTTGTCTCTTTAGCATTACATTCAAGTTTCATGACCTCGGCTTTAAGCAAACTAACATCATCCTCAAGCCTACCATTTGCAATACAAAAAGTCTGAACTAAGCGCCTATTTGTTCGATCAGAATCCATAACGTGCAAGCAAAAAAGTTAAAGGTACCAGTTTGCTTCCCAAGCTCTACTTAAATGGAAAAGATTCAAATAATAATAATAATAATAATAAATTAAATAATAAAACAAATCACTCAAGCATCAATTTTCCCTTCCCCGGGAACCTCATGGCCATCCTCACCACCAGAAGAGCCCAATCCTTCCCTCTCCTCCTCAACTGAAGGGGCTTAATTATAGAGCGGCATAATAGGGATATCCAAATGCGATAGTAGTACTCACCCAAATATTTCTTTCTGGCCTCCATCTTGAAGGTCTCCATCACCAACTCATATGCCTACTAGACATTAGACTTGAGGTTCTGTGCCATAGCATTCATATCAGCTTTTTCTTGATGTCGCACTTCCTCGACAGAGGCCTCAACTTGTCTCTACACTTCCCTTTCCCCCTCTTCCAGCTCAGTCACGTGCCGAACACACGCATTAAGCTCAGATATAGCCCTATTTAGCTTCTCCTCCTTATCAATTATCTCGCTCTCCTACTTTGCTGCTCTTGCTAATAGAGCGATGTATTTCGAGTGCAATGACGCATGAGCCTGCTTCTCCTTCACCAGCTTGGACATTAAATAGCCCACGTTGTTAGCTCGATCAAAGTCACAAATTAGCATCAACTATACACAAAGAAAAAAGGTTAAGCAAATAAAAATTGAGCTCACACTACACTACGCTGAATATCACAAACAAAAAATATAACACACCTAACATAGCTAACGGCGAATGACCTCGCCAACATCTACCCCCTCATAAATAGCCACGAGTTCCTCCTTACATCCATTCACTAAAATTTGGTTCATATAATGATCGAGGTACTTAGGTGCCAAGCCCCGATTCAGCACGACCTCGTCAGCACTGGCGATAAGGTCTTTAATAATAGCCTTCGCCCTCTTTAAATCCCTTAGAGGATTACTGGATTCTTTGGAGCCAGTGCGGCAAATTAAGGACCTAGGGTGTTCTGGCAAAGAAGGATAAACATTCAAAGGATTGGGGTCATAAGCGGGTTCATCAATACTAACCTTCTTCCTTTTCTTCATAAGAGAAGAAGTATGACCTTCATGAGAAGATTTCCCCTTCTTCTTACCCATCGATGAGCCTTCCTTAAGAGTAGGACATGCATCCATCGGTGAACCAATTCCTCCCGATGTCACCTTATTCTTCATTTGAGCAAAGAGTTGGGCAATGCTCAAATCCATAGGAACTGCAAAATAGAAAAATAATACAGGTTGAACACCTCAAAAAACAAAAAATAATAATATAAGAAAATGTTTATATATTTAAATTATAAAAACAGGGGCAAAAATATTATAAGGTAACAACAAAGAGAGACTAATGGTCACCATCTTTTGGCACCACCTCGAACTGTCCCCCAAAATTTGTAGGAGGAGTTCTACGTTTAATAGAAGCCCATGAATTAGAAGAAGCTTGAGGTTTACGAGTCAACCTAAGAGGAAGGTCCATGGCACTATGCCTCATTAACCCACACGCAACAAAATGCGGAGTGTTTAAAAGAGTCATCTAGTTTGTCTTCTCAGGAAGATAGTTTTGGATATCAGCCTACCTCTACTTCATGATCAGAGAAGCCATATTCCTAATCATGACCTTAGTAACATTCCAAACACACCTTACCAATCTTGTATCACTTATGGGGGACTCCCACCGACCTGAAATGTAGAAAAAGTACTCTTTCTAATTTTTCTCATTTTTAGGGAGGGACACGTTCACCCCATGATCCTGATTAACCTACATATACACCATCTTCAGGTCTGTAGGGTTCTATTTCAGAACATATGCCTTATTAAACTCGGCCACCTCTAAATTCACCTCGAGTTCTTGACATACCAGTGTTAGGAAAAACAAATATCTCCACCAATTAGGCATCTATTGCCCCGATGCAAGCTGTGTCCTAACCAAAAATCTCCTAATGAAAGGATACAAAGGGAACCTTACCCCCAGCTATAGAGCTTTCTCATAGAAAATAGTCCACCCAATTGGAGGTTCATTTACTATCAAGGGTGACCTCAGAAGGAATCATTATCTGAACTTTTGGAGGGATGTCGTAGGTCCTTCTTATTCTCTCTTCATCCTGGGGTAACAACCCACAAGTTTTAGGAATAGCCACCCAGCCCCTAACGAGACCTTTTGGCTCGTCAGATCCTATATTTCTACTTTTTCTCCTCTATATCCTACACACTGAAATTTGAGTCTGAGGCACACTCAACTTCATAGTAGGCATGGTTTGAGGACGAGGGGTAGAGGTAGATGATTGTGGTGAAGACTGACTCGTTTCATTAGAAGAACCCGAGCTAGAAGACCCTGAGTTTCCACTTGTACTAGTATACTAGGGGCTCTCCTATAAGCCCGAGCCAGAAGCCGATGTCTCTTCTCTTTGCATTCTGATAAAAGCTACAAAACAATAGCAGATGGTAAAGTATGAGGAAAAGAGATTACCTAAAGACGATTTGAAAGTAAAATAAATTGTTAATTTTAAAACTGACCTGAAAAGAAAGTAGCAAATCATTAGGTTCTCAATGCTTGAGCGCTAAAAATACAAACAAAGAATATTATAGTGCGAGTTAAATTCTTACCACCGAACTAAAAATCTTTCACCACTCAAGAAGAAATGAAAGAGTGTTTTCCCTAACTCTTTCTCAATTTTGTAGGTAAACAATGATAAGTCCCAACCCAAGCATCCCTTTATATAGGGGCATTGGATTTCTCTCTCCAATCAACTGACACACATTTATTATGAGATTCTAATGGTTCGTATCCTGTGCTCGGTATTCACTCTTCCACCTCAAACCGAAGCTCGAGTTGAAAGAGTGGGGGGACTTGATGTTTGGACAGCTGGACTAACCTAAAGACTGGACCTTATAACCTACCTAAGCCAAGTCCAACCCAAGATAGAAGATAAAGTACCCTAGACATCCCACCCATGGGACAGATCGAGCTCAATGGCTAGCTCAAACCTTAATAAGATCGAGCCCAATAACAGCACAAGCTCGAGTGAAGTACCCTAAACATCCTACCCATAGGATAGATCGAGCCCAATGGAAACTCGAGCCTTAGTAAGACCGAGCCCAATGATAGCATGAGCTCGAGTATAGCACGAGCTCATGGATAGCACGAGTAAAACTCGACCTGGATCTCTGACACATTGTACTTTAGGCTAATTATACTCTACTGACATGTAGTTACATATACACATTGTATAGCTGACACCTATACCCATAAATGTGTTATAAATAGATTGACCACTCATGAGAATCCACACACTCAACCCTTTACTTTCATCTCTCTCTAATCTCTCTCTATAAGATACTGAGTCTCAACACAAATCATGCTTCTTAAGGGAAAATTCTTAAGTCCTTCAAATTCCATTAAGCTATCAACAAAGAACATCAACACTATTGGAACTATTGATCTCACTTCAAATTTCACTTACAATTCCTTTTCTTTTTTCTTTGTTTTTTCTCTTAAATTTATATGCTATGAGAGGCTTCTCTAAGCAAGAAGAAACCCCTATATTAAGTCTAACATAATGCGATCATATAAAGTCTAACATGTAAATATATAGATATACATCTGTGTAAATTGATGATTAATACACACTATATTAGAATAATCATGAGCTACAATCATCTATAATCATAAAAGTTGTATACTATAAGCATATACCATTCTTATAAAGCTTGTAAGTAGCATATTCTTCCTGCCTTGTCTATCTATCAAGAAAGATGCAATAGTTGTGCCTGCAAAAAATTTAACAATGGCCTTATTAAACATGTTATGCAAAAATGAAAAGATTTTTCTTTTTTGAAACAGCTAACCAAAGGTATTTGTTGTCCCGACAAGAGCACTTGTTGTAGAAGAAAAAAATAGAATAATATACAACAACATTGATTCCAACCAACTGTTGGAACAAGAAAAGTGCCACACCAACACTAACAACCAGAATTGTATTGATTCAATTTATTTTGGGAAAAAAATTAAAACTGAAACTTAGACCTACTTGTTTGACACTATTTTAATCTTGCCTCTCATAATTATATTTCTTCTTACAACTACCAATGTAGTTGAAAATGTTTGAGAAAATAATGTAAAGTCAGTTGGAAGAAGTGAACTATTTAAATCATTAGATTGCATTCCATATCCTTTGAAGCATTGCCCAACAAATAAACAACACAAAGCTATTGATTTGGAACTTGGTAAGATGGGACATTGTTATTGTATTAGAAACAACCTTGATACTGACAATGTAGTTGCAAGTAGCATTATTGATATGTATTATATATTGATGGCTTAATATAAATTGGCTAGAAGCTATAGACTATTGGCACCAACTGCTAAACATTTGACTCACCAATATAGAAGAGATGCATGCAAGCCTTTGTTATCAATGCATCTTAAAGCGCATTATAAAAACTCCCAACCTTTCCATTACTTACAAAAAGCAAGTGGACATTCATAGACAAATTCTGGCAATAAATCTGATGTAGTCACAAATCATCTCAACAAATAGTTTGTGTTTACATAAGAAGCACATTTTCCAATACAACACTCAAGACATAGTCTGCGTTAATCCTTTAATGTCTGATAATACCAGTCTATGTTAATCCTTTAATGTCTGATAATACCAGTCTGTGTTAATCCTTTAATGTCTGATAATACCATTCCTATCCAAAGTCCATAACAAAAAAAAGGTATAACTCATGCTACTAGAAGTTCAAAGAAATCAAGTGTCTCTTCCATATAAATGGAGATAAATACTAGGAAGAGAAAAGCTCAAGATAATGAGTAGACGATATTAACCTACAAAAGGGTAGTATTTTCATTCTTATGTCCTGATGCAGGGACACCGTAAGAAAATACGGAAAACAAATTTCAATAAAATTTTCCATGTAAGTGAAAGAGATCCTAAAATAAATGACACATTTTATAAGTCTCAAAACTAGTTTATTGCATTTTGCTCATTTAACATAGTTCAAATAAAACTATAGAAATATATCTATAAATATTGGATCTTCTTATCACATTCAAAATTCACCAGTGCACAAAGTGTAAGCATTAAAAACTAGAAATCTAATGCGCAAAAATTGGAACAGGTAACATAAGATTTCAATGCAAAAGCAAAACCGTTGGGAGTTGAATAGGCTAAAATGGTAACCATCTAATCTAATAGAGAGCACTAATTAATAAGATGATAATGATACAAGCCTAATTGGCTCGATCTACTTGGTGCATCACATGTGCGCGAGACTTCAAGGGAGGGGACCATAAACGGCACAATTCGCAGGCGACACACGCGACCAACTAGCAAGCGCAAGCAACACACAAAAAGGGACCACCAACCAGGTGATGTAGAGACATGGTGATTCTGTTAAGAAATGTCAGAAATTAGTTACATGTAAGGCTATATATAGCCATAGTATTTGAAGAAGAGATAACAAGAAATATATAACAATTTACCTTTAAAAAAATGGTATCAATGCAGGTTCGAGCCATGGACAACTGGAACCAATCGAACATAGAGACCTCTGATGAGCAATCTAATACCCTCAAGTGATTAAACGCTATCTTACAACTAGTGTTGATCAAGTTGTGAGCTCTTCACGCCACCCATAGCTCACCACCGGCTCCCTATCTTGGCAATGAGAGGAGTGGATCATCTAAAACCCTCATAAAATTCAAAGTTATAACCAAGGAACCCTTCGCACAATCTGGGTTCGATTTAGAGAGATTCAACGCCATCCTACAAGCATTGCAAGCTGAGGTGAGAGCTCTACGCGTCGCTCACAACTCACCACCGACAACCTCTCTTGGTAATCAAAGAAGTAGATCATTTGAAACCTTTGAGAAATGGGAAGCTCCATCCATTGATTCCATCACCTTGGATACCTGTTCATATAATGCTCTGAGCGAATCCCACACGATTGAGAACCAAGTGCTTTTTGGGATTTACATATAAGCGATGAGGGATAGCCTAGCGTAAACTCTATGGATCGCCAGTGCCTAGGCTTCCAAAAGTGGCCTATGAGCCGACCCAAGAAACTAACTTATCTTTTAAGCATATTTTTCTCTCTCAGATGAACGACTTCACAATGGACCTGGATTTGGCCCATCAGTTGGCCTTATAGCCCCTACACCAATAAAGACCCAAAATTTCTTCTCTTCTTCATCCAGATCTCTGATATAAATCAAAGCAATGCCTCAATTAGTCAATCGAAAGGCACTCGAGTAGAGAAGAATGAAATTATATCACTGTGGTGATCGGGGAACCGTTGATGACCAGCGTTGCATGCAACCAAAGCCACTACACGAGGAGAAAGGTTCAATCAAAGAACCCCAAGACAGTCACATGTGGAAGCTTCATCGGGATAATCAGCTCTACGAGTGCACTCCTCTACCGATTTATGACAACCAGATAGGAATTCCCCTGTAAGAGGTTCCCTCAATCACTCTAAAAAGGCGATGGATCTACAAAGTTTGAGGTTAGATAATCAAATTCATACCAGTAATGTAAGAGTTGTGTATGAGTCGTATAATGTCCCTGAGTCCATTAACCTGATGATATTGTATGAGTCGTACCTCTGGCATCGATGGTACCATAAAAGTAATATTACTCATAAATGATATGGATGTACATCGGTTATAGCCCCAACTTTTCTCTTGATTTGCTCTACGATTATGTTAAAAAGTTGGATAGGGTTTCAAATCTCAAGGTAGAAGTAGAGACAAAAGCTTCCCTTTCATTCCATACCACACTCCAAAGGTTAAAATCAAAGGGGTTTCTGTTTGACCAGAAACAAAGAGTTGAGAAGTATTAACAACCATCGACCATTCAAAGGTTTGTTGGGAAGATCCATTTTATTTCTAGCAAGCTACACATTCTAAAATGTTATGAGAGCTTTCAGATAGCATTTGAAGGTAAAGGTTATCTATTTCTGAGGATATTAGAAATCTATGCATCAAAACTGGATTAGCTTCTTTTGGGATTACTCAACCTGACCATCCACCTAATTCTTGGGTTCTGAATTCCTTGGCTGAGCTGAATCCTCCAGATCTCAATCAAGAAACTTTTGAAGATGATGAGATTTTGGCACTGAAGTTTACAATGACACTTCCTAATGGATTAGGAGTGCTAGCCATGGTTTTTGAAGGATGAGATTTTGGCACTGAAGTTTACAATGACACTTCCTAATGGATTAGGAGTGCTAGCCATGGTTTTTGAAGGAATTTCGAATGACAAACTGAAAGATTCCTATAGAAGTAGTCAAGCTTCTCATGGTGAAGTGTACAAAATGGTTGGAAAATGGATTAAGAGAATTCAAAACTCTTGTGATTCATTGGGTACAACTCTATGTAAAGTTGTGAGATGGAAAATGGCCTTACAAGGGTTCCAGCTCATAATCATTGAGAATGTAGAGCCTAACAATTCTATCCAACATCCCCAAATTCTTACCATTAACAGGAGGAGAAAACCAGATGAGATTACCAAGGAAGAGTATTCTGCCTATTATGAGAATCTCACCAACAATTGGGAAGAACACCTTGCTATGAAGCTTTTCTCATTGGAAGGACAATTGGAATTTGAAATCAAGAAGCGTGTTGTAGCTACCAAAGAAGGATTGAAGCTTGATGGTATACTTAGATTCCAAAATGGGGTTCCTAGATTTGGAAAAAGACTATCCTGAAGCTCTTAAAAAGACATGGTTCAGAGACATCAACAGTTGAGACTCAGAAAGCACATGATCTAATAGGAGATTTTAACTGTAAACCTAGTCTCTTTACTCACACTTGCACACTGATAGATTTGGTTTGAAAGAAGATTATCATGTTGGCCATAACTGTGTATAAGAAGAGGTTGGATAAATTAGGGAACCCATCTAACAACACCCTTGATTACAATGCTAGACATGATGAACTCACATATAAGGTGACCATAAGTTTTAAGTATAATCAATAAGACCTTAAGTTAGCCTAGAGGGAACAGTTTAGTGACAGAGTTGATTATAGATGGATTGATGGTTTCAAGACACATTATATTAAACAAATGATTGGTATGATGATAGGTAATGACGTTCATTTTTTTTATCACACCTTACCCAGCTTCATCCTTGAGGACAAGGATTCTAAAAATGGGATGGAATGATACGAGCCTAATTGGCTCGAGCTACTTGGCGTAGCACATGGGCACGAGATGTCAAGAGAGGGGACCACAAACGGCACAATTCACAAGTGACACACGTGGCTAGCCAACAAGCGCAGGTAACACACAAAAGAGGGACCACCAACCAGGCCGTGCATAGGCACGATGATTCTGTTAAAAATGTCAGAAATTAGTTACATGTAAGGCTATATATAAACATAGTATTTGAAAAAGAGATAACAAAAAATATATAACAATTTACCTTAATTTCTTTCTCAACTTCTCTTATTCCCCCTATCTATATGAAATTTCTACACTTAACAGATAATCATGATGAGGATGATCTATATCATTTGAGGGCCAAAACACATACGCTTGCCAACTATACCCATATGTATGCAAATATTTACATACATTAGCTAATGCATAAATTAGATATTTTAAAAGCCAAAATTAAATTAGCAAGATGTGAACACCAACCACATGTCTTTTGGACCTAAAGGATCCTCTTTTAAGAATGCTTCAAGGCACTTATATATAGAAACTAACTCTTGGACCATAAGTCTTCTAGTAAAAAGACTGGACTTGAAAACCTTAGGCAATGAGCTGAAAAGATGACCATCATACTGTTCAACCATCTTTTCGGGCCAACATATAAGTACATTTAAGCTCCTAAAAATTCTGGTTTCAACCAGTCTTTTTGTTATTGGAGCAAAAATATCAAATCACCTTTCATTCTAAACAACCAACTCAAGTAATGTAGTTTCAAAAAATCTAGGGCACACAATCAAATTCACTAAAATAAAAATCCTTCAATTACATATAGCTAACATGATATAAGGCCAATATAGAGTACCTGGAATGAGTGACATTGCCACACTACTTACACTTAGGCTTGGTGAGACCACAAAGAGTATTCGACGGTGTATCTCTACCATTGACAGTGCTTACAAACATAGAGGTTGGGGGACAGAGGCAACTGTAGTATTAAGGGTGGTATTATTGGTGGTGGAGGAATCAATGGTATCTTTGGAACTGTTGTTGCATAGGGCTGGGGCTGGCATTGGAGCTGCCATGGAAGCTGGAGCTTCAAAGGCTATGGCAGCGAGATTCAAATTGGAGTTAAGCTTGCATTATTAGCGATTTTTGTAAATTTTGATTTTTAAGGGATAAGGGAAGTTAGACATAGTAAGAGAATAATGAAAAGATTGTATAGTGATTTTTTTAATAAATAATAAGTATATTATATTATTTGGTTTCAATTTTAAAAAGATCTAGATTGTATCACTTTAAATAGATCATAATTATTTAACAACTATGATTATAATTTTATTTATTTTTATGTAATTTTTATAGTCTAATTTATTGTCACGTCTATTGATAAAAACTGAGGTTATATTTACATATTATGATCATGGGTTTTATTGGACCGTAACCGTAACCAAAACCAAAACCTTAAGGCTTTGATTTTAAAAAGTTCGTAACTAAATTTTTGAAACCAAATGCCACTCTTCTAGTAGTGTCATTTTCATGAGAGGAAAAAGTGTCTTTGAGTGGTAATGGCATCTTAGGGTGTGTTGAATCAATGTATCTTTGTTTCATGTTGAGTCATTTGAGTTGTAATTCTTGACTGATTTATAGTAGATTGTTCTTACTCCCTTTCCATAGATTAGGATGTTAGTACCCAAACCTCGTAAATTTCTCTTTACGATTTCTATCATCTGTTTTTATGTTTTATGCGATTACAAATCATTGACTGATGTGTGATATTGAGCTATGTGTGTTCTTGGCATTCTTGAGACTTTGAGTGTAGATTCCCATCATATTTGGTATCAAAGCGAGTATTTTCTTCCTTTGGTGATTTCCTTGATACATTTAAGGCTTATTAGGGTTCAAAAATGGTCATTTGTGTCCCTAGGATGATCCGAAAAAGTAATTTCTTAGGTCCTTCTAAAGGTTTTCTAGGTGAGTCACACTCTTGAGTTCCCCTTTAGGTTTTCTTATTAGCATTTGGCACAAAGTACAGATTTCCTCTTTTGATGACTACATGGCTTTGTAAAAGGATGTATAGTATAGAGCCCTAAATGCAAAAGAATTTGTATTTAAATTTATACTAATATTAGAATAAATGAAATGAATATTTAATTTATTTATATATACTATTTATTTTCCAAATAAATCATAAAAAATCTGATTATTCATGTATGTTTAAAATTTAGTATATCAACATATATATAAGAAGATTGGTTTTAAGTAAAATAACTAAATTGTCTATGACGATTAATTAAAGTTTATATAATGAGATATCTTTAATTGAGTCACTAGTACAACCATGTCCATTTGATATCCAAGGTGACTAATGTAGAGATATTTAGTTAGAGATACTTTATATAATAATTGATTATAAAGGACTCGGTCAGACATATTAGAAACATTGTTAGTATTTATTTATTCATAGTTGTTTCTCTATGTCATTCGATAACCATATGAGGAACGATCTCAATTATGAGTGATTTGATTGGTCCATTTACTGTAGTATTTTGATATTTAACTTACTTAATAATGCTCGAAATGTTGGAGTAAGATACCATGGTAACATGAACCAATCAAATGGGACCACATGTACTAGGTGATTTTTCCATCAAACATTTTCCAACTAGAAAAGGATGTGTATTTTTAATTAGGTTATTTATACATTTGGTATTAATATATTTAAATAGACATTTTTTGATGTTTTTGAAGAAAGCAATTTATATTTCTACTAACTTATTGAAAATTTCTCGATTTTTCCATCCATCATCTTTGGATGTTTCCATTATTGCTTTTAGTTGTAGATGCTTGGCTTCTTCTTCTTTTTCCTACTGTTTTCTTGAGCATGTTAAATACTTTTAGTAGGAAATTTATTACTAATACTTTTGAAGTTTACCATATTTTCACTTATGTTCTTAAAGTTTGTAAAAAAGAGCTCTAATACTCATAAGGTTTATAATTAATATCACTAATGTTCCTGAATGGTTAACCCATTAAATTTACATCCAATAATGTATTTTTCTTTTCTATGACTCTGATATCAAATTGTAACTAACTATTTTAAACTACTAATTGTTACTTCATGCAGATTATTATTAAAAGGCAAACATTTAAGTTTCTTATCAAAATATTGTTTTATTTTTATAACTTTCTTATGTTTATGTTCATATAGACTTGTGGTTAGTTTCTTTATATTCATTTTCTTATTTATCAATTTTATAAATCTTATAAATAATTATTTAATTATTTAATATCCTTAATTGACTTAAAATTATAATTATAATACTTAATTTTAATAGGTCTACCACGATCCTTCCTTCGGTTGTTCATCTTCTTTTATTATACGTAATATGCCTTAACTTGCTTAGACCTTAATACCCTTTTGGTAATAATGAAACCTTTGCTTCCGTATATAATATGGTATCCAATTTAAACTTACTAGAAAATAAGAAAAGATTTACTACAGTCCATTTTATTCATAATATTAACAATTATTAAAATTCTAAAAACCAACTAAGAACTTTGAAGAGATTTTTGGTTGCTCATAGTTTCTAGATACAAAGTTGCTAGATAAATAATTTTTAGAGTATAGAGGTTGCTATTGTTGAATTTGTATCTAACTAATGGAAATAAGGGTTCCTTTTATAGGATAAGGAATCATTATTTACAATAGTAAAAAAATTACTATTTTACCATACTTTAATAATTCACTTAACTTTCTACTTTTGGCTTTTGAATCGCTTTCATTTCCTTGGCATGATCTGACGACTAAAGATGTGGACTATACATCTTTATTTCTTTTTGTAGGTTTCTTCCTACAATTCTTTTGGTGACGTAAATGATAACACATCTTCATCTTCTCGATCTCTAATGCAATAAATACATTTGTGATCCTTAGTGGTTTTCTTGGAATAAAAATAAAACATCTTTCTTGTTTCTTGATAAGTTTTCAGGTTATTACTGTTAAAATTTATTTCAAACTTTTTTATTTTATCACTTCAATGAAGTCATATTGTTATAGGAAGTGATTATAACCTTACTCGTCAAGTAATTTACTTTGACTTTAGAAGAAGAATTATCAATTTTATTGAGTTTCGAATAAATTTGACTTAGCATCTATTCTCTTAGAATACAAAGTTTATCTATATTGAATTCATTTTTTGAAGTGCCCTTGGTTTTGTAACATCTCTATTAGTGTTGGAAATACTTAATTTGATAAAATGGTAAAGACTAACACAACCTTCTTCATTTTAGTCCATAAGTAAACTGAAAAATCAAAAATAGACGTGCTTATCACCTGCTCTAATCTTCTTCCTAAAGTTCTTGATAACCTTCTTAAAATTTTTAGAAAAATAATTTACTTCATTATTAATTCCTGGATATAGGTTCTCAATTAGACCTACATGGAAAGTTTTATAAATAAAAATTGGATCAACTCTTTCAAGGATATTAAATTTACTGCCTGTAGGGAATTCTTTTTCTATGGTGTAAAATTTCATATCGTTGATATGTTCCTAAGTAGATTTTCTAGCTAAGTTATAGAGACATGACCGTTATGGTTTAGTCTTTTTTATCTTTAATGACTAATGTATTCTTGGGAGATGTTTTCCTTAATAGTACTAGTGGTCGAACTATTTTTACTGTCTTTATGATAGGCATTTCTCTAAATAACACTGATGGTTACACTATATTTCCTTGGGTTTTCAACCTGCTTGGTGGTGATGGTTGTTGTTGTAATACTTTAGAGTAATTTTTAATTATATCCTCTAAAGTTATTAGTTTTAGTACTTTATAGTTGGCATAACTATCTTTATATTCTATTAGTGAAAACTCTATAAGTTATTCCACTAAATTTGATGATAGTTTTACTTGTTTTAGGCCAATTTTTGTAAATTCTTGATTTTGGATCTTTATAGGCCACATAAGTCTTTTTCTAGTCTTTTTTCCTACTTCTTGAACCCAACTGAGCTTTTCCTTTTTTCTTCCTAGAGATGTTATACTCTTTTGAACTATTGGATTCTTCCTTTTTATTTTTCCTTCTTCGGAAGTTTTACCTTTCTTAGAATGAATCTCTAATGAGGATTCATTCTTAGAGTTTTTGGACTCCAATGGTCATTTTGAACTGTTAAATTCTTCCTGTTTAATTCATTCTCCAAAAGAGATTTCTCTAAGTATAAAACCTAAACTTGTTCTTGAATGATTATTATCTCCTTTTTCCTTTATCTTTATATTGATATCAATATTTTCCTTTCCCTCAAGAAAAAAAATAGTTAAATGTGCTAATTCTATTGCACATGCATCAGTTAAACCATTCTTATTTCCTTAAAGATGTTTGACATCAAAATTGTAATGGTTAAACCATTATTGCCATTTGACAAATCTTATTTGTTTATAATCACCGAAGATATTACCCCTACTTTAATAATTCACCTAACCTTCTACTTTTGGCTTTTGAATCTAAGCCTTCCATTTCCTTGGCATGATTTTTTGACTGAATATGTGAGCTCTACATCTTTATTTCTCTTTGTCATTTTCTACTAATAGTCTTTTTGGTGATGTAAACGATAATGCATCTTCATCTTCTCGATCTCTAATGCAATTAATACATTTGGAACCTTAGTGATTAAATAATATAATTAAATTGAAATCATAATTGAGGTAAAACATTATATCATTGCATATAGAAAGTTGGATTCATAAGACCCTTTAGCTAGACATGATTTTGTTCATAAATCTCATATTTTTTAATATGAAATATACAAAAATTAATAAATAAAGAAGAAAAAAATAAATAAAGAAGAAAAAAATAAATACAAACTAATCTCCTCTTGAGTATCTACCGAAATTATATCTTCTATTGAACTTTTTCCTCTCTTTTTGGCAGATGTTGTATTTTTTCCTCTTAATTCTGTGTTTTATGATACACCTTATATTTTATGGGGTGTTATTTTGTATTTATATTGAAAAAATATATCTATTTTAGAATTTTATTGGAATTGGAATGCGAAAAAGATACTCAAAAATAAGGAACCTGGATGCAATACTCAGGGCATATATATATATTACAAAGCACCATTTTTCATTATTTTAGATTAAGAGTTGAATAATCGTGTGTGGCTTAGTTTTGTGTTTTCTTGTAAGTGCATTCATATATGTTTCTAATTACATTCACAAGTTAAATAAAAATCATAAAACAATTCAGAAAAATCCCAAAAAAAATCTAAAAAATTAATATTTTCTCAATAAATATAAAATAATTAATTTTTAACTCACTTATATTGACTTAATTAAATAAAAATTAAGTATCTTTTTGATATTTTAGTATAAAATAAGACAAATAAATGGTTTGAAAGTGACTAAATAACTCTACTTTTGTAGAGTTATCACACCCCAAAACTCAACTATTTGATTGCAAACATGATATGGGTAGCACAATCATAAATATATATCTATTAATACATGCATATTTAGTGAAAACTATCCCCCTCAAATTTCGTACAATTCTACGATAAAAAAGTTCACATATTCATCAATCAACGTTCCATCAATATAATAATATGCAAGGTTTTTGATGAATTGATTCATATATGTTTTGCACATGATATCATCCAATACACTCATGAAATCAACCTATATGAGTATGCCAATCAATTCAATCTTAAAACAAGTCTCATAAGTCTATTTTCACATCTTAGAACAATAAGGGCTTTACATGATTGTAATGTAAGGCTTAAATGGAGATAGATAAATAAAGACATTTAGGCTTTTTCCACACCTTAGCTTCATTTTTATTCATCATGTAATATTTAACTAAAATTGAACTTTTACTTGCTTTTTTTCTAGTGCACCCTATGTTACCATTCTTTTCGTATTCTTTTATTCTACATTTTTTTCTAACTTCACAACACCTTTAAACTTTTTTTTTCATTTATGTTTGGAAAGAGGTCATTGTATTTTAAGTTTTCCTTTTTTTCTTTTTTATAAGGTGTATTGCATTTCATATTACTCTATAACATAACATATTTTTGCATTTTTCTCTTTTCATACAAGCTAAATGTGTAAGGGTAAAGGTAATACTTATTGATTGGGCATAAAATGTGGCTTAAAGATATAAAAAATTATTAATTGGGCTCAAATGGGTGACTAAATATATAAACAATGACTAGCTTAAAAGGCTTAATCAATCCAAATAAGGCCTAAATCATTTCTCTTACAAAATACTATTTAGAATTTCGCCTTAAGGGATGATCAAATAGATTTTAAAATATAGTATATCTTATCAACTCGTATAACTCACTACACATTTTCTCTAAATAAGAACACCAAAATCAATCATGAACATTTGCATAAAAATTTGAATCAATCAAATCAAAACTAGCAAGCATATCATAAGATTAATGTAAGTATCTTAACAAGCATGTTACATTTCTTATCTTAATCATGAAAACCAATTTTTATCAGGTTCATACCAAGCATACATGCATTTGGTTTCCATACATTTATCAATTTCTACCCAAATCATGATTAAAAATATCATAAAAATAATTTTTTTTCTAAAAATTGAAAATGCATACTAATCACTAAAGTAGAGAATGAAGATCCCTCTTTCAAAACTTAAATTTCATATTGTCCCCAATGTGCACATATAAGTATGAAAAAGTAAAAAGAAAGAAAACTCCTTTATTTTTGACACACCATATTTGTCATTGAAATGCTCAATCTTATTGCGCCATTGTTCTCCACATTTATTCACCTACAAAATAAAAAAAAATGGAAATATAAGTAAAATAAAGTTAGGTTACCTCCCAACCAGCGTTGCATTTAATGTCCTTGACTAGACGGTTATATCAACTTCTAAGGTATATCCATCTGTGTTCATTTACTATTGAGTTTACTCGAAAAGAGTTTAAATCTTTAATTTTTCAATAATACTTTATGTTTCAGTTTTAAAAAATGGTGCTCAATTATCTTATCATGCCATATTATTGTTTTATTTTTGTATTTTTTGGCATTCTTATAAGCATTCAACCATAGCTAATCTAAGTTATTATTTGTAGCATCATTTTCACCTCTCTATTGGAATATTTCACTTACCCACTTGATTAAGAATGGTTGGGTAAAAGTGTGAGATCTAACCTTGGTGGCCTTTCAATAAATGGTTTGAGCTTAGATCCTATCTCAAAACTCTCCATAACAACATTAGGTATACACATAAAAGGTGTAGCCTTCAAATAGTTTACACAATCAACAATATCAATCATAAATTCAATACTTTCAAAATTAAAATAGATTGAGTTATTTCTTAGTGAGTTTATTTCTTTGTTCACAACATTTTTAATAGTCTTAAGTGTAAGCGACTCAACAAATATTTTTAATTTATCATCATGATCAGTAACATCTATCCTAAAGCATTTATTAACATTATTAATATAAGGGGATTCAAATACTTTAAAAACTTTAAATGCTACTTGTTCATCTTGCACTTTCATTGTAAGTTTACATTTTTGTATATCAATGAATGCTCTTCTAATTGCTAAGAATAGACGACTAACTATGATAAGAATGTTATGGTCCTCTTCCATGCCTAGTATAATGAAATTTGTTGGAAAGATGAACTTATCTACTTTTACAAGCACATCTTCTACCACACCCCGGGGTCGCTTAATTGATCTATCTGCCCTTTCTAATATTACTAAAGTGGGTTTGGCTTTACCAACCCATAATCTTTTAAATACCAATAATGGCATAAGGTTAATGCTTGAACCTAAGTCACAAAGTGTTGTTTTAAAGTTCATTTTCCCAATTTTGTAAAGAATGTCAAAATTATCTGGATCTTTCAATTTTTGGGGTAGTTTCCTAGCACGGATGGCACTATAACCTTTAGTCAAGGTTATTGTTTCATTATCTCCAAACCTCATTTTCTTAGACATGACGTATTTCAAAAATTTGGCATCAGAAGGCATCTGTTAATGTGCATCTATAAATGTTATATTTATGTGCATTTTCTTGAAGACATCCAAAATTTTTAAAAACTATGTATCTAACTTTTGCTTTTGCAGTCTTTGAGGGAAATGAATAGTAGGTTTGTAGAGTTTGCTTCTTTTTGGCTGAATTATTTCCTTTTCAATACTCTGTTTATCTACTTGCTCCTCCTCATCATTTTTAGCTTCCTATTCCTCTTCATTCTTTTGAGTCTTATATTTCTCCTCTAAAATTTTACCATTCCTAAGGATAGCAATGCTTATTACCTTCTCATCTTGGGTTTATAAGTGTGTCACTTGGAAGGTTACCTTGAGGCCTTCCATTTATGGCTTGAAAAAGTTTCCCCATTTGGGTCTCCAAATTCCAAATTGTAGCCTCTTGAGTGGAAAATTTTGTATTTACTGATTGGATGAAGTCTTTCATACCCTTATTCAAGTATTTGTATTATCCTCAATAGGTGGCTTCTTCTCTTTAGCTTGTGACTATTGTGATTGTTGAAAACTAGATGGTGGAAATGATTGACAATTGAATTGATTACCACCTTGATTTTTGTTATTACTCCAAGAAAAAATTGGATGTTATCTCCATCCTAGGTTATATATGTTTAAGTATGAATTATTATTACGATTCACATCACCCACATAGCATGCCAATTCAGGATAATTTGAACAATCATCAAACAAATGAGCTCCATCACAAAAGATAGGACACCTTTGAATCTTGGACCTGGTTTATACACGTTGGCGAGTTTTAAGCTTTCAAAAGATTCACTAAAGATGAAACTTGAGCTATAAGTGTTGTGATATCATTTATCTTATACATTCCAGCTACTCTTCTTGTGGCTACCATTTTATCCATTAACCATTGATAATTATTACTATCCATTTTCTCAAGTAAATCATAAGCTTGATTGTAAGATTTGGCTAAGAAAGCTCCATTAGTGGATGCATCAATAATGATTATTGTTTTAGCATTGAGACTATTGTACAAAGTCTCCATTTGGATTATAATGAGAACAATTCCTTAGCAATTCTTTGAATATTTTCTATGCTTCATATAAATATTTCACTTCAATTTGTTAGTATGAGATAATATCATTCCTAAGCTTGACATTATTTGTTGGTGAAAGTATTTAATTAGGAATTTCTCTACCAAATTATTCGTAGTTATAATGGAATCATGTGGTAAATAGTTTAGCCAAGCTTGAGTACGGTATCGTAAAGAGTATGAGAATAATCTAAGCCTAAACACCTACTCAATCATACCACTAAATTTAAATGAATCTCCAACTTTAATAAACAAATGAGATGTAAATGAAGATCCTCTATTAGTAATCCACTAAAATGTCAAACTATTTGTAACATTTGAAGCATCACTAACTTTAGTTTAAACTTATTAACTTGAATGTTTGGCCTTGTAATACTTGGATTCAGTCCTTCCAACAGAGGTAATGCATATTCATTCATAGCTTTGTCCTTATCATCCATTAAAGTTATATGGTTGTAAAAATTTAGCTCATTATTGTTTATTTTTAATGGATTAGTCATTTCTTTCACTTGGATGGCAATCTATTGTTTTCTTAATGATCTCAAAGTACGCTTGATTTTGAAGCTAAAGGCAAAATTTCACCCTCATAGAGTTTGCTCATGTAATAGACCTAAATATATTTCTAATATCACTAAAGTAGATATCAAAATTTAAAATAACAAAATTACAAATAAATACTAAATAAATAAATTAAAATTACTAAAAATAAATAAAATTAAATTAAATAAAAATTAATTTCTAATCTTTATAATCCTCAATAACGACGTCAAAAACTTAGTTGACATGAATTATATGCAACGAGTATGTAAGTATACGTATTGCAAACAAGTATTATAGTGATAAAAAAATGTCGTTCTCATAGAGATTATGTTATTAGAAACTAAATTTAAAAGAAAAAAAATATATATATTTTTATAGTATTTTAAGAAATCAAAATAAAAAGAACTAAAAAATAAATAGCACTAATTAATTAACTTAAAATTAACAGTTAAGAAAAAATATGAGAAAATACGTAGAAATACTTAATCTCCCAATTAATTAAACATATGAATCACTAAAATCCTTTCAATATAATAACCAATCAATTGAATCTAACCTAGTATGTATTCCTCTATCAAGTAAACTACACATCATATAGTAATAAACTAATCACACTCTCATGTCAATTACATTGCACACTTCCAAATATGTTTATCAATTATGGATCACATATATCTCTACCTAGAAACTATGCATGTTATTTAATCGAGACAAATAATAATATAATTCTCTCAAATCTATTTAATTACCTTTTATATATAAATTACAGCTAAACAATTAATAGCATAAAAATTAGATTAAATAATATAATAACATTGGAATAATAACATTGGAATAAAATATTAGATCATCATATGTAGAAAATTATAAGACCTCTAGATTAATAAATTTGTTACACATGTTGTGTTCATAAATATAAAATTTTTCAATAAGAAAGATATATAAATTAATAAAGAAAGGAGAAGAAGAATAAATACAATCAATCTCTTGAATTATAGCACTAATCTTCTTTTGAATCTATAACAAAATTGTATATTCTCGTGATATTCTCTCTTCTTGGCAGTTACCATATTTTTCCTCTTAATTTTGTATTTTTTAATACTCTTTATATTTTATAGGGTGATATTTTGCATTTACATTGAAGAAATTAATCTATTTTGGAATATTATTAGGATTGGAGTGAAAAAAAAAAGCACAAACGGACACACTTTATACGCACTTTTAGTGCCGAGAAGCTATATACATATACACACACAAAGTGCCACATGTTGTAATTTGAGGTTAAGAATTGAATAATTGTGTGGCTCACTTTTGAGATTTCTTCAAAGTACATCTAGGTATATTTCTAATTACGTCCATTTGTAAAATAAAAAAAATCTATAAAAATCTTTAAAAAATTTAAAAAATTAATATTTTTTCAATAATTATAAAATAATTAATTTTTAACTCGTTTCACCAATATTGACATATTAAACATAAATTAAATATTTTTTTGATATTTTAATACAAATCAAGACATATAAGTTGTTTTAAAGTTATCAAATAACTCTACTTTTATGGAGTTATTAGTCAAATGTTCTTTTTTTATGAGTAATTGATAATGAAATTGATTTGATATGATTTTTTTTATCCTATATTTTGGTTCAGAATCAGTATTATTGATTATTATCATAACATCTTTCTCTTTGTTTATACAAGTTTTCATCTTAATGTTTTCAAAATACTTAAAATAAAATAAAATATAAATTAATTTTTAATCTTTATAATCCCTAGTAATGGCGTCAAAAACTTGATTGACATGAATTATGTGAAATGAGTCCACAAGTATACGTATTGTAAACATGTAATAAAATGATAAGAGAATATCTTTCACACAGGGATTATGTTATTAGAAACTAATTTTAAAACTGAAAAGTAAATATCAAATTTTTTTATTATTTTAAGAAAGCTAAATTAAAAGAACTAAAAAATAAATACACGAGAAAATATTTAAGAATACTTAATCTTCAAATTAATTTTTTAAACATATAAATCACAAAAATCCCCTCAATATAATTACCAATCAATTCCATGATCAATTGAATCTAACCTAATATGTATTTCTCTATCAAGTAAATTACACACCATATAGTAATTAACTTAATCACACTCTCATGTCAATTAAACTAGATACTACTTATTATGTTCATTAATTATGGATCACATACGTAAAAATAATATATTTCTGCCTATAAACTATGCATGTTATTTAATCATGACAAACAATTAAATAATTCTCTCAAATTTATTTAATTGTCTCTATACATCAATTATGGCTAAACAAATAATAGCATAAAAATTGAGTTAAATAATACAATTAAATTGAAATCATGATTGGCGTAAAATATTATATCATTACATGTAGAAAATTAGATTCATAAGACCCCTAAATTAATAAATTAGTTAGACATATTTACGTTCATAAATATCATATTTTTCAACAAGATATATATAAATTAATAAAAAAATGAGAAGAAGAATAAATACAATTAATCTCTTGAATTTTAGCACTAATCTTCTTTTAAACCTCTAACAAAATTGTATCTTCTCTCTTTTCTTGGTATTATTGTATTTTTCCTCTTAATTTTGTATTTTTTTATACTCCTTATATTTTATCGGGTGATATTTTGTATTTTGGTGGAAGAAATTGATATGTTTTAGAATTATATTGCGATTAAAATGCAAAAAACAAAACCCGGACACACTCTATATGTGTTTTCCGTTCCGAGAAGATATATATACATACATATATATATATATATATATATATATATATTACAAAGTGACATATGTCATGATTTGAGATTAAGAGTTGAATAGTTGTAGCTTAATTTTAGGATTTCTTTTAAATGCGTTCGCCCATATATATATTACAAAACGCCACATATTGTATATTGTGATTTAAGGTTAATAGTTGAATAGCTGGGTGGTTTAGTTTTGGGTTTTCTTCTAAGTGTATTTACGTATATTTCTAAGTAGATCTATTTGTAAAATAAAAATCATTAAAAAATTTAAAAAATTAATATTTTTTCAATAAATATAAAATAATTAATTTTTAACTTGTTTCACTTATATTGACATAATTAAACACAAATTAAATATTTTTTTGATATTTTAATACAAACCAAGACATATAAGTGGTTTAAAAGTAATCAAATAACTCTACTTTCATAGAGTTATCACTTAGATTTCCTTCTTGATGGGAAAATAGTAATGAAATTGGTTTGATATGATTTTTTGGGATCCTTTATTCTGGTTCTTAATCAGTTTTACGGATTACTATCATAACATGTTTCTATTTGTTTATACAAAGTTTTTCATCACAATGTCTTCAAAATAACTAAAATAAAATAAAAATTAATTTTTAATATTTATAATACTCGATAACGACATCAAAAACTTGATAGATATGAATTATGTGCAATAAGTCCGTAAGTATACGTATTATATACAAGTAATATAATAATAAGAAAAGATCGTTCCTACAGAGATTTTGTTATTAGAAATTAAATTTTAAAATTGAAAAGTAAATAGCAATTTTTTTTTGGTATTTAATGCAAGGAAAATTAAGAGAACTAAAAAATTTATAACAGTAATTAATTAACTCAAAATTAGAAGTTAAGAAACTACATGAAAAAATATTTAGAAATACTTAATTCTCCAATTTTTGAAACATTTGAATCACAAAAATCCCCCCAATATAATTACAAATCAATTATATAATCAATTGAATCTAATATAGTATGTATTCTTGTATCAAGTAAACTACACATCATATAATAATTAACGTAATCACACTCTCGTGTCAATTAAATTGGATACTACTTAATATGTTCATCAATTATGGATCATATACATAAGAATCATACATCTCTATCTATAAACTATGCATGTTATTTAATCATGACAAACAATTAAATAATTCTCTCAAATCTATTTAATTGTCTCTATACATCAATTATGGATAAACAAATAATAGCATAAAAATTGAATTAAATAATATAATTAAATTGAAATCATGATTGGGTAAAATATTAGAAATTAGGTTCGTAAGACCCCTAAATTAATAGATTAATTAGCTAGACATGTTTGTGTTCATAAATATCATATTTTTCAATAAGAAAAATATACAAATTTATAAAGAAAGAAGAAGAAGAATAAATACAATCAATTCTTAACACTAATTTTCTTTTAAATCTCCAAAAAAAAATTTATCTTTTCTTAATCTTCTCTCTCTTCTGGGAACTTATTGTATTTTGTTCTCTTATTTTTTTATTTTTTGATACTTCTTATATTTTATAGCATATTATTTTGTATTTATATTGAAGAAATTGATCTGTTTTATAATTATATTGGGATGGGAATGTAAAAAAGATATGCAAAAAATAGAACCCAGATGCACTCTGTAAGCGCTTTTCACACCAGTAAGATATATATATATTATCATGACCAGAGGTTAAGAGCTGAATAGTTGTGCGGCTTAGTTTTGGGATTTCTTCTAAGTACATCTACATATATTTTTAAATACGTTAATTTGTAAAATAAAAATCATAAAAATTAATATCTTTTTAATAAATAAAAAATAAGTAATTTTTAGCTTGTTACACTAATATTAACATAATTAAACACAAATTAAATATTTTTCTTAATATTTTAACACACACCAAGACATATAAGTGATTTATATATATTACAAAGTGCCACATATGATGATTTGAGATAAAGAGTTGAATAGTTGAGTTTTCTTCTAAATACATCACTTATATTTCTAAGTACATCTATTTGTAAAATAGAAATAAAAAAATCTATAAAAATTTTTAAAAAATCTATGAAAATAATATTTTTTAATAAATATAAAATAACTAATTTTTAGTTCGTTTCATTTATATTGACATAATTAAATACAAATTAAATATTTTAACACAAATCAAGATAAATAAGTGGTTTAAAAGTGATTAACTAACTCTATTTTAATAGAGTTATCAATCAGATGTTCCTTCTTGATGAGAAAGTGATAATGAAATTGATTTGATATGATATTTTGAGATCCTATATTCTAGTTTAGAATCAATTTTAATGATTATTATAATTACATTTTTCTCTTTTTTTTTTATACAAAGTTTTTCATCATAAGATCTTCAAAATAACTAAAGTAAAATTAATTTATAATCTTTATAATATCTCATAACGACATCAAAAACTCAATTTATATGAATTGTGTACAATAAGTATACAAGTATACGTATTGCAAACAAGTAGTATAATGATAAGAAAATATTATTCCCTTGAAGATTATGTTATTAAAAACTAATTTTAAAACTAAAAAGTAAATATCAATTTTTTTTGTATTTTAAGAAAGAAAAATTAAAAGAACTAAAAAAATAAATAACACTAATTGATTAACTCAAAATTAACAGTTAAGAAAAATATATGAGAAAATACTTAGAAATACTTAATCTCATAATTAATTAAACATTTGAATCACTAAAATCCTCTCAATGTAATAACTAATCAATTACATGATCAAATGAATCTAACCTAGTATGTATTCCTCCATCAAGTAAACTACACACCATATAATAATAAACCAATCATTCTCGTGTCAATTAAATTGCATACTACTCATTATGTTTATCAATTATTGATCACATATATAAGAAACATACATCTCTACTAAGAAACTATACATGTTATTCAATCAAGATAAACAATTAAATAATTCTCTCAAATCTATGTAATTGCTTTTATAGATCAATTGTGGCTAAACAATTAATAGCATAAAAATTAGATTAAATAATATAATAAAATTGAAATCATGATTGGGCTAAAATATTATATTATCATATGTAGAAAATTGGGTTCATAAGACCCCTAGATTAATAAATTAATTAGATATATTTGTGTTCATAAATCTCATATTTTTCAATAAGAAAGATATACAAATTAACAAAGAAAGAAGAAGAAAAATAAATGCAATTAATCTCTCAAATTGTTGTACACATCTTTTTTTGAATCTCTAATAAAATTGTATATTCTCTCTCTTCTTGACAGTTACTGTATTTTTTCCACTTAATTTTGTATTTTTTGATACTCCTTATATTTGAAAGGGTGTTATTTTGTATTTATAATGAAAATTTGATCTGTTTTAGAATTATATTAGGATTAGAACGCAAAAAGAATATGCAAAAAAATAGAATCGAGATGCACTCTTTATACGCTTTCCACGTCAGAAAGATATATATATATATATATATATATCTTACAAAGCACCACATAATTTGAGGTTAAGAGTTGAATAGTTGTCTGACTTGGTTTTAGATTTTCTATTAAGTGTATCTACTTATATTTTTAAGTATTGTAAAATAAAAATCATAAAAAAATTTATAAAAATCTTTAAAAAATATAAAAAATAAATATTTTTAAATAAATATAAAATAATTGATTTTTAGCTTGTTTCATCTTTATCGACAAAACTAAACACAAATTAAATATTTTTTTTATATTTTAATACAAACCAAGACATATAAGTGTTTAAAAGTGATCAAACAACTCTACTTTCATAGACTTATCAATCATATATTCCTTCTTGATGAGAAACTGATAATACAATTTGTTTGATATGATTTTTTTAGATCTTATATTCTTGTTTAAAATTAGTTTTAATGATTATTATTATAACATATTTTTTTTGTTTATATAAATTTTTCTATCATAATATCTTCAAAATAACTAAAATAAAATAAAATAAAAATTAATTTATAATATTTATATTTCTCGCGTTAAAAACTTGATTGATATAAATTATGTACAATAATTACACAAATATACATATTATAAATAATGAATATAATAATAAGAAAAAATCGTTCTCACAAAAATTATGTTATTATAAATTAATTTTAAAATTGAAAAGTAAATATCAATTTTTTTTGGTATTCTAAGAAAGTAAATTAAAAAAATTAAAAAAATAAATAATAGTAATTAATTAACTCAAAACTAAGAGTTATGAAAATATTTAAGAATATTTAATCCCTTAATTATTTAAAAATGTGAATCACAAAAATCTTCTTAATTTATAAAAATATAATCATTTTTATATCATTAAATTTTACAAATATTACAAAATTAATATTAACATAAGTGTAACATGTCTTTAAATTATTAAGATTCATGGTATTTTATAAATTTTTATAATATTTAATTATATAAAAATAATAAAAAAATTGTTGATATTTTTACGATAATTATAAAATTTAATAATATAAAAATAATAAACTAAAGTTAAATAATATTTTTGTAATTTGAGCTTTATTCCTTTTATTTTTTCTCGTTCTGTTATTAATAGTTAAAATGCAAAGGCGTATGTTTTGTTCCGTAGATTTGGTGGTTTATTGACGATGGCCTCTTCTATTCGACGAATCTTCAGCTTCAGCCATGGTGGTGCAATCAGAAGCGTTGTTGGTTCGAGGCCATTCTCTTCGGAGGCGCTGGTAGAGGTCAAGCCTGGCGAGATTGGGATGGTCTCTGGAATTCCCGAAGAACATCTTCGCAGAAGGGTCAGTTCCCAATTTCATCACGCTTCATTCAATTAATCAATATTTTATTATTGTCAAACTTAGGGAATTTGTTCTAGGGTTCAAAGATTTTGGGCTTGTTTGAGGCGAATTAAAACTTAAACTTGTTTGCTCTTATTGATCCCAAAATGTAATTTTTAGGATTTTTTTTTACTGGGCATCTTCTTCGTATAGTAAGAATAATAATAATAATAATAAATAAATAAATAAATAATTTAAAGAGGATGCATGGCAGGTTGTGATTTTCTCACCAGCTAGAACTGCAACTCAACAAGGGTCGGGTAAAGTTGGCAAGTGGAAAATCAATTTCATGTCCACCCAGAAGTATGTTCTCTTAACTCTCAACTGTTTCTCTATACTGAGAGTGAGTGTTGTAATATAGCTTCAGAATCTGTTTGTAAGAGAGACTAGTAATGTAGGCCATAGATTTAGCTAAGCTTTCGAGAGACTAACAGACTCTACAATGTGTTCAACTATATTAAGAATGTTCTCTTAACTCTCAACTGTTTCTGTATACTGAGAATGAGTGTTGTAATATAGGTTCAGAATCTGTTTGTAAGAGAGACTAGTAATGTAGGCCATAGATTTAGCTAAGCTTTCGAGAGACTAACAGACTCTAACATGTGTTCAACTATATTAAGAGTTTTGTTATATATGTTCAAGACTGGTAATGCTGGCCCATATCTCAATAACTGAGTCTTTATTAGCGAGTAACAGACTCTAAAATGTTATAGGAGGTCATGTGTTTAAACCCTCTCATTTGGGCATTGGATGTGAGTGTTAGAATGTACAAATGCAATGTTGCCTAATCTTGCAATAGCTTAGTGATTAACACACCCTAATAACGTGTTATGATTCAATAGGTAGTTGATAACTTGGTTTACAATGTTGTAAAAAGATTATTTTAAGCACCGAGGCGTTTTCTTTAATTGAGCAATGCTTAGGCTTCGAGGCAGTTCGAAGTATAAGCCTCAAACTTTAACTTTCAAAACTTTAAAATGTTAATAAAATTAATGTTTAATCTAATAAGTAATAAATATTAAATTTAAATAATGTTAAAATATTAATATAAGAAGTTAATCATAAAAATAACAATAAAGTATGCAAAGTAAATAATATAAGTTATAGTTTTATTGTTCAAATATTAATTTGGAGTAGAAGGAAAAGTACAAAAATAAATAGTTAAAGTCAAATAGAGGGATAATATGACTTGCAATGCTACTACTTACTGACTGAAAAAATTTGGAGTTGTTGGAAACAAAAGAAAAAAAAGGTGATAAGCGAAGGAAAATCGAAGAATGTCAAAGAATCAACCTTAATCACGTTTGTTCATGAGATTATAATATTCTCCTTTTTGTTTTTCTTATCTATAACTTTCTACCTTTTTTTAATTTTGTAAAATTGGGTCAGGATTTATGTGTAACTCATGAACCAGCTTAAAAAATTAACCATTTGTAGTTAAAGTCTCAATCACCTCGAGGCATAAAACCTCAAGACATGAGCTTCAAGCAAAAAAGGATTAAGTTGTAATTTACCACCTAAGGCTATAGCCTCAGAATTTTTTTTTTAATCCTCCAAAGCGAGCCTCAAAATACCATTTTACAAAGTTGGTATAAATGCTACTTCTTTAGTTGTTTGAATGATTCTTCCACTTATGGTTTTTCAATGGCAATTCTTTCCAAAATTTGTTTGTAGGTGGGAAAATCCTTTGATGGGCTGGACATCTACTGGAGATCCTTATGCCAATGTTGGTGAGTCAGCTCTTTATTTTGACAGTGAAGAAGCTGCCAGGGATTTTGCCGAGAAACATGGTTGGGATTATGTGGTATGTGTTCTTTGTTGATACTATTATTTATGGTTTTTTAATACTTTTATTTTACATAACATTTGGCTTCAGATACTTCTCGACAACCATTTATCATTGTATGTTTGTTTTGTGTATTCTTTCTCACAAGGTACGGTCCCATAGTTTTTCTGATCTTCCTGTCTGGGATTTAATGGTTTGGTTAATTCGTGAGATGTTCTTTGTTTCTTTAAGACGTTGAAACAAAATTCATAATAGAAATTGCTTTTGAATTTAAACAGTTTAGTACTTACATGTGATGTGTTGCATGAGGCAGATTAGTGATATACATGACTTGTTTGCTGCTAACTCTGCAGCAAACAAGAATTCTTCTACGTGCATATAATTTGTTGACAATAATTTTAAATTAATATGCAGGTCAAGACACGCCACACTCCATTAGTGAGGGTGAGACATCTTTCAACATTTCCTCTTTGTTCTTCCTCCTAATTTATCCATTTGTTTTTGAGACTAAGATGTTAAGTATTAAAAAAATTAAATAATTGGAAGCTTTCCTAATATCTTAGTAGGGCTGAGCATCAGTTCGAAACCGGAAATTTTAGATCAATCCGAATCCGATCTGATCCGAAGCAAATTATGAATTATTCAATCCGAATCCGATCCGATTCGAAAATTATTCAAGAACATCTGCATGATGAAAAATTAAAAAGTTAAAAATATACATAAGTAATGAGCTAATGAACATAATAATATATAAAAAACTTTAATTTTTACATAATATGATAACAAATAAATCTATATATATTCAAACTATATATTTGAAAGTTTATGCAATATACCTGATTCTAGAGCCTCAATTTCATCAAGTGACTCTTGGATATTAATGATTGGAGATGAACGAATCCAATTTTGAGTGCAAATCAAGGATTGTACAGTTTTAGAAGATAAGGAACTCCTATATAGACTAATTGTACGACCACCAGTGGAGAATGCAGATTCAGATGCTACAGTAGATACCGGTATGGTCAATACATCTTGAGCTATCAAAGACAAAATCTTAAATCTTGAGGAATGAATATTCCACCAACTTAAAAGATCAAATATCGCATCATTCATATCAACCAATGCTTCTTGTAAGTATTTTTCTACCTTAGATTTGTTTTCCATAGTATGAACTTCTTTTTAATGCTTTCTCTTACGAGAAGCATAAAATTGGAATGCATCTGCTTCTAAACCAAAACCTTTTGTACCCATTTCTAAAGGTTGAGAAGATTCTTCCATGCTAGATGGAAAATAAGCTTTATGATACTCTTCATACATATCTTCTAAAGTTTTTTTCACCCTTTTTGAACTCATTGATGCCTCAATCTCGTCCCCATTACACAATCCTAGCAAACTAAGATGTAAAGAACACTCTTTATGCCTAGGATCAAGTAAAACATATACAAATAACATCATATTCATTTTAGCTACTCCTCTCCAATATTTGTCAAACTTTACCTTCATCTCACTAGTCATCTTCATCATAAATGTAATCCACACATATCAAGTTGATCATGAATAAAACAAATTCGATCCAAGAAGAAATTAGAAGTCACATACAAAGATCCAGAAAACATTAATGTTGCTTCATAAAAAACTTTAAAAAATTGGACAAAATTTCTATCATTATCCCAATCCATTGTAGTTGGAGTTTGTTTAATTTCACTTTGACAAAACTCTTGATAGTACCCCAAATTAATGATATGTAACCTTTCAAATGTCTTTTGAAAATACGTTGCAGAATCCAACATCAAATAAGTTAAATTCCACCTTGTCGTAACATCTAAACAAACAAGTTTTTGAGTAGAGAGTTTTTCTATTTCAGCAACACTCTTAAATTTTTGCAATCTAATTGGTGATCCTTTCACGTATCTTACAACAAAACGAATCCTATTTATTGATATGCTATACTCTTTCAAACCCTACTCAACAATTAAATTTAGAATATGTGCACCACATCGCATGTGTAAGTGTTTTGATTCTAAAATTGCATTACCCCAACCATTAACACATTTTTTCAAATAAGTAAGTGCAATATCATTAGAACTTGTATTATCAACTATAATACATAATATCCTATCAATGCCCCAATCTAACAAACATGCTTCAATCGCTCTACCAAGTCTATCACCTTTATGATTTGGAATTTGACAAAAGTTTAAGATTTTCTTTTGTAAATTCCAACAATTATCAACAAAATGAACAGTTAAACACATATAACATAAATTCTGACAAGATGTCCATGTATTAGTAGTAAGACATATTCTTTTACTAGTTCTATTCAACAACTCTTTCAGTAACGTACAAATTCAAGCAATCTTTTGCAATAGTCCATCGAGAAGGGATTTTAAACAAAGGATGTAGCTCTTCAATAAACTCCTTAAATCCTTCACCTTCTACGATAATAAATGGCAATTCATCTTTTATTATCATCCTTACCAATTTTTCTCTACATCTTTCAGCATTAAAACTGTGAGGTACAAGACTTTCTTCCTTATGGAAAGCTAAAGTTTTTTGTTTCTTAAGAACTCTACCGGGAAACTTATCACATCCAATGGTAATGTGTGCAAGAAAATTTGTCGTGTCAGATTTGCTTGACACATACTTATATTGTTTCTTACAATATTTGCATATAGCTTTGCAATGTTGCTCTACCCCTTCTATGGTAAAATGAGCCCATACTTCACTACTAGATCTAGAGGAAACTTTTTTTACCTTCTTTAGAAGCAATGCAGAGGTTAGGAATTGGAATACTTACAGAATCTTCTTCTTAAGTTGGTTGTGTTGCACTTTCATCTTTAGTTACTTTCTCAATCACATAATTTGTATCCTTATTTTTATCTAAAGTCATCTGTATAGTTATAGAAAAAAATATTAGACATTTGTTCCACCAAACCACGAAAGATTTATGTCATAAATCTAGTAGTGAAACATGAGCTCATTTTATCATAGAAGGGGTAGAACAACATCGCAAAGCTATATGCAAATATTGTAAGAAACAATATAAGTATGTGTCAAGCAAATCTGACACGATAAATTTTCTTGTACACATTACCATTGGATGTGATAAGTTTCCCGGTAGAGTTCTTAAGAAACAAAAAACTTTAGCTTTCCATAAGGAAGAAAGTCTTCTACCTCAGTTTTAATGCCGAAAGATGTAGAGAAAAATTGGTAAGGATGATAATAAAAGATGAATTGTCATTTATTATCGTAGAAGGTGAAGGATTTAAGGAGTTTATTGAAGAGCTACAACCTTTGTTTAAAATCCCTTCTCGGTGGACTATTGCAAGAGATTGCTTGAATTTGTACGTTATTGAAAGAGTTGTTGAATAGAACTAGTAAAAGAATATGTCTTACTACTAATACATGGACATCTTGTCAGAATTTATGTTATATGTGTTTAACTGTTCATTTTGTTGATAATTGTTGGAATTTACAAAAGAAAATCTTAAACTTTTGTCAAATTCCAAATCATAAAGGTGATACACTTGGTAGAGCGATTGAAGCATGTTTGTTAGATTGGGGCATTGATAGGATATTATGTATTACAGTTGATAATACAAGTTCTAATGATATTGCACTTATTTGAAAAAATGTGTTAATGGTTGGGGTAATGCAATTTTAGAATCAAAACACTTGCACATGCGATGTGGTGCACATATTCTAAATTTAATTGTTGAGTAGGGTTTGAAAGAGTATAGCATATCAATAAATAGGATTCGTTTTGTTGTAAGATACGTGAGAGGATCATCAATTAGACTACAAAAATTTAAGAGTGCTGCTGAAATGGAAAAACTCTCTACTCAAAAACTTGTTTGTTTAGATGTTACGACAAGGTGGAATTTAACTTATTTGATGTTGGATTCTGCAACGTATTTTCAAAAGACATTTGAAAGGTTACAGATCATTAATTTGGGGTACTATCAAGAGTTTTGTCAAAGTGAAATTAAACAAGCTCCAACTACAATGGATTGGGATAATGCTAGAAATTTTGTCCAATTTTGAAAGTTTTTTATGAAGCAACATTAATGTTTTCTGGATCTTTGTATGTGACTTCTAATTTCTTCTTGGATCGAATTTGTTTTATTCATGATCAACTTGATATGTGGGGATTACATTATGATGAAGATGGCTAGTGAGATGAAGGTAAAGTTTGACAAATATTGGGGAGGAGTAGCTAAAATGAATATGATGTTATTTGTGTATGTTTTATTTGATCCTAGGCATAAAGAGTGTTCTTTACATCTTAGTTTGCTAGGATTGTGTAATGGGGATGAGATTGAGGCATCAATGAGTTCAAAAAGGGTGAAAAAAACTTTGGAAGATATGTATCATAAAGCTTATTTTCCATCAAGCATAGAAGAATCTTCTCAACCTTTAGAAATGGGTACAAAAGGTTTTAGTTTAGAAGCAGATGCATTCCAATTTTATTCTTCTCGTAAAAGAAAGCATTTAAAAGAAGTTCATACTATGGGAAACAAATCTAAGGTAGAAAAATACTTACAAGAAACATTGGTTGATATGGATGATGCGATATTTGATCTTTTAAGTTGGTGGAATGTTCATTCCTCAAGATTTAAGATTTTGTCTTTGATAGCTCAAGATGTATTGACCATATCGGTATCTACTGTAGCATCTGAATCTGCATTCTCTACTGGTGGTCGTACAATTAGTCCATATAGGAGTTCCTTATCTTCTAAAACTGTACAATCTTTGATTTGCACTCAAAATTGGTTTCATTCATCTCCAATCATTAATATCCAAGAATCACTGATGAAATTGAGGCTCTAGAATCAGGTATATTGCATAAACTTTCAAACTATAGATTTATTTGTTATCATATTACGTGAAAATTAAAGTTTTTTATATATTATTATGTTCATTAGCTCATTACTTATGTATATTTTTAACTTTTTTATTTTTCATCATGCAGATGTTCTTGATGGTATTGGTGACTTAAACTTTGAATGATTATCAAAAAGAATTCTTGTTATTATTAATGTTTGGAGAGTAAAGTTAATTTATGTAATTGAATTTTTTGGAGTTAAATTATTACTATGTATATTTGGAGTTAAATTATTACTATGTATATTTGGAGTTAAATTATGTAATTAATGTTGAATTTTTTCTTTTATATGTTCTGATTATATTAGATTCGGATTTGTTTAGATTAATATTTATACCAGTTTGGATTGGATTGAATATTTCATAATTTGCTTATTTATGTAATTTTTTTAATAGATTTAAATTAAAATTGACCCAATCGGATCAGATTCATATTTGTTTGGATTGGATCGAATTCGGATTGCCTTAAAATTAACGGATTTGGATTTGTTTGGATTGACATTTACAACGGATTGAATAATTCATAATTTGCTTCAGATTCAGATTGACCTAAAATGTGCGGTTTTGAACCGATGCTCAGCCCTAGTTAAAGTATATCATTGGTTCTTAAACCTGAATTAAATTCATACATAGGTGTCCCAAATTTTTAAAACGTATGATTTGGTTTTTGAAGTTTTAAAATTTTGCACATAGATTCTTAAAGTTTTAAATCATACGATTTAGTCTCAAATTTTTAAAACTTTACACATAGGTTTTAAAATATGATTAAGAAATATGTAACTTTGTAACTAAGTTAGGACCTATGTGTGAACTTTTAAAATTTTGGGAATTAAATTGTAGGATTTAAAAGTTTGGAAGCATATATGTAAAATTTTAAAAATTTAGGCTTTAAATTGTAGAATTTAAAAGTTTAGAAGTTTAAGTGTGAATTTACTCGAAATTTGAGGATGAACCCTGGAATTAAAAATGGGCAATCCTGAGCCAAATCCATTTTTCTGATTCTTAAAACAAACAAGGGTTCAAAAAGCAATACAAAGGATAGGTGTAGAGACTCAATGGAAGATGTTCTAACAAATGGAGTTTGCTGCGTTGCGTTAGTAAAGGAATCCTTCCATCGAAACTTCTGAAAGGATGAAGAATACCCTATATATACGATATACATACTAAAATACTATCTGAAAATGATTAATGACGATTTGAATCTTTTTTTTTAGAATTGATATGAAAAAAGAATCTAATATTCATTGATCAAATCATTTACTCCATAATCCAAAAGATCTTTTTAAGGTTCATTGGTTTTTTGGTAATATGCTATTTCGTGTTGTTAGGTGAAGGCATATGCCGACAACTTTAAGTGGAAGGGTCCTGCTAGTGCATGCTAGTTACGCGAACTGAATCTTCTTTCCTGGTGGGTTTGTTGGTTGGTTCATTCCTTCTTAGTGCTTGCTAGAACGAGACTTGTAGTGTCTTCCTCACATATTGGAGGTTCAATTGTTGTCCCCAGCAAACCTGATTATAATAATTTTGAATCTTGAAATAAACTTTTGGTGCCTCTTTCTTTTCGATACTTTCTTTTTTAAACCTAGCAATTGTTCCTTCAATCATCCTTGTAACTTAAAAGAGATTGGAATGGAGACCTTCTTAAAATTTGCATTTCTAACTTCTATACTGAATTTTGGGGGTCTGGTTGGGTACCAAAATAATGTGAGTTCAAATCCTGCCAATGTTATCTTAAAATGTAGCCCATATTTTGTAGGGAAAACTTACAATATAGGAATAAGTTTTGTAAAAATTTATAATACAGTTTAAGTTGATATTTATTTTATAATGAAGATTTTCTAAACCATTTACATATCCGTGTATTCACGGTATGCATGTATAATGTGGTTATACATATGTTTAGATATATTTTTTGAAAATCTTATTTGAAAAATATGCACTTAAAAAAATATGCTTTGAAAATCATAATCTAAATTTATTTTTTTCTATTCTTATTTAACTTTACTTCTTTGATGCGACTTAAAAGAAAATGAAAGAAAAAAACATTTTTTTACAAAATAAGTTTTTTTCCCTAAATAAATTAAAAAATAGAAAATTAGTTGAACATAAGAAAATATATCTCGATACGAAGCATGTCCGTAATGATTCAACACCGATTCATTTTTTTTTTTTTTTGCACAATTGGTTAAGTATGTTACATGATCATTTTTCATGTATTAAGTTTCATTTTTGAGCACTCTTATTTAATACATTATTTTAGTTTAAATTATATCATTTTAGTTCTTTCTTTATATACATTATCTTCAAAATTATGTTTATTTTGTAAAATTTTCTCACTTCTCTCTCTTTCTCTTGGTACATACATAACAGTTTTGTATATATAATACAATTGTGTAAAACAAAGTTTCATAGGCATACACAAATGTGGGATTAAAAATGAAACCTCCTATAAAAATGTTAAATTGAACTTTTGATATTATTTACTCATGCCTATAATATTGAAATAATTATTTTTTAATTTAATTAGTTAGATCTAAATTAACAATTCAATCAAATTAAATTAGATTTATTTAAGATTTATTTAATTCATTTAATATTATTGATTTAATGAATTTATGAGCTAATGAATTAGATCTAATAATGCTAAAATATATCATTGAATTCATAAACTCAAATGAATTAGATCACTTAACTCATGAGCAAACTCATTTAACAAATATCTTTGTATGATAATATTTTATAATTACGATGATGTCATTATTAACTATTGCAATTAAAAGATAATGCTTCTATTTTGAGTAAATGGATTTTTCTATCATCGAACTTTGAGATTGTTACAAAAATATCATATTATTTTGATTTATTACTTTCATACCATTAAAAATTTTAATTATTACAAAAATATTATTAAATTTTTTGTTATTTTCATATTATTAAACTTTACAAAATGTTACATAAATATCATCAACGTCAATCAATTAAAGACAAGTTACATGTATATTGATAATGTTTTTGTAACATTTGTGAAGTTTAATAATATGAAAATAATAAAAAAAAAATCGATAATATTTTTGAAACATTTATGAAGCTTAATGATATAAAAATAATGAATTAAAATTTGATGATATTATTATAATAAGTTTTAAAATTCTACTATAAAAAAACCTATTTCTTTGCTTTACAAAATTATAATATAAAACGTTATGATATTTTTTTAATTTTTAATTATATTTTTATTTTTTTAAATAATAAATAAACGAGTTTATGAATTGTTCAAGACAAGAATTTAAAATTGAATTGAATTAAATTTAAATTGTATAATAATTCGTATAAGGTGAGTTAACCCTAAACAAATCAAATCAACTCATTTAACAACTTTTGCAAGGGCAACAGTCTGCAATATACGGGATTTTTATTCATTGAAGAAAAAAGAAGGGTTACTCGCATTAATTATTAGCATTTTTTTACCTCCTTAAAAGATGAACATTGACAAGCTCAACAGCAGTAGCTCAAAAAAAAAGGGAGAAGTGAAAAGGTAATAATAGTAACAATAATTAACAATTTAATTATTAGCATTTTTTTCCCCTTTCAAAAGAGGAAAATTCACCAGGTTAAATAAGTGGATGTTTTCAATTACTACAATTAAGGTAACAATATAACTCATTATACAGTACCCTCGTTGATGCTATCAAAACAAAAGTCAAAAGCCATCTAAGTTACACCAAGAACAAAAAGAAATGGGGCAGATTAGTAATTACATCAATACAAATTCAAAGAGAGCACGCTTGAGCTAGCAACTACGATACTTCGAACTAACAAAATGTGTATCATCAAAGAATCTTCCTACTTAGCCTAAAGGTACCTCACAGTAGTTCATTGACAGTCTCTGACCAGGTTGTAAGCAATAATAACCAAATAATTCCTGATGAACACTTTTTATCTTGTAAACATAATTTACAAGGTTGATGACCTTCCTGCTTTGTCCACACCAGTATGATTACTCTACTTAAGCTTTCAGTTCACCTTGAATGCCAGGGGTCGTCCTAATCGTGTCTTCCTTGCAAAGGAAGATGCAAAGTGGTACTAGTCTGAGGACCAGAAAAGCCATTTCCGGTGACGTTTGGCTCTAGCAGTATTGGGTTCTACAGTGATTCTATCTGCATTTTTGTAAAGCCACTTGCCAAAGTTGGGCGAAGAAACAAGCTCTTCCAAGGCCTTCTCTGTGCTGTCTGTGGTGAATTTTTCCCACTCATCCTTGGAGAATCTTCTCCTCTTAGGTGTCGTATGGAAAGTAGAGGGGTATGTCTCTCTACCCAACGGCTGGCTGGGTGATTTTCTGCTGCAACCTAAAAACACATTTAAGCAACCATAAGAAGGATGTTCACCAGCTAACAGGGAGTTTTTCATCATTTTCCTATCAATAAAAAGAATTTCGAACATCCTAGCAAAAAGAGGAAGAAAGAAGAAGCAAAACCTTCGTCAGAAAAATTACAGTGTTCTGTGGAGATTCTGGATTGAGCCTTCAGGAGCTTGAAATTTTCATTGGCTTTGATATTGTATGCATAATCATCATGAGAATCTTCAAACGGCAAAGAATCAAGAATGTAGGATCTCATGGTGTCCTCTTTCAGTGATTTCTTTAATTTTCTGCAATGTATTATTTATTCAATAAATGCCACATACTACCGATCACAGAAGACATGGCACTAAAAAAAGTACACTTGATGCAGTAGATAAGTTTGATAACTTCACTAGATGTGTCAAAGATTTAAAACTACATAAAACTCTTGCATTTTATATCTACAATGCAATCCTTAAAATTATGTGATCACCAGAATTTAAACATGTGAAGATCCATCTATGTTATTTATTAGTTGGGCTCTTTACCCATGCTTGCATTATAAGAAAGACAATAATGGGTGGCAGTGATTAAGTCCCAGAACTGTAACAACAACAACAACATCAATAAAAAAACTAAAAATAAATAAAAAATTTACCTAAAGATGCGCCGAATGAATCGCCATCTAAAGATTTTCCTCAGTATTTGAGAAACCACTATTCCAAATACTAGAGCTTCTACTGCGAGAAGATTATCAGCTGTGCTCTGGAAACAATATTAACTTTGTCAATGACACAATTGATCCTCCAATGCAAGATATTTCATAAAGAAATAATGTTTATTAAAAAAATTGATAAGTAAAAAAATAAGATCACAAAAACCTGAATAATCAGAACAGCAGCCATGACACGGATGGACCATTCGACGAACAGAGATGTGCTTAGATCAACGGACCCCTCCTCTGTTAGGACAAGTTTGTGCACCACCCAGAAACCCATCCATGCTCCAGCCAGAACAACAAATGCCAACAGAAGTATAGCCAACTGCAGCCAGTAAAATTCAGATACACGTGACCATGGCAAATGAATCACGTAAGATCAAGTGAAATCACAATGATAATAGGACAACATTTACTAACTTGGACGAAAACAACAAAGAAATTTTTTTTTGATACATTGTAAAATTGTGGACAAAATTACATCAGAAGCAAGAATGTTCTTCTATTTGACAAGACAAGAATGTAATTTTGAAGTAAACCTATTTAAAATAAAAATAAAATCACAAAAAATGATAACAAAAGTAGCCAATACGCATAAAATTGAACCAGCCCCAATGATGACAAGATACCACTAATTCTAACCCATACGTAGTGCATACTATAGTTTTATAAAAGAAGAACCAGAGTAGCCTACAATAAATGTGTCCTGCTTTATAGAAAAAAAGAAAGAGGCAACTTTAAATAAATCAAGATAACTTACATACAGGATTATACATGTCTTCACTAATTCCAATCTCTGATAGTAATGAACGCAATAATCCAGGTATGTAACGGAGGAGAAAAGATCCAAGACCAACCTGTTAAAATAGTACAATATACATGGATCATTATCATGTAAATGAAGAAAATCAAACAAAGATATGAAGGTGATACCTACCACGGATGAGTACAGAAAAATTGCAAATGAGCTCTTTCGACCAGTTGGAAGAAGTTTCATTCCCTGTCAATAACCAGTAAAAGTACTGTAAGATCATAACATTACCAAAGATTTTAAAAGACAAAGTTGCAATTCAAGACAACAATTTAAGTCATCCTATTCTCCTTGCAGGAGGCAGTCATCCCAACCTACAAATACACCACTAATCATAGCTGCAATGTGCTCATTTTAAGCCTAGAAGCATTTATTTATCACCACAACAAAAAATAGGATATGGGATTGTGTTAAAAAATCAACGAACTTTTTGAAGTAAGGCAAGCTTCTTTTGAATGTAGTAAATGATGACAATTGATAACATGAGCCCACAAATTTGCATCAAAATATTGATAGTTTTTTTTTTGGGGGGGGGATCTCAGAATTCCAAAAAAATATCCATAATAGTGGGTGAGAAAACCAAATCACCTGAAAAAGGATTACCAATATTACAAGGCTAACCCCAAGTAACATTGCACTGCTGTAGTAGAATGTTAATGACTTGCTCAGAGAGGAAGCCAAGCTCAGCATGATAACACCCAATATTAGAAAGATTATTCGATACAGGAAAAAATCTGCATCAAGAGAGAAGAATATCAGACATGATACGCAAGTTTCAGTAAGAGGGAAATGCATCTAATAATCAAATAAATAAAACTCACCTTCTGCAATAGACACCTCAATGTTTTCCAATGATGAACTGGCTGTGCGGATATCCAAGAATTTTTTGTCATAGGGAGACATAAATCTTGCCCAGGAACCCTTAGACATTTTCTCCCACTGGCCCTGAGAACACATTCCTATCCCAAGAGATGCATTCCTGCAAAAGCATTATGATAGTCCTCAACATCAAATAGTTGCAAAAAATAATATTAATATTTTACAATATACATTTTCTCAACTGACCCAGTAAACTCTTTGAAAGAAGTTCAATAGTATGTTCATGAAAATTTCCTTTCTTTTCCATTAGTTGAAATCAAATTATAAGCAACTAAGACCCTTAACCCATTTCACATTAAGGTAATCCTTTATGTGGAGTATCATGCATGAACGTGCCAGGCATATATGACTCACCCATGAAAACAAACCTCAGCATTTGGCATGTGAATGCTTGAATTGCCTCCCGATACCTTCACCTTCACAGAGTAGGCGAACTTCCTCATATTTTTAAGCCTAGAAAGTCCATGGATAATAACTCTTTCACATACAATAGAGGCTCCTGGCTTAGAACCAGGGGAGTTCTTCACTGGCATTCCAGGAGACAACTGTGTCGAAGCAGAGTGTCCAACAACTGTAAAATCAAATATATAAAACCAGACGTTACTAGCTTGCATTTATGGAAGTATGACATGCAGCCATAACACAATTTCTCACATTAGTCATTAGTAGTAAAAAAATCTTTCAGTTCCAAATAATTATCAGCGAAAACCAAAGGCACTCTCCTGATTCTATGTATACTAGTCAAATCATATTTAAATGAAGGAGCTATGACAATATCAAACAGGCGATAGATTATTTTCTTAGGCTTGTTGATAACACATAAATACTCCATTTTTTTAAAACGAAAATCACAAAAAGATATTCAAGAAAAACAACTAAGGGTAATAACTTACTATATTTTTATTAAGCAACGGATTTTTACACGATAAATTCAAAAAAATTCAATTATCTAGGGAACAAATAAAATCCCAGAAACAAGTACAAATAATATTTCGACAGTATTTTCGTTTCCTCGGCCTTTTTATAAGAAAACACAAAGATATCAAACCGTAAAATCTTGCCCACGGAAAAAATAAAATAACTTTAAGAGTACAGGGGTAAAACCCTATAAAATCCAGAATCCAAAAAGGTTCAAGTAGTTGAAGAAGCGCAAAGAAAGATTAATTAGCGACTGAAGGAAGAGAAAATACCTAAAGAAGAACAATTGTATGGCTCTGTGGAATAGGAATATGAAAGCGAAAGCGATAGAAGACAGAGAATGGTTGCACTGAACACGACCTGTTTCACGTAACCCATTCTTCTCTGATTTCTTTCCACTCGTCTCTGGTTTTGAGAAAGGAGAGGAAAGGCGCGCGTAAAATATACCGACCGTATTTCCCTTTATATATATATTTTTTGGTAGCGTTGATAATACGCGAACATAAAAAAGGGTAATTTCGAAATTTCATAATTTTTGTATCAAATGGTCCATTACTTTTTAAAATCAGCGTCAGCTTAATAAGCTAAATCCGATTGATGATTTATTGACCTAAAATGGAGGCCCATTTGACGTGGCATTTTATTTCTTTCTTTTTATTTTCTTTTTGTTTTTGGTACTACGTCTCTGAAGAGAAGAGGTTACATTTTTATCCTTCAAACAGTTTTCTTGATTTCACAAAATCTCCCCCCTCCATTTGCAACTGAACTACATGTATTACATTTAAATATGTAAAAAAAAGTATAGAATTCAAGTCTAATCAATGTATAAAAAAAGTATAATTTTTTAAAAAAATAAATAAGTAATTTACTTTGAAACTTATGCTAAAATGTTTTTCATAGAGATTAATTATAATCAAAGAAAAATGATACCTTTTATTAAATCAATATTAACCTTTTAATAAGCAATTTACACTATTGAAAAATAGAAACTAACAACCTATTACTGGCACGCATGAGTACTTGTGGTAACAATAACAAGAACAATTCAAAGACCAATCTAATAGGCCTAAAAATTAAAGATTTTATTCAAATCATAACAGACTCAATTAGAGAGAGTGTCAACAAATCCTCTCTTAATCTAAATGTTGTTTTAGCAGTTTAGTGTAGCATAGATGTTTCACAGATACCAAGTTTCTCACAAAGACGTTGAAAGACTTCCACTTTCAAAAGCTTAGTTAGTACATCTACAACTTGATCATGTATACTATAGAGCATCATTTTAATGGTACCTTTATTGGTTAGATCTCATAAGAAATGAAACCTTACATCAATGTGCTTGTTACGGCTGTACATCACTGGATTCTTGTCAAGTTTTATACCTAAGTTATTATCACACATGATAGTTGTTCCTCTTTCTTGTGCATACCTTATTTCTTTTAAAATTCTTCTCATCCAAATTGTTTGACAAGCACAACTAGTTGTTGCAATAAATTCGGCTTTAGTATTAGATAGGATTACAATTAGTTGTTTTTTTGAGGACCAAACAACATCAGCATTATTCATAAGAAAAACATATCCAAAAGTGCTCCTTCTTCCTTCCAATCCTCCAGTATAATCATTGTCAATAAAGCCTACAAGTTTCTCAACTCCTCCCTTTCTATCATAATGTACAGACAGAAAATATGTTCTATGGTGTTGAAGATGAACTATGTAAGGATGATCCTGAAACCTTTAAAAAATTTCTAAAAGATATCGAAAAACTGTTGTATCCAAAATGCAAGAAATACACTAAAATGTCAAAATTGGTTCATTTGTACAATGTGAAGGCAAAACATGGTTTTTCTGACAAAGGATTCATAGAATTACTAATCTACTAGTCGATATGTTTCCTGAGGGTATTGAATTGTCATCTTTAATGTATAAAGTGAAGAAATCTCTTAGTCGCTTTGGCATGAAATATCATAATAAGATTCATGCTTGTCCAAATGATTGCATTCTTTATAGAAAAAAATATAAGACTTTAGATGATTATTCGATGTGTAAAGAATCGAGTTGGAAAGAAACCCCTCACTACTACAAAAAAAGGTATTAAAGTCGGTTCACGCGGTTAACCGACTAAAATTTTTATTTTTATTTTTTTTACAAAATTTACTCATTTTCTATTATATTCAAATTAAAACCTGTATTCGATCACTAAATAATAGCAGGAAAAAAATATGTTTAACAATAGTTTAAATAATACAAATAATTGAAAAATAATATATTAATTAATAGTAAAAAAATTATCATGGTGTTGTTTTATATTATTCAAGATCATCATATTTTTCTCATGATGTTATAATACAAACCTACATATATAATACAAAAAATTATACACTTAAATAATAACACATAATAACAGAAAAAATATGAATAATAAGTGCGTAGGATTCATAGAAATACTTACAAGAGTAAATGAAGTGACAAAATAAAAGAAATGAAGAAAAAATGGTGTTTTGTAAGTGAGAAATGTGTAAAAAAAATTTGAGTATTTTACTCAAAAAATAGGGTATCTAAAAGATTAGTTAGAGAGGAAGAAAACTCATTAACTGGCATTAGAATTGGTGGTCATAGGTGGCCGGAAAATGAGAAAGATTGGAGGAGAAGTGAATGAGGTTATGGGTTTTTGAGAGTTATGCAACGCTTGGAATAGTTTTTGTCTGGGGAAGAAAGAAGAGAAAAGAATTTATCCACGTGGATAGCATCGGTTCCAGGTGTCAACCGACGCTACGCTATGTGGATAGCGTCGATTCTACATGTGAACCGATGCTATCCATGTAGGACGTAGCGTCGGTTTCAGGTGTCAACCAACGCTATGCTATGTGGATAGCATCAGTTTCAGGTGTCAACTGATGCTACGCTACGTGGATAGCGTTGGTTGACAATTGGAACCGACGATATGCTACGTGGATAACGTCGGTTCCATGTGTCAATCGATGCTACGCTACGTGGATAGCATCGGTTGACACTTAGAACCGATGCTACGTCCACGTGTAGCGTTGGTTCGACATGTCAACCGATGCTATGTCCTATGTAGATAGCATCGGTTCTACACCGAACTGACTTTAAGTCAGTTTTTTCCAAAAATTAACTTTACATATCGACTTAAATACCCCTTTTTGTAGTAGTACCTGGATTACACCTCAAGTTTAGAAAGACTTTGTGGATTATAGATGTACAAATGAATTTCAAATTATTAGGAAAGAACATCAGAATATATAAATGCATAACATTCTTCCTAACCGTACTAGGAGGTCTTCAAATCCTGAAGTTAGATATAGAATGATATTATTAATTTGTGTTAATTTATAAATATTTTTATATTTATTTTCCTCAATTTAATTTCATGTCATGGTTAATAAATTTTTCATAATTTATGTAAGAAGCTGAATTGGGTAGACTAATTACCCGATCTGAATTGTACATAGAAACAAAGACTCCCAAAATGAAAAAGTCAAGACCAATGACTAAGCGAGAAGCAGAACAACTAAATAAGTTGGTTAGTAATTTCAGTTGACACAAAGTCCATATGATTTTTAATAATTGATGTAATAATGTATGATAGATTTGTGTGCTTTATTATTTGTAGAGTGTTGTTCAAGAACAAATATCCAAGGGTGAAATAATCAAAGAGGCTATATATTATGCATTCGGATGTGAGCATCTTGGTCGTGTTAAGAGAGGTAGCCAATATGATGGTTATATGAAGTATTTTAACATTCTAAAACAAAAGCCTCAGACAGTCAGTAAGGAAAAGTATACTAAAATTGAAGAAGAACTCAACTCCTATAAGGTCTCAATGTTAAGTGAGATTGTCACTATAAAAGAATATCAAGCACATCACACGTCAAGCATGACCATCATTCTACAATCAGGGCATGCCATATTGGCCAAGCATGCAACCATCCATGCCAGGCATGCCATCCACGCAATTTATGGCGCTTAAACTATATCCAGTATGAGATATAGTTATCCTATCGGTCTTCCCTTTATGCCAAGAATGCATATGCAATCAAGTAATGGTTCATTTTCTCCAATACAATCTGCACATTCTTACCATTAATCACATCACGATGAACGTTTGGGTGAGAATGTACATCCAATAGCTACCCCACATGGGAGCCCTCTTCTATTTGATGAATCATATATGGTAAGATTTTAATTTCTGGCGTAGATAATCTATTATTTTTATTTTTTATTATATGTTTTATTTATTATATATAACACTTAATTTTTTTACAGAATATGAAATGTTTGTTGAAACATCATTCATCAATGGACTTTGTTACTATTGGAATGGTACAACAATTGAGTGATGATTGGATGATTCATAATCAATATTTGTCTAATCATTGGCGAATAGTAATTGATCAATCATTGCTCCATGATTATCCACTACCTGTGCCTTCTAATGCTACCATATTCCAAAAGGTGGTTGGATAGTATGTGGCTTGGCCGTCGATTCAAGTTGTTCTAAATTTTGACGTGATACTATTTTTTAACTTAAAAGATAACACTTGTTTACTACTATTATTTTATTATATCTTTTATTGTTACTAACATATATAATACTTTTTCTTTAGTCTATTATACTAGAACTCTTGAATGTGGCACATTTAAGAGATACGAAACAAGTATCTCGTGCTAAATCTATGTCTAATGGCCAATCATCGCACACTAAATCATTCAAGAAGAAGCCTTGGAAAAAGTATAGTTATGATTATGCTTTAAACTTCAGTAGAAATTTTAGCGCTTTGATGACTATTATTGCGAGGGCATCTGGCATAAATGATGGATGGACTGTGCCACTTCCTATAGAAACTTCTGGTGTAGACCTCGACCAAACTTATATATCAATTGACTGCATATTGCAACTATTTGAATATCAAATGATCGATTTGGTGAGTCATCAATCTGTTCATTTATGTAAAACATATATAATTATATTTACATTATCTAATTACTTATATATATTTCTTTTATATAGGGCGTGTTATTATCGATTTCAACATAATCACTCATCACATTTAGCAATGTTCTATGATTTTTCATATGTCAATCAATATAAAGAGAAGAATGTTAGCATCAGAGCTAAACAATTATGTGATAGAGCATTAACACTTAACATAAATCAAAAGTTGATAATCCCTTGGCCACTAAGGTTTGAACAAGGCCAAGATCATTAGAAGTTGGTAATCCTTGATCTGTTCAATAATCATGCTTGGTACTGTGACTCAACTTCCATAGAACTGAGTAAAGATAAAGTTGTTGAAATGTAAGAGTTATAGCTAGCTATTTTTCTTCTCTTGTTTTTTGTAATATTTAATAAAATACTAACTGTTTTAAACCTTGGTAGGGTATAGAAGCTGTGGAATAAGTTTAAGGACATTGCTCTTAAAAAATCTCATAAGCTTATATGGAATAAAATTATGGTATGTACAAGCGAATATTAATAATTTTATTAATTTTACTATTGAATAATAATAAAGATTTTTGAATATAGAAAATCATGTACACTTGTTTTTTTAAGGTTCCACAACAAAATAATGGAGTCATGTGTGGTTATTATGTCATGAAGTTTATGAGCAAAATCATCACAAATATCAAAATTCCAATTGATGATGTGATAATATCTTTTACCCATATACAAAAATTTTTTTAACATATATGAGTTATTTTTTGTGAATTTATGAAATTACATTCTTATTTTGATTTTAAATACATGTAGTTCTTTGGTTGGAACAAGACGGGCTATGACCAGCAAATTTTTGATGATTTATGAGAGGAATGGGCAGAACACATGGTTCAAATTATATCATCACAAGAAGAATTAGGAGAAGATTCTAATGATCTGGAATAGCATATGACAACATAACGATAATTTTTATAATAATTTAATTTCTCTATTCATGTGTCTGAAGTTCCTTGTTTGATAGATGTTTTGTTTGATGGATGTTTATGTGTTCATGTATTTAGGGAAATGTATTGTTTTATAGACCTGTTTTTTGCCCAAACTTCATCTCATCTCTCTTGCCTACTTTCCTTATGAAAACATCATGGTAGCACTTTATTAATCATTTCTCTATAAATATAAAGCTATCTGGAATCTCTACTGGTATTTTTAATGTTATAATGAGCTTTAAATATGAAGTCAGGTGTAACTCCTATTTTATTACACTTGATTTCATATTTAGAGCTCATTATAACATTAAAAATACCAGCTTGATTCTAGATAGCTTCATATTTATAGACAAAAGATTAATAATGTGCTAATATGAGTTCGAAGGGATAAGGTTATTATTATATTACTCAGATGTCGATGTTGTAATCTCTTTTTGATGATTACAAGAAGAATGGACAAAACACTTTATTCAAACATCAGGAGAAGAATATAATCTTGAATAACATAGGACAACACCACGGTAATATTTATAATGATTTGATTTCTCCATTTGTATGTCTCTGAAGGTTAGATTGCTTGTTGATGGATGTTTACGTGTTTATGTATATAGGGGAATGAATTGTTATATGGATCAGTTATTTTTTTTCAGTTTTCTTGTCACTATGTTGGTGATTATAAGCCAACCAAGCTTGCTTGCACAATCCAATCACATTTTGACGACATTATTTGTTTTTGTAATTTAAGTTAACTATATATATATATGTATTGTATATAAATTATTTGTTTTGTAATAAATCTAATTATCAAGTAATTAATTATATTTAATTTTTTAATTATTTGTATTATTATTTATATTTTGGTTTTTTTATACTATATTGAATACATGTTAGTAGAGTGAAAAATGAGAATAAAAAAAATCAATACAGGTAAAGTCGGTTCAACACGTGAACCGACTTTAAATTTTAAATCAATCAATTTAAAGTCAGTTCAGCGAATCGACTTTAAATTGGTTTAAAATCGGTTTTTAATCGACTTTAATAGTCCATTTCGTAATAGTGTCAATTCCTAAGAAAAACCTTATCTTCCCCAAATCTGTCATATCAAACTCCTTTTGCATTAATTCCTTAAAGTTGCTCATTATTCCCAATATAAATAAGATCATTAACATATATACTGATTATGAGTGTTTTCCTCCATTGTTCCTTTTGAAGAAAAATGTTTGTTTACTTTCGCTTTTCTTGAACCCTTCTTGCAAAAAATAAGACTCAATACGACTAAACCAAGCTCATGGTGCCTGTTTTAAATTGTACAAGGCTTTGTGAAGTTTATAGACCATCTACTCACATCTTTTTTTCGAAACCTTTCGATTGATCGACATACAAATCTTCATTCAATATTTCGTGCAAAAATGAAGATTTAACATATAGTTGAAATATTGTCCAACCTCATTGAGCAGTAACAACTAGTACCATTCTTATTGTGTTCATTCTCGCCACTGGTGCAACTACTTTTGTATAGTTTATCTCATGCTCTTGTGAATATCCCTTTGCCATTAGTCGTGTCTTAAATTTGTCAACTTCACCAAACTTATTCAACTTCGTCTTGTAAATCCATTTGACACCAATTCTCTTTGCATCGATTGGCAATTCAGTCAATTCCCAAGTTTAATTTTTTTCAATTTCTTTGATCTTTGCCTCTTGCTTGCCTCTATTTTGCACTCTTTATTGCCTCTTCAAAACTAGTAAGGTCATTGGAGTCCATAAAATCCATATTCATAGTTTCTTCATCTTCAGAAAGACCTTCACTTGAAACATAATGCTCTATCCATGTTGGTGGCGCTCTAACTCTGCCTTCTTTTGCTTCTCTATTGACATTATAAGTTGTGCCAATGTCAACTTTTTCATGATCTGTGCCAATGTCAACTTCTTTAGCAACCTTTACTTCTTCACTTTCTTCTTCTTCTTCTTCTTCTTCATTAGTACTAGTTTTTTCATCTTCCCAATCCAAGTTCATGATCACTTCTTCTTTGTGATTTGCATCCCAATTCCATAAATAATTATCTTCGAACACAACATCATTGCTTATTATGATTTTCTGTGTATTCAGATCATACATTTTATAACCCTTGGACTCTTCACTGAATCCAAGTAATGCACAACTCACATTCTTGTTTTCAAGATTTGTTCTCCTTGCATCTGGGACATGAACATGCCCCCTACACCCAAACACTTTGAAGTGTTTTACAAAAGGCTTCTCACCACTCCATACTTCTTCTAATGTCATTTCCTTGATGGCTAATGTAGGAGATCTATTTAACATATATATCGTCCATTTCACAACCTCAGGTCAGAAAGTTTTAGGAACCTTTTTCTCAGACAATATTGATCTCACTAGATTTATAACAATTCTATTCTTGTGCTTGGCTACCCCATTTTGCTGTGCGGTATAAGTCATAGTCAATTGTCTTTTTATCCCACTCATTTTACAAAATTCATCAAATTCTACAAAATTGAACTCCCCTCCCTTGTCTGTATGAAAAACACATAATAGGTAGGCTACTCTCTTTCTCAACTAACATTTTAAAACACTTGAAGTAATAAAATGCATCTGATTTTTCTAACAAGAAATATACCCATGCTTTCTCGAATAATCATCTATAAAACATAGGATGTACCTCTTTTGGTTGTTTAAAGCTGGAGTAATTAGGCCACATATATCTGCATGTATCAGTTGTAATTTCTGAGTAGCCCTCCATTGAATTTTCTTAGAATTGAATCACGATGTTACTTGCCTTTCATGCAGTTCTCACACACAATTGTTGTTATTGGCAATTGAGGTAGGTCTCGAACCATTCTCTTAGACTGAAGTATTCTGAGACCTTTGTGACTAAGATGAGCATATCTACAATGCCACAAATGTGCTAGGTTCGATGTAGTGGCCTGGAAGCATTTTTCCTTCTTTTCTTGACCTCGAGCAAACAGCATAAACATTCTATTTGTTGTCATTTCTATTTGAATGATCAGTCCCTTAAGTAGATGGTAAATTATGCACATTTTTTATTAAATCAAAACAGTTAAACACATTTCCTGTAGTTAACCTATACTTAAGAAGTTGTTCTTGACTTTAGGCACATAAAACACATCTTGTATTACATGATTTACTCCACTTACATTCAACCTTATACTACCTTTTCTAAGCACATTCATTCTCATGTTGTTGTCGAGTTTCACCATCTATCGAAATGCTCCATCCAATTCTTTAAATGTAGATTTTTCTCCAATCATATAGTTGGAGCAACTAGAATCTAGAAACCAAGCTTCTTCGTTATGTGCAATGGCCATTTCAACATAAGACATGACCAGTAAGTCTTCTTCTTCATCAAATTGAGTAAAGTTTACTTATCTGCACATTGATAGACATTCATATTGGTAATGATCAAGTTTGTAACATTTGAAGAATTCAATTGTGGTGTGGTTGTAACTCTATCTTCCTCTATAAGTGCTCCTGCCACATCCTCTGTCTCCTCTTCTATTTCCAACTTCAATTGTAGCTTTTAAGGCCTGTTCTTCACCTTTAGAATGCTTTCAAAATTTATGTTCATGTATTAGTAGAGAGCTCTAAAGTTCATCCACAGAAAAACAATTGATGTCTTTCGATTCTTCTATGGAGCACACGATGTAGTTGAATTTTTCAATGAGTGTACGCAAGATCTTCTCCACGATCTTGACATCTTGCATATCTTTTCCAAGGTTTCGCATGCCATTTACGACTAACATGACTCTAGAGAGATAATCAGTGACTGACTCACTGATCTTCATTTTCAGCACCTTAAATTCCCTTTGAAGGGTTGTAGTTGAGCACGCTAAATTCTTTGATTGCCCTAATATTTCCTCTTCATCGAATCCCACAATTTCTTGGCAGTATCCTTCTGAAGAACATTCTTTAGAATTGATTTGTCGATTTCCTAGAAGAGGTAATTTTTAACCTTCAAATCTGTTAGGGCTACTTTTTGCATAATCGTCAACATTCTCCTTTGGTAGGTTCAATGTAGCTGGTTTCGACAAGATTCCACCATTCTTTGGATTTGAGTAGATTTTCCATCAACATGTTCTAGCGATTGTAGTCACCGTCAAACTTAGGGATGCTTAACATATTCTGACATTCATTTTCCATTTTTTAGAAAACATATACTATTCCTTTTTTCCCTCGAAGTGTTTCCCTTAACCTTGCAATGATGACGATGGCCAAATTATCGCAAATTAGATTCCTTTGCCGAGCTCCGATACCAAGTGTAGAGATTAATTATGATCAAAGAAAACTACTACCTTTTATTGAATCAACATCAGCCTTTTAATAGGTAATTTACAGAATTAAAAAATAGAAACTAACAATTCAAAGACTAACCTAACGGCCCTGAAAATTAGGAATTTTATTTTAATCATAACGGACTCAATTAGAGAGAGTCTCAACATTTTCCAATTGAGGAATTTCTTATGATTTCTTCTTTCATTTTTTTACTTTCTTTGTCGTTTTCTTAAATTGTCTTCATTACACATGTTTGATTCTCATTTTCTCCCATTTTTCTTATCATTTTTGTTCTGCATTTGTTCTTGTTCATTTATCCATGCTTTTGTTGTTTTTGTTGAATTTTCATGATAAAGAGTAATTTAGGTATAGTTTATTTAGTTTTATTTGGTTGTTGTTGATGATTTCGTCTTATTTGTCTTTAGTTTCTTATTTTTTAGTATATTTCTTGTTTTTTTAAATTCTTTTAAATGTTTTTTAATATTTTTATTCTTATTCTTATTTTTATTATGATTTCTATTATTTTATTTTTTAAAATTTTTCATTTATTTAATTTGTAAAACATATTCAAAATAAATATATAAAAATAAATAATTTCTTAAATATTTAAGTTAATTGATAAATCAAGAAATCTCTTTAACCAAAATCATAAAGGAATAAACATTGTTAATTAAAATTTTTTACTTCTGAAATTGCACTATGCATAATTTATTTCAATAAGTAAAAATATAATGAAAATATATTTATTAAAAAGTTGCAGTTATTTATGTTATAAAAGTCTTTTTAGTGCTTAGCTTAGTTATTTTGGAAACTTAAAATAAAACACAAAGGGCAAGATATGTACTTTTAAAAAAATATAAAGATATTTTTGTTCAAAATACTATCGTTTTTTACCAATTGGATTCGAATCCAATTTCAAAATTTTCAATATGAATTCGATCTGATGATGTAATTAATCTGAATTAATTTGAATCTAAGTAGATTATATTTTTTTAGATCGAATAATATCAAATTGATGTTAAAATTTATTTATAAATTACTATTATATATAAAATATAATTAATGTATCATTATAAAAATTTGCTACTTATATTTACAATTAAGAAAATCAAAAGAATAAGAATTATTTTTGGATAATTATTAAGTTATTATAGAAATTTAATATTTAGATTTAATTTTTAAACTAAAATAATAATTTAATATAATTATGTTATGTATAATAAAACTCTTGAGCACATGTAAGTATACATGGTCACACACAAATGATATTTAAAAACAAGGATTGTTATATCCTTAAAAGTAACAAAGTCTACTTTTAATTAATAGTTCGTTAGTAAATTAATTAAAGTAACAAAATAGAGGCCTCGATTATTTTTGAAAAAAATAACATAAAATAATAAATTAAGTTTTGCAATAATTATGAGATATATGTGATCATGAAACTATTTTCACCACTAAGTTATAATTTAATTAACCATATCATGAATAGAAATTAGTTTCTTAAGTTCTAAAACACTTTCATAATTTAAAATCATTATTGAATTTTTAACTTTATCTTTAAAATTTCAGGTCCACTTAATGCTTCTCACATTTTCTTATCATGTATTGATTAATAATACAATTATAAATCAACCTAAATACCGAACAAGCTAAATGTTTACTTACTAGATTTAATTCATTCAATACATTAGGATTTAAAAATATGATAACTAAACTAGGTAAGATTAAAATTATTAATAACCTTTAATGTAAACATTCAAACTTATTTGTAACAGCAGTCATGAGATACCACTTTGAATAGAAATATTTACAATTATTTAATAACATCTTAGATAAGAATTAAACATATTCGTGCAAAAAACTAATTGATTATTTTAATTCATACATGTATAGTTACGACATTTAAACATAAATTTAAATACACAAAAAATTAAAAATTAAAACTAGAATTTATCATAACATTAAATTAATTAAACCAGTATATAGGGGTTGAAATTGTCAACAATTATGTTATTAAATTAGATAAATATAGATTGTACAAGAATCATTTTTGTAATCATGAAAAACTATAAAAAGATAATTAAGAAAAGCTTGTACTATTTAAGCAAATAATTATCACAAGTTATGGTATTAACACAAGTGATGTAGTAGTTAATTATATGCTAAAAAATGGGTTTTTTTATTTAAGTAAATAATTATATGTCATATCAATTTTTGATGTACTAAAACTTGTATCATAAATAAGTGCTCGATTTTTAATCTCAATCATTAGATCAAGTAATGTATAATCCATCTCAAAGTAGGCTCTAGAAATACACTATATATTCATAGTTATAAATCATCAAAACACACAATTTGATACAAGTAATAGGAGAGATCAAAGAGCATAATCTTGGGCAAATTTTAGAGTAGATTTTGAAGAGAAGATTGTGGTAACATTAACTTCATCATTTACTACTTATAAGTTTTTAATAATCTTTTCCGTAATAGTATCTATGGTTATAATGTTGATTCTTGTATAATCTTTGACTAGTTAATCAATAATGTCATTGTGAAAAATTTTAAACCTTAAACTATAGTTTAATTAATTTAATGTTATGATAAATTTTAGATTTAATTATTGATTCTTGATGTGTTTCATTTTTATTTAAATATCGAAACTATATACATATGAATTAGAGTGATCAATTGATCTATTGCATTAATGTGTTTATTGCTAGTTTAAGATATTAGTTCGTACTTGCTAATGTTCTTTTTCGAAATAGCATCTTATGGCTTTTGATACAAGTAGAATTGAATGCATATGCTAAAGGTTATCAACATATTTAATCTTATCTAGTTTAGTTATTACCTTTCTACATCTTAATACAATGAATAAATAAAATTTAATAAGCATAATTCTAACTTGTTCAATAGTTTGATTTATTAATAATTACATTGTTAATCTATTATACAGTAAGAAAATGTAAGAAGTTTTAAACGTAATTAGATTTTTGAAACTAGATTTAAAAATTCAAGAAGGATTTTATATTATGAATTTTTTTTAGAAATTAAGAAACTAATTCTCATTCATAACATGATTAGTTGAATTGTAGACTAGTGGTGCAGATAGTCTCATGATCACACGTCTTTCATCATTTTTGTACAATTTACCTTTATTGTTTTATGTTTATTTTGTTTTCTTCACAATCAATTAAACCCTTTAATTGAAAACTTTAATTAACTTACTAACAAACTAGTAATTAGAAGTATAATTGTTGTCAATCTTTTGCAAATTCGACCCTTACTTGAGCTATATTACAGATCGGTGTAAAACTATAAGTGCATAATATCGTAGTTTTATAATAAAGTGATAAAAAGAGTATCGTCCTCAGGGATTGGTAACTTATTTTTAACAAATACCAAAATTATGATAACCTCAATTTTATTTAGAGAAGTCACTAAAGTTGTATTTGAAAATTTAAATAAAATAAATTTAAAGAAAATAAAGATATTGTTCGAAAATCAAATCAATGGTAAAAGTTTTTTTAGGAAATCAATTTCACCTAATCTCTTATTATGTTTTACTCATTTAGTTAATTGAATTTAATTCTCTTTGTTTGTTAACAATCTCCAAAAATATCCAAAAGTCTCTTTCGATAGTCAATTGAAAATAATATTGTTCATTAATTTACACAAAAATATGCAATTTAATAAAGTAAGAAAATATTAAGACTAATGATTTTTAAAACTATACAGTAAATCACAAGACTAAAATCATCTAATTAATGATCAGTTAATTAAAAACATTAAACTTAGAATAAATAAGACAAACATGAAAAGAAACAATTCAAATTAACATAGAAAATTACATCTTTTTTTAAAATAAAGATAAATTAATTCATACTAAAAATTAAATTAAATATAAACAAATTCACCTTAATTTTCTAAGAAGAATAGAAAGAAATTAAATCATAAAAAATATTTGATTAAATTAAATATAAATAAATTCATCCTAATTTTCTAAGAGGAATAGAAAGAAATTAAATCATAAAAAAAATTTGATTAAATTAAATATAAATAAATTCACCCTAATTTTCTAAGAGGAATAGAAAGAAATTAAATCATAAAAAAAATTTGATTAAATTAAATATAAACGAATTCACTTTGAAGAAGAATAGAAAGAAATTAAATCATAAAAAGAATTTGCTTTACTATTTCTGTCCCGATTTTTCTTCTATTTTTCTCTGCTTTTTGTGCTATTTTTCCGTTCTGCCCAGCGTTCAATTTTACCCTCCTCTCTCTTTCTGCGTTTTTGCTGTTTCTTTCCTCTTTTTGTTTTCCTTGCTGCGCTCTCTGTTTCTTTTTTAGTTTTTTTTTCTCTGATATTATATATATATATATATATATATATATTAAAACCTATTTGCCTTTTTTTTCCTTGCCGGCCGTGTCTGGTTTATATATATAAATTCTTACTTATATATATATATAAATAAATCTTCTTTTAAATTTAAAAGGTGATATATTTTTACAATTTTAAATCTTTATTTTCTTAAAATTTGTAATAAAATTTAATAATAATAATAAAATCTAAATTTAATAATAAATAAATAAAATAAAATTAAAATTGAAGTTAAAAAGTGATAAATTATATAAAATTATACAAATCATCGATTACTATCGATAAATTAATCATTTTAAGAAAAATAAAGATTAACTATTGAGTAAGTTATATACACTATTATGACTCTAAACAAGAATACGAAGAAATTTTTAAAATCTTGGTTTCATAATTTTTTTTAACACCCGAATATCTTATCCATTCCCTACTATCCTATCAAGAAAATGTTTTACCTTGAAAATCTTTAAAAGATGTTTGGTTTGGTATCAATTTGAAAGTTTTTAGGATTTCAAGAATTGAATTTTGAATTATAACTAGTTTGAAATTTTCTAAACATAAAGATTTCTAATGATGTTGATAAGAATGCCACTTACTTTATTGAAAAGTACTGAGTTTTCATCACTTAAATATTTGAAAGTGATTGTTAATTGCATTGGAAAGATTAATCATCATTCTGTTTGCACTATTAGGAAGAAGTATGTCGAAAATAACGTAGGTTTGCTCAAATGAATGATGTTAGTTTCCTTAGTAAAACGTTTGCTAAAGGTATAAAAAAATACAATGGATATGATGTGAGTAAAAGGGGGAAAAACTAAGGTGATATCTTATAGGTAGAAATAAGATTAAAAATTAAATTATTTTATTATATTTTTATATCTAATTATGTTATAAAATATAAATAAAATGAAAATAATTAAAAAAAATAAAATTATTATTCCACGACATTCTATGAGACTTATGTGTTCCAAACTTATCTGTTTCACTTAGGTAACTTATAAGACTCTAACATCTTTTTCTCTTATTTTTAAGATGCATATAAGTTTATTTTAGACTCATTATATTAATTTGGTTACAATTTAGACATTTTAAGTTAATTATAACTTGTCTCATTTATATCATCGAATTATTTTATATCTCGTTTATACCACTTAATTATTATATTTATTTCATTTAACTATTATATTTATACCATTATGTTATTCTCTAACTTTACATTTAATGACATTACATATCATATAGTTAAGTGTTAGATTTCAAGTAATTTAAATAATTAATTAATATATTTAAAATAAATTATTGTTCTTAATATACCACATAATTATTTGAGTTGTTCCAACTCTATAAATTGTTTAAATTTGTCATTAATATATGATAACATTAGACGAAGAATAACATAATGGTATAAAAAAATAAATATAACAGTTGAGTATATAAATAAGATAAAAAATATTTCAATTTTATAAATGAAATAAATATTATAATTTAATGATATTTTTATAAATTTATTCTAATTAATTTTAAAATTAAACAAAAATTGCATTAAGAAATAGTACAAATTTATGATGAATTAATCGACTTGTTATATGAAAAAATATCATATAATATAAATTATAATTATTTTCATTTTCGTATTTTAAAGTTTGCCACTACCCATCATGACTCAACTATTAAAAAAAATATTTGGCTATTCGAAATGATGTAAATTATATTTGATTTTAATTTTATTCTTATTGAATTCTTATTTTTCTATTGTTAGGAGTTTGGACGCGTTTTATATAAAATTGAAATATTATATTATATTGGGATATAAATTTTGAGCATTTTACATTGGATCTCTAAAAGTCAAAATATTTATTTATTTTTTACTAAAGTTGATTAGAAAACATTAAATTTAATAAAAAATATTATATATTTTTAATATATTTCGTTTTGTTATTTTTATAAATATTAATTTATAAATATTTTTATTTTTATAAATATATAAAATATAATATTTTAATTTTAAGTAACCAAATTAAATTATCCATTTAAATTAATCCAAAATTTTAAATAAAAATATAGGTAAAATATATCCCTTAAAATTAAATCTTAATTAAAAACTAATAATATTAATATAATTATTTTTATTATTTTTTTAAAAATATAAAATTATTATTATGTTTTTAAAAATAATTATATTACGATAATAATATATTGAATAAAATTATTATTATTATGTTTTGAATAAAATTATGGTTCATACGAAATAATTACGGTAATAAATTGACCTTTTGTTGGTTATTCAATCTTGAAGTCAGTTTGATTACGTTAACAAAAATAACACGTGTTCGTGTTTTGTGGTTAAATGAACCTCACAAAATACTTACCTGTCAAATTTGAAGAGAGTGTCTCAACTGCTTTCGTTACTTTACTTACTCGCATGGACAAACCAGAAAAATATCTCCAAAACCAAAATAAATATCTTAAAAAAGTAAAATCTGGTAGTATTTACTCGATATTGCTCAAGCTGCAAGTTTATAATTTTAATTGCATTTTTGTTAAACATTCAAGAATGAACCCATCAACGTCAAGCTTTGGCATCTTCGCATTTCTCAAACGAATCTAATTCCGATACATTCTCTATCTGCTTCGCGGGCTTGTTGAATCGTTGAAAGGGTTTCCAGATTTTCTATTGGGGTTTTTCTCAACCTCCCCCAAGCTTAAGAATTTCTTTCTTAAAGCTTTAACGGTTGGAATTAGAGTTGGATTGTCTCCTTTTTCCTAGTACTTCTCTCCAATTTCTTTGATTTTTTCAATTAATCGAACAATCTATATATGCCCTTATATCCCTTTCGCAATTCCCTTGTTTCTGATAATCACATTCACCGCCTTTTTTTTAAAATATATATTCTGAGTCTTATTTCAATCAATTGTTTACAGAACAAAAGGGGAGGAATCAACAAACAAGAAGAAAATCCTTCTGGGTACTTTGTTCTCAGCTCGTGGTTGTCCATTGCAGGTAACTTCCTTTTGTCTTTTCATTTAGGTTCCTCTTTCTCGCGTGTTTTGATCAATTTGTTATTAGTCTTTACTCCCAATGAAGCACATTTGAAGAAAATGAGTGTCATTTTTGTTAATTTATAGGTTTTAGACGCAAAAATTGCTCTAAAAGTTCCATAGCTTTTAAAAAGATGAACTTTAGATCTTAATTTTTTATAAGTTGTAATATAAATCTCTTACTACTAATTTTGAGGGTGAAGGACCACATTCCTGTAGCTTATACAAATAGAACATATAAGTTCTGTAGCTTTATAGTAGCTTTATAGTGGACAACGTAAGTTTTGTTATTTTCATAAAATTAACACCAAAATCTTATTTTGACTGTTGATTGAAAAATTAAGACAGATTTTATCATTTGCTATCATCTTACTAAATTTGTGAGGTATTATAGAATAATAATTTTATTGTAATTATTAAGGTGATAGTAATTGATTAGAAATACACGACAAATTTGGTAAGATGATCACCATGTGATAAAACTTGACCTAATTTATTTGTTAATTTTATGAAAATAACAAGACTTTTGTGGTTCGCATATAAGTTCATTTTAAGCTAATTATATCAATATGGCTACAATTTAGACATTCAATAGTCCTATGTCACTATAAATAAGATGTAAATTTCTCATTAATAAAAATAATTAAGAAGAGTTGATGTTTGGAAGAAAAATAAATATTTTCATATTAACAAATTTATCTCTTATTTATGATGTTACATGACTTTTACATGGTTAAATAGTTGTTTAATTGAAATAATTAACTTAAAATAAACGTCATCTAGTGCACATCTAACATAAATAAGAGACATCTAGTGTACATCTAACATAAATAAGAGACATCTAGTGCATCTTTTAAAAAAATTAAGAACTAAAGTGCACATCTTAAAAATCTAAGGAATCTCAAGAGCTCGAGACCCGTTTTTAGACTTTAAAAATCTCATTCTTCCAATTTTTTTTTTGTTATCTATAGGAAATTGATATATTTCCTTGAACAGAATGGAGGCTGAAAATTTAACCATAAAGGGAAGGGAGTCGGAACATAAGAGTTTTGAGGATGAAAAAGTGCTTTCTGAGACCAAAGAAACTAATAGGACTTGTTCCTCAAGTGGGAGTAGAGGTAAGATGCTCTGGAGAAAGGTGAAGTATCAACTTGTTGAGTATCACTCTTTGCCAGGGTATTTGAAGGACAATGAGTACATTCTGCGCCACTACCGGGCTGACTGGCCATTGAAGCAGGCCTTGCTTAGTATCTTTACCATCCACAATGAGACGCTAAATGTTTGGACGTAAGTTTTGTATTATTCCCACTAGTGTAGCAACTCCATCATCCATCCAAATGCTATTACTTATTATTGTTTTGAAGTAGCAACTCCATATATATAGTGTATACAACTACTGTTTTGAAGTTGTAGGAATTGACCTAGTTCTTTAATTGGCTGAATTTATTAGTAAAATCTTTGTTTGGTCAATAGATTTCCATCTAGTAAGTTGTATGAATTTACATGCTGCATAAAGTGTAGTGGAAATGATTGTTGCATGGATAAGAGATATCATATGACATAAGAGCTGAACTGGATATTGAGATGCCTTCCAAGTAACTTTTCCTTCATTTAAGACATCTACAGTGTGTCAAATTAGTAGAAGGGAACTAGAAGAGAGGCTTATTTTCATTCAGAAGTGTCTTTTTCATCATATTTGCTGATAAATTAAATTATAGCACGCTCCCAGAAGAGAGGTTTCTTTTCATCCAGCAGTGACTTTTTCGTCATATTTGCTGATAAATTACATTTTAGCAAGCACCCAGAAGAGAGGTTTCTTTTCATTCAGCAGTGACTTTCTCATCATTTTTGCGGATAACTTACATTTTCACACGCACCCATTTCAAACAATTACATGATTCAAGGGATTCTTAGTTTTTTTTTTTTTTGGTTGTTGTCTGCTTTGTAAAGTAGTAAAGATGGTACTGTTTTTTGAGTAACATATTAGAAGACTGAATTAAATTTGTCTGAAAGCGCAGCAAATTTTTTTTATAAATATTTTCTTGATTTCCAATGACAGTATGACATATGTCTGATGTTTTTCTTGTTACCAGAAACGAAATTGCCTCCACTGTCTCTCTGTGGTTTTTTTTTTGGTTGATTGAGATGCTGATGTTTCCCACACTGTAAGCTGTTCTTCTTTAAGTGACTTATTTAATTTTTTATGCAGGCATTTAATTGGGTTCTTTCTGTTCCTTTCCCTGACCATATATACTGCAACAAAGGTTCCAAAGGTTGTTGATCTTCAAACTATCCAATGGTTTCCCGACATTCTGAGACGAGCAGATATGCAGAAGTTTCATGAACTCTCTACCTGCCTTCCTTCATTACCCGATACGCCTGATATACAAAGACTAAGGAAGGAATTAAAGGGTACATTTCCATCACTAGATCAACTTCCATCACCCTCTAATTGGCATGTTATGCAAGTTTTATATAATTGTTTGCCAGAGAGGTTCTTCAACAGCAACTCCACTGATGTCTGCGTTCTGGTATTCCCTTTTCTCCTCTGAAGTCTCAATATTTGTTTGTAGTTTTCGAAGATTATAATTGCAATTTATAGATTCTCCAAAGAGTACAATTAGATGACACTTCTTGCTAGATTGTCTCTAAAAATTATGTTCCATTGATCTCATTATACACGACCCTTTCCAAAGTAACCCCTTTTTGTGTTTACTTTAATATTTCCCAAATTATTGATGATCCAAACAATAGCTTTTTTTTTTTAATAATTCACCACCAAGCATTTATATTTGTTTGAAGGGAATAGGGAAGAGAATAAGAAGTGCTGAATTGTATTTCCAGCTAATGGTTTCTTTTGTTTTTAATTGATGCAGCGAAATATGAAAGAGGATGTGACAAACATAGTAGCTCCACTGATGATGAGACCGATCACAAGATGGCCATTTTTCGCATTCTTGGGAGGAGCCATGTTCTGCTTGTTGGCCAGCAGCACCTGCCACCTTCTCTACTGCCACTCTCAACGTTTGTCATACATCATGCTCAGGCTTGACTATGCAGGAATTGCAGCCCTTATCTCTACCTCTTTCTACCCTCCTGTTTACTACTCCTTCATGTGTTACCCTTTCTTCTGCAACCTCTACATGGGCATTATAACTCTCTTAGGACTTGGAGCTATTGTTGTTTCTCTATTGCCAGTCTTTCAAAATCCAGAATACCGTAGCATTCGTGCATCTCTCTTCTTTGGCATGGGTGTGTCTGGTGTTGCTCCTATCATGCACAAGCTTTACTTGTTCTGGGATCAACCTGAGGCACTCCACACAACAGGATATGAGGTTCTGATGGGTGTCCTTTATGGGATTGGAGCACTAGTTTATGCCATGAGAGTTCCTGAAAGATGGATGCCGGGGAAATTTGACATTGCTGGACACAGTCACCAACTGTTTCATGTACTAGTGGTGGCTGGGGCATACACTCATTACCGTGCTGGGCTTGTTTACCTCAAATGGCGTGATCTACATGGTTGTTGAGTTGGTTACTTCTACTGACTGAACGGTACCTTACAAGTTGCAAAATGAGAAATGAAATAGATTTAGATATATTGTGGGGAGAACCTCCAAGGCTCCAACCCCATCTAACTAAATTCAGTTTGTGGCTCAAATATTATCTACATGTTTATCTTTTAGGTGGAAAAATAAATAATAACTATTGTTATGCACTTGTGCACTTCGTTGTTTAGATTGGATGCTTCTCATATATCCTTGTGAAAATGAAAAGCGAACTGATCCAAATGGCCTTATAGGATGGGGGAAACTCACAATATAAATGCATGGTGTGTAAATGGTTTGGAAAATTTTCATCGTGAAATAAGACCATTTTAAATTACATTTAAATTTTGAATTATATTAAGTGATTGCCATTTAAGATATCCCAAAACGAGATGTGATGTGTGATATCTGAACATTCAGCTTCATTCTTGATCCATGAAAGGATAAAAATGAATAAACGAGACCTCTCGCTTGTTAAGCGGGTGCTCTAACCAACAGAGCTATGAAAGCAACATGTTAAAGAAAATGAAAATGAAATTTGTCATAATGTTATCCCCGTCTCTTTCAACAAATAGTAGTTACATCTTAATCATATGTCATAGACCATTCAAACTAGCAAAATCCATAATAAAAAAGAGTAATATATATATCAACCCCACATAAGGAACCTGGTCATCAAAAGCAAGTAATTAAGATGAAGTAATGATTTTCTTATATAATAAAGTGACCTTTAATAGCCTCAATGGTAAGATTAATAGTATGAAATGATCAACTTATTCCAAATTACTTCATCTATGAGTTAAAAAAAGTCAGTTACTCAACTCATGAAATTAAATAATTAGCTCATAAGTTCATTTTAAATTATTTTTTTGCTAATAATAATATTCTTATAATGATAATAATATTATTATAAAAAATGATAATTAAAAAATAATATTTTTATTTTTATATTTTATAAAAATATAATGAAAAGTTAATAATTTTATTAATATTTTTTAAAAACAAAATAAGAAACAATTTTTATTTTATTTTTTAAAATAATAAATAAACCAACTCAATTGCTGCTTAAGTGAACTCATTTAAAAGTAAAATGAGCTGAAATTGTTTAAAATAAAACTTAAGTGAGTTAAATTGAGCTATAACTTATCTAATATAAGTTGCATTTAAATGAGTTGGTTAATTTAAACAACTTATTTGACACATCTAAATGAGATGTTATTAGTTTCTATTGTAAATATATATTCTCAACCGATCTTTATTTTTTAAGTTATTTCACATTTTGTATGTAAAATTTTAAAAAAAGTATACATAATAACTAATTATTTCATTAGTTTGGAACACTGTATGAATGATACTTGAATAATAATAAGTAATTTTTTCATTTTGATTCATAAATAATTTAATTACTCAATTGATTTAACTTTTAATCTTTCTCATTACAAAGAAAAAAAACATACGTTAATATTTTTATAACATTAAAAAAACATATATTTATTTACGTTATAATAAAAATAAATACATGTGTTTTTCTAAAATGAAACTTTATATGAAAAGAATATTTTATTTTTTCTAAAGTGAAATACCTAAGATGAGATACGTGTAACCCAGAGCAAGCATCTCTTTTGTTATTTTTTGTTTTTTTTGGATAAAAGGGGAAAGATATTTCATTAATACTCATATATGAACAATACTACAAGAAGATCATCTAACCAGATGAAACTTACTAATATATATTCAAATACTAAAACATAAAACAAATACATAGAGAACGATAGTTCTATTAAAAGAACTATGAAAACACAAGATTTTTTTATCTTACTCATCTGTAGGTATCTTCATCACCGCTACTTGAAGTTTTGTATAAATGAAACTTTCGATTGAATAAAATATATACAACTTGTTAAATCTTTGTAAATTTGAGAGTAATAGAAACACATAAACGTTTTATTGATAAAAAAAATTCATATCTAACAAATGCAGATATAAAGATACACTATACTTAACATTCATAGAATCAAATTTGATAGAAAACTACTATAATAGTGATAGTCACTACTACAATAAAGAGTATTTAAGTCGTTATTTAAAGTCAATTTTTTTCTTAAATTCGACTTTTAACTAATTTTAAGTCGATATGCTTATTAACTGACTTAAAAAATAGCAAAAAAAATCAAAACATAGCATCAGTTGACGTACAACTAACGTTACGTCATGTGAACTTGCATCAGTTGATGTGAAAACCATGCTACGTCTTACGAGTAGCATTGATTACCACATCAACCGATGTGTAACCAACATCATTAGTCCTATGTGTCAACCAATGCTACATGCAGTCCGTAGCATCGATTGTACGTCAACCAATGCAAGTCCACATGTATCGTCAGTTGACGTGTGCAACCGATGCTAATTCCTAGGTGTAGCTTTGGTTGACATGTAGGACCGACACTACACATTTTATTTTCTTCATTTTTCTTCTTCTTTTTCCTATTTGTCGACAGTTTCATTGTCTCTTCATTTTTCACACTCTAAGTTGTGCATTCTCAAATTTCTTTCTTCATTTTTGGCCACTTCTAACCATTATTGCTCCCGCCATTTGTAGGGTTTCTTTCTTCTCTAGTTTTTTAATCAGATCCATCATTTTTTTAGTATAATACTCAATTTTTTCTTACCTATTTTTCCTTACTTTCTCACTTATCAAACACTTTTTTACTTCATTTTCTTCATTTTGTCACTTGTTTCACTCTTGTAAGTATTTCTATGAATTATTTTACATTTATTATTGATATTTTATATTTTTATATAATTTTTGTAAATTTATTTTTTTATTTTAACGTATATTATGTGTTATTAACTATTCAATTTTTTTTGTTATGTAAGTTTTAGTATTAATCATTCGTATTTCTTTATTGTTATGATTTTTCTATTTATGTAGTTATATTATTAATCTTTTTCTCAGTTGGCATTTTTGGCCACAAAATAATAAACAAGTTGATCAATCCCTCAGAATATAAAAGACAAAGTGGTAGGCAAAAAAATTCTAAAAACAAATCTGCATTTGGATTAAAAAAAAAACTACACCAACTAATATTGAAGTTGCTTTAGGGAATCCAAATAAGTTAAATAAGGTTGTGATTTTAAGGTGTAGATATTGTAAAGAGTTTGGTCATAATCAAAAGGGATGTAAGAAGAAAAAGGAAACAACAACCATACATGTTCAAACAGAAATAGAGATAAGCATTACTTATGTCCATTTTTTCCATTATGTTATTATGAGTAGCATAGATAACTTCTTTGTGTTTGGTTGTACAAAATGAATAAGCAGATCTTTTGTGCACTCAAAGTTCAATCAACATGGAGCAAAGTCAAGGAGAAATTAGGAAATTGATAAAATCTAAAGCAAAAATGATAGTTCATGGTGATGTAAAGTATGACTTGGGTGGCTCAAAATAGAAAATGCTTAGAATAAGTCCATTATATTTTTCGTAAATTATTTGGAATACCACCATGGTGAAAGGGTTGTCAACTATTTGGAACAAGTCATATATTTTTTGTAAACTATTTGGAATACCACCATGGTGAAAGGGTTGTCAACTATTTGGAACAAGTCATATATTTTTTGTAAACTATTTGGAATACCATTATGGTGAAAAGATTGTAAACAATTTGGAATAGTTGTGCTATATTTTTTGGATGATTGTAATGGGAAATATATGTTTTGGATTACACTTAGTATAGAATTTGGAACACTTTTGTAAACATGTAAATGTGCATATTTGTAAAGTAGATGAAATATAACCATACAACTTGTTTTAATCGTTGTTTTGCTTGTTTTAGATTCTGTTGATTAGGAAGATGAAATATAACTCAACATCTTGTTTTTGGATTCAATCATATGCATGTTGTGTTCGTTATGACATCATTGGATATGTAACATAAATCCAAGAAAAGCTACACCTGACATGAAAAACATATAGTTTGAAACCTAAAATCATTTGCTACATCTATTATTGTTGCATAAAACATGTCAAATAATAAAACTAGCATGTTTAGGCAAGTTAAAGCAGGAATATTGAGACTGACCAGAGATAAGAGTTTGGACATAGTATCTCTAATGTGAAGCTTATGATTCTCTCAATGAAAAATCAAAAGATTTAAAAGTTAACTTTGGTGTCAAAATTAACGTATAGAAAGTTGATAAAGTTGATTCTTGTTGAAACAATGGAAGAGGAAGCTCTGAGCCTGTGATAGATTGGATGAAGGCATCAACCTTGAAGTCCAGTAGTTGTAGTCTCATGTGTGATGAAAGGAAAAAGCATGTTAAGAAAGCATTGAATTGCAAGTGCTCATTAGCATCAACTCATGTAACTTAAATTGAGTCATTGAGAAACACAGGTACATCTTTAAGAAAATTTTGTGGAACTTGAAGCTCTAGTGGAGTCATCATACACTTCGACAACTACAACACCAGATCTTCTTACCCTAATCGAGAAGTCAAGTTGTCAGCCCTCATTTTCTTCTCCATCCGTGTCTCAAAATGTAAATGTTCACTTTTTTTTAAACCCATTGCTTGAAAGATTCCTTTGTTGGACATTGCATGTGTTGTGTTAAGACAAATGTACTTACTATAAATCATCTCAATTATAATGTCAACTCATATTGTTATTTTAAAGATTGCATTTTGGGATTCCACTAGGACGTTTGTTGATTTCAAAACAATTTTTTATTTCTTGATTATTCACCTAACATTGATACCACTAAGGAGTGAAGTTAAACTATCAATTTGCAAGGAGCATATTGAACACTCATTTGAACTCTCAAAGCATAGTGTTGAATGGAAATTTCTATATGCATAATTAACAAGATACAACCTGGAATTTCTGTCTCTTCAAACCAATTTAGTGGAAAAATTCCAACTATAATTTCTAATGCTTCCAATCTTCATGGTTTTTCAATTAGGAGACAATAGTTTGACAGAGAACATCCCATATCCAATAGCAACTAAACATTATGCATATCTCATAGAATTGTAAAAATAAACTATTAAATCAAAGCTCTATTTGGACAAAAAGGTCATCTAATATTACATATTACACAACAACAACAATAATATTAACATTACAAATATCAGTTACACTAAACATCTATCATCTATATTCAAAACATAGGTCCTTTTTAACCAAATAGGTTTGCAAATACAGTTCAAAATAAATACATTTATGCTCTACTATAGCACTAACATTACATACATATTGAACCATTAACCACTAATCTGTTCCAAACAAGTACAAACTAGCTACTAGTCACCAAAGTCTTCAAAACAGGTTACATATGCATAAATCACTAACAATAGACACCCTAAAATGGAAATAAAAATCTGCAAAAATTTCTTCAATTGGACAATCTTCAATTTCCTAAGCATTGATTCGATTCAACAAGCCTGTAATAAGTTCACTTGTTCTCGGATCAACAACTAGATCAATCACTACTACAAAAAGGGATATTTAAGTCGTTGTGTAAAGTTGGTTCGGTGTAGAACCGACGTTATCCACGTTGGACGTAGCGTCGATTGACGTGGTGAACCGACACATGGATAGCATCGGTTATCCACGTCAACCGACGCTATCCACCTAATATATCCAAATTCGGGTTATTTTTTACGTAGAACCCAATTTTCTTCCTCTCTCTCCTCCATTTTCTCCCAAAATCTACACCGCGCGTCACCTTCTTTCTAAATTTCTGGCCACATCTGACCACCATTTGTAACGTCGTTTTGTAAGTTATATTCCTCTTCTTATTATCTTTCAGATCTATTATTTTTTTGAGCGAAATATTAAAAAAAAATTATACTCATTTTCTATATAAATTCTTGATTTAGGTATGTTTTTTATTTTGTTTGTTATTATGTTTAACTTATTTTACGCAGAAATAATAATGAAATGTTGTGGGTTTGATGGATTATATATATTTACTGTACGTGGATAAATTTATTTATATATTATAAATAATTATATTTTATTAAGTAGAATTTTGTACCTTATTATTCAGTTTGTTTTATATTTTGTATAAATTTTTGATTTAGGTATGTTTTTTATTTTATTTGTTATTATGTTTGACTTATTTTATGTGGAAATAATATTTGAAATGTTGTGGGTTTGATAGATTATATATATTTACTATGCGTGGATAAATTTATTTATATATTATAAATAATTATATTTTATTAAGTAGAATTTTGCAGCTTATTATTCAGTTTGTTTTATATTTTATATAAATTTTTGATTTAGGTATGTTTTTTATTTTGCTTGTTATTATGTTTGACTTATTTTATGTAGAAATAATATCTGAAATGTTGTGAGTTTACTATGCGTGGATAAATTTATTTATATACGTATAATTAATATTACTTTTTAATTATGATATAGTAACATGCTTAGAAATTAGAATCAACCAAAGTGCGTGATTGGTTTTTATATATTCATGCTAACATGTTGCTTATTTTTTAATTTGTATAGAAATGGTTTTGTAAAATGATTAAAATGATAACTGTTTTGCATTATGTATGTTTTGATATATATTCTAATAATTAGGAAATTTATATATAATAATACTTGAAATATATTCATTGTATACATAATTAAGTAATATGTTTAATTAATGTCATTAATAGAAAATGGACAAATCTTGGATGTCAAAGTGTAGAATTGAGCAAGACTATATTTCTGGAGTTGAAAGTTTCATGGAATTTGCTTGTAGAAATAGTAATACTGAAACTAGTATGATTCGATGCCCATACGTTAAATGTAAAAATGAGAGATTTCATGAATTTGATGAGGTTAAGTATCACCTTATCCGTAATGGTATTCTATTGAGCTATAAATGTTGATATTATCATGGAGAAAATATTAATAATACTCATGGGGAAAAGATAAATAAGAATGTGAGTGGATTACATACATCTTATCATAATGTACAGACAGAAAATATGTTTCATGGTGTTGAAGATGAATTACGTGAGGATGATCCCGAAACCTTTAATAAACTTATAGAAGATGCTGAAAAACCATTGTATCCCAAATGCAAAAAATACACTAAAATGTCGGGATTGGTTCATTTGTACAATGTGAAGGCAAAACATGGTTTTCTGACAAGGGATTCACATAATTACTAAATCTACTAGTTGATATGTTTCCTGAGGGTATTGAATTGCCATCTTCAATGTATAAAGTGAAGAAATCTCTTAGTCGATATGGCATGGAATATCATAAGATTCATGCTTGTCCTAATGATTGCATTTTTTATAGAAAAGAATATGAGACATTACATGATTGTCCTATGTGTAAAGAATCAAGATGGAAGCATGGTACAAATGAGAGTACAACACATAAGAAAGGCATGCCTGCAAAGGTTCTTTGGTACTTTCCTCCGATTCCTCGCTTTCAAAGGTTGTTCAATAGTAAATATACATCAAAGATGTTGACTTGGCATTCAGATAATCGATCTGATGATGGGGTGCTACGTCATCCTTGTGATTCTCCAAATTATAAAGTAGTAGATAATTTATCTCCTCAATTTTCATCTGATCCGCGCAATTTTCATCTTGCCATTGCTGTTGATAGAATTAATCCACATAGTTCCCTCAGTAGTAGATATAGCTATTGGCCAGTAATTATGGTAACATACAATCTTCCTCCCTGGTTGTGTATGAAAAAAAATTCATGATGTTAACATTATTGATCTCAGGATCGAAACAACCCGGTGTTGATATTGATGTATATTTGTAGCCTCTGATAGATGATTTAAAGACGTTGTGGAATGATGGTGTAAATGTTTATGATGCACATAAAGAAGAATACTTTAACTTGAAGGGGGTCCTTTTATAGACAAATAATTATTTTCCTACCTATGGAAACTTATCAGGACATGCAATAAAAGGTTACAAGGGATGTCCTATATGTAGTGATGGAACTTCTGCAACTTATCTTGTTCACGGACGAAAGATGTCTTATAGAAGACATATAAGATTTTTTCCATCTGGACACAAGTTTAGATACCAAAAGAAACCGTTCGATGGTGAAGAAGATCATGATCATGAAACTCGACCTTTGCGAGGTATTGAGATATTAAGGCAATTGAATGGGATGACATTCAAACGATATGGAAAGATGAAAAAAAACTCACTAAGGTAGGGAAACGAAAGAGGTCAACTAATGAAATGGGTGAAAATGAAAAAGAGTTTGAACCGACTTACCATGGTTGTTGGAAAAAAATCAATATTTTAGGAATTACCTTATTGGAAAGACCTACACATTCGTCACATCTTAGATGTCATGCACATTGAGAAGAATGTATGTGAGAGCTTAATTGGTACTTTACTTAATATACCTAGAAAAACAAAGGATGGAATTAAAGCAAGATTGGATTTAAAGAAACTAGGCATACAACCTGAATTAGAACCAAGGGTAGAAAATGATAAGAATCGAACATACTTACCACCAACATCATATACAATGTCAACAAAAGAGAATGATGTGTCTTGTAAATGTTTGGAAGGTGTGAAAGTTCCTGATGGTTACTCGTCCAACTTAAGAAATTTTGTGTCTATCACCGATAAGAGACTGTATGGATTGAAATCACATGACTGTCATATCTTAATGCAACAGTTATTACCATTTGCTATTAGATCAATTCTTCCAAAACATGTTCGATTATCAATAATTCAGCTTTGTTCATTCTTCAATACAATATGCAAGAAATCTATATCAATTGGCGAGTTAAATTCTTTACAGAAAGAAATTGTAGAGACTTTGTGTCTAATTGAAAAATATTTTCCTCCTTCTTTCTTCGATATAATGATTCACTTATGTGTTCATTTAGTTCGAGAGGTTCAATTATGTGGTCCTACTTACTTAAGGTGGATGTATCCTTTTGAGAGATATATGCAAGTCCTTAAAGGATATGTAAATAATAAAAATTGACTTGAAGGATGCATGGTGGAACGCTGCATTGCTGAAGAGGCCATTGAGTTTTGTTTTGAATACTTTAGTGGTTGCACTGAAATTGGGAATCCTACGCACAAGTTGTTCTTAGAACGTCACATGATCCAAGTAGGTAACCCTATGCTTGGTGAAAGTAAGAAATTATTTATTAATCGCACTCGATGGGAAAAAGCACACCGAATCATTTTGGTAAATAACAATGAGGCACAACCGTACATAGAGTAAGTGATGTTCATTGTTTCATGATTGCAAAAATCATTTTTTATTTAACTATTAATGATGATATATAACTTAATATATATTTAATAACATCACAGGATGCATTTAAACTTATTGAAGATCGATCCTCGTTATAAAAAAAAAGGAGGAGAAAAATGGTTGTATGATGAACATAAGCGAGAGCTTATTAATTGGTTTCGCAACCATGTAAGTGTCACAAACAAAAATGCATGCATGTATCTTCCTAGATCTATTCAATGTTTTAAAACTTTGCTCTAAACACATTTTGTGTTTTTGTATACATAGATTCGAGATGAACTCAAGAAACCCAATCATAAAATATCAGAAAGTTTACAATGGCTTGCACATGGGCCAAAATTCGATGTCAAATCATTTTATAGTTTCACAATAAATGGATCGAGGTTTACGACTCAAGCTAGGGACAAAGTCCAAGTAAATCAAAATAGTGGGGTGAAGATGGTTGCACAAACTATGCAATTTTCCAGTTCAAAAGATGCTAATCTTGTACTTTCTAATAGAACATATTATGGTATAATACAAGAGATTTGGGAATTGGATTATAAGGTCTTCCATGAAACAGTTTTCTTGTGTGATTGGGTCAAAGATGTTATCAATGTTGGATATAAAATAGATGATTTTGGATTTACCCTTGTAAATTTATCCAGGATAAGTCACACTGATGATCCTTTCACGTTAGCACTTCATGCAAAACAAGTATTTTACGTGAGTGATCAAATTGATCCAAGATGGTCTGTTGTGTTAACACCTCCACAAAAAGAGCTTTACCATTGTGATGTTGTAGAAGATGATGACTCTATGCTTGATACATTAACCAATATTAGTAATTTCTCAAATAAATTGCCTAATGTATGTGATGATCTAATTGATGATGATGATTCTTCGTCATGGGCTCGAAGTGATTGTGAAGGAATATATGTATACGAGCAACAACCTAATTAAACATAACGTATGTTCTATATTGTTGTAATAACTCTTATATATATGTATGTTCCTAAAATTGTCAATTAATTTATATTTCTTCATTGTTTGTAGATATTTCATGGATATTCGGATATAAGAAAGGGGTTAGACAAATATATATGATGCTTCACTTAACCCAGATGATAGAATACCTGTTATATTTGATGTTATTGGTAATCCAATAGGGGAAAATGGTCAACAATTGAAATCCTCTATTGGTTGACTGGCAAAGTCCAGTATACCAATCAATATAAATGATTGGTATGAGGTTGACGATGTAGAAAAGTTCAAAATATGGATAACCATTTGTGTAAGTCTCTTATATTTTATAATCAATATATATATTATATTAGGTGTATTATATCTAATCTTTTGTACTATGTTTTTACAGAATCGTTACAAAGTCGATGACAGTTGGAAGGACAAGTGTTATAAGATTGCAAATAAGGCGTGGAAGGAATACAAGACTTCCAGATTGGCAAGAAATTATGTGTTTCCATATTTGGAAACACTCGATGAGAATGAGATCTACAAAATCCCTGAAGGACACCCCTGGATTACACCTCAAGTTTGGAAAGACTTTGTGGATTATAGACATTCAGATGAATTTCAAATTATTAGAGAAGATCATCAGAATGTACAAATGCATAACATTCTTCCTAACCGTATTGGGAGGTCTTCAAATCCTGAAGTTAGATATAGAATGGTATTATTAATTTGTCTTAATTTATAAATATTTTTATATTTATTTTTCTCAATTTAATTTCATGTCATTGTTAATAAAATTTTCATAATTTATGTAGGAAGTTGAATTAGGTAGACCTATTACCCGAACTGAATTGTACATAGAAACAAAGACTCCCAAAACGAAGAATTCAAGACCGATGACTTAGCGAGGAGAAGAACAATTAAATAAGTTGGTTAGTAATTTCGGTTGATAAAAAGTCTTAATGATATTTAATAATTGATTTAATAATGAATGATATGTTTGTGTGCTTTATTATTTGTAAAGAATTGTTCAAGAAAAAATATCCAGGGGTGAAATAATCGAAGAGCTTGGGAGAGATGCTTTATATCATGCATTCGAACGCGAGCATCCTGGTCGTGTTAGGGGAGGTAGCCAATATGATGGTTCTATGGAGTATTTTAACATTCTAAAACAAAAGCCTCAAACGGTAAGTAAGGAGAAGTACACTAAAATTGAAGAAGAATTCAACTCCTTTAAGGCCTCAGTGATAAGTGAGATTGCCACTCTAAAAGAACATCAATCACAACAAATGTCAGCCATGACAACATGCTACAACCAGGGCATGCCATATTGGCTAAGCATGCAACCATCCATGCTAGGCATACCACCTTCCATGCCAGGCATGCCACAATCCATGCCAAGCATGCCACTATACATGACAGGTAGGCCACCATCCATACCAGGCATGCCATCCACGCAATCTCATTGCACTCAAACTACATCCAGTATGGGATATAGCCATCCTATTGGTCCTCACTATGTAAGGAATGCATATGCAATCAAGTAGTGGTTCATTTTCTCCAATGCAATCTGCACATTCTTACCATAAATCAAACCAAGATGAACATTTTGGTGAGAATGTACATCCAATAGCTACCCCACATGAGAGTCCTCTTTTATTTGATGAATTATATGTGGTAAGATTTTAATTTCTGGTGTATATAATCTATTATTTTTAAATTCTTATTATATGTTTTATTTTTTATATATAACACTTAAATTTTTTACAAAATATGAAATATTTGTTGAAACATCCTTCGTCAACGGACTATGTTGCTATTGGAATGGTACAACAATTGAGTGATGATCGGATGATTCATAATCAATATTTACCTAATCATTGGTAAATAGTAATTGATCAATCATTGTTTCATGATTGTCCACTACCTGTGCCTTCTGATGCTACCACAGTCCAAGAGGCGGTTGGACAGTATGTGGCTTGGCCATCGATTCAAGTTGTTCTAAATTTTGACATGGTACTATTTTTTAACTTAAAAGATAACACTTGTTTACTACTATTATTTTATTATATCTTATATTGTTACTAAAAAATACATATATAATACTTTTTTTTAGTCTATTATACCAGAACTCTTAAATGCGGCACATTTAAGAGATACGAAGCAAGTATCTCGTGCTAAATCTATGTCTAGTGGCCAATCATCGCACACCAAGTCATATTTATGCGTTAAAATTCAGCAGAAATCTTGGCACTTTGATGACTATTGTTGGGAGGGCATCTAGCATAAATGATGGATGGACTGTACCACTTCCTATAGAAATTTCTGGTGTAGACCTCGGCCAAACTTATATATCGATCGAGTGCTTATTGCAACTATTTGAATATCAAATGATCGATTTAAGTATAATTCAAGTGTGGACAAGGTGAGTCCTCAATCTATTTATTTTTCTTTTATTTATACAGAACACACACACACACACATATATATATATATTATCTAATTATATATATATATATATATATATATATATATATATATATATATATATATCTTTTATATAGGGCGTGCTATTATCGACTTCAACATAATCACTCATCATATTTAGCAATGTTCTATGATTCTTCATATGTCAATCAATATCAAGAGAAGGATGTTAGCATTAGAGCTAAACAATTATGTGATAGAGCATTAACGCTTAACAAAAATCAAAAGTTGATAATCCCTTGGTCATTAAGGTTTGAACAAGGCCAAGATCATTGGATGTTGGTAATCATTAATCTGTTCAATAATCATGCTTGATACTGTGACTCAGCTTCCATAGAACTGAGTAAAGATACAAAAGCAGTTGTTGAAATGTAAGAGTTATAGTTACATATTAGTTTCTTCTATTATTTTTTGTAATATTTAATAAAAACTAACCGTTTTAAACCTTGATAGGGCATGGAAGTTGTGGAACAAGTTTAGGGGCATTGCCCTTAAAAAATCTCATAAGCTTATATAGACAAAAGTTATGGTATGTACAAGTCAATATTAATAATTTTATTAATTTTACAATTGAATAATAAGGATGTTCGAATATGAAAATTCATGTACACTTTTTTTTGTAGGTTCCACAACAAAATAATGGAATCATGTGTGGTTATTATGTCATGAAGTTTATAAGCGAAATCATCACAAATATCAAAATTCCAATTGATGATGTGGTAATATCTTTTACTCATATACATAAAAGTTTTTAACATATTTGAGTTTTTTTTTGTAAATAAATGAAATTATATTCTTATTTTAATTTTAAATACATGTAGTTCTTTGATTGGAACAAGACGGGCTACGACCAGCAAATTTTTGATGATTTACGAGAAGAATGGGCAGAACACATGGTTCAGATTATATCATCACAAGAAGAATCAGAAGAAGATTCTGATGATCTTGAATAGCATATGACAACATAATAGTAAATTTTTTAATGATTTAATTTCTCTATCTATTCCTGTGTCTGAAATCACTTGTTTGATGGAGATTAATCATATGCTCATGTATTTAGGGGAATGCATTGTTTTATGGACCTATTTTTGGCACAAACTACATCTCATCTCTCTTTCCTACTTTCCTTACGAACTCATATTAGCACTTTATTAATCATTTGTTTATAAATATGAATTTATCTGAAATCTCTACTAGTATTTTTAATGCTATAATGAACTCTAAATGGACAAATCAGGTGTACGTAACTCCGATTTATTTCTTGGTTTGTATGAGTTTTGGTGCCCATGAACGTGTTCCATATGTTTAAGGGCACCAAAACTCACACAAGGCAAGTAAGAAATCGGAGTTACACTTGATTTCATATTTAGAGTTCATTATATATAGCATTAAAAAATACTAGTAGAGATTCCAGATAACTTCATATATATAGACAAATGATTAATAAAATGTTAATATGAGTTCATCGAATGTCGATGTACGTGGTAATCTCTTTTTGATGGTAATATTTATAATGATTTAATTTCTTCATTCGTATGTCTGAAGTTTAAACTGCTTGTTTGATGGATGTTTTACGTGCTCATGTATGTAGGGGAATATGAATTGTTATATGGATCAACTGTTTTTTTGTCATAATGTTTGTGAAGGCCAATCAAGATTCTAAGCCAACCAAGCTTACTCGATCGCATAATTACACTTTGACGACATTATTTTATTTGTAATTTAAGTTAACTATATGTATTATATATACATTATTTGTTTTTCTAATAAATTTGATTATCAAGTAATTAAATATATTTAAAATTTTAATTATTTTAATTATTATTTATATTTTAATTTTTTATGCTATATATATATATTGAATAATACGAAAAATGAAAATAAAAAAAAAATCATAAAATATACGGGTAAAGTCGGTTCATGGCGTGAACCGACTTTAAATTTGTTTAAAGTCGATTAAAAACCGACTTTAATGACTATTTCTGTAGTAGTGAATCCAAGTGAAATATTCACAACCACAGTTCCCTCTATTCATTTGCCTCCCTTCTCTTTGCTACAACAAACCAACAATTAAAAACCCTATACCATATCTATTAAAAGGTCTTGGAAATCACACAATCACAGGTATAAGGGAACCCACCAGTGAGCAACCATAAAATTTCCTCCCTGGATTCTTTGAAGTTCAGGATGTTGAACCTTCTGCTTGTAATCCATAGTTGTAACAAGGAGTTACCAACCGAGAGTCCTCCAAGATCAATGTCTTATAAACTTCTATCAAGCCTGATTTTGTTTCTTATTTTTTTTACCTTGGACTTAAATAAATTAGGGTGGAGAGTTGAATTACTTCTTTTGTTTAAACAACAAGTATGATTTAGTTTTTTAGCTTGAAAATGATGTTTTTAAATTTGTATATTCTTAAAAAATATGATAATTAGACAATAATAAATAAAAATTTAATGTTGTTATTATCTTATACCTTTTTCATAAATATAACACTTAAAAATATATTTTAACAAATAAATGGATTTAAAAATATATATTTTTAAATTAAATAACTAAATTAAAACAAAGATACCTTGACATTTTTCACCTATAAAATTATTATTAATTTGGATTACATGTCCCCTAATAATTTATTTCTTTGAATTTTTTATGTTGCTAAGGACTTTACTAAATGCTCAAATTGTAAAATTAATTACATGAACACAATCAATAAGTAGCAAGATTGCTGAAAAATTTCACAAGAAAGGAAAAATTAATAAATAAAGAGATCAAATGAGGTGAGTGCATTTTATTTTATTTAAATGTAAATTTTAATTTCAATATTTATTTGCATTGAACTTAGAAATCATATTTGTTTGAATTTAAAAATGAGAAATTAATTAAAATAATACTCTTAAAATTTATAACAATAAAAATAATATTAATATAAAATTAAATATGACACACCTCAACAAAAGAACTTACAACAGAGAAAAATTAAGTAGTACTCTTTTTTATAAAAAATATGATAAATCTAAAAATATAAAATAAATATAAGTCATACTCTTTCCTATTTTCTCTCTTGAAAAGAGATATAATTTCAGTTATAAAATTAACGTTAGTTGTTAACGGTGTTAACTAGGATTTCATTTTTATAAAAAATATACATGTCACTTTATGATTAAGATATAGAAGGGATAGATAATTTCGACATAATATTGGACTCTTTGGCTCCTAATGTTTGGTTTGTAATATTTTATGTATATGATGTTTCACAATTGCATTTTTGTCTTTACTTTAAAAAGAATGACTCTTTATACAAATGTCAAGTTTTTTTAAAAGGGGAAGAGAAAAATTGTTTTTAAATTTCCCCTTTTTTATTTTTTAAGTGATCTAGATCTCCAATTTTGTTTGCACTATAAAGTATTATTGCTCCTAGTAATATATAATTGCTCTATCATAATAATTTTGTGAAGAAAATCAATGCCATTAATGCTAGTTATTTGGATCTCTTTATCGAAGCACACCATGACGATAGTGATGATTACTTCTAGATTTTATGAGGAAATGTCATAGAATATGAAAATTGGTATATAAAGAATATTTAAAAATTATCCTGGGTTAAATTTATGAGATCATATATATGTATCGTAAAAATTAGAAGATAAATAAAACTATTCAGAAATGTTAGATGATAAGATATAAAAATTTAAAAATTTAGATTAAATTTTTGAAATCATATGTATGTATTATAATAATGATGTATTAAAAAATTTAAGAGATAAATAAAACTATTTAGAAATGTTAGGCACAAATAAAAAAACAAATAATTTTTTTTCTATCTAATTTTTTGAATTTTTCATTTTTTTTAAATATCCATAGCACTCTTGAATAATTTATTCAAAAATGTCAAAGAAATCTTAAGTTTAAAAATAATATCAATTCCATTTTAATATTTTTTAATTAAAAAATGAAAATAATAAATATAAAAATACAATCTTCTCTTTTTATTAAAAAAAACTAAAGATATATACTTGGTAAAAAGTGAAATAATTGGGGATCTGTTTGATATTTAGAAGATCCTTAAAATATTATTGGTATTTACCCCTAATAAAATTATATAACTCATGTTAAAAAATACATGTAAAAGTTGTAAATGTGATATCACATAAGTTATAATAAATAATTATTTATATGATAAAAAATAATACTAAATATATGTAAATACAATATTTAAAGTGTTATGTAATAATGTTACCAATAAAAACATATTTAAATATCTATAAAATTATTTAATTGACCTTTACAAAGATTAATAAAATACCACAATTAACCCTCTAGAAATTCACTGCACCGCATCCTATTCCAAAAATAAACTCAAGGGGTGTGTATTCACCGTTCAGTTGAAATTTTATATTCAAATAATTAAAAAAAAAAACTAAAAGTTTGGTTGTAGGAAAAATCTAAATTTATTATTCATTCAACTCCAAAAATTTCTAAAAAAATTATTTTTATTATATTTTTCTTTAAAATTCTCTATTATTAATTTAATTATTATCAATATAAATACATAAAAGTCCATAAAATAAGATTCATTATAATATAAATGAGTTTAAGAAAATCTAAAAACAAATTTTAAAAGTTCCTAATTTTTTTAAAAATCTATAACTCCTAAATATATTGAAATCTGAATTGAATATAACATGCTATATATTACATAAATGCATATAATTTAACAATAAAAAATACTTGAAAACAAATATAAAACTAATACATTAAAAAGTTAATGTATTTATAATTACAAATAAAATTATTCAATTTTAATTTAATTTTATTATATATCAATGCAAAATATCAAATTTGCTCATATTTTTTATACATATTAGATTGTCAACCGGATATAAAGAAACGAGGTGGGATTGGAAGTTCTTAGTCTTTTAATACTAAAAGGAAGAGAATAAAATACATATAATCACAAATACATAATCTTTTAATATTAAATAATATTAATTAAATTTTTAACAAATTAATTTGAAATAATAATAATAAATTATAAAATAATTATAAGATTTAAATTTTTTAAATTTAAATAATTTTTATAAAAAAAAATTATTGTTGTTTTAAAAGAATAAAAATATAACTTAATGATAAAATATAAAATATAAAATAATTATTTAAATGTAATTAAATTAAATTTTTTAAGATATAAATAAATTTATATATTTATTAAATAGAGTATATAATTTTAAAAATAATATCCATCCATAATATAATTCATTAAATTAGGAACGTTCATTTTCTACTATTTATACTTTATTTTATTATCCCTTTAATCCAATAATTTATATAGAGATTCGTCCCATTAAAAAAATTGACAACTGAGGGTGACCATTACCATGACCCCGACCAAAGAGGCTGGTTCCCTTGGTGGCACCCATCACCCTGTTTATAATTATATTGGTCTATTTTTTATTTTTTATTTTTAGAATGTAGGTTGAATTACTCTCCAATAATTTAGAACACAGTTTAAGAAAAAAAAATCATTCTGTTATATGATTAGAATAATTTATTTATTTATTTGTATCTGTTTTTAAATTTTAAATATTTATTTTATATCTATTACATGTAATAATTTAAAATTATTATAAAAATATAAAATTTTAACATTTAAAATTAAAAAATATGTAATATAAAATTAAGATTAATGCAACTTAACGAATAACGCCTCCCTCCTACTTAGTATCCAATCTTTTTAACCAAAGCGTAAAAAGCAAAAGTAAAACTCTTTATCCAAAACCATATCTTGTCGGTACATTTTCCACGTGTCATATTTATAGGGCAAGACTCGTGAGACAGTAAAACTACAAAGCCAAATATCAGGCATCTTTGGTGCACTTTAGCATATAATGCGCTCTTTAGCGACTCAACTCTCAAAACCATTTAAAGCAGAAACCTTTACACTAATTACTCAACAAACAAACCACAAGGTAGGTGAACAGTTAATTATAGATTAACTACACTCTCATGCTCTGTTAGTGTCATTATCGTATCACTCTCCTTTCACTTCAAAAACCTCACTTGAAATTGGGGACAGTATAGTAAGAACGTTAAAAATCTCTTTCTTTCATGGTACTACCACCAGAATCTTCTCATCCTCAGTCTCAAGGTTCTCCAATGGCCAAACCATCTATTCGGTACAAAACTTCTTCATGGATTACCGACACTTTCCTATTCTTCGGAGGAGCATTAGTTGCTTTTCTCTTAGTTTGGACTCTCTGGTCTTTCATTACTCCTTCCTCTATTCCAAGCCCTAGCTTCGAGCGCACTGTCGTTGAACCAAAAACGGCAGGTCGTGCAAACCTACACAGTTCGCTAAATTGTGCTGGAGATGGAGATATACATAGTGCTAAACTGAGCCAAAACTCATCAGCAAAAACCTTCTACGATGACCCACAGCTAAGCTATTCCATTGGGAATCCAGTGAAGAATTGGGATTACAAACGGAGAGAGTGGTTGAAGAATCACCCATCATTCGTTGCCGGAGCAGAAAATCGTATTCTAATGGTGACAGGATCTCAACCTTCGGCTTGCAAGAATCCAATTGGCGATCATTTACTCCTGAGATTCTTCAAGAACAAGGTGGATTACTGTAGAATCCAAGGCTACGATATCTTCTACAATAACGCATTGCTACACCCAAAAATGGGCTCTTATTGGGCCAAACTCCCAGTGGTTCGGGCCGCAATGATGGCCCATCCAGAAGCGGAATGGATCTGGTGGGTAGACTCAGACGCTGCCATTACCGATATGGAGTTCAAGCTTCCTTTAGAAAAGTACAAGAATCACAACCTTATCGTTCACGGCTGGGCTCATTTGATTCAAGAAACGCATAGTTGGACAGGTCTGAATGCTGGTGTATTACTAATCAGGAACTGTCAGTGGGTACTAGACTTCATGGAGGTGTGGGCCCAAATGGGTCCACAAAGTCCAGATTACGAGAAATGGGGTAAAATTCAACGGTCAATTTTTCCAGACAAAACTTTCCCGGAGTCAGATGATCAGACGGGTCTGGCGTATCTATTGTATAAGGAGAAGGAGAAATGGGCAGACAAGATTTATTTAGAGAATGAGTATTATTTCGAAGGGTATTGGGTGGAGATAGTTGGAAAGTTGGATAATATAACGGAGAGATATAGGGAGATAGAGAGAGAAGATAAAAGGTTAAGAAGGAGACACGCAGAGAAAGTGAGTGAGCAATACGACGGTGCGTTTAGGGAGAGTGGGAATGAGAATGAAAATTGGAGGAGACCGTTTATAACACATTTTACGGGATGTCAACCGTGCAGTGGGAATCACAATGAGATGTATTCAGGGGAATCGTGTTGGGATGGAATGCAGAAGGTTTTGAATTTTGCGGATAATCAAGTGATGCGTACCTATGGTTTTATGCACCCTCACCTACTGGATTCCTCTGTTTCTGTTGTGTCCTTTGATTATCCGGCTTAACACTCAATGTACATAAGTAGCTATGGTTATTATTATTTTTTCCTCTCTTAAAGTAAGTGGATTCATTTTTTGTTTATTTTTATTTTTTCAAATAATTTAGTACGTTGTTTCACTTCCAATATACATATTTAGTCTGTATATAAAATTAAATAGATACAATTAAGACATAATTAAGAAGGATATAATAATGATCATAATTTTTGCTAAGTCCATCATTATAATATTATTTACTTAATTCTTTCATAATATAAATCCCATAATTTACTCTCATCTCAGCATTCCCGCACATTTTATAGATAGCTAATATTGTCATAAATATGTAAATGTCCTAAAATAATATGATAAAATGTGGGTTTATTTGGCAAGAAAATATCTATAATATTATGGCGATAAGAATATATTTTTCAAAGATTTTGAAACCAAATCACATCGTTTGATAACAAAACAATTTTAAACAATGGCTAAATAGAGATGGTGTAATTCATTTTGAAAACCATTAAAATATCGATAGTGAAAAAATGAAGCTAATTAAAAAAAGGATTTGTAGACTAAATATGGGATTAAAATAAAAGTAAAATTTAATATTTTATTTTTGTAAAAGAGATTATGGTGGAAAGTGTAAGTTAGTTCTCTTAATCATTAGTAAAATATTAAGAAGAGCTGAAATCCGGGAGATGCAATTAATCATTAGTTTTCATGAGTTATTGTAGATGTTCCTTTGAAAATAACATTGAAAATATTTTCCAGTTTATTTCTATTTTTTTTTTAAGTTTTGGAATATTATCTAAAGACATCCTCTCAAGGGTCCTTCCTTTCATTTTTGATCCTAAAAGTACAAATCACCAAATAATTGTTAAATGCTTAGAGTATCATGCTACATCTCAAAGAATAAGTACTGTGTCGGGATCACAGCTCTTAAAACATATGTTTGAATGAGGTTTATTTTTGAATACATATTCATATTTGAGCGGCTCTAAGAAGTTAAAAAGGTTAAAAAATATTTTTTCTAATTTTCAGTTTCTCAAATTTTACTGCCAAACATCAGCCGGCTCGCTCCTCTTAATTTGCAAATTCAAGGTATACAGAAAAAGCTAACTCTTTTATTGACTCCATTTAATGCCATTAAAGCTTGAAGCATTTCCAAACAGTAATCCGTGCTATGAATTTCTTTACAGAGCCTCCTGTTGTCTCTCAAGCTTATAATGCTCGACAAATACTGTCACAAACAAAAACTTGAATGCTTGTGAAAATTAGGACGAGGATCACTATTATTATATATATCAACAAATATATTAAGTTTTTTAATGAATATAATTATCAAAGGTATTATTAAAGTCATTGATGTCGGTAGTGGCTGATTGTTGAGAAAAGTATACCTAGTGGCAATATCAATGAAATTCAAGAATTCTCAGTTCGATCTTACTTGCTTTCCTCTCCTTTCATCAAGATTTTTCTTTTATAGTTTATTCAACAATTATGTTAACTATATTTACTAATAATACACCTATCATTTGAGATTAATCTCAAACTTGAATTTTTTTTATATATTATTCCTAAATCATTGATGATATGATGATAGAGATCAATGAGATAAAGTTATTTGAAAAACATAATATCCATTGCTTTTTTAAAGCAATAACAATTAATAAAATTAATAGAGAATACTACATTAGATACTAGATCTGTTTCTTAAGTATATCTTATATACAAGACTTATGGATGTAAGTAGATAAGCTAATCATTCCAAAAATTGATGTCCACAATGAGAGTCTAACAGTAACACTCTTGAGAGAAGTTTTACATTTTAAAATACATTCAAACAAAGACTCGATGACAAGGAGGATGTTGAGTACACAAATCATCCACTTTTAAGTAGTATCTTACTAAGATGTTAAATTAAGTCTTAAATGAAAGGCTACCCATTAAGCATATTTTTCTTTCTTTTTTACTTTTTTACTTTTTAACATTTTTATTTATTAGTTATAATTTATTTCTATTTTATTTTTTATTTATCATTGTTTAGTATTATTTTTATTACATGTTATTTTATTATTTAATATTATTTTTTATTTATCATTATTTAATATTATATTAATTTGAACTAAGTCGCAACATGTTTTTTATGCACTGAGATACGGGGTTATGGGATCAAATTTTGGCGGGAAGAAATTTTTATTGTGACATTACATGAATTTATTGTGCAACATGGCACACTAATCTTGGATCATCTAGGTTGGTAATTTTTTAACGTGTGTTGTATTATGAAAAAAATATACGTTGTGACCCGCGATCAATTTTCACACTAAAACATCCTCATTACTAATTTTTTAGATCTTTTTTGTTTCAATCCTAAAATTTTCTCTCCCCCTAAACACACTTTTCTCAAAAAAATTCACCATCATCTCCAAAGCTCAAATTTGTTCTCAATCTTTTCATCCCTAATCATTATTTGAGTCATTATTATAGAGATTTTTCATCATTTTTCATCAAGTTTACATATTTAAGTATCTACATACAACTTCATCTTCTTCAAAAGAGGATTGGCAAAATAAAAAATAAGTGACTCATATTCTCAAAATAATTCTAGGTTTTATTTCATGATATTTAAAGTGATTACTTTTTGGAGACTAAGTGAACAAATCTTAATTCGAATAAAGAGAATGGAGAATAATTTATTTGATATGTTTTTTGAAAATTTTTGAGGGTATTATTTTCATACTTAGAACTTGCAAGAATATGACACCAAAAAGAAAGAATAATGAGAAGGTTAAACAACAAATAGTTTCACAAGAATCTAATAGAGCCACATTTGTTAGTCTGGAGGCAAGATTAAGATTTGATAAAGACGTTAAGATTAATAAAAAATTTATTGTGGAAAGAGGACTTGATTTTGGGAAAATCCATTCCTTGGTGTAACAGATAAGATAACGGTCCTTGGATGAAGATAATTTGTTATGACCAGATGCCACAATTTTGTCTATAGTAAGAGAATTTTATACTAATGCTCTTGATGTTGTGGACAGTGAAATTATGTTAAAGGGTTTATTTTTCCCATTTGGTGAATCTCATATAAATTTTTTTATGGTATAATAGATGTAGGCTAAAGATGAATACGATGCTTATCTTGAAAATGCCGATTATGATGATGTAAGCCTTACAATAGAGGGACAAAGTGGGATATATTAAATAGGAGATATAAATCATTTGATGCCAAAGACTTAATAAATATCTGTTAGATTTGACAATACTTTTGCTATAGATTAACACTAATCATTCATTATAGCATAGTGGACAGAGAAAGAGCAAAATAATGTATGCCATATAATCCATAAGTCATTGAATAAGTCATTTTTCCCTAGCTCATCACAACCTTATTTACTAAGGTTGGGATGAAGTTCCCCAAAGGTGAAGTTTTGTTACAATATGATGACTTATTGATCCTGAACTACATGAAAAGCCTCATTAGTAGGACAAAAGCTACCCAAACGAGTAAAAGAGTCACCTCTTTTCAAGAGCATCAATTAAAGATCAAGTTCCCATGTTATAAAAAGAGGTAAAATATATGAAAGATTACCAAGCCTAGCAACAAGAGTGGTTTCAAGCTGAGTACATGCAATCTATCCATAAGATGTAGAGGTTTTAACTCTCCCAACTCGAAATGGACCCTAGTTAATTTAGGGGATTACTTGAGCCTCTTAGGTTTGAATTTATCTTTAAATTGATTGAACCTAAGAATGAAGAAGAACCAGATGATATGGAGGACTAAAGCTCTAATTTTTTACCTACTAATTTTTATGTATTTTTATTGTGTTTTAATTTGATATGCTTATTTTATTTGGATTTTTATTATTTTGGACAATGTTTATGTTATTTGAAACTTTTAATTTTATAACTATTTTGTAATATGTGATAAATATGAGGTACACAACAATTCTCTCTGTGTGATAGAACTTGAATTAGATGAAGGATACAACGAGAGAAACAACCACACCACCATGCTTAATCACATTGCAGTATTATAAAGAGGGTAAATTTTCTTTCTTTTTTTCTTTTTTCTTGATTTCTATTTGAGCATTGAGGATAATGTAGATTGTAGATTGGAAAATCAGGATATAAATGGCAACTCACACAAGTTGGAATGAATCAGAATATCAAAAACCAAAAAGTAGCACTCGTGGCCCAGACATATTTCATGCTACGACGAGATGTTCTTGGGTTCCAACTGGTTATTTTGGAAATTATTTGTGTGTTGTGGCTTAACAAAATTCATGTCGCGACATAAGCCTTTTGGATCCATTTGTGTGTTTACCATTATGGATTCATAATTCAACTCGTGTCGCGACACAGATTAAAGATGCCATAACCCAAGTGTAAAAACTGGAAAAAAACCTAATATGTATACTAAACATGTTTTGCCCAACCTTTAACCTATAAATACACCCTAGACCCTTCTTAAATAATATATATACTTACTAGCTACCAATAATTTCCTATAACATAGAAAATGGAGAGAAAAGCTCCCAATTATGAAGTAGTTTTCAAGGATTTAAAGTAAACGATCAACCAATTCAGAGATTTGGAATCACAAATAAGAAAAAGAGCATTTTTATTGTTAGATTTTCTTTTTCTCTCTATAATCTGAGTGTCTTTTTTATTTAATTAATTTTAGTTAATTTAATTATGATAGGCTAACTTTTGTATATGTGATTTTAGTCTTACTTTCAATGACTATAATAACAATCTTATGATTTAATTAAATAAAAGTTGATTTATTTATTATCCATGTTTTTCATATCTTTAATTTAATATTAATGATTGATCAAATTTTGATTTATAATAAAAAAATATTTTAAAACTAAGCATTAGATACATCATCTGTGCTTGATTGTATATGAATGAACAAAAGTTTAATTTAATTTCATTGATTTACATTAAATTAGATGATTTATATATTTTCGTTAGGTTTACCAATAAATCGGTTTCAAGTCCAATCCATGAAGTTATTGGTTAATTAAAAATTATGGGAACTCACAATGATCATAAATGGTTCACTTAATTAAAAGGAAAAAATAATTATAACTTTTATTTAAATCATTTAATTTTTGATATTTGTTCATCATCTTCATTCAACTATAATTTAATGTACTCACTTTATTCTATTTGTTTAATCAATTTAGAATTTACAATCATCTTTCAATCGATCATTTTTAGAATATTTAAGATTACCTATTATAACTAATTTAAAAAATAATTTAACTTTTTAAAACTAGATTTCAATTCTTTAGATACTAAACTCGGGAAAAACTTATCATTAGTCTGCTTGTGATTCGTGTAATTGTAAACAATTAAAATTTATATATCCCATATATATGTTGTGTTTAAGCCATGCTCACAACTCATTCTTCAAGGGTTTATAAATACTAATTATGCCTCGTGTCTAGATGAGAGTCGCTCAACATCTGGTATTGTTCTTTATTATAAGGCAAATCCAATTTTGTGGAGTTCTCGTAAGTAAGCTATTGTTTTAAGGTCCATCTTTGAAGCTAAATACCATGCACTTGCAAACGTTGCCCGAGCTTCATTTATGTCTTCTTGCCCCTTCTACACTTTGTTGTGACAATATGAGCTCTATTGTATCGATTGCAAATCTATTCTTCATGCTCTTACTAAACATGTCAAATTAGATTTTTATTTTGTTCGAGAATGGGTTCTTTTTGGATAGCTTGTCATATATTATGTGCCCTCCTTTGAGCAAATTGCACACATTATCATTAAACCTCTTTCTCAATCATAATTTGTTTTCACCGTTCCAAACTCAGTGTAATAGTTATGTTATTGAGTTTGCGGGGGTGATGGAAAGTGTATTAAAGTAATTGATGATGGTAATGGCTGGTTATTGAGAAAATATACTTGTGACAAGTAACTGATGTGGCAATCTCATTGACGTGTGTTTGTGGCAATCCTAGTGTAGTGCTATGGTGGCAAGATGTGTGGCTTGGATGTATAAGAAGACCAATGCAGAGTGATTGTACAAAGTGTGCTTCTATAGTTTGTTCATCATTTTCATTCAACTATAATTTAATTTACTTACTTTATCCTTAAAAATATTTTTTTTCCTTTGACCTTTATCGACTCTCCTTTTTTTTTCTTTTTATATTTCTTCTTCTCATTCTTCTTCTTCTTCTTCTTCTTCTTCTTCTTCACGCCTACCTCTTCTTTTCTTTTCACTGTTTTTTTTTCTTTTTCGTTCTCAAATTTTCTTCTCTATTTACAGAAGAATTATTCATAAACGGAAGTTGAGAATTGATGTAAAGAAACGGGTAGAAACGACTCGAATTGAAGAAGAGATACGACTGGAAATTGAAGAAGAGAAACAAAATAAATCAAGATGGAGGTAACATAAAATTTTGAAACTAAAAATTGAAATTTTTATTCAATTTTTCTAACAATCCCCCACATGAATACAAATTGATATATATTTTAAATCAAATTTTGACATGGAAATAGAGTTCAACAGATCGAAACCTGCAAAGGATAGGTAGGTGTTACCCTTTGAACATTCCTTTATGAAAATATATTTACCTTATTGATTGAACAATAGATACGATGTTTTTGAACTGTTCTGTCGTTTATGTAAGCGATGACATACTTCACAGAAGAATCTTTCCTGACGCAATTTTGTTCTCACTGTTATATTCGTTTTGGCCATGAACATATGCCTGGTTCTGTGAAAGTCTCTAAAGAATTGAGCCCTATACAATTCTCTTTTGAAGTGGCCTCATTCCTCCCTCACATAGGTGATCTCTTAGCTTTTAAAAGTAATCCGCAAAGAGTAACCTGCATACTCTGCTCATGATCTTTTTATAAGAATCATTAAAAGTCTTAACTTACCCTGTATCTTATGGGTATCACTGTTTTTCATCATAAGAATGGACTTGAGTGTAAACCCCTATAGTGATCTCACTAAGTCTTTACAATTAGGTTGTCCCTTTGAATCTAGATCTTGGGATCTCCAGTCAAATAGGTTGGGTTTCCTTTGCAAATCCTTATCCATTCATGGGCTTCAGTCTCATTTCTCTCGATGACTTATCAACTAACTCTATTTAACCCTTTAGTTAAGGGATCAATTATGTTATCCTTTGACTTCACATATGTCAAGACTTACCATTATACATATTGTTTTGTGCCCTACCAATAGTAGATTTGCTATCACAATGAATGCATATTGCAGGTACAGGCTTTACCCATTTAGGAATATCCTCTACAAAATTGCATAGCCATTTGGCTTCTTCACCACATTTATCCAAAGCGATGAACTTAGATTTCATCGTGGATCTAGCAATGCATGTTTATTTAAAGGACTTCCATGAAACAATTACACCACCCAGTATGAATACATATCCACTAGTAGACTTTGAGTCTTTCATATCAGATATCCAATTGGCATCATTTTATCCTTCTAATACAGCTGGATATCTTGTGTAGTGCAGTCCATAACTACGTGTATATCTTAAGTATCTAAGTAGTCTTGTAATACCTTTCCAGTGATCAGATCCTAGATTACTAGTATATCTACTTAATTTGCTTACAATATAAGCTATATCTGGTCTCGTACAACTCATCAAGTACATAAGACTATCTATCACTCTAGAATATTCTATTTGAGACACTTTCACTTTTATTCTTAAATAGGTGTAGATTTACATCTATTGGTGTTCTCATAATTCCAAAATCATCCTTGTTGAATTTCTCAAGTATTTTGTCAACATAATGACATTGACTTATAATGAGATCGCTAGATATCCTTGATATCTTAATTCCTAGAATTACATCAGTAGGTCTCATGTCTTTCATATCAAACCTTGAATTCAACATAGACTTAGTAGATTTAATCATTTGATCATTACTATCCACAATTATTATGTCATCAACATAAAGACACAAGATAACATAACCATCTTCTTTGTTCTTGACATATACACATTTGTCACATTCATTGATTTTAAAGCCATTTGTCCTCATGATATTATCAAACTTTTCATGCCATTGTTTTGGTGCTTGTTTCAAGCCATATAAAGACTTCACCAATTTACAGACCTTTTCTTTTTTCCCTAGGCATGAAAAACCCTTGGATTGGTCCATGTAGATTTCTTCATCTAACTCTCCATTTAGAAAGGGTGTCTTTACATCCATTTGATGTATTTCAAAATTTTGTAGAGCTACGATAGCAATTATCATCCTAATAGATGTTATTCTCATCATACGAGAATAAGTATCAAAGTAATCAAGGCCATGTAGTTGTTTGTATCCCTTAATTACAAGCCTGGCCTTGTACTTATCAATTGATCCATCTGATTTATGTTTTCTTGTGAAAATCCACTTAGACCCTAGTGTTTTACTACTTGGAGGTAAATCAACTAGTTCCCAAGTGTGATTTTGCAGAATGGACTCAATTTCACTATTTATGGCTTCTTTCCATTGAGGACCTTCAGAAGAATTCACAGCCTCTTCGTAGGTTAGAGGTTCACTTTTTAGCAAATAGGTCAAAAACTCTAGACCGTAGGACGTTTCTGTCCTAGCCCTCTTGCTACGTCTGAGTTCAACCTCAACCTCTTGTTCAGGTTTTTTGTTTTGACTATCTTCATTCATAATCTCATATATTTATTTAGACGAACTTGATTCTCCTTGAGATTTACATGGAAATACATTTTCAAAGAATGATGCATTCCTTGATTCCATTATCGTGTTCTTGTGTATATCTGGAATCTTTGACTCATGAACAAGAAACCGATAAGCACTATTATTATGTGCATATCCAATGAAGATGCAATCTATTGTTTTTGGACTTATCTTCACCTTCTTAGCTATAGGTACAACTACTTTTGCAAGATACCCCCGCACTCGTAAATATTTATAGGAAGGTACCTTTCCTTTAAATAATTCATACGGTGTCTTATGTGTCTTTTTTCAAGGTACCTTATTTAAAAGATAGTTGACAAAATAGCTTCCTCCCACAAGTTCTATGGCAACCCAGAACTTAATAGCATTGCATTCATCATTTCTTTCAAGGTACAATTCTTATGTTCAATAACTCCATTTTGTTGAGTTGTTGAGGTGAATAAGGCGTTGTGGTTTCATGAATAACTCCATGTTGTGCAAAAAATTCACCAAACGGTGCCTTATATTCACCACTACAATCACTACGCAGTACCTTGATTTTTTTGTTGAGTTGATTCTCAAATTCTGTTTTATAAAGAATAAATTTCTCTATAGCTTCATCTTTGCTTTTAAGCAAATACACATAGCAATATTTCATGCTATCATCAACAAAAATAATAAAATACTTATTGCCACCTCTTGTTTTTAAGAAATTTTAAATCACATAGATCATTATGGATTAAGTATAGGGGTTCAATGTTCCTTTCAATCGAATGAAACGATGACCTAGTCATTTTTACCTCAACACAAGTCTCACACTTATGCTTTGAATCTATTTAGAATGAGGGTATGTGTTTCATGTTAATTAATCTACACAATGTATTGTAATTAACATGACCTAGTCTACCATGCCATAAGTTGGAAGACTCAAGCATATAAGCAGAAGAATTAATCTTATTAATATTCTTAGCTTTTACAGTCATTACATTGAGCTTAAATAGCCCATCAGATACATATCCCTTCCCCACAAACATCCTATTTTTGGTTATAACGACCTTATCATATTCAAACACCATCCCAAAGCCATGCTTGTTTAACAATGAGCCAGAAGCAAGATTCTTACGGATGTCAGGCATATATAGTACATTATTTAATGTCAGCTCTTTCCCATAGGTTATCTTCAGTTTGACTTGACCTTGTCCTTGAATGGCTGATGTGGCAGAATTTCCCATGAAGAGCTTCTCTCCATCTTTCACTGCTTCAAAAGTAGTGAATATCCCTTTATCTAAGCATACGTGCCTTGTTGCACCAGTGTTAATCCACCACTCCTTTGGGTTTGATCCCACCAAGTTTACCTCATAAATGACTACACATAAGTCAATATTAGAAATATCATGAGTGATGTCATCAACCATGTTTGCCTCACGGTTTCTGTTTTTATTTTTGAAACCTACAGTTTGGGGCTTTATGCCCTGTCCTCTGACAGTTAAAGCAAATCCCTTTAAAGCTTGATTTCTAAAAATCTACTTTTTAGGTCCCAATTTAAACCTTTTACCCAGCTTGTCCTTGCCTTTATTCTTATTGTGTTTTTGACCATGTTCCATCACATTAGCCTTGGGTGCTGATGTGATATAACCTCTTTTAGAAGAAGCCTTGTTATCTTCTTCCACTTTGAATCTTATTAACAAGTCTTTCAAAGACACTTCTCTTCGTTTGTGCTTAAGGTAGGCCTTGAACTCTATCTATGAAAGGAGTAACTTTTCAATAATAACTACAACTTGGAAGGTTTAACTAAGTACCATCCTTGTATCATATATCACTGTTATGATATCTTGGATTTCACATGCTTGACTGCATATCAATTTAGAGTCCACCATCTTATAATTAAGAAAGCAACAAACCAAAAATTTCTTGGCACAGATATTTTCAATTTCATACTTCCGGTCCAATGATTCCTATAAGTTTTTGGTCATCTTTTACTTATTGTACTCATTGTACAAGGAACCGGTTAGACTATTTAGAACATAGTTTCGAGATAGATAATCAGAATATTTTCATGCTTCAATAGCACTAACAGACTAAAAATCTTGTTCACCCCCAGGTTGATCGGGAACTTCTTTAGTCAAGAACCTTACTAAATTCAAGATGGTGAGATAAAACATCATCTTACTCTTCCATCTCTTGAAGTTCAAACCATTAAACTTCTCCGGTCTCTTTGCCACAACATAAATTCATTGGAATAGAAACCAATAACATTAGAAACCCCATGAGCCACAGAAAGCCTCATCATTTGATTTACAGTAGGATCAACAACATTCACAATTGAGCTTTCAATTTGGGACACTAGAGTTGTCATTTTAGATGCATAATCTTTTCTTTATATTTTTTCTGTTTAATACACAAATAGAAATTTAAGTTTTAAAAATTACCAAATAAAGTTTATAGATTAAAAAAAATTATATATATATATATATTTAATGAATAAATGATTGAAATATGATAATTAAAAAATATATATGTGTGTAATTTTATTAATTATAATGATTAAATAATTTTAAAATAAAACAATTTATTTATTTATAAGATTATAAAATATATATGTATAAAGCTATATATATATATATATAGTAAAAATAAAACACAAATATAAAGTAAAGAGTATTAATATTAGTAACACAAAATAAATAAAGAAAACAAAAGACTTAATATAAAATATCAAGATAAAAAATATTATAATTATATAAAATAATTAATAATAACAAATACACAAAAAGCGATAAACACAGGTAAATAAAAATGATGAAATGAATTAATAAAGATGTAAAAATTAAATAGTAATTATAGTAGAATATATATAGCATAACATATAAATAACATAATAGATAAATATAACATATTATAAATAATTTGTTTGTCTCAAAATATTTATTAATTTTTTTTATATTTTTTTGTCTAAAAAAATAAGGGGAAGAAATTATCTTAAGATTGTTATAAATAATGCACGAACAAATAATTTAAGAATGAAATTATTTTATTAAAAACAAATTAGAAATATATATTATATAAATAATTTTTTTAATAATATATAAATTAAATAATTGAATAAATAAAAAATAATAATAACTGAGGCATGTGTATCACACAGTGTCCTTAAGATAATTTTTCCGCTCACCATGAGTGTTTGAGATCGATGAAAATTTATCTCCCAAGATACAACGATTAAATAATAATAAACTTACATCATAGTTTATTATTCTACGAACTTTAAAGTATTTGAACTTTATTGAAATAACCTAACTTTAGATAAAAAATTATACAACAAAAAAATATAATAAATAAATAATTTTTTTTCCTTTTACCTTTTCCGACTCTCATTTTTTTTCCTCTTTATTCTTCTCATTCTTCGTCTCCTTCTTCTTTCCCTTCTTTTCTTTGTTTTATCTTCCACGATACAACGATTAAATAATAATAAACTTACATCATAGTTTATTATTCTACGAACTTTAAAATATTTGAACTTTATTGAAATAACCTAATTTTAGATAAAAAATTATACAACAAAAAAATATAATAAATAAATAATTTTTTTTTCCTTTTACCTTTTTCGACTCTCATTTTTTTTCCTCTTTATTCTTCTCCTTCTTCTTCCCCTTCTCTTCTTCTTCTTCTTCACGTCTCCCCTTTCTTCTCTTTTCTTTGTTTTTTTTTCTTTTTCGTTCTCAAATTTTCTTCTGTCTTTTCTTCTCAACTTTCTTCTTTATTTATAGAAGAATTATTCATAAATAAAAGTTGAGAATTGATACAAAGAAACAGGTAAAAACGGTTTGAATTGAAGAAGAGAAACAATTGAAATTGAAGAAGAAAAACAACTAAAAATTAAAGAAGGAGATAACGGGAAATTTTGAAACTGAAAATTTTTATTCAATTTTTCTAACATATTTTTCAATATTTGTTTTTTTAGTTTTTCTCAATAATTATGTGAATTTAAGTATATTTATTAATAATACTATATCTTTTCATTTGAGAATTACCTCAAATATAAAAAATTATAAATTGTTTCTAAATTATTGATGATATGATTATCGAGACCAATATATAAAAATATGAATACAATAATTTTTTAAAAACCATCATATCTATTATTTTTTAAAATAATAACAATTAATAAAATTAATAATGCATACTAGATCTCTTATACAGATTTTTTTTAATTCATCACATCAAAACTCAAAAAATATTGTATTTTAGTTGGAAAAATTTGACAAATGTCAAAACATCATGTATTACAAATTTTAGCAGGAAAAATTTGGACAAATATCAAAAGATAATGTATAACAAATTGTGTCATTATCAATCCTCGAGAGAGTTTTACATGAGCCAACTCATAGATGGCAGTCAAAAAATATTCTATTGATTATCAAAGTATACCAAATATTCATGCATCTTATTCATATAAAAAAAATTCCTCTTAATGACTTACGTTATTAATTAAGAGCATGTTAGTATTATTATGGAAATGGGGTGGCTTTATTGTCTTTTGGGTTACAATGGCCACAAGCCCACAGCACAGGCAAACATGCAACTGAGTAAATAGAAATTTGTGTGGATTTGCAAAGAAAAATATACTAATAATCATAATTATTTTATATTAATTTTATACACATTTAATTAATAATTATCTGTGATGAATGAATAATAATTTTTCTATAGTTTAACAATACTTCTTATTTTTAACATTTATTTAAAAATATATTTAATTTAAAAAGTTAAATATTAGCATAAATCTTATTATACTATATATATATATATATATTTAAATATTTTTATTAATTTTAATCTTTTAACTATTTATCACATGTTTTTAAGTAAAATAAAAAATATAAATATAAAAATAAATAAAATTTAATTTAATTATTTATAGAATTGTGTGTTTTATTATTAAAATTATATTTTTTTATATAATTATATGTATATAAAAAATAATATTAATATATATTTAATTTTGATTAAATACGGTTTAATATTATAATAATCACATTTTTAATTATCTATAATTAAAATGTCTCCCATATGAATAAATGTATGGGGTTCATGATAAGTAGTTTTCTATGTATACACAATGTGATTGAAACCCACCAAATTATTTATTTTTTATTTGTTTTACAACTGGGTTCGCTTTTAAGTTAAATAGAACTCATAATTATTAATGAAAGATTTAATTTATTTTTGAATAAAAATAAGTATAAATAAGATAATAACGAGAATGTTTAAAAGTTTTAGCTCATGATGAGTAGTTTTACATATAAAATGAAGTTTTACTTTTAATCTATTCTATAAAATTTATAATAGATTAAAAAATATTAAATTTATTGACTAAATTTTTTTATATTAATACCATACTAAGTTAAAAATATTATGGATATATGAAAGATGTTATAAATATTTTAATATGTGGTTATAACTTGTATACTTTTTTTTTTAAATATTTTTTTTTTCACTTTCACTTTCACTCTTGTGGTGTTTTTGTTCATGTACGATAATGCTTGTAAAAAGGCACACAATTAGAATGGTTTGCTAATGATATTTTGTTGAACATGTAATCAAATATATTTTATTTCTTGCTGAATATGCAATCATATATATTTTATTTATTATTAAATATGTAATAATATATTTACCGTTAATAATTCCTTAATGGTATATTAGTTGTATGCAACTAATATACTTTATCAGCTGTATATTAGTTGAATGCAACTAATATACTTTTTCTAAAAAGCACTTTTTCAAAAAGCAGATTCTTATTTCCTGTATTTAAACATGTATTAGTTCATTGTATTTTAACAATTGTAAATACATTTCCAATATATTTAATTTGGTATTAGAGTAAAAAAAAAAAATATTTAGCTGTAGCAAGTAGCGCTAGCGTTACTGCAGCTGGCGATTTTATGCAGTGTCGTTAACCTTTTCACGCTGTCGATTCGCGAGTCCGATCCGTGCCCGGTCGCGAGTCGACGCGTCGTTCCACTGTCGATTAGCCTTGCGCCGTCTTTGTGCGCGGCTCGTGCGACCACTGTGCCGTCCGGCTCGTGCGGCCACTGTGCGCCGGCTCGCGCGCGCCTGCGGCCGTTCGGCTCAGCGCACCTGCAGCGTCGTCCGGCTTCTCTGCATTTTACGTGAGTCGCCATTTTGGTACTTTCGATTTTGGAAATTTTGTTTCCCTTTTTTCGATTTTAAGTTTTGCCACTAATCGACCTACAAAGCCTGCCCATTAGTTTTAAGTTCAAACAATGACCCATTTTAAGTTATGCCCAATGACATCGCCCAAGCCCAATGACACCATCGGTTTAAATTCACCCGTCACCATCCATTCAAGCCCAACGGCCCATCAGCCCAAGTCCAAGTCCATCAACCCATTTTTTAACCCACTTTTCAGCCCACCCTAGCCAAAAAAAAAAAATTAATTCCGCTGCACAATATATATATATATATATATATATATATATATATATATATTTATTATTATTATTATTTCAATGGAAGATTTAAGACAGCATCAAGTTTCCAGAATTCATGAGGTTCCAAATTTTGAAGTTTCTGTTAAGAGTTCAGAAATTGGTTCTTTCGGGGGTACTAAACTTAATGGTACAAATTTTCGAACATGGAAAAAAAGTTATGTCTGTTTATCTTCGTGGGATGCATAAGATGGGACATGTATCTGGATCAATTCGGGCTCCTAGTCAAGATGATATAGAAGCCTATACTAGGTGGGAAGATGATGATGGCTTTGTCATGTCAATTCTATTTCGAGCCATCACTGATGATATATTACAAATGGTGGAGGAATGTGAAACTGCTGAGGCCATATGGAATACCTTAAGCGATCTCTATACAAATGAGTCTGACTTTATTCAAGTTCATGAACTCATGTGCAAAGTCACGTACGACAAAGAAATGGGCAACCAGTATCTCTTTTTTTTACCAAACTGAAAAATGTATGGGCTGAAATTGACCAGAAACGCCCATGTAAAATTAAAAATTCAGAAGACCTTCTGTGGTACCAGAAGGAGAAGGAGCTTGAACGAGTACATGCCTTTTTAAGAGGCCTTGATACAAAACATAATAGTGCTAAAGGCGAATTGCTTCGAATGTCAGACCCTCCGAGCTTGACTACTGCCTTTACATACATCCGTAAAGACGAATCTCAGCAAGAGAGTCTTCATCAGGCACATGTTGAGGTATCAAGCCTAGCCATTCAAGCCAAATCAAAGGCACACTTCCTCCAGCAGCAAAATTCAATTTCACTTCATCAGTAGGGACCTCCACCGGGTTTTACCAATCGCCCTCGTTCTCCCTGCTCGTATTGCAATGAACAGGGGCATCTTCGTGAGACTTGTTGGAAACTATATCCACACTTGAAACCAAAAGCAGACTACTATATGGCAAAACGACAAAATGGGTATCGTTCTAAAACAAAAGCAGCTGCCGTGCAAATTGTCCAAGAACCAGACTATTATGGACAGAATCATCCTTTGGAATGTGGAGGTATCCTTACAGCTTCAATAGCTGGTCGTGGTAAGATTGGTATGACCTTAAATGTTTCTCACTCTGTTGGGTCTAATACTTGGATTATTGATTCTGGTGCATCTGATCATATGACTTATGATAAATCTTATTTTAATGAGTTATCTCCCCCACCAGTGTCTTATGTTACAAATGCTAATGGTGAGGCATTTCCTGTCTTAGGACAGGGGTCAGCTCATATCACTCCATCTTTACATCTCCATAATGTTTTATATGTACCTGACTTATCTCATCACTTAATATCTGTCCCACAGTTGAATATTGAGTCTAAATGCTTTGTAACCTTTTATCCTATGTATGTGATTTTTCAGGATCTTCTTACCAGGGAAATAATTGGTCGAGGGTATCTGAGGGGAAGATTGTTCCGCTTGGATCAGAACTATGGAGGAGAGAAACCAGGAGCACCGGCAAGCACTGCATTGACTTCTAGTTCCAATAAGCTAAGTGAAATTTGGTTGTGGCATCGCCGCTTAGGGCATCCATCTTTTAGTCTTATGAAAAAAACCATGCCTACTTTATTTATTGGTGTTAGTGAGACTGTGTTGCATTGTGAGACTTGTGTTTTGGCCAAGAGCCATCGTGTTACTTATTCTCCTAGTATTTCTAATAAAAGTACTATTCCTTTTGAATTAATTCATTCTGATGTTTGGGGACCATCTAAAGAGTCCACTATATCGGGTATGAGATATTTTGTTTCATTTATCGATGACTGTACAAGGTTATCGTGGATTTCTCTTCTTAAAACAAAAGATGAAGTTTTTTCAGTTTTTCAAAATTTTCATACCTTTGTTCAAACACAATATAATGGCATCATTCGGATCCTCCGTTCTGACAATGGAGGGGAATATATTAATCATGTTTTTCAAAAAAATTTCAAAACACATGGGATTATTCACCAAACTACTTGTCCGCAAACACCGGAACAAAATGGAGTGTCTGAAAGAAAAAATCATCATTTACTTGATATGGCTCGTGCACTCTTATTTAGTGCTTATATGCCAAAATACCTTTGGGGTGATGCTGTACAAGCTTCCGCCCATCTCATCAATCGTCTCCCATCTAGTGTCCTTAATGGTAAAATCCCATTCCAAATTCTCGCATCTTATGTCTCCTTATCATCCTTTCATAATATTCCTACCCGTGTATTTGGTTGTGTTGCTTTTGTGCATGTTCCTAAAAATCAAAGATCTAAATTATATGCCCGGACAATTAAATGTGTGTTTGTTGGTTATGGAAGTTATCAGAAAGGGTACAAGTGCTTCCATCCACCAACCAGAAAGTATTATGTTACTATGGATGTTACCTTCTTTGAGGACACGAGTTATTTTTCCTCACCTAATACTGCTCGTCAGGGGGAGAATACATATTTCGAAGAACTATATCATGGTGAGGGGGAGGCATTAGGTGAGTCACCAACTGATGTTTCAATGAGACCAGATGAGACTTCTAATTCATTGAATCCAGATATTGCAGAAACAGATGCTTCAAGTATTCAAGCACCAAATTCACTTACAGCAAATGACATTGAAGACAGAACTGTACCCTCAGGCATTACTCCTACCCTTGATCAACAACTCCCTGGTACTGAAGGTCACTCATCTGAGGTATGTACACCTACTGATACTAATAACATCGAGTCTAATGTTGGACAGTATGTGTTACCAAATAGGTCTACTCGAGGTCAACCAGCCAAAAGGTATGAACCAAATATTCATGCAAAATCAAAATACCCAGTAGCCAATTTCATGTCCACTAAAAGATTATCTAAGTCATACAAATCATTTGTGAATCAAATATCTGGTGTATCAGTACCTAACAAAGTGCAGGATGCGTTGGGAGATCCAATATGGAGGAAGGCAATGGATGAAGAGATGGATGCATTAAAGAAGAACGATACTTGGCAACTTGTGTCACCACCACAATGAAAAAAGGCAGTTGGTTGTCGATGGGTGTTTACTATAAAACATAATGGTGATGGATCCGTAAATCGGTATAAAGCTCGTCTTGTAGCAAAAGGGTTTACTCAAACGTATGGTGTAGACTACGATGAGACTTTTGCTCCTGATGCCAAAATGAACACGATTCGGGTTCTGCTCTCACTTGCTGCTAACCTAAACTGGCCACTTCGGTAGTTTGATGTCAAGAATGCGTTTCTTCATGGAGAATTAGCCGAGGAGGTGTACATGAGTCTTCCACCTGGGTATGTAGTTGATTCTCCTGGTAATTTTGTATGCAAATTGAGGAAGTCTTTGTATGGCCTCAAGCAATCCCTTCGAGCCTGGTTTGGAAGGTTTTCACAGTTCATGCAAAAGGTTGGTTACAAACAGAGTAATTCAGACCACACTCTGTTTCTCAAACATCAACAAGGGAAGGTAACAGCCCTAATCATTTATGTTGATGATATGGTAATCACTGGTGATGATACTATTGAGATGGATAAATTACAAAGACAGCTAGCCTCTGAATTTGAGATGAAGGACTTAGGTGAACTAAAGTACTTCTTAGGAATTGAGGTAGCCAGAGGTAGAGAAGGAATATATCTGTGTCAGAGGAAGTACATTATTGATCTGCTAATAGAGATAGGTATGTTGGATTGCAAACCTATTGACACTCCTATTGAGCAAAACCATTGTTTAGCAGAGTATCCAGATCAGATACCAACTGATCGAGCTCGCTATCAGAGATTGGTTGGACGTTTGATTTACTTAGCTCATACTAGACCAGATGTTGCATATGCAGTAAGTGTGGTGAGTCAGTTCATGCATAATCCAAGTGAGAACCATATGAATGCTGTTTTGAGAATTTTAAGGTATTTGAAATTGGCTCCAGGAAGGGGAGTAATGTTCTCTAAACACAACAATCCTCTTGAAGTCTGTGGATTCACAGATGCAGATTGGGCAGGAAGTATTACAGATAGAAAGTCAACATCGGGTTATTTCACCTTTGTGGGAGGAAATTTGGTTACATGGAAAAGTAAGAAACAGAAAGTGGTGGCACGATCTAGTGCTGAGGCCGAGTATAGAGGTATGGCTCATGGGGTTTGCGAATTGTTGTGGATAAGAACTTTGTTATTGGATTTGGGTTTCGAACTCAAAAATACTATGCAGATGTATTATGACAATCGAGCAGCCATTGATATATCACAAAATCCAGTACAACATGATCGCACTAAGCATGTAGAGGTTGATCGTCACTTTATAAAAGAAAAGTTAGATGCCAAACTTATTAGTTTTCCTTTTGTTCCCACAGAAGAGCAGCTTGCAGATATACTTACCAAAGGAGTTTCCAAGAAGGCATTATACGGTTCATTAAGCAAGTTGGGCATGATCGATATCTACGCGCCAACTTGAGGGGGAGTGTTAATAATTCCTTAATGGTATATTAGTTGTATGCAACTAATATACTTTATCAGCTGTATATTAGTTGTATGCAACTAGCAACTAATATACTTTTTCTAAAAATCACTTTTCCAAAAAGCAGATTCTTATTTCCTGTATTTAAACATGTATTAGTTCATTGTATTTTAACAATTGTAAATACATTTCCAATATATTTAATTTTTACAAGTAGATGTACTAATTAATTCACAACTAGTTTGAACATAAGAGGTACATTAGATGCTGATTTGGAAAATTTTGAATCCAGAGGAAGATAATACAATATTATGATTATTTTTATGAAGATACAATAAATTTAATGATTTTTAAGAAGTTATATATTTACTTGGGATAGAGTGAGATAACGGAGGATTATATATTATATGTTCAGATGAAAATGCTAAAGTAGTTCATTATTTACTTGCGAGGTTCTTCAATAGAATAATTGAAGTATATGTAGAGATACTTGGGTCGGGAAGTTACGAAGATCAGTATGAAAATGCTATGAAAAAGGGTATTATTCATGGACATGGGAAAGTTAAAAGCAATGCTGAAGTCAGAAATAATATTGCACAAAACACCATTGAGAGTATTGAATACGAGGATTTTATTAACCGTTGGAGGTTGTTATAAAACTCTTTAATTTAAGGAGAAAAATAACAAGCAAAACATGGAGCTTAATTCAAGGAACAATTTAAGAAACCATTAATTTAAGGAGTGAATTTTCCTATAAATAAATGTGTAATTGTGATGAATTAATCAGTCAAATGTTCATTCCAATTGAGAGAAAAGCTTTTGTGAGAGAAAATTGAGAGAAATTTTCTTAGGTGTAATTGGATTGTGTGTTGTGAGTTGAGTGTTGTAAACACCTTGCGTAATTTCTCCTATTTCAGTAAAAAGATCTGTAGCAAGTTTGGAGACGTAAGCAAGATTGATCGAACTCTATTATCAAATTTGTGTGTTATTTTTCTATTCTTGCTTTCTCATAAATCTGGCTTATCGGAAATTTGCGTAATTTTCCAACAACTAGTATCAGAGTTTTTGGTGGTGATTTCTGTCAATTTTCTACAAGGTTACTATTCATATGAATAGTGAATTACGTGAATAGTGGAATTTTGTCGACGATATTTGTTCGTTGACGAAGGTGTTCTAATACATGGTGGTTTGCACAAAAAGTCAAAAACGATTCGGAGGAAGTCAGATTTGAGTGGGAGCAATGACCGTAGATGAAGGAAGGGTGAAACTCGAGAAATTTCATGACACAAATTTTGGGTTTTGAAAAATACACATAGATGATTATTTTTATCAAAGAAATCTATATCAACCTCTCTTAAGGAAGAAGCCAGAGGTTATGAAGGAAGAAGATTGGAATCTTCTAGATAGACAAGCCCTCAGAGCTATTCGATTGACGCTATCCCGTAATGTTGCTTTCAACATAGCAAAAGAAAAGACCATAATAGGTCTTATGGCAGCTCTCTCTAATATGTATGAGAAGTCATCGGCCTCAAACAAAATGCATTTGATGAGGCATTTGTTCAACTTGAGGATGACAAAAGGCGCATCGGTAGCTCAACATCTCAATGAACTCAACATAGTCACAATACAGTTGAGTTCAGTTGAAATTGAATTCGATAAAGAAGTACGAGCATTGATTCTTTTTTTTTTACCAGAAAGTTGGAATGCTACTGTCACGGCTGTGAGTAGCTCGTCAGGAAGCAATGAGTTGAAATTTAACGATGTTCGTGATCTGGTTCTCAGTGAAGAGATCCGACGTAGAGAGTTAGGTGAATCGTCAACCTCTTCAGTTTTGTATACAGATTCAAGAGGAAGAGATTCAACCAGAGGGAATGGACATGGTAGAACAGACTACCAAGGTAGATCAAAGGACAGGAGGTCCAAATCTAGGAATCCTAATAATTCTCATAACTCGAAGACTATCGAGTGTTGGAATTGTGGGAGAACCAGGCACTACAAAATCAATGCAAAATTACACCGAAGGACAAACAAGTGAAGGCAGAGGCAAATGTTATTTCCACCTCAGGAGGAAATGATGCATTGATATGCTCTTTGGAGAGCAACGAAGAATCTTAGGTGTTAGAATTTGGAGCATCGTTCCATGTTACTTTGGAGCAATGATAGTTGCTCGAGGCAAGAAGAGTGACACTCTTTACATGATAGTAGGAGCACGTTGTTCAATCGCAATTGTAGCAAGAAACGAAAAATCAAATTTGTGGCACTAGAGACTAGGCCACATGAGTGAGAAGGGGATGAAGATTATGCACTCAAAAGGAAAACTTCCAGGTCTACAATCTACGGAGATAGACATGTGCAAAGATTGCATACTTGGAAAGCAAAAGAGAGTCAGCTTTCAAACAAGTGGCAGAACCTCAAAGAAAGAAAAGTTAGAGCTTATCCAATCTGATGTTTGGGGAAGAACGACCGTCTCATCCATTGGTGGGAAACACTACTTCGTGACTTTCATTAATGATCACTCTGAGAAGGTATGGGTTTACTTTCTAAAGCATAAGTCTGAAGTATTTGAGGCTTTCAGAAGATGGAAAGTTATGGTGGAAAATGAGACAGGTTTGAAGATCAAAAAGCTCAGAACCGATAATGGTGGTGAATATGAAGACACCAGATTCAAAAATTTCTACTATGAGCATAAGTCTGAAGTATTTGAGGCTTTCAGAAGATGGAAAGTTATGGTGGAAAATGAGACAGGTTTGAAGATTAAAAAGCTCAGAACCGATAATGGTGGTAAATATGAAGACACTAGATTCAAAAATTTCTTCTATGAGCACGAGATCAGAATGGAAAGAACTATGTCAGGCACGCCTCAACACAATGGTGTAGCTGAGCTTATGAACCGAACATTGACAGAAAGAGCCAAAAGCATTCGTATATAGTTAGGTCTACTGAAGCAGTTCTAGGCAAAAGCAATCAACATGACAACTTATTTGATCAATCGAGGTCCATCTGTTTCGTTGGAGCATAGAATACCAGAGGAGGTATGAAGCAGAAAAGAGATGAAACTATCACATCTAAAAGTTTTCGGTTGTATAGCATTTGTGCATATCAGTGATCAAGGGAGGAATAAGCTTGATCCCAAATCCAAGAAATGCACAATCATCGGCTATGGTGAGGATGAGTTTGGCTACCGTATTTGGGATGATGAAAACAAGAAAGTGATCCGTAGCAGAGATGTGATTTTCAATGAAAGAGTGATGTATAAGGACATGCATAAAACTGACACCAACGAATCAAAGCAGAATGAGTCAGTATTTGTAGATGCAGATGATATCCCAAATAGTTCCGTGAAGGAACCAATTGTAGCAAGTCCTCTACCAGAGGAACTCATTGGACAGAGTAGTGCGCAACAGTCTGACACACCACAGCCTTCTACTACAATTCCTGTATTGAGAAGGTCTTCTCGACCTCATGTGCCTAACAAGAGATACATGAACTATATGTTATTGACTGATAGAGGAGAGCCTGAATGTTATGATGAAGCTTGTCACACTCGAGATGCCAGCAAGTGGGACTTTCCTTGAAACTAAATTTGTGTTCAACTTTAGTTGGTCTGCTAAAGTAATAAGACTAGAAAAGATGCTACATTGATCGAGGTGTGAAGACAAATTGAAATTAGTCTTCAAGTGGGAGATTGTTGGAGATTTTTATAAAGCTTCTTAATTTAAGGAGCAAATTCATGTAGCAAAACAAGGAGCTCAATTCAAAGAGCAATTTAAGGAACCGTTAATTCAAGGAGTAATTCAAGGAGTAAATTTTCCTATAAATAGATGTGTAATTGTAATGAATTAATTAACCAAGTGTTCATTCCAATTGAGAGAAAAACTTAGAGAGAAAAGCTTTTGTGAGAGAAAATTGAGAGTAATTTTCTTAAGTGTAATTGTTTTATGGGTTGTGAGTGTTGTAAACACCTTGTGTAATTTCTCCTATTTCAATAAAAAGATCTACAGTAGGTCCGGAGATGTAAGCAAGATTGGCTGAACTTTGTTACCAAATTTATGTGTTATTTTTCTATTCTTGTTTTCTCATAAATCTGACTTATCGGAAATTTGCGTAATTTTCCAACGTTAACAGCATTGATGAGCTTAATCATGATAGTAACGGTGAGGAACAAAAGATAATATTGAACTATCTCTTGATATGGTATTTGTTGATGTCAATATGTGTAAATCTCATTTGTAACATATTTTTGATCATATATGCATAGAAGAAATACATAGGAGCATAGGAACATGTTTCAATTTGATCATATTTTGGTATTGATTTTAACTATATGATCATATGGTGAAACAACAATATCGAGAACATAAGAGCTCATTGTAAATTGTTTTGAACATTATAATTAATGAAAATTTGAAGATATTTAGCTTGATCATATTTTTGTATTACAAAAATAACTATAAAAACTAAATAAGAAATAAGAAATTTTTCAAGAAAATAAAATAAATTGAAGAGAATTGAAGAAGAAAATTAATGAAAATTGGTAGGGTTGAGACTTTTAATAACTAGAAGTGGTGAAAATATTTTCCTGTATTTTTCTAAGTAAAAGAGTAGGTAAAATGATACCATATATCCTTAAAAATATTCACGTGATTTTAAAATTAATAAAAATTTAAAGATATTTAGTTTGATAATATTTTTGTATTGTTAAAATAACTATAAAGAATTAAGAAAAATATAATGAATTGAAGAAGAAAATGAAGAAAAATTAATAGAGTTGAAGCGCCAAAAATAATGGAAATAATTTTCTCACTATTTAATAAATTGATATACGTTAATTTGCACATAAATTTTAGGTGATATCTGATTAATAGAATGAAATCGAAATGCGAATAAGAATATAATAAAATAAAAATGAAACAGTTTTGTTTGTTTTAACCATTTAAAAAAAATCAATATTACAGTGTTTGATTTATAATTGAAATGAAATAAAAAATATTGTATATTACTTTAATATTCCTATATTTAGTAAATTTTAAATAATATCATTTAATTATTATTTTTTCATCAGACAAAATACATTATTAAAATAATTATTTTTTAAATAATTATTACTTAAAATAAAATATATTATTAAAATTATTTTTGAGATTTGAGATTTAAGGATTTGTTGTTTAGGTTTTAAGGTTTAGAGTTATATTTATGAGTTAAAATTATTATTTTTCTAATTAGAATTTTGAGATTTGAGATTTGGGGTTATATTTATGAGTTAAGGTTTAGGGTTAAAATTATTATTTTTCTAAATAGAGTTTAGGGTTTAAGATTTTAGGTTTAAGGTTTTAAAATAAGGTTTTAGGTTTAAGGTTTTGAAATAGGGTTTTAGATTTAGGGTTATATTTAAAATTGGGATAAAATTGAAAAAAATATTTAAGATGGGAAATGAATCATGATTCCTTAAGGGAAAAAGGAATTATGATTTCTTCTCTTTTATGAATTAATTTCATTTAATTTCTACTTTTCGACCTAACCAAACATAAAACTAAAAACAATTAATTTTGATTCTATTTCATCCCAATCAACCAAACATGAAGTTAGTGAATTTATCTCGGTATATTTATAAAGTTTTTTCTTTTAAGAAGCATATCTATAAGGTTGTACATTTATCTTTTCATGCAATTCATAAATCTCCTGTTAAATCAGACCAAAAAAAGAAATCATATGTTAAAAGACTACCACAATATAATCATAGGATTGGATAGATAGTTGTTACTTGTGACATCTTGTTTCAATATACTTTCAATGAATACAAAACACATCAAGGTAATGCTCCGAGCTTGGTAAACTTGGAACTCAATTGCTTCACATTCCCAAAAGTGTGAGGACCAAAAAAAATGTAGAAAACCAGAACTAGGGAATACATACTGCAACACAAGTCAAAACATAGCCTAACAATCTACTAACCAACAACTTTAATCACTTGAATTATAATTAAAACTATAAAAAAAAAAGATAATTCTAAGAATAACAGAGACAAAAAAAAAAAAAATCTTCCCTTTATCACCCTTATGTCCTTCAAATATGTTCTTAACAAATTAACTAAAACCCAGTTATCTTAGAAACAGCATAGCTTCTTCTTCTTGGATAAACATCAGTATTGACCTTGATATCATCTTCAAGCTCAACAGCCTTGTCTTCGTCAATCTTACAAAACACAACATTCTGACTCTTGGGCATATCAACAAATATCAGAGGAGAGTTCCTTCCCTGCTGTTTTCTAAGAAAATCAATCTCAATCTTATTATCCAAACTCCTACTAGAAGCAACTCTTATTAGTTCTTTAAGATCTTCATCTTGTTTGGTAGATATTGTAAAGATGGTACTGAAGCCTCTAGGCAGAGTTGAGACTTGTGCCGTTGGACAACCCATATTGACTGTACCATAATCGAACCTTCCAGAACATTCACTCATCAGACTTTGAATGTACCAGTTCTTCAATTTGATCAAGATCCTCAAAGGAGTTTTCAAGAACGTTCTCATTTTTTGCTTTCTACTTTAGTTTTACTCAAATTGATGTAACTCAGCAAATTCTATACAAAGATTAATAATTTATGATCTGGGTTGTGATCAAAGTTATTGGAAGAACAGAAAATAGTGATTTGTGTGCTAACTATAAAAGAAGAAAATGACATGAAATAAATGGGAAGAGAAAAAAATGACACTGAAGATTATCGAAGGGTCGTACGTGTTTTACTTATAAATGTAAGGGTAAAGGTAGTTTATTACATTGTTAAATGTGGCCCAAAACCAATATATACCAAAGCTCAAATGGTTAATTAAATCCTTACCCTATTTTCTTTTATATATATAACTTCTTGCGTGAAGACTCGTTAGCAGCCACTAGAGAGAAAGCAGTAGCCGCTGAAAAAAAAGAAAAGAAACAGAGAGCAATGCAGCAGAGCAGAGGAAATATATGTGCAGAGCAGAGGGAATATATTTGTTTCTTCATCAACTCTTCTTCTTGACCGGTCATATCATTTTCTTCGACCCCTAAAAGACAAGCTGTCTATTATTATTTCCATTGGTGGATTTTTCTCTCATTTGTAAGGTAATATTTTAATTTAATAACAACTTTGTTAATTTATCTTACTATATATTACCATTAAATTAGAGAGAATATTTTGTGGGTTGATTTTGGATCTTAGTATAATTTGTCAAGCTCTCTGGAAATTGGTGGTTGTATCTCCATTTGATTATGAGTGGATTTTTCTTCGGTGTGCCGTCATCAGTGGAGTAGACTTTTAACATTGAAAAGTTGAACTACTTAAATCATTGTGTGCCATTTATTTTCTTACTATTGATTATTTTGCTGTTACCCATTACTATTAATTTGTGCAACCAAAATTGGACCTGATCTTCGCTTCCGTAAGTGCTAATTTACAACAAATTGGTATCAGAGCTATTGGGTTATTCTGTTATTTATTGGAACTGGTCAAGTTTGCTCTTTTGGATTTATTTTGAGCTTCTGATTATCTGATTGGTTTCATATTTTCTGGGTTGTGCTTCTGTTTATTTAACATTGGGTTTTCTGTCATGGCAGCAAAATATGAAATTGAGAAATTCAATGGTAGAAATGATTTTAGTCTTTGGCGTATGAAGATGCGGGCCGTATTAGTTAAAGAAGGGCTCGTTAAGACACTTAAAGGCAAGGATAAATTGCCAGAAAAATTGACTGATGAAGAAAAAGATGTATTGATGGAAAATGCTCTCAATTCAATTCAGTTATACTTGTCTGACGAGGTATTACGCGAGGTTGGTGATGAGGAATCTCCTGCTGGGTTATGACTTAAATTGGAGAATTTGTATATGACCAAGTCTTTGACGAGTCGGTTATATTTGAAGCAGTGTTTGTATACATTCAGAATGTTAGAAGGTACACCTTTGCACGATCATCTTGATGAATTTACTAAAATTATTCGTGATCTGAAAAATAGTGGTGTTAAAATTGATGATGAGGATCAGGCCTTAGTTCTATTATGTTCTTTACCTCATTCATTTGAACATTTTGTTGATACCATGCTATATGGGCAAGACACTATTTCTTTGGAAGATGTCAAAGCAGTTTTGAATTCCAGAGAATTGAAGAAAAAAGTGTCTACAAGCAGTAATGATAATAGCAGTGGTTTATTTGTTAGAGGTAGAAATCAAGAAAAAGACACAAGAAATAATAGAGGCAAATCTAGAAAAATAAAAGATAAATGCAACTATTGCCGTCATGAAGGGCACTAGAAAGTAAATTGTCCGAAACTCAAAGGTAAAGGAAAGTCAACCACAACGTCTTCTGGTACAAATGATGTTGCTGGTGTTGTAGATAGTTCTGGTTCCGATAGTGAAAATGTTCTATCAGTATCTATTGGTTCTCCTAGAGATGTTTGGATTCTTGATTCGGGTTGCACTTACCATATGTGCCCCAGTAGAGATTGGTTTACTTCTTATCAGTCTATTGATGGAGGTGTTGTCTTGATGGGAAACAATATGTCCTGCAAGGTTATTGGTATTGGTACTGTCCGAATTAAGATGTATGATGGTATTGTTAGGACTTTAAAAGATGTTCGCCATGTTCCAGATTTGAAAAAGAACCCGATATCTTTGGGTACTCTTGATTCACAAGGCTATAAGTATGTAGCTGAAGGTGGAGTTTTAAAAGTTATTAAGGGTGTTCTCGTTGTTATTAAAGGGCAATTGTCGCGTGGTCTCTATATGCTTCAGGGTAGCACTGTTATTGGCTGTGTATCAGTTTCATCCTCGTCAGATCAAGATTCAGACACTACTCAATTATGGCATATGCGGCTTGGGCATATGAGTGAGGTAGGGATGTCTATTTTGAGCAAACAGATTTGCTTTGTGGTCAGAAAACTGGGAAGCTTGATTTCTGTGAGCATTGTGTTTATTTAAAGCATCGCAAGGTCAAGTTCAGTACAACCATCCATAAAACGAAAGGTACTGTTGATTATATTCATTCAGATCTTTGGGGTCCTTCTCGTGTTGTGTCTAAGGGTGGTGCCCGATATATGTTGACTTTTATTGATGACTTCTCCCGTCATGTTTGGGTGTATTTTCTGAAGAACAAGAATGGCACATTCTCAAAATTTGTGAAATTCAAGGCTTGTATAGAAAATCAAACAAGCAAGAAAATCAAGCATTTGAGAACTGATAATGGTTTGGAATTTTGTGACAGTCAGTTTAATGAGTTCTGTGAAAGAAATGGCATAGTGAGACACCGCACTGTGCGTCATACACCACAGCAAAATGGAGTAGGAGAATGTATGAATAAGACCCTCTTAGAAAGAGCTCGTTGTATGCTCTTTCAAGCTGACTTGGATAAATCCTTTTGGGCTGAAGCTTGTAACCATGCCTGCTATTTGGTGAATCGGTTTCCATCAACTGCAATTGAGTTAAAAATTCCGTTTGAGGTATTCTTTGGTACTCTTGCTAATTATTCTGATTTGAAAATTTTTGGTTGTCCTGCTTATGCTCATGTTAATGATGGTAAACTTGAGCCCAGGGCATTGAAATGCATATTTTTGGGGTATCCTTCTGGGGTGAAGGGTTATAGATTATGGTGTGTTGAACCCAAGTCACCTAAATTTTTGATTAGTAGAGATGTTAAGTTTGATGAGTTTTCCATGTTGCAAAAGAAAAAAGAGTCTATTGTTGCAGATAAAGACCACGGTGTTAGTGAGCAGGTGGAGCTTGAGAGTGGAGCTCCTAGTCAAATGCAAGAGGTCACTTCAGATCAGCCATCTATGGATGAGATAGATGATTCTGCTCACGATGTAGCAGAAGAGCAACATGAACAACCATACAGTATCGCTAAGGGTAAAGGAATAAGAGAGATTCGACGCCCTCAAAGGTACGCAGATGTAGACTTAATTTCTTTTGCATTTTCTGTGGTAGAGTCTATTGAGGTGTATGAACCTTCTAGTTATCATGAAGCTATCACTTGTGATGAGTCTGTTCAGTGGTTGGTTGCTATGAATGAAGAGATTGAATCACTTCATAAGAATCATACTTAGGAATTGGTGAAACCGCCTAAGGGCCAGAAGATTGTTGGAAACAAATGGGTCTTCAAGAAAAAGGAAGGTATACTTGAGGTTGAAGCAGCTAGGTTTAAGGCACGTGTTGTTGCAAAGGGCTATTGTCAGAAGAAAGGTATTGACTTCAATGAAGTATTTTCGCCTGTTGTGAAACATAGCTCTATTCGTGTATTGCTTGCTATGGTTGCATTGTTTGACATGGAATTAGAACAGCTTGATGTCAAGACAGCCTTCTTACATGGTGAGCTTGAAGAACAAATATATATGCATCAACTAGAGGGATTTGTTGTTCTAGAAAAGGAAGATCATGTTTGTTTATTGAAAAAATCTTTATATGGGCTAAAGCAATCTCTTAGGCAGTGGTATAAGCGGTTTGATTCTTTTATGATAGATCATGGGTACTCTAGGAGTGATTATGATAGTTGTGTTTATCATAAAAGATTTCATGATGGTTCATCCATTTATTTATTACTTTATGTTGATGACATGCTTATTGCTTCTAAGAATAAGTTTGAGATTCAGAAATTAAAGTCTCAACTTAGTGGTGAATTTGAGATGAAAGATTTGGGTGCAACAAAGAAAATTTTGGGCATGGAAATTTACAAGGATAGACAAGCGGGCAAGCTTTATTTGACTCAGAAAATTTATATTGAAAAAGTTCTTGAACGTTTTGGCATGAAAGATTCTAAACCTGTGAGTACGCCGTTAGCTGCGCATTTCAGGCTTTCTTTGGATTTGTCACCACAATCAGAAGAAGAAGAACGGTATATGTCTCAGGTTCCATATGCTAGTGCCGTTGGCAGTTTGATGTACACTATGGTTTGTACTCGTCCAGACATTTCACATGCAGTTAGTGTTGTCAGCAAATATATGGGTAATCCTGATAAGGGTCATTGGCAAGCAGTGAAATGGATACTTCGATATTTGAGAGATACATCTAATTTTGGTTTGGTATATGATGGGAGTTCTAATACTGGTTGTAGTGTTATTGGTTATGTGGACTCCGATTATGTTGGTGATCTGGATAGAAGAAGATCTTTGACATGTTATGTCTTCGCCCTTTCTCATTGTGCCATTAGTTGGAAGGCTACTTTACAGTCTACAGTTGTTTTGTCTACGATAGAGGCAGAATATATGGCAGCAGCAGAAGCAGTGAAAGAAGCCATTTGGCTTAGAGGTTTGGTTTGTGATTTGGGTTTACACCAGGATACTTCTATTGTATTTTGTGATGGTCAGAGTGCTATACACTTGACCAAGAATACTATGTATCATGAAAGAACCAAACACATAGATGTCAGATATCACTTCGTTCGTGACATTGTCTCTCAGGGTGCTATTGTTGTCAATAAGATAGTCACTACAGAGAATCCAGTTGATATGTTAACCAAACCAGTTCCATTTAATAAGTTCAAGCATTGCTTATATTTGATTGGTGTTTGCAGAAGATAATCACCCTTTGGGGCTTTGGATGACGATTATTTGGTAATCTGAGGAATTTCATATTTTGAAGAACTTGTTTTTGTTTTGAGCCAAGATGGAGATTTGTTAAATGTGGCCCAAAACCAATATAGCCCAAAGCCCAAATGGTTAATTAAACCTTTACCCTATTTCCCTTTATATATATAACTTCCTGCGTGAAGACTCATTAGCAGCCACTAGAGAGAAAGCAGTAGCCGTTGAAAAAAAAAAGAAACAGAGAGCAATGCAGCAGAGTAAAGGGAATATATTTGTTTCTTCACCAACTCTTCTTCTTGATCAGCCATATCATTTTCTTCAACCCCTAAAAGACAAGCTGTCTATTATTGTTTCCATTGGTGGATTTTTCTCTCATTTGTACGGTAATATTTTGATTTAATAGCAAGTTTGTTAATTTATCTTGCTATATATTACCATTAAATTAGAGGGGATATTTTGTGGGTTGAATTTGGATCTTGGTATAATTTGTGAAGCTCTCTGGAAATTGGTGGTTGTATCTCTATTTGATTATTAGTGGATTTTTCCTCGGTGTGCCGTCGTCAGTGGAGTAGATTTTTCATATTGAAAAGTTGAACCACTTAAATCATTGTGTGCCATTTATTTTCTTATTGCTGATTATTTTGCTGGTACTCATTATTATTAATTTGTGCAACCAAAATTAGACCTGATCTTCGCTTCTACAAGTGCTAATTTACAACACACATATTTTTAATAAAAATATATTTTAAATTCATAATTATTAAATATTGCATTATAAATTTACATTTTTATAAAAATGATAACAAAAATCTATTTTTAAAAAACATATATCACATATCAAATGCATGAATTACACGTGACATGTGTCAAATACTTGATTGATATATTTTTCAAAAATATAAATTTTTTATAAAAATTCTGAAATTACGTGGGATCTAAAGTTTATTTTTTTAAAGTTATAAATTTGGACCACCATTTTTGGTTGATATAATTTAAAGTATGGTTTTTGATTGGTTTATATGAAAGTGAGAGCTAAACAAAGCAGATGAAGATTATTGAATAAGAGGTTGTCTTTTGGACAAGTGATTAACTGGAAGGACTTACGTGAACTTTGTCAAAAATATATATTTGTTATTTATTAAATTATTATTATTATTTTTGCTTCTTTGGTTGAATATTAAAGAAAAAAGAAGGATTATGTTACGTGGTTCTTCACTTGAGTGGTCTATCTTTAGACGAATAAACACGCAACAAATTTGTTTCTCATTGTCATTTCTATAATCATGGAAAGCCGCTCATAGTGTCCCATAAGTGATGAATAAAGTCCATTTTCTCTAAAATTAATATGTTTTAATAATTTAAAAAGGCCACCAAGTGATGAATAATTAAAGTCCATTTTTATATCTTTCAACCTTACCATTTTAAGTCATTATTAATAATAAATAACTGTAAATGGAATTGATCAACAGTTAATTAATTGTGGATCGATACTGATTGGCAACCGTTGATTGCTTAATGACAATTAGATGAAAGTAAGATGAAGTTATTTCCATATAGTCGAATATAAAGGAAGCCGAATTGTGAATAATTCATATGAAGTTTACTCTATTCCGTTAAATATAGATAAATCAAGAAAAACGACTAATGAAACGTAGACGAATACCATTTTATTTTATTGAAATAATGATTTTGTCACTTTCAAAACGGAAAATTATAAGTGATGGTTCTTACCTTTTAATATCTTTATATACATCCCTAATTTTTATAAAAATAGTTTTAATGTTATCAATTTTTATAATTAATATCATTAGTTTTCTTAATTTTTATAATTAATATTAATAATACATTTATTTATTTAATAACGTTAAGGTTTCATATATTGATGTATTTTCTTTCTTATAAATATGATATCAAAGTATGGTTACCTTTTTTAAATAGTCATGTTGTTATTTCTTGTATGTTATTACTTAAAGGTAAATTTTTATGTTTTTATCAAAACATTGATTTAACTTTATAGTTTCTTTATGTTTATTTCTATACAATCTTCATTTTCTTATTTTTAGTTTTATAAATATTATAAAAAATATTTAATCTTTCAAGATCCTTAATTTAATTAGAATTATAACTATTATACATAAATTTAATGAGTCTACTACTATCTTTCTTTCCATTATATATTCTTCTTTTGTTACACTAGATATACCTCAACTTGTTCTAATCTTAATACCCTCCTAATAATGACGAATTTCTTGTATTTATACATAATATGGTATCTCATATAGACTTAATAGAAAATAGAAAAAAAGTAATTATATTTTAATTAATTCATAATATTAATAATTATTACAATTCTTAAAGTTAACTAAGAACCTTAAACGATTTATTAGCTACTCAAAGTTTCTAGATTCATAGTTGCTAGATGAACAATTTTTAGAATAGAGAGTTTCATGTTGAAGAAGTTGTGTCCAACTAATAGAAATGAGGGTTTTTTTTAATGGATAAGAAGTCCTTGTTTAAAATAGTCATCAATCACTGTTCACATTTACTTTAATAATTTTCATCTAACCGTCTGCTTACAGCGTTTCAATTTACTCCTTTTTATTTCCTTGACATGATCTGCAGACTAAAGATGTAAACTTTACATCTCTTATTTCCCTTTGTTGCTTTCTACCGACAATCTTTTTGTTGACACAGTTGATAACATATCTTCATTTTCTCTCTAATGTAGTAAATGTAATTGTGATTCTTGGTGATTTTGATATCATAAAAAACACATTTCTTATTTTTTGACAAATTTTTAAATTATTACTATTAAAATTTGTTTCAAACTTGCTAGTTTCCTCATCATTTTCTTCATTGAGGGCCATATTGCTATAGCAAATTATGATAATTTTACTAGTCGAGTAATTTACTTTGATTTTAGAAAAATTATCAATTTTTTAAGTTCATAATAAATTTGACTTAGCATATATCCCCTTAGAATACAAAGTTCATCTCTAATAAATTTATTTTCTAAAAGCACATTTGATTTTGGAATTTCTCTATTAGTGTTAAAAATCCTTAATTTGATAAAATAATATAGACTAATACAACTTTCTTCATTCCAGTCCATAAGTGAACTGAAAAATCTAAAATAAATGGGTTTATCATTATTCTAATCTTCTTCTTGAAGTTTTTGATAGTTTTTTAAAATTTTCAGAAAACAATTTAAATCATTTAAATTAATTCATGGATATAGATTCTCAATTAAACTTGCATGAAAAACTTTATAAATAAAAATTGGATCAATTCTTTCAAGAATATTAAATTTACTACTAGTAGTAAATTCTTTTTCTATGGTATAAAATTTCATATCTTCGATATATTTCTAAGTAGATTTTCTGGCTGAGTTATACAGACTCAATCATTATGATTTACTTAATTTTTTGTATTTTTTTCTCTTTAATGACCATATTTTTGGAGGATGTTTCCTTGAATAATACTGGTGGTCGTACTATCTTTACTATCTATGTGCGAGGCATTTCTCTGAATAATATTAATGGTTATACTATATTTCCTAAGATCTTCAACCTGTTTGGTAGTGATGGTTGTTGTTGTATTATTGTAGAGTAATTTTTAGCAATATCCTTTGGAGTTAATAGGTTTAGTACTCTATAGTTGGTATAACTACCTTCAGTTTCTATTCTGTTAGTGAAAGCTCTATGAGTTATTCCACTAAATTTGATAATAGTTTTACTTGCTTTAGACCAATTATTGTAAAATTCTTAATTTTAGAATATTATAGACTATATAAGTCTTTCTTGGTCTTCTTTTTATACTTCTTCAACCCAATTGAGATTTTTATTTTTTTTTCTCTTTAGAGGTGTTACTTTGTTTTGGATCTAATGATCTTGAACTGCTAGGTTCTTTATTTTCATTTTGAATTATTTTTTTAAAAGTTTTACCTTCTTTAGAATGGATTTCTGAGGTGAAGTTCTCTTTAGAGTTTTTGAATTCTTATACTGGTTTTGAATTGTAAAGTTCTTTCTATTTAATTTCTATCTCTAGAAAAGAATTGTCTATGAATAAAACCTTGAGTTGTTCCTGAAGGATTTTTATCTTATTTTCCTTTATTTTGATCTTGATATCAAGAAATTTTATTCTTGTAAGAATAAAAATAGTAAAAAGTGTTAATTATTTTTTAAGAACATCTGCTAAACTATTCTTTTTTCTTAGAAGATGTTCGACATCAAAATTATAGTGGTTAAACCATTGTTACCATCTGACGAATCTTTCATATTTATAATTACCTACAATATTAGTTCTTAAAAAATAAACCAAATTCTTGTTATTTGTTGTGACAATAAATATAGAACTTATTACTTATATTGTAAATTTATTAATAACTTTTTTGATAGTTAGATATTTTTTTTTCATTACTATGATAATTTAATTCTAGACCATGTAAAGATCTTGATGTGTATGTACAAAGATATTTATCTTTGTAATCTACTTTTACTTTTAAAACTCCTCCTCAATATTCATGTGAAGTATATGTTTCATTTATCATTTTATCATATGGACCTGGATGGTATAAAATTGATAAATTTTTTACATGTCCTTTTACCTTATCCATTTAAAGTATCTTATTTTTTCCATCATAAACAAGATATATTTTTTCAATTTTATTTGTAAATGTTTTCACATTTCTGCAAGGTTCTTTATATTTGTTTTAGCATATGTTAAACATCTTAAGAATCTTTATAATAGATTTTTTCCTTTTAATTTTATTAAGAAACTTTTGAATGTTATTTAGTATATGTGGCTATAGATTATATTTTCTACCTTCAATTTTTAATCCTAAATACTTAATTTTTTGCTGAGCAATTGATGGGTTTAGATGGACAGTTAATTTAAACCTTACTTTAAATTCCTTAAGATGCTATTTAATATATAGCAAGTAAGGTTATTTCTCATAAAAAAATTCAAAAACTAACTCATATTTATTAAAATGAGGGTTTGGTTGTGTAATTGAAGATTAAATCTAACAACTAAATATTAATAAGAGTAAAGATTATGAAAAAATATTCGAATAAAATAACGATTGTAGGATCATTCTCCACCACTGGTATGTATTGCAAATCAACAAAAGCACATCATAATCTTCTATTTTTTGATTATATCAACTTAAAGAAATTCACAATCGTGAAAGTCTACATCTTTTCTTACCCATTCGTTGAATTAAATAAAGTTTTAATTCAAACTCTTTCTAATAGATAATCTATCTAGAATAAACTCTCTAAATTTAATTTATCAAAATCATTCAATTTTAAGAAGTAAATTGTATCAAGGTTAAACATACAAGCTCGATTTAATTATCTTGAGTATTAATTCTCAATACAAGCAATTTATTACTAATTATGTAAACTAATCAAGTGATTATGTTCTAATAAATTAAATTAATTAATGATAAATCAATTTGTTAATTTTATTGTATATTTAAATAATTAAAAAAATTCATACAAAGATTAAAACTCAGAATTAAAACATAATAAAAAAATAGATTAATAGAATATTATATATCTTATTAAATATTACAATTCATATCTAGTGCTTTGAAATGACTCATAATCAATTATAAAATTAACACATTCAATAAAAATAATAAATTAATAATATTATTCGTGAAAATAATAAAAGAAAGGAGAAGAAGTTTCAAAATTATTACCTTTAATTCTGATATTTAATTCTTTTGATTTTCTTTTAAATCTTATTCTCAATTCTTACTTGGATCATTATATTTTATAATGTATTGTTTTGTATATATATTTAGAAAAATTAATGTATTTTTGAGTTATATTAGTATCAGTTATACAAACAATGCTCGTAAAATTGCAAAATTCTCACTGTTCTCAATATTCTATTGTTGCCATGTGTCAGTTCATGGAATCAGGAGATGAACAGTGTAACGCATTGTCGCGAAGCTGATATATGACAAAACGACAGGTCATATGGGGGAGGGGCTATGAAAACGTCGTGTCATTTGGGGGTTGTCATACGCGCTTGGGAAGTTTAAAACGATGCCGTTTTGGGTTTCTCTTTTTCTAAGTACATCCACTGATCATTTAATAACACCGACTTATGCTAAGTATATCAATGGATATTTTTGAGTACATCCACCAGTTAAATAAAAAATTTAAAAATCTCCAAAAAAATCTAAAATATCAATATTTATCTAATAAATAAAAAAAAATTATATTAACTCGTTATAATAATAAAATATATATAAATGTAAAGGAATTAATATATAAAAATTATTATAAAATAACATTTATCAATTAGTATTTTCTTTATAAAAAAGTACAATGTCTTTTTTTCTATATTCTTATGTAATGTTAATAATATTTAAATAATTTTTAATTAATTTATTATTGAAAATCAAAATATTATCTACATAAATACAAAAAATATTTTGCATTTTCTTAAAAATATTTTGTATTTTCTTAAAAATATTGTTCATATACCTTTGAAAAATACCTAAAACTTGTTTTAATTTAAATTGTACAACAATCTATTAGAATTTTTACTTATGAATAATTAAAATTGTTAGTTTTTCATAATTATCGTCTATTTTTATCTACCAAAAACTTTTGCCATCAAAACTCGAGAATTATTTCTCTTTTATTAATGATAATATTTTTTTCTTGTGAATAAAGTATATATCACCAACGATTTTCTTATTCAATACTTTGAGTTTATTATCATTCTCTTTTCTCCTATTTTTTTTAGCTTTTTTCCGAGTCAGAATGTTGGAATAGAGTGAAGTAAATTATTTGAAATTATGACTTTTAATTCTAAAAGTTTTTAAATATATTTTTCAAACTCAATATTGTCTTTTGGAGTATAAATTATGAATTTTACTCTAATGACTTTGTTAGGGTCTCTAAGTTTTATGTTAGCAATTATTTTAAATGTATTTACTTTTGTATCTAAAAGATTTTCTGAACTTATTATTTTTAAAATTTTTCTGATCCTTCTTAAGTTTTCATCTTCTTGGATTTCATTAAAAAAAGATTTTTGTTTCTCTTCTATGTCCAATGAAATAATTTTTAAATAAGATATTTGTTGCTATTTTGTGTCTATTTTATCACGTTTTTTTATGTTATTACATAAAGGGTTTGATATAGTCAAAACTTTTCTTATTTTGACATATAAATGGTTTCATCATCTAGTGTTGTTAGACTTATCAGGTCTAAATATTGAGTTAAATATTGCTATAAGTGATGAGTAGAACCGACATCGGATTAGAAATACCGATCCTACAAATACTTTGGTTTTATATTTGTAAAACTCTTGAAAGTACACGATTCATTTTATAAAAAATGACATGTATACTCTCAACGTCAATTTAAGAAAGAAATATATGTGGTTTTTAATTTATTACTCAAAATTTTTAAAACGAAATTAAATTCTAAACATTGTGTCATGATATTTTGGTTTTTATGCTTCTTAATCTAATAACATAAAAATAAACATAGATATGGCTTCAATAAATATTTATACAAATTTTTATCATTTATAATAGTGTAGTATTTATGGATATAATAATTGAGTTAATTATGTTTACTCATATTATTAAGTTATTAAAGATATAAATTGATATTTATTGATTCTTTTTTTTTTTAGAAAATGATGGAAAGCAAGAAGACTTGAGTCGAAATAGCAAACAGTTGAAGAACTATTACTTTTAAAAGAACATGTATATTGAATTAATCAACGATGTTTGTTCAAGAAATTTTCATGAAGTTATTTACAAGTAAAATGATACAATAACCTCTAGTATGAAGGAGGAGACCAAATGTTCCCCCCTACTAACGATGCAGGTATAAAAGACATATGGTCCATCCAAAGAAAGGACCATGAGTTCACAAATGTGAACCTCCTCTTTCGGTAGAAAAAGTATAAGTGAAGAATTTACTTTCTGACTTATTCCTATCACCTATCTCACAAATAAAATAATGCAATAACCCTCTAGTATAGAAGATGAGACCAAATGGTTCCTCCACTAGGGATGCAGGTATAAGAGGCATATGACCCATCCTAAGAAAGAGTCATGAGTTCACAAATGTGAACCTTCTCCTTGGGTTGAAAAGGATAAGTGAAGAATTTAATTTTCAAATTATTCCTATCACCTATCTGAGGAACAAAATAATGTGATACCCCTCTAGTATGGAGGAAAAGGCCAAATGGTCTCCCTTACTAGGGATGCACGTATTAGAGGCATATGGCTCATCTTAAGAAAATGTCGCAAGTTCACAAATGTGAACCTCCATTTTGGGTCAAAAAGGATAAGTGAAAAATTTACTTTTTGACTTATTCTAATAACCTATCTCACAAATAAATAACCTGATAGTCCCTTGGTATGGATGAGAGGCCAAAAGATCCCTATACTTATATGTAGGTATCAGTGGCATGTGGTCCATCCTATGTAAGAGTCTTGAATTCATACATATGAACGTCCTTTTAAAAATAAACAAGATGCAATGACCCCAAGTATAGAAGAGGAGACCAAACATTCCTTCCCCTCCCCTACTTGGAATGCAAGTGATGTATGGCCCATCCTAAGTAAAGCTCTCAATTTCATAAATGGTGGACCTCTTGAAAATAAATTCAAACAGATTACAAATAGGGAAAAAGTCAGTTTATTAAATGATTACAAAGATACATCAATTGATGCTAATTTCTCTTGGAAACATTCGAAGACATTTTCATCTTGAAATAGCTTCTTTTCCAATGATAAACCTCTTGGAAAAACAAGAGTTTTTCCTCCCTTTCCTCACCAAGTTTACGTCTCAAGGAACCAACTTTTTGGCACATTTCATCTCATTCAACAATTAAGCTTTGATTTTCACAAAGAATTGTGTCACACCCTTTATTAATGAGATGAACTTCATACTAAAGACTCTAGAGCTCTTGCAATGCTTCTTTATATGTGGCATATTTAATTTCATTGTCTTTCTCAACATTGTGGCCTAATTCATATAATTGTAGGGCAAATCTCTCGAAGTCATAAACAAGGGATACCTCTTGCAAAATCAACTTTTAAGAATCAAGTAATCATAAATGATGAGAAGCAAACAATAAATATTTACCTCAAATAAATAATGCTTAGCTATGTGCCAGATGGAACCTTTCTCTTTCCTTGTACGAGAGATGGGTGATCAATTTTTTGGGTACCAAAATGATGATACAAGTCATATTGGGCTACTTTATTCCTAAAAATACTATTCTCAAAATGTACAGGAAGGTTCTTATCACGATATACAACACAAGATACCTCGCTTTCATCAATAAGAGTTGTTAGGGCTTGACGTGCATGTTGTTTGAATTTTTTAGGGGTAGTTCGAGGTGGGTTTTCATTAGGTAATCTTATAATACTAGGTTATAGCTCATTGTAAATAGGTGAAAAGGGTGCATTGTGATTAATTTGAATAAGGTGCTCTTTGTCATCTCTCACAAAATCAGCTTCCATCTCACTATATATAGGACTAACCACAATGAATACCACTTCTTGTTTAGTATCTACTTCATTTCTAGTAGAGGTCTTCATCATATCCGATGTATGGGAATATGAATCACCCCATTCAAACTAAGGCTCACGTGGTTTCTTATAACTTATGCCCATAAGAAAGTTATTCATGATTTCATTAACATTACTATTTGTGAATTCCATATAAGCGATGTGCTTGGAGGTAAAATCCTAAAACAGATGACTGAAATAACTAAGCAAGGGACTAAAAAATTGGAAATCACAAAATAAAGGGCTAGATTTCTCTTAATAAAAATATAAGAGGTGTTACAAATTTCAAGAGCCAAATGGCTATAAATAACATCCAAAGTTTAAAACATTCAGTGCAAAAAAAAACATTAAAAAGGAGGATAAACAATAGAAAAATACAATATGAAAAGCTACGGGGTCTTGGTTGGGTTTTCTTCCCTAGGTATTCATAAGTGTTTAAAAATTACTAAAATTACCATGATTTTATGTACTTTAATTAATTATAAAATATTTATATGATTTTATTATATTTTTATATAAATTTATCTTTTCGGAATCACAATTATTTTTATTATTTTTTAGGAATTTTTCTTTCAAAACAATAACTTAAAGACTCGAAAAAAAAATATTGGAGGCAATAAATCATAAATATATTGATAAAATAAATGAGAAAAAGTAAAAAAGATGGAAAAATTGGACAAAATAGGTAAAAATATCAAAAATACAAAAATTGTGTGTGTAGCCGCTCAGCCTTGCCAAGCAACGCACCACACCACTCCGAGCATCTACCTGCGCATCTGCACCCTTCTGTGCACACCGCTCAAACAACCATGCCCCATATGCCCAAACTCATGTGCGTCGCTACACCAATCTACGTCCAACCACGCCCCATATGTCGAATTCGCGCACGCCACTGTCTATGTTAGCGCATGTCTATTCTGCATCAGTGTCCACCTATTACGGGTTTTTCTCATTTTTTTCTCATTTATTTTCCATTTTTTAACCCTTCTTTTCACCTATAAATATCTCAATCTCTTCCATTACAATACACACCTCAAAAACATCTTCTTATCTCTTTATTTCTCTATATTTCTTTAGTTTTTTTAGTTTTTAGTTTTAAAGTTCTTCTCTTTTTGAGAAGAACTAGTTATGTTTTTTTTAATTATTAGTTTTTTGATTCAATAAATAGAAATGTAAATTCGTTTGGAGGTTTTCCAGCAACAGAATTAGCATCAAAATACTATAAGGATTATACTTTCTTTATAGTTATTTTTTATGTTTTATTCTTATATATTATATTTAATTTGTCTGTGATTAAATTTAACATTATTGGTTGTTTGTAAACATGATATAATAATAACGTTGTTATGCTTACGAAATATTAAATAGGTAGAAATCTCTATAAAATGAATTGATTTTGTTTTTATTTAAGATTTTATATTAAGAATGTTAGAGAGAAATATATTATATTTTATTAAAAACTTAAATCTGAAAATTAGATTTTAAGGTTTATTTATCCGGTCTGATTTAGAGTTGTGCTACTTTATTTGTTGGTACAATCGCCTGGTAGTTAAAGTGAAACACTATTTCAAAAGTTTTTATAAGAATTATTAATTAAAAATGTATTGATAACATATTTTGAGTAATGGTTTTAAAACTTGAAAGTTAGTACTCAGATAATTAGATTCTTAGGTTTAATTTGGACACCTTGAATAAAGTTTAAACTGTCTAACCCTACCAAATGTGTCATTTAAATGGTTCATTTTCAATATCTTAGAGAAAAAAGAATTAATTTAATTAACCAAATTAGTTATCTATCCCACTCATAAGTGTTAATTGATTTGTTTAATTAACAAAGAATATCTAACCCTACCACAGGTTGTATTCATATAAAAAAAAAGAATCAATAAATATCAATTTATATATTTAATAACCTAAATAATATGAACAAACATAATTAACTTAGTTATTATATCCATAAATACTCCACTATTATAAATGATAAAATTTACATAATTTTTTATTGAATCCATATTTATGTTTATTTTTATGTTAATAGATTAGAAACACAAAACCCAAACTATAGTGAGAGAATGTTTACGATTTAATTTCGTTTTTAAAAATTTGAATAATAAATTAAAGCCACATATATTCCTTCCACAGATCGACCTTGGGAGTATACTTATCATTTTCTATGAAATGATTTGTGCACTTGCGAGAGTTTTATAAATATAAAACTAAAGTATTGGCAGGATCGGCGATGCCAATTCTGCTCATCAGGTACATCTCCTAGGTTAGTCAAGAGTAGGTACCTTCAGTTTTTGGGTACGATCTACCAAGTCGTTACCTATGTCAATGATTTTAGCTTCTTACAACCCAAGATGCTTATATCTCTCTTCCAGCATCTTGTTCTTTTCTTCGATGGCACTCTAGAATTGAGAAACCAGGGCTTCAACCTCCTACGCACGAGAACAATATACGATGTTTGTAATCTCTCCCTTCCTCAACAAGGACGTGACCTAAATTAAAAATGGGGTGAGTATTATACAAATTGATAAAAACAAAATGAAGTGTGTAACTATGTACCTCCAACATATGGCTTTTCACCATCTCCCTGTGGGTTAGCCCGAGCTCCTTCATATTTTCTTGGATGAGAGCTCGTTCTATTTCACACCCAAAATGGTAGGATATGACTAAAAACACTTTGGGTTTCCCAAATACCCCCTCATCGAATATGGTCATTGGAGTGTTTTCCACTTGAATATTTGTTAACTTTATATCGTCTACACGTGTGTCTGGTTGCTGCACATGAATGAGGGTAATCTCTACTTCGTAGGGAGAATCCAATCTCTTTTTATTGGAGACAAATGGCTTTGTAGAAGGTTCTAGTATCTTAGTTTTCTTTTCTTTCAATGAGATTGCCTCGAACGAGATACCTTCTGGAACACCCAAGGTACCCACCTTATGGGTAGCATTTTCATGTTGTTCGTGGGAGTTTATTCGATCAACTCATCGACCTTAAGATTAGCTACGAGGTTATCGATCCCAATGTTTCTAAAATCCATCTATGCATGAAAAAAATAAGGATGAGAATTGAAACAATTAACATAACACAAATATAAGTACCATGTGTATAAACCTAAGGGTCCAATACGATAGTTCCTCCATACCCCGAAAACCCTAAATTGGGATTCAATAAGGCTATCCTTGTAAGTCACATGCAAGGAATTCTACAGCTCAAAATGATGTACTTTTTCTTTTCTATCATAACCAAGAAGAAGTAACATCTCCCGACTCATATATCACCCGCAACATAGATGTATTTTTCCTTCCATTTTGATCAACTATCAGACATGCTCAGAATAAGACCATGAAGAGTGATGGCTAAGATGTATGCCCTACCTTCATCAACCCTGTTCTTTTTTATGTAATACATGGCGAGTAACTCACCTTCTTCTAGCTCGTAACCAAGCTCTCCACTAACTACAACCAAACTTAGAAGAGTTCTCCATCCATTTGGATTTATTTGTGTCAAGATCAAGTTGTATGTGTTCAAAAAGCGAGAAAACACCTAAGATATTAGAAACCTCAAACCAACTTATAGTACCTCCTCATGTAAAACATATCATCCCTTGTGTAGGTCATTTACTTTTAGAAGGTGCTAGGGGGATAGAACTAGACCTATATGATATGGAATTGAATACATCATCTGTGGCCGGTACATGTCCTCCATGACCCAACTACTCGATAATTTTTGCATATTCTTTATTGAGGTTTTGTATGAGAGATCCCCGATTGGCTGACAACATAGTTTATTTTTCCTTTAAACTTTTTAAGGAATTGTGATATGGATGGGAGTACAACATATGAGGTTGAAACACCGAATGGATCTTCAATTAGGATGCTGGTAGGTGTAGGAACTTCAGCTCCACTGGTTGTAGCTTCAATATGGATCAAGGTAGTATCACATGATGTTTGTTCTACCCTTACAAATAATTTTCCCAGAGTGCTTTATCCAAAATCGTGTGGTTACTTGCACACAAACCATGTCATTTAGATCAAGGATGGAAGCAGGAAAGGCTAGTACCCGGTATTGTATTGTGGGTTTCCTTACTCGTATTTCTCTACCCCATTCATTGTACCTACGAATGATTAGAAATAGGGCTTATTAGTTCCTATGATGGGGTTAGTCTTAGGTGAAACCCTAGTAGATTGGGAACTGGTTTACTTGGCCGTAGAAAAAAGCAAGAAAGGTAAAAACAAGATAAAATAAAAGCAATTGAAAATAGCGAACTGGTTTTCCTTTTCACTGACTAAATTTTCTAAAGCACAGGATTGAATTTCCTCAAACGGGAGCAAAAATTCCTTAAGAACGGCCTCAAATTCTCTCGCATATGTTGGGTTTCTCTGAAAGGAGATTTTTGATTCATAAAGCTCTTAGGGAAATGAATTTAGAAGAGAGATTAGGGCTCGTAATATAATAGGTGAGGGAGCTGGATCATCCATAAGAATTTGAAAGGTTGGTACCCTTAGAAGAAGTTGAAGAGTTCACCTTAAGAAGTAAAAAAAATAGCATTCCTAATAGAACCATAATTACCTATTGAAACGACATGCCCATATAAAGAATGAGATTATTTTATCTTGTTTCAAGATAAAATAATAAATGTCTTAATATTTAAGTATCAGAGATACCTCATAACCATGAGATACACAATCTACACGGCATGTATGACTTATATGACCTATGCGAGCTACACAGGGTACACGACTTATACAAACTCCAAGAGTTATGTTAGGAAAATGAAGCACACGACCTCTACGAGATGTGCAAGACTAAAAGTACTTAATGGTAGGGTCCTTGACTCGGTTGAGGGATAAGAAGAGATACATTACAGGATAAAATGGGTGTGACCTCATCGTTAGAGAATGGAACTATTTTTGTGCCAATAAAAATCAGATATGGTTATTTCAATAAAGTATCAACTCTTGAAAATACTTCTTAGTTATATATATAATTCTTTTCAAACTACAACAAAACATCTCAATGTATAAAATTCCTATCCAATACCTGAAATTGGGAAATTTTGTGTACCATCCACAATTATGCCACCTCTGCTGCACAACATTACAAGTAGGAGAGTCACAATTCGTGTAAGTAATGTATTGATGTATGAATTTTGACACGTGTGTATTCTTAGAAAGTAATATTATTGTTTGAGTTATTTTTATTAATATTATAATAAAGTTTTTATATTTACAAATATTTAGACATAAATTGAATGAAATTATTTAAAATTATTATAATATTTATCTTTATTCTTTAAAAATTAACTTTAGAAAAAATTCATATTATATATTAATATTTATTGTATTTATCTAATATTAACATATTAAATGATCATGAAATATTAACCAGACATATTTACTTGAGTTTTATGCTATTTATATCATAAATTACAAGATAATTATATATCATAAATATTTTTGTTTGAATACAAAATATATGATGATGATTAAAAATGAAATATTATTTATTATTTTAAAATATATTTTTATAAATTGGATTAATTTTTATTTTTTATAAAAAAATTATAATAACTTTAAATTTTATTAATATAAAATATTATATTATTACATTTTAGTAATAAATATTATTATTTTTTCTATAAATTAATACCCTGATTACAAGTGTTCACCGGGATATATATATATATCCATCTACGTGACCCACGTGCATACCATACCTTCATTGTTTGGATCCCGAGAAAGTCGGCTTATGATATGACTTATACGTGCAATTAATGCCACGTCTAGCTAGATGTGACAAACCGAGGGCTTTGTTTTGACGTGTTCTTCTTTCGTGGATGGTCAATTAAATTCATTGGCGTGCCATTTATTCCATGAGTCTAGAAAGAAAATAAATATATATATAAATTAACAATTTGTAATATAAGTATAACTCATGTAATAAAAAATCGTTGAAGAAAAAAAATATGATTTATTTATTAATTTAATTAATTAAGATATTAATTATAATAATATTATAGTGTATGATAATTAATTTTTTTAATATAACAATTATTCGATGAAACAATAAAATCTTTTAACGTCACTGATTACTCAAATTTTGTAATTTTAAAAGACTTTCATTCCATTAGGAGCAAATTGGTTTCAACTGGCACAGCCACAATGATCCGAAAGAGACCTTGTTACGTGAATCATTTGTTATTTTCAAAATATCAAACTGAGGAAGTAATAATAATAATAATAATAATAATAATAATAATAATAATAATAATAATAATTAAGTCCAAGTTGGTTCATTTGTCTCTAGCTAGTTTGACTCGCAAAACCATGGAAGATAGCTACCCAATACTATCTTTCATATGCTCACTTTGTAACCCCTCTGGAACCTTCTATTATGTGAGCCTTAAAAAATAAAAATAAAACATTTCTATAATAACCAAAATAACATTATAATAATATTAATAAATGATTTTAAATTAAACAAATTTTAATAATTATAATTTAATTTAAAAATTAAAGTAATAATTTAGGTAGTAAAATAAGATTATTATTTTTTAACATTTCACCGATAAAAAAATATATTATTCTCTGATAAATTTTCATAAAATTCTTAGGTCCCAGAGCCGTTAGTGTGACGCCATGCACATCCAATTAATATTATTTATTAGTAATAATATGTTAAAACTTCAATTGATGTCAAACAATGAAACTACTTAATTTCCTTTTCTAATTCATATGTCACGCATGTATGGGGATTTTTATCCATTGAAAAGGCTCTAATTTATACCATTTAGAATTGTGCTTAAACATATTGTTTAAATGGAATTATAAATTTAAATTAAATTGTATTTAAATGGAAAGAAATAACATTTTTTTATTTTCTCGTCCCCGGGTGCTACTTGGTTATAACTAATTGAGATGCATGCCTACACAAAAAATTACATATATATAGAGAATAAACATAGTGTACGATGATATTGACGTTGTTAATTTTGAAAAAATATATTTTATATTAATTAATGAATATAATAATATAATATTTATAAGTAGTATAAGAATTATATTTTTTGAGATTAATATTTTATATGATTAGATTGTTCATGTTATTTCTATACTATACAAAATTTACATAATATTAAAATTTCGTTCAATCAATAAGTTAAGAAAAAACATTAATAAGATTAAAACGAATCAAGAAATAAGTTAATTAGATTTAAATAATATTATATTATATCAAAATTTCAATGAAAACCCAATGATTAAAGAAATAAATGATGAACACAAGTGAAGAATCTCAACTTGAAACTAAGTATCTTAATAATATGGTTCCATCTCTTGTAAAGATATCACACCAATAGCTTATCAAACAAGAGGTATTCTTAAACCCATGTTTGATCTTGAACATTCTAGTAAAGTAAAGTATCTCATGAGTCATTATGTGTTTAATTATTGTTTGTTAAAATCAAACATGTGATTTGTGAATCAATTATCTACTGTATCTATTTCTAATAGCGCGTAAAAAGCCTTAATTGATCCCAAGTGAAAAGATATTATAAATGAGAAGACGAAATCTCTGAGAAAAAAAATGAAACGTGTGAGTTGATCCTCCATCAATGAAGAAACAAATTGGATGTCAATGAATTTTCATCATGAATTACAATGCTGACTACACAATTGAATGCATAAAGCAAAATTATTAGCAAATAAATATACTCAAACCTATGAGATTGATTATGCATAAACATTTTCACATATAGCTAAAGTGAACATAACTCGTATCCTATTATCTTCAACTGCAAACTTGGATTAACCATTACAATAATTTGATATGAAGAATATTTTCTACATAATGAATTATTCGAAAAATCTATATAAATCTCCTACCAAGATGTATGATACAAAAAGGTATAGTCATAAGGTATGTAGACTAAAGAAATCACTGTATTATTTGAAATAATCTTCAAGAGCATGGTTTGAAAGGTTTATAAAATCTATGATTACCTTCAGCTATCAATAGAGTAACTCTAATCATACACTTTTCCAAAAACAAACAAACATGGGGATAAGATCATTGTACTCATTATATATGTGGATGACATAGTGGTTACAAGGAATGACTCCAAAGAAACAAAGTCATTATAGAATTATTTGTCCAAAGAGTTTGAAATGAAAAATCTAAGCCCTCAAAAAACTTTTCTTGGTATTAAGTATTCCGATCTAATAAAGAAATATCTTAAACTCAAAGAAATTATACCTTAAATCTATTAGAAGAGACTATTATGTTAACATATCAACCGGTTGATACACCAATAGAACAAAGTCTAAAATTGTATGTTGATTCAACTAAATACTAGTGTATAAAGAAAATATTAAAGATTTGTAAGGAAATTGATATACTTCTCTTTTACCATATTAGTTTTGACTTATGTTTTGAATATTGTCAATCATTTTATGCATAATCTTTGATAACAACATATGAATTCGGTTATTAGAAGAAACTAATATCAAATAGCTATTATAAATTAGAATAATTTGATTAACCCCTATATATATCACTTATAGATACTTTAAAAATATATTATTTCATCAAATGAACACATGTCATTTTTTTAATAATGAAAACGTATAAACTAGACATAAAAAGTACTATTTTATGATTATTATTTTTGTTCTTATTTTTTTTAACCAACCAATAAAACCTATATTTATTAATAAAATAGATGACAAATAACCCATCTGTAACGTGTTGATGGTATAAAATAAAGATATAAATGCAATTTTCTTTCAAATTAATCCATATTGAAAATGGGCTTAATTTAACTTCATGTTTGGTTGATTAAAATGAAATGAAATTAGAATTGATTCCTTCTAATTTTATGTTTGATTGTGCTGAGAAGTACGAATGGAATAGAATAGATTCTTAAAAGAAAAAGAATTAGAATTCTTCTCTCCTTTAAAAAATCATGATTTCATTCTCATCTCAAAATGTTTTTCCAATTTTACCCCAACTTTAAATATAACCTTAAATCCTAAGTTATAAATCCTAAACCCTAAACCCTAAATCCTAAGTCTTAAACCCTAAGCCTTAAATCCTAAACCCTAAACTCTATTTAGAAAAATAATAATTTTAACCCTAAACCTTAACCCACAAATATAAACCTAAACCTTGAATTCTAAATCCTAAAACCCTAAATCATATTTAGAAAAACAATTATTTTAACCCTAAACCTTAACCCACGAATATAACCCTAAACCTCAAATCCCAAATCCTAAAACCCTAAATCCCAAATCTCAAATCCCTAAATCTTATTTAGAAAAATAATAATTTTAATAATATATTTTATTTTTAAGTAATAATTATTTAGAAAAATAATAATTTCAATAATATATTTTACTTTTAAGTAATAATTATTTAGAAAAATAATAATTTTAATAATGTATTTTAGCTGACGAAAAAATAATAATTAAATGATATTATTTAAACTTTATTAAATATAAAGATATTAAGATATATATAATATTTTTCAATTCTATTCTAATTGTAAACTTTATTTTAATTGTAAACTAAACATTATAATATTAATTTTTTCTTTAATTTTAATGATCAAATCAAATAAAAATATTTTCTTTCTTATCTATTTTATTCTTATTTATATTCTCTGAACCAAAGATACCTCATAATATTTATATATGTATTGAGTTAGTAAATTAATATATATATATATATATATATATATTAAATAACATGTGTTAATTAGTGATATAGTATAAAATTAATGACGTAAGAAAAATAATTATAAGATATCCTTAAACAAAACGATTAAATTCTACAATTCGTGGATGCGTATTAAAAGCATTTTTGTAACTTTAATATGTATATATATATATATGTCATATCATTTCTGGTCAACAAATGCAACAAGAAAAGGCACGTGTTACACCTTTATAAAAAGCTTTGAAAAACTGTAGAAGGCGGCTTGTCCACTCAGCAACCAATCAATGATCTGTCTTTCATCTTTTGTATATCCAAATATGAATATGTATAGCAGATATATATATATATATATCATAAATTTATAATAATTTAAAATAATATAATTACTAGAGTTTTACGTATAAACAATAGCATATATAATTATTGATCATTATTAAATTCTCAGTAATGTAAATTGTGGTTATTTTTATTAACAATATATTTATCTATATAATTATTTTTTAGTTTGTTATAAAATTTATAAAAAAAAATCAAATAAATATTCAAATTTTAGATAATTATATTTCATGTATATCTTTTATAATTATGATACATAGGATTATATTCGTGCATTTAATAATATATGTTTATAAATATAAAATTATTTTTTATGTTAAAATATTTATTTAAATTTAAATTAATTTATTAAATTGCTAATTAAATATTTTTAGATATATTTTAATATTTTAAGATGTATTTTTAAAAATGATATTTTTATTAACCATTTAACATGTTTCCTTAATATCAGAAAAAAAATTTGATTTTAGAAATTTTCTTATTTTATCAATATAATTTATAATATTATAAATATTTATTCAAATGTGTAATTTTTAAATATTACTTTAAATAATTATTTTAAATATTTTAACTATATATATTTATAATTTTTTGAATTATTGATCAAATTATTTAAATTATATGTATTAAATAAAAATATTATTTTAAAATTAAGTAATTAATTAGTTTGATATTTTTTAAATTCTATAATTTTATTATTTCTTTAGTTTCGGTAATTTTTAAATTTTTTTATGGATAGTATCATAAATATTTATATAAAATTTAAGTTTTAATATTTATACGTTGATTGATATATTAAGAATATTTTTATTCACAATAATTAATAAAATAGCTATCTATTAATAGATATTACGTTGATGTAATCCATCATCATATATCACATAAATTATTATAAATAAACTTTTTCATAATTTAAACCTTCCTTCTATCGTACCTCCCTATCTCTCTAACCCAAATAGCACTCAATTAATTTTTGCAAATTGGTATTGCCGTTTGGATTATATTATTATTACCCTATAGCATTTATTATTATAATAATATAATAAATAAAACAAGAAATTCAAAACCATGAAGAAAATGCCATAATTATAGACATCATAATTTGTTAATTTTTTTTAATAATAAAAGGTCAAAACTTGAAGATTTGATCCATATTCAGCATATCAGCCTCCTCGTCAACACTAACCGACGGCTAATGCCAAAATAAAATAACATTATAAAATATTTTTAAAAAGTCAAAAATAAAATTATACCCTATGTTATTCAAGTGGCTTCCTATATTATGTTATTCTTTAGTAGTATAATTAATTCCAATTTATAATTTAAATAAAAAAAATAACTTCTTTAATATTTACGACACTAACTATTATTTTTCTAAGATAACAACGACACGTCGCTTAATTCAGAAATGTATAATAATTTCTCCTATTCTATATATAAGAGATGGTCCAATATAAAGTCTACTCGATACTTTCTTATAGTTCATTCTTATAAGCACTTAACCTCCAAAATATTCCATTCTCAATTCTCTCTCAAACATATATAAAAAGAAGAGTACATTAGACTACCAATTCTAATTTCCATTGTCATTAATGGAGGGATATTCATCTTCATCATCATCCACAATCACATACTTAACAAAAAACCCAAAAAATGAAGATAAGGGTTCATTAATTTCAAATCAATCATCAAATGTTCCAACATATTATTCATCACTACACTCGGTTAAAAAAGCACCTGCAAAGCCATGGAACAAGAAGCCAATTATATCACCATTACCACCAACACCACCAAGAGTTTACAAAGTAGATCCTGTGAATTTCAGAGACCTTGTTCAAAAGCTCACGGCTGCTCCTCAATTCCTCCAAACTCGGCGCCTTCGAAACGTAGCTCCTCCACCACTTGATTCATTAATGTTGAACAATAATAGAAGAGAAGTAGCAGTTGTTGAACATTCTTCATTGTCTGAAGTTATGAACAAAGAGTTTTCTGAAGCATTAGATCATCAAAGTAGTAGTAAAGGTGATGATAACAAGGAGGCTTCCACTTTTCTTGGATTGAATTTGTCACCATCTTCTTATAATTGGTGTTCTACCGCTCTGTTTAGCCCTGATACATGTACTTTTCTGGAACAGAGTAAAGTTGTTTAGATCATTATCATATTTCATTAACTCAACTTTTATCCTTTTTATTTATTTATTTATAAATTTATGTGAACCGATGTGTGTTCTCAAAGTCATAAGTTAATGTTTTCATTTTCTTTAAAGTTTTTTCCTTTCCTCTTTCAAAATGTAGATATGAAAATCTTTCATAATGAGAATCCAAATTTGTTTATGCATTAAATTACTAGATTTTCTTCGGTAAATAGTGTTTGAATTGATTCAAATATTTAAGTAAAATTATATAAAAGATGTTATTTCAATTATTATAAATTTTAAAAGAAATAATTTTTCTAGTTTTCCAAATATTAAAGGAGCCTCATCCGCCATGCGAATAAAGTAAATCTAATTTAATTATTAAATTTCAGTAGCAATTAATGCACAGTTATAGGTAATAACAACATAGTTAAATAACAGCATCACTAATGCGCTAGTTTGGTGTGACAATAGTGTTGGTTTAGTTGTTATTTATCTGGATATGTAAAAATTAGTTATTTTTTTTATTTTGTATTTTTAATAATAAAAAAATTATTTATTAATTATGATTAATTCTTATTAGAACTTCTTCTCAAATTCATCTTCTCCCCTAATACTCTCAAATCTACATTTCTCTTTTTTTTTTTTTTTTAATTATGTGGTGTTTGATTTACGAAATGAAATCGAAATGGAAATAAATTTATTTGTTTTGATTATTGAAATAAAAAAAAATTAATATTATAATGTATGGTTTACAATTAGGATAAAATTAAATGAAAAATATCGTATATTACCTTAATATCATTATATTCAATAAAATTTAAATAATATTATTTTATTATTATTTTTACATAAGATAAAATATATTATTATTTTTTTAAATAAAATTTAGGGATTTGGAATTTAGGGATTTGGGGTTTAGGATTTAGGTTTATATTTGTGGGTTAAGGTTTAAGATTAAAATTATTATTTTTCTAAATAGGATTTAGTGTTTTGTGTTTTGAGATTTGGGATTTAAGGTTATATTTGTGGGTTAAAGTTTAGGGTTAAAATTATTATTTTTAAATAGAGTTTAGGATTTAAGGATTTGGGGTTTTGGATTTAGGGCTAAAATTATTATTTTTTAAATAGAGTTTAGGGTTTTTGGTTATGGGATTTGAGATTTAGGATTATATCTGTGGGTTAAGATTTGGGTTAAAATTATTATTTTTTAAAATAAGGTTTAGGATTTTGAGATTTTGAATTTAGAGTTTAAGTTTTAAAACTTAAGGTTTATGTTTATATTTGAGATTGAAATAAAAGATTTATGGTTATATTTGAGATGGAAATAAAGTTAGAAAAAATGTACGTATGAATGAAATCATGAATCTTTAAGAAGAGAAAAAATTCTGAGTTCTTATTTTGTAGGAATCGATTACATTTAATTTCTATTTTTTAATTAAATTAAAAATAAAATTAGAAAGAATCAATTCTAATTTCATTCAAATCAATTAAATATAGTGTTAGTTTTATTTTTTCTTATTTCTTGTCTAGTTAAATAATCCTTTATCCATCATCAAATCCTCCTTTTTTATTTGCTTTCCTAGAGGATATTTTTGGTATTTCAGAAGTACGTTCTGCTTTAGAGAAAAATATAAATAAATCCAAAATATAGGTAAGGTGAGAGGTGTGTGAAGTCATTAATGCTCGAGTGTGTATGAAATTATGAGTATATCTTTCTTATTGGAAGTACACACTTGTCCATACTCAAGGTTTTTGAAATTTTTTGCTTTCCTCGTGGACTAGTTTGGGGTTTTTATTTCAATACTAACTAGTTTTTTGCTCTTTTCATATTCTCTGATGTCTATTTCTATGATTATCTTACCATTTTCATCCCTATCCATATGACCTTCTGTTGGGAAAATCGGGTATATTTTCCCTATTCTAAGTAGTAACTATTCACTTATGATTTAAATGAATAGAACTCAAACTAACCCGACAAAATAATGCTATTGGAAATATAATGCTAAAATAAACTAAAACAGATATTGAAACAGAAATATTAAAGCAGAAAAATAAAAACACTAGAAATTTAACAAGGTTTGTTATAAATGTTACTTATGTCCTCGGGCATCGTTAAGCACTTTCACCATCTTCAAATTGGATGAACTCCAAAATTACAACTAATTGGGCAAAATTGAGCTAACAATTACCCTTACAAAAGAGAAGAAGATATACAAATTTTGGGATGTTTACAAATGGTGAAGGAAGGCTTTATTTATATCCCCAAATCCAACACCCATCTTCATTCCTAACCAATGGGGAACTTTTCTAATTTCCTCACAAAGGAGTTATATAACAAATCTCCACCTTAGCGAATTTAGTAATATTAAATGATTTCTTCAATTACTAGATCGACGCCCGGTGCCAATTCAGATTTGCGGGATGTTAATCAAGTCCAAACAATGTTTGAACTTGATTCATGTTACCACCTTGGTCATCATGTCTGCAGGATTCTCTGTCGTTAATCTTCCGAACTAGTACTCCACCTTCTTCAATAATCTCGCACGAAATGATAACGAACGTCAATGTGCTTTGTACGTGCATGGTAGACTTGGTTCTTTGCTAAATGAATAGCACTTTGACTATCACAAAACACCTTAATATGTTTTTGACCAACTCCCCCAAGTCTTCTCAAGCAAACCTCGTAACCAAATAGCTTCCTTCACTCAGAACGCCATATACTTCCGCCTCAGTAGACAAAGCAACTGTCAGATCGCAAGGTAGACTTCCAACTGATCAGTGCTCTAGCAAGAGTAAACACATAACCAGCGTAGTTGATCGACGTTTATCTAAATCTCTGCAGATAGTCGGAATCACAATATCCGATCGCACACGACCAACAATATTATCCGTTGAAATACTAAACCAACATCTACGTATTTATAATATACCGTAGAATCCATTTCACAGCCAACCAATGTCCTTTACCAGGATCATGCATGTACTGCAAGCATGCGACCAACCGCATGTGAAATGTCGTGTCTCAGACACACCATTGCATACATCAAGCTACCAACCGCATTTGCATATGGTACCTTTGCCATATATTCTCGTTCTCGCATCATTTTTAGGAGATAATTGAGCACTAAGCTTGAATTGAGAACTAGCGGAGTACTTACGGGGTTTTGTCTGTCATTCATACCAAAACGTTGTAGTACCTCTTCAAATATTGACTGCAGGTCAAACTAAGCTTCCCCTTCTTCCTGCCTCTGCTTATCTCCATACCGAGAATCTTCTCAAGCTTCTCCCAAATCTTTCATTTCGAACTCCCCGACTTAGTTGAGCCTTCAACTTCTCAATTTCTGCTCTTCGATGCAATCAACATATCATCGACATACAATAGAAGGTAAATGAAAGACTCATTTTGTAGCCATAAATACACACAATGATCACATGTGCATGCTTGCAACATAAACCGATCAAATCGTTTGTACCACCGCCTTGGGAGATTGCTTCAATCCATACAATGATTTGTTCGGTTCAACATAAACCCAATTCTCTTTACCAGAACATTAAACCCTTTCCGTCGAGACATATAGATTTCCTCTTCTAAGTCACCTGTAGAAACGCGGTTTTCACATCAAGTTGAACTAGTTCCAAATCAAATTGTGCTACCAAGGCCAACAAAATTCTAATGGAGGAATGTTTTACAACCGGAGAAAAATACCTCATTATAATCGATTCCTCCTTCCATGAGCGTAGCCCTTAGCTACCAACCTTGCCTGCTAATACCATCTTTGTTAGGAAATCCATCTTTCGCATACACCCATTTACATCCAATTGCCTTTCGCCTTAGGTAGTTGTGTCAACTTCCATGTTTTATTCTTCCAAGAGACAGTTCTTCATCCATGGCTTCCTTCCATCTATCAACTTCGTAGGCTTTCGATTGCTTCTTTATATATGGAAGGAATATCATCACGTACAATCAGTGTTGAAAGCTGCATGTGCCACCGTATTCTTAAACCGAAGCGAGTAGGTCTTCAAAATCCTTGTATCGAAAGGTGTACCTTTGACATTTTGTCGTGGCCTATCATCCGCATTTTCTTCTTGTTGCCGTGGAGGTTCTTGGTTAAAACTCTCTTCATCCGATTCATCTTCTATCAATGGAGGATCGCACGTCTTATCTTCACTAACTGATTAACAATTTTGCTTTCAAACTCCACTTGTTTTGGAGTTTGCTCCACCTATCTAAAGTGCCATCAATCTTCTTAGTTACCTTTTGCAACAAGGCAGATTCATCAAAGGTAACATCTCTCATAAAGATTATCTTTTTTGTTTCAAGACACCATAGTCGATATCCTTTAGAACTATGGATCCCCAAAAAAATGGCTTTCTTGGCTCCAACTTTGATTCCATTACATGATGTATGCAATTGAACCAAACACATGTAAGAAATCGTAATCTCTAGCAAGTTTTTCCGTACCATACCTCCATAGGCGTTGCCTTCAAGAGTGCACGATGGTAAACGATTGACGAGATGACATGACACGTCACCATTCTCACACGTTTGCCTAAACCGGATTTGACAACATACATCGAACCTTCTCCAAGAAAAGTCCGGTTCATACGTTCGCAACTCCATTTTGTTGTGGTGTTTTTCGAATAGTGAAGTGTCGCACTATCCCTTCTTCTTCACAAACTTTCATAAATGGATCGTTTGTGTACTCAAGGCCATTATCGTACCTCGGACGCAGATCTTTTACCGGAAGTCTCGATCATCTTCTTCCATTTGAGAAAAATTCCCACACTTCATCCTTCTTCTTCATGGAGATACACCCAAACTCTTCTCGAAAAATCATCAACGAAAGTGACATAATAATGTTTGCCACTCATGGATGGAGTTCTTGTTGGCCCCATACATCAAGATGGATGTAATCCAAAATGCTTCTTGTATTATGGAGAGTAGGCCAAAGCTTACTCTTTTCTCGCTTTCCCAATACACAATGCTCACAATTCTAACTTGCGGTTCTCGCACCTTTTAACAAGCCTTGCTTTACTAGAATCTCAAAGCTTTTTCACCAAAGATGTCCCAAACGTATGCTGCCACATCTTGGTAGTTTCTAAATCTCTTTCTTCCTCTCGAACCGCTGACGATCTTGTCTCCAATAACCGTACTACCAAGGTAGTAGTACAAGTTATTCTTCCGAACACCTTTCATCGCCACAAGTGCTCCGTATAACCTTCAATGCCCCATTTTGTACGTGGTTATAGTGAAGCCTTTTTGATTCTAAGACTTACTAAAGAATGAGATTCTTCTTCATATCCGGAACATAATGAACATTCACAAGACCCTGGTTGAGCCATCTTGATTCTTCAAACGAATTGTACCGATTCCCAAAACTTTGCATGGATAATCATTACCCATGAAAACAACTCCACCATCTAGTTCTTCAAAGTTAAAGAACCACTTATTAGGAGACATATGGAAAGTACATGCCGAATCAAAAATCCAATCACCAGATGAGATGTTGACGAACCAACTAATGCAAAATAATTTGAATTGCTGACTACACATGCATCGATTGCATTTTTCCTTTCTTTTCACGGACAATTTTTTCTTCCAATGACCTTTCTCATGACAAAAGGCACATTCATCTTTACCAAGTCTCTCTTTGATAGAGATCTACCTCTCCTTCCTTTTGTTGTGTTTGGACGCCCTCTTACATGCATAATGCCTCTCGCTTCATTCCTCGCTTTCTCTTTTATCTTTCTTTCTAATTTCATAACTATACAAAGCAAGACAAACTTCCTCAAAAGATACTTTATCCTTCCCTGAGTAAGCTTCGTAATAAGATGATCAAACCCATCAGGAAGGAGAAATTTAACAACATCAAGGCTAAATCTTCATCTTTAAAAGTTTCATCCATATTTAACAAATCACTAATTGATTAAAAGCAAGAATGTGGTCGTTTATTGTAGTACCTGGAAGGTATTCAAATCGAACAACTTCTTCTTCAAATAGTCAGCCATTCGTCCACTCTTTTCATGAACTTGTTCTCTAACGCCTTCCACAACTTACTTGCGATGTCTCCTTCATGAACGTATACTTTTGTTCTCTTGAGAGACACGAACGGATTGTACCACATGCCAATCGGTTGATATTTTTCCACTCTACTTCATCCGCTCCATCCGGTTTCTCTTCTTCAATAGCGATGTCTAGACCTTGTTGAAACAAAGCATCTAGAACTTCGCCTTGCCACATACGCCGAAATGACCGGTTCCATCAAACTTCTCCACCTCGAACCTTATTCATCACCATAGTCTCCGCTTGACGTGGATGACTGCCTTTGTTTGAAAGAAATTTTTCTTCCGCCATTTCTTCAAATTACAACAACTAGCAACTATATTCCAATAGCAAACAAACGGAATACAAACAAATGCCTAGGTAGAAAACCTTCTAGCTCGATACCAATTGTTGGGAAAATCGGTATATTTTCCCTATTCTAAGTAGTGTAACTATTCACTTATGATTTAAATGAATAGAACTCCAAACTAACCCGACAAAATAATGCTATTGGAAATATAATGCTTTAAAATAAACTAAAACAGATATTGAAATGTAAATATTAAATGAAAAAATAATAACACGAAATTTAACGAGGTTCTAGACAAATGTTACCTCAGTCCCTCGTGCATCGTTGACCACTTCCACTATCTTCAAATGGATGAACTCCAAAATTACAACTAATTGGGCAAAATTGAGCTAATCAATTACCCTTACAAAAGAGAGGAAGATTTACAAATTTTGGGATGTTTACAAATGGTGAAGGAAGGCTTTATTTATAGCCCCAAATCCAACACCCATCTTCATTCCTAACCAATGTGGGACTTTTCTAATTTGCTCACTAAGGAGCTATATAACACCTTCCCTAGTCATGAAGAAGATTAAAGCTATGGTGGCAATTGCTTTGTTTTAGATTGTGTCTCTTTCCATTTAATACTTTCCCAAGTGTCTTTCATATTTGGGTAAAATTATCTGGTGGGCATGCCAGTATTTCTCATTGTTGTGATGGTATCTCTAATATGTGGTGTTTGGTTTTATACCAATGGATGTTCCATTTTGTGTGGTGATATTGAATAGTATTAGTGGAGGTTATATTATGGTGAGTAATGTGGGTGCATGGTTGAAGATTGAGACTGCTACTGGTCGATGGCATGAACGTTAATAATGTTAAAAGTATTTTAATTTTTTCTATTTTTAGAAAGATATACAATTTTTATTTTTATAAATTTTTTATTTAATAAAATTTAGATTATTTTCTATTTCAAAGAAGAACAAAAATGTTAATAAAAATATTCTCTTTTGTGTATGTTTTTGCACAAAAATGAAAGTCTTTTAATCAAATTTTTATCAAAATAATATTTGGTTAATATATTTTAAAATTTATTTTTTGTTAAACAGAGTTCGCAAGTTAATGCAAAAGTAGTGAGCTCAACTCATGAGATTTTTTTTTTAACTCATGAGCTCATTGGTTAATTTTAAATGAACAAAATTTAGCAATTTATTTGACACATTTACTTAAAACCATACATACAACCGCACATAGAACTAGTGTGTTCCCCATCAAGTTCTAAGATAAAAATAGGGTGCAGAATTAATATCATAACAACATAATTTAGCAATTTTATTGCTTTCTTAGATCTAAAATGAATTTATCTTTGCATGTATGGCATGAAAAATTTTCATACCCAGCAAATTCAAGTCGTCCTTTTACATGATACAGCCGATTGTAGGCATTATCTGTGTGAGCATACTAATAATGCTTTCGATTTCTACAAACAGGTAATGTGAACAATGTATAACATTTACTATACATGCATTTTACCAGTACAGGTACAGCAATGTTATGCTAAACTAGTAATGACAGTATAATAAAAGAAATATAACAGAGAATGAAAAAATCCATAAAATATATGTATATATTTGTATGCATACATAATACTTTATAAGTCACAACATAAGCTAAAAAAATCCTCAGTGTGTCAATTCAAAATCTAGAAAATATATATTATGTTGACAAGTTTGGATCCTGATGCAATCATACAACTTGATTAATTAAGTTACATCAGATTGTATTAGACATGGTTTCTATTGATCCCAATAGTTTCTTAGTTGTGACATATGAAGGAGGAGTTCATCTCTGCCCAGACCTGTGACGCTGCTAGTCATAATCCATGGAGGATGTTGCCGGTAGTTTTCTTGGATTAGCTGCTGAAAGTTCCTGATGTTTTCGTCGGGTCTTTGCCCTTTACTCACCTTCATTTTGTCACACTTTGTGAAAACAAAAGTTATTGGTATCTGAAATGCAGAAAAATGCAGCAGCATTAGATTGTAATGAATGAAGTAGTTATAGATTAGGGAGGGCATAGTAAAGAAGTTTGATATTAGGTAAAATACATTGTTGCGTCCAAGCCAATTAGCACAGTCTAGATCAATCTTTTGAGGTGGAACACTCGCATCAATAAGAAGTAGCACAGCAACAAGAGTATCTCTGTTCAAAAAGTACCCTTTAGTGAACGATGACCAATCCATCTGCGCTGCTTCGGAAACTTTAGCAAATCTGGAAACAAAAAGGCATACATGAATTACAAAATAACAAAATGTCTTGGTCAAATATTATGTAATAAATCATGTTTAAAGAACTCCATCGGTAGCCATTCACATCATTAAAAAAATCATGTTTTTTTTTATATACAGCAATCAATAGCCTGCTATGACACATGAAAAGGTAGAGGGCTAAGTTAAGCATAGACTGCTCAACTGAGTAAAAAGAGAGAGACGAACAGAAGATAAGAACTGGATTATTTGAAGGCATCAAACAAGAACCTGGTTTGGTCTAGAATCGAAATAGCATAGTGACACTAAAATATACTAAAAGATCTTTCTACCTCAAGTAGATACCCTATTAGGCACAAACAACTACTAATTTAAAATTTGTTCAATAAGCTCTGACGCAAGTTGCTAGTTGGAGGATAGCTTCACAAGCAAAATGAAAGCTCCAAATCTTTTAAAACATACACCAAGCAAGGATACTAAGAATCCACTAGGGTCAGTCTAATACCTGTAAAAAACGCTTCCCAACTAAAGTCAAATAATTCACCATAAGTGCTTTCAAGACTACGAAAGCACATGTGTGCTTCCTGATAAAAGTACAAATGACAACTTCCTGAAAGTGTTTTTTCCCCTTCCTAAGAGCACTTTTTTCTTCCTGAGTGCGCTTTTATTCGAAGCACAAGCAAACAAACTAGATACACTGTGCTAGAGTGATTATTGGAGTACAACATTATGTATAATTACACAGGAAAAACCAAAAGGGGAAAATGTGCTTAAAGTTAGAGATTTAGACAAGAACAAGGAAATTAAAGCTTACCCATAACCAGGCAAATCAACAATATACCAACTTTTATTCACCAAGAAATGATTAATTAGCTGAGTCTTGCCTGTGCATAATAATTACACAAAAAAAAAATAAGCAACTACAACTCAATTACCCAGCAATAATTAAGGGGGGGGAAAAACATTTTTTGAGAAGCATAACCTGGTCTCTTAGAAGTAAGAGCAACTTCCTTTTTACGAACAAGAGCATTTATGAGTGAAGATTTTCCAACATTAGAGCGACCCAGAATAGCAAATTCGGGTTTGACATCTTTGGGGCAATCCTTTGCTTTGCTACTGCTCTTCACGAACACAACCTCCTTAATCTTAGAGTCTCCAGCGTAAGGACCCACCACAATGTTTGAGCCTGCTAGGACCATTTCTTCGGTGACCTCATGAGGCTCGACCCCAGGAGGGACAAAGAAGAATGTTTGAAGGAATCGATCAGTCTCGGATTTTGGTGGGTTTGTTGAGGTTTTTGAGGCTGACGCATGTTGGTTTGGTCTTCGACGGGATGATGCTGAAAAGGCTTGTGTGAAAGAGAGAGTCAAAGGTCGAATCTTTATAGAAGAAGATGAGCAAGTAGAGTGAGGCGTTGATAAGAGAGATACGAACTGGAGGCTCAAGAGGCGATTTCTCAATAACATTGTTTGTTTGGACCGATTGGAAAAGCTGAGCGGAAGAAATTTAGCTAAGCACTATCGCACAAGGTACACAAGTTATAAACGACGCCGTCGCAGCTTTTTATTTTTTATTTTTTACTCAAATTAATTTTGAAACATTTCAAGTAGGTTACTCATAAATCTATGACCAATTCTTGTTGCGGAAAACATATTTCTGTCTCTGATATGTTAGAGATTTAGACAAGAACAAGGATATTAGGATTAGAAGCTGGCCAAGTCAATCAGTCCAGTAGTAAATAGGGTAAGTACAGTTACTTAACTAGAAGTTAGTCAAAATATTACTTTTATCTATCATATTAAGATGGCTAGATAGCATTCCTAGCTCCTTATTAAAATAAAGGAGTCGTTGACAAAGACTATTGTGATGGGAATTGAGGGAAAAAAAAATTATACTCACTAGGCAAATAACGATAATGAAATGAAAGCTTATTTGCTACTTAATATATGCAAAGGCAAAACCAATTGAAGGAGGGTACCTCAAACAAAGAAGCCTCACCAAAGTTCAAAGTCTTTAATAGCAACTATTTTAGGGAACTTCTTTGGGGTTAGGTGGAGCTTAAGTTGACCCTTTGAAGGTGATGGGAGCTATACATTGGGTAATTGAGTACCGGGATGGTAGAGTTATTTTGTTGAGATAAACTTTCTCAAATGGGTGTTCATCTAATATCCTCTAACAATCAATCTATATAATGAATGGTACACAACAATTGGTGCTCTAATTTCTTGCCAACTGAAACATACAAATATAGTTAGCAATATTATCCATTTGCCAAATACTTTCTATATAGAATCTTTTGATCTCAGAAAATATATTCATTTTTGAGATAATATGGTTCTCTCTATTTAATAAGAAAATTGATCTTATCTTTCTTATTGATATATCTAGCTATATATTAGTTTTTGGTCAAGACTCAGAGTACTTCTAGTTATTTCTTAATTGTCTCTAATACAGAACATTCAGAATTAGATGCTTGATTCATACCATCCCTTTCGACCTTAGAAATTGTTATCTCAAATTTTATTAAATTTACTCAAGGGCTTCACAAATTCAACCAAACCGTGTAGTGAATGAACTACATCTAATGTAGCCTATAAAAATATCTTAGTCAAAAAGAGCTTGGATGGTTGCTTTTCCTCTTTCTATATAAAGTCAATCAATCCCAATATTATCTTAATCCATCCACTGAACCACCTAGAATGGTTGAAAAAGGAAATTGGATTTTCTTATGAAATCTTAAGAGGAATTGAATCTTCCTGTAGCAAGCAAGATCTAGAAACTTTCCCCATAGCTCTCTTTATTCTTTATCGCCACACCACGTCTTGAAATAGCATGCCAACATGTTTTCTCCTTAGCCAACCAAAGTATTCTGATGGCAATAATTTTTTTTTTTTTTGCCATTAAAGAAACCACCAAATTTACCGCCCATCCTCCATTTTTCCGAAGTGGCTCTGCATTTGTCATCCCCAAAAGTAGTTTGAAAAATATTGAGAGGAATTTCTCTTCAACTACAATCAATTTCTCTTCCTCCGCCGTTGCTAATTTGTTTATGTCCTCACTGACTGATGACACCAATCACAAGCAGCCATCATTGTCTTCAGCTTTTCAGTTTATAAATATTTCATAGGCTTCATGTACCCAATGGAGTTGTTGAAAATTATTTTAACATTTTGAAGTTTGTGTGGCCATAGAGGAGTGGGAATTGTGCAATGAGATCTGTGAATTTCATATGAATATTATTTTTCTTGTTTCTCTTTAGGGATATTGGAAAGTGGACTCATTCGAATAAAGAGGAGCGAGTGCAAGAAATAGGTGTACGTGGGTGTGTTAATAACACCATTGATTTCTAGCTCTTTTTTTAGAGGTCTTTGGTGAAGAAAAGATGAATAGTATATTTTTGGGTTTTTTTCTTCCTAAAACCACCCGGAAAATTGAATGCATTATATTTAAAACTATTTAGAAGTTCAATACTAAATAAAATTAGTGGTAAATTTGTAACATATTTAATAATTTAGTAGTATTTTTTTAGATTTATTTAGGGGTGTCCAAAAAATCCGATCATTTGACTAATTCAATCTGTTAACTTTTTGACGATTTCGATCTGATTATTGGATCAGATCAGTTGAAATTTTTTCAATCCGTTAAATTCAGATCGGATGACAGATTTCATTATGTATCATCTGATCCGACCAAAAATACTTAAATATATATTTATATTTTATATATTAGTCATATTCTCAATGATTTATTCCTATATTAATCATATTTTAAGGGTTTTTTAGCTTAAATAAGTTTATGTTACGTAGAAATTTAAATTTTTATTCAAAAATACAAAAAATAGAGCTAATTAAGTTTATTAGTCGGATTGATCAGATTCAACTGATCCAATCCGAATAGATTATGGATCGGATTGCATCGGATTTGAAAGGTGATCGGATCGGCTACGAATTAGGATATTTCAATCCGATTGGATGGTCGGATCAGATAGAATGAGTATAAAATTAACGGTTTTGATCCGATGCACACCCCTAAATTTACTCTTAATAATAATAATAATTCAAAAATGTGATACTTTTTAAGAGACAAATATGATTTTTTTTTTGCTACAAAGAAGAATAAAGTAATTTATTCTAATTGTGTTCTCTTGTGTGGAGCTATGATATATAGGTTGACAAAAAATGATTAAGGATGTTGCCCTCCACTCATGTATGTCATAATCAAGGTATATACCTACATGTTAAGTTTTAGAGGGATCCATCTTGTTGAAAGCATAGAAAATTTACTGAGCAACTTTATTGCATCTTGTAACATGTGTTGAGTGTTCGAGTCTACTAGAATATAATATTTTGAATTGAAAGCATCAATAATTGTTTTAACATTTCTCTTAATATAAATGACATTGGTTTTCCTATTCAAAGCACATTGAAATGCATTAAAGAAAGTAGCATCTTCTACCTCTTTACTGGAGAGTGTTTTAGTGTATCCAATCTACGAGTGTCTCTTCCAACTTGACTTGTTACCATGAATCACAAACTTGCTTTGTCTTGTGTCATACAACATCAAAATTTATTTTAATGACATTATGTAGATGAGGTCTCTATTGTTTTAGAATGAGGTGGTAATCATCTATCAAATAATTATATCTTTCTATTGAGTTTTATTACGTAGAAGTTAGAGAATTCTTCAACTATTTTAAGAACTCTTAACTTGATGTTAATGATCAATCATTCTATTATTATAAATCACATCATTTTTTAACCACCAAATCTATTCTATCATGATAATTGAAGTAAGGATGAAGAATTCTTAATCTATCTTTGAAGTTAACCATCTGATGGGGGGATTAGAATGAAAAATAAGTAGGATTTAGTGTCTAATTTATCAATAAAATTCTAAAGAATATTTTATTTGAAGAACCACCATGATCTCAAAATTTCACATCTTATAGATAGATGTTCCACATCTTGTACTTCATTCCTATAAAGAGGACATTTTAGATCTTCCAATGACATACAAACATTTAGTTTCTTTTTAATGCATAATATATGTTAACAATTTTTTAGAATAAAAGTTTATATCTTTCATGGATGAGAGCTTTCCAAATTTCCCTCCATAGGCAAGAGTAATTAGTTGAAGCTTTATTTTGTATAAAGACTTCATAAGCACTTATCTTTCTTGATCATATTAGTGAATTTGGTCATCAACAAAAGGATCATAAGGTCTCAATTTTATAATATAGGATGTAATATCTTCCCATAGTGTAATCATTTTAAGAAAGTCCCAATACCAATGTTTACTCCAAACACAAAGATCAAAAACACAATGTACTTGTAAATTTATAGGTTATTATTTCAATCAAGTATTGGTAAAGCTTTTGTTGTAGAAGAGTACGTACCTAAGGATCATTCCAATATTTCTTGTACCTACCCTCCAAGAGTTACCTAGTTGACTCAGTCTAAAGTAATCCTTTGTAAATGCTTGAATCATTTGACTTCTTAATAGTATTAAAGAATGAATTATTTTTAAGATATTTTTGATTAAATATTTGAACCCAAAGTTTGAAATAATATAGCAAAAAAAGGTATACGTCATTTTTTTTATAGATTTTAGGCCTTACTCATAGTCGATATCTATAGAAACATCGTAAGAATTGAGATACTTTAATTTTTTATAATTGTAGAGAAGTATTTTTTTATTTTATTTTATTTGAAAGTAGTTTTTTATATTCTATTTCGTTTGATAACAAGTTTTATCTTATGTTTTTTATAAAATGAAAATAGAACACATAAAATTGTCTTGCAAGATTGTGTTTTGTGTTCATTTTTTAGATTTTTATCATTCATTTAATATTCTTTTTTTATATATATTCTTAATTTTTTAATTTTATTATATTGATGATATTAATAGAAAAGAGTAGAAGTTTTAGAATATTATTTAATTTAATTGTGAGAATTTTAAAATATGAAAATAAAATATAGAAAATAGATCTTGAATTTTTTTTTCAAATTTAAAACTCATGATAAAAAAATGGAACTCGTTTATAATTAAAAAAAACTAAGAATATAATTAATTATCATAAATTACATAATTAAAATTTTTAAATTTAAATTTAAAAATAAAAAAAATGTTTTAACAATTCTACCCCAAATAGGTCAACTAGCCAAGTTTAAAAGCAACTTTTAAACCACTAGGATCCGATGGTGTACTCTCTTTATTTTTCCAGAAATATTGGGATTTTATTTCTACTTATATGGTATATGTGGTGAAATATTTTTTCCAATATGGAACATTGGCATCATCAATAAATTACAGCCATATAATACTTTGGCTGTAAGTTGATACCCCCAAGGAAAATGGCCCAACTATTGTATAATAATTTGCAAAACTTTTAACTACAAGGCTTAATGAGATCATTTCAAAAGTGATTAGTCCCCCTTCAGAGTGCCTTTCTGCCTAGGTAACTTATTACTGATTATTCTAATGGCTTACGAGCTGTTACATGCACTTAAAAATAGAAGAACGGCAAACCAACAGTATATGGCAATAAAGCTTAATATGAGCAAGGAGTATGACAGGATGGAATGGGGACCTGTGGAGGTCATGATGAAGAAACTGGGTTTTTTTTTAACAATGGATCATTGGATCATGGCATGTATTTCTTCTAACTCTTACTCATTTGTGATTAATGGTGAACCAACAAGGTTTTTTTAAACAATGGAAGAGCTTCATCGTGGGGACCCTTTATTAGGAATGGACAAAAAATTACGGGTTTAGTTATTCGTAGTTATCAGCACTATCGGTTCGATTTTTAATCGATAAATTTTTAGAACAGGTACGATTTCGGTAAAAATTAAACGTAAAATAATGAATAAGATTATACTGATAACTGTATTCTCCCGTACTCAAAATTAATTATATTTATATATTTAAATTAAATTATATATTAATTAATAATTAGAGTTTATTAAGAATTTTTTTTAAAATTTTAAAAAACAATTTTTTTGTATTTTTTAATAACTGTCCCAAACAGTTATCTACAGGTAAAAAATTATTCTCAAATCGTAAAAATTTTCAGATAAGTTTAAATACAGTTTTTATAATTCGATCAGGAAACAGTTATACGAAAAACCGTTACTGATCGGGGCAGAACCGACATCGCCGATCCTGCCCGTTCATTTGGTTTTATCTATTTATAAAACTCTCGCAAGTGCACGAATCATTTCATAGAAAATGATAAGTATACTCCCAAGGTCGATCTAAGGAAGGAATGTATGTGGTTTTTAATTTATTATTCAAACTTTTAAAAACGAAATTAAATCCTAAACATCCTGTCACGATATTTTGGGTTTTGTGTTTTTAATCTGATTACATAAAAATAAACATAGATTCAATAAACATTTATGCAAATTTTATCTGTTAAAACAGTGGAGTATTTATGGATATAATAATTAAGTTAATTATGCTTGCTCATATTATTTAGGTTATTAAAGATATGAATTGATATTTATTGATTCTCCCTTTTTTGTATGAATACCACCTTTTGTGGGGTTAGATATTCTTTGTTAACTAAACAAATCAATTAACACCTATGGGTGGGGTTGATAACTAATTTGGTTAATTAAATTAATTTCTTTTTCTAAGAGATTGAAAATGAACCATTTAAATGCCACCTTTGGTGGGGTTAGACAGTTTAAACTTTATTCAAGGTGTCCAAATTAAACCTAAGAATTTAGTTATCCGAGTACTAACTTTCAAGTTTTAAAACCACTTGGAAAACATGTTGTCAATACATTTTCGGATAATAATTCTTATAAAAACTTTTGAAATAGAGCTTCACTCTAACTACCTAGGCGATTGTACCATCAAATAAAAAAGCACTACTCTAAATCGAATCAGATAACTAAACCTTAAAATCTAATTTTCGGTGTTTAAGTTTGTAATGAAAAATAATATATTTCTCTCTAACATTCTTAATATAAAATCTTGAATAAAAACAAAATCAATTCATTTTAGAGATTTTTACCTATTTAATATTTCGCAAGCATAACAACGTTATTATTACATCATGTTTACTAAACAGCCAGCACAGTTAAATTTAATCACAGACAAATTAAATATAACATGTAAGAATAAAGCATAAAAAATAAATGTAAAGAAAATAAAATCCTTACAGAACTTCGACGCTATTCCCGTTGCTGGAAAACCTCCAAGCGGAATTTGCACTCCCACTTATTGAATCGAAAAGTTAATAAATTACAAAAACATAACTAGTTCTTCCCAAAAAGGGAAGAACTCTAAAACTAAGAGAAATTAACTAAGAACAACTAGAAACTAAGAAAGAAACTAAGAAAAGCTTAAAAACTAAGAAATGAGAGAAAGAAAGAGAAGAGAAGAATGGTTTTGAGGTGTGGTATGAAGTGAAGAGAAGGGGTGTATTTATAGGTGAGGATGGAGAGAAAAAGTGGGGGAAAAAATGTTAAAAAAATGTGAAAACGCAGAGTGGTAATTGCTGACGTCATACTGATGACGTCAGCATGACATGAGGCGGCTATAAAAAAATGGGCGAAATGGCGATGGCGCTGGCAAGAGCGGGCCGCGCGGGAGCAGAGATCTGTGAGCGCTTGCGCGGAACTGAGGCGCGCGCCCGATGCCCCGCGGACGTGGCGGGCGTCTTCTTGGCGGGGCTTCAGCCTTGGTAGCGGCCAATGTGACGCGATTTTCTCCTTTTTGACATTTTTGACCCTTTTGACCCATTTTGTCCAATTTTTCCATATTTGTTGACCTTTCCCCATTTATTTATTAATATATTTATGATGTATTGCTTCCAGTATTCCTCTTTGAGTCTTTAAGTTACGTTTTTAAGTGAAAATACTTGAAAAATAATAAAAACACCCGTGATTCCGAAAAAGACAAATTTATATAAATATATGATAAAACATATAAATATATATATTTTTAATCAATTAATGTGCATAAAATCATGATAATTTTAGTGCTTTTTGAGCACTCATCAGTTACCGCCTGTAATCATCATGGACATCCCTACCTTTTATCAGCTTTTTTTGTTCTCGATTTATACAGAGGGAAACAGTTATACAAATGTGATAGTGGTGAGGATCTTCAGGCACCGGTACCTTTTTGGAACCCAAGTTATTATTTTGGTACTCATTAATGAACAAACTTTTTAGTGGTATCTTAAAAGTATCCATACTATCAAAAAAATATTCATTTAGTCAAAAATAATTTTATGTACAAAACATTGGAAGGCAATTTAGTTGTTTTAATTTTTTATTATTTTTTTTTTTCATCTTTTCTTATTTTTATCTCTCCGGTCTTTCTATTTACATAACTTCTCTCACATTTCTTTTTTCAGTAAACCCTTACCCTAAACTTCAAACTCTAAACACAAACCTAAATCTTAAAACTTAAACATTAAATTCTATACCCTAAACACTAAATCCAAAAATAAAAAATGAGAGGAAAAAACGACAATGAGAAAAAGAAAAAAAATTAATTAAAAGATTAAAATACTTTTCAACTTTTTGTATACACGTATATATATTTTTTATCAAATAGGTACATTTAAGATTATTTAAATATTTTTAAGTTACAACTTAAAAATTTAGGCAACAATGAATACTAATAAATTAATAAAGATACTAATAAAATACTATACATGGTTTATATGTTGAAAGAAGTCTTTTAAAAATATGAGATAACTTCTAAATAATGGTCAATTTTCAAAAATCTAGTATCTTTTTTAGTTCCAATACCACTCCTCATAATTAGGATATTATTCATTAGTCTTTAGGTATTGGTTCTACTACTCGATTTGAGAAATATTTAGATCATTCAAACCTATTCGATTAGAAAAATAGTGCAAGTTAATTATATACCACACAAGATGCATTAATAAATTCGTAATAAACCTAATGTAATTCCATCATAACAATAGATACTTATAAAAAATCTTATTCTAGTTAGAGGAATAGATAGAAAAGAAATCATCATTCAATAAAAAACCAAAAAAATAGTTATTTGGTTTAATGATACAAAAATTATTATTCCTAAAATATTATATTTTCTTAATATGCATGGAGATTTTGTATAAGAAACAATTTTATGACAAATTTTTATCCAATGAAAAAATAAATCATAATTTTATATTTTTTTACTTTAAATAAATAATTTGTAAAACTTTTACTTTTATAACAACATAAGTATAAGTGTGATAAATAATTCATGCCAATTAAGCATAATAGTCATACAATATCTATCAACCAATTAGAAGAAACACATTGGTTATAAAAAAAATTGGAAGAAAATTTTAGTGAAAACCTTCTTAAACTTTGATCTAAAAGTCCTAGATATTGTACTTTAAAATTACATGATCCTATTATTATTATTCAAGTTAAATCAACGATTTATACTAGACAAGGTATAGATAAATTTGATATTCAAATAAATAAATTATTAAATAAAAAATTAATTGAAAAAACTAAAAGTTCACATTTTAGTCCAGCTTTCATGATAAGAAATCATATTGAAATAAAAAGAGAAAAGGCCCTAATGATCATTAATTATAAAATATTAAATGAGCATTTAAAGTTTCATGGATATTTTTTTCTATAAAATATGTATTAGTTAATCAAATTATAGGAGCAAAATTGTTTTAGTAAATTTGATGATAAATCTAGATTCTGAAAAATGAAATTAACAGATGAGTCAAAACCATTGACAACCTTTAGTATACCAAGAAGACCAATATAATGTAATGTCTTTTGGATTAAATATAACCCCACAATTCTATCAAAGACGATGGATAATATCTTTAAAGATCTTATAAAATTTTGCGTGAAATATATTGATGACATTTTTTGTTTTCTCTAAAATAGCATAAGAACACAAGAAACACTTAAAAATATTATGTGAAAAATTCTAAAAACATGAAATAATTTTATCTCCAAAGACAATAGAAATATAAAAAACAACTATATTAAAAATGAGAGAATTTTTAGAAGAAATCAACGATAAAAAGAAATTATAAGGTTTGTTAAGAATTCTTAATTATGAAATGAATTTAAAAAAAACTTTATCTCAAAAGAGATTCATCTTATCAATAACTTAAAGAAATATACTAAATTCTCATAGAATGAAAAGGACAAGCAAGTTCTAAAAGAAATAAAAGAAGAGATAAAATACCTTTTAGAAGTTTATTTTCTTAAATTAGGTGATAAATTAATCCTAAAAACAAATGTTTCAAATTTTTACTAGGGTTGTGTGCTAAAAGTTATTCTAGCAGAGCAATGAGAGGAAAAAGATCCACTGAGTTTTTTAAATGGTATCAGAGCTAAAAAAAACTCTTATATCTATAAAATTAAAAAAAAAAGGAATTAATTTGTGGATATAATTTTGATAAATTTAATCCAAATTAACTATACTTATTTGAAAAATATTGTTAGAATAAAACTTTCAATTAAACATTTTCAAATTTATTTAGCTTCAAAAAATTTTATTGTTAAGACTAATAACCAAGTAGTTAGAGATTTTATATGTAGCAAAAAAAAAATCTTAAAAGAAGAAGATTAAAATAGTATAACCAAATTATCATACATAATTTTGAATTAAAACATTTAAAAGGCACTAACAAAAAGAAAATATTATGTCGTATTCAGAGGTCATCATCCTATAATATATGCTTCTTGAAATGCTTGTCATTATTAAGTAAATAAGAAAAACAATGCTTGTTATTAAGCATATAATTCTCTTGAAGAAGTTAAATAAGTTTTTGAAGCATATCAAATAGAGACTAATTTTTTCTAACTTATGTCTAAACAAGACATCAAAATGTTTTACAATCCTAGTATTTTAGGTGAATTACACAAAAATAGTTCATACAACATTGACTTAATTAGCAAAAAAGATAGTTGAAGAAAGAGCTATACTGTCAAATCTTAAAGAACTCTATTTTAAATCATTAAACAAATGAATTGGGATCATGACATTAATTTTGAGAAAATAAGAAATTTTCTTTAATTATCAGATATACTTAAAAGTGAATTTCTTGATCTAATTTTGAAAAAATAAAAAGAATATGCTTATTTGAAAAAATTAGAACATTATTAGAATCTGGATATAAAGAAATATACTAGAATATTAATAATAGAATTGAAGATCATAAACCTAAAATAAAAGAGATGTTTTAAAGAAGTAGTTCATCAATTAATCTTATTGATGAATTTCTTAAATTACTATAATGAAATTAATACAATTTTTGATGATGATCAAATCCATGGTCTGTCATTATGTAAAAAATTATAAATGATTTAAATATTTGACATTCTAGATTGCCAGCATAATTTAATGTTATGAAAGAGAATTTTTTTTAAAGTTTACTCAATATGGTGGTTAGCAACAATTAAAGAAAAAGAATTTAAAACAAAAACTCTTAATAATTCTAAAGATTTAATTCAATCAATGAGTATAGAAAAGTATTAGATGCAAAATTACATCTATACATTTCAAATTATCAAAGAAATCTTATTTGAATTAGAAGATAAAAGACCATTTATAATAAATAAGGGAGTAAAAAAAATGTTGGAGAATCTTGTCAAAGATATAAGTTAGATTTGTCATATAAGTTGTCACTTTATGTTGAAGATATAGAATCTTTATATCAAGATACTCATATCTCATTAAGTGATACGGAAGAACTCCATGGACAAGGTGTTGATCTTTCTAACTTTTTGGTAAGGATGTATCATGCCAAATTTTGCTATGTAATTTTTTGTGTTACCATATGGCTTATGTAGTGATTTGGAGTCTCATGCCAAAAATTATGGTGACAGTCCACTCTTGGGGCTAGGAAAATTCATTAGGTTGCATGGAGAAAATTGGGTAAGTTCGATAAAGCTAGGAGTTAGGCTTTAAATAATTACGTACCTTTAATCTAGCAATGGTTGCTAAACAATATTGGTGAATTCTAACACACCCAGAATCTTTGCTTACATAAGTTTTTCAGAGCCATTATTTACACAGGTGTACTTTTCTCTCGGTAAGATTAGGTGACTCAACCTCTTGGGCTTGGATGGGATTTTACAAACATGTGAGATCCTCTTTACTAGTTTACACTAGAAGATACATAATGGTCAGTCTATTAATATTTGGGAAGACCAATGGGTAACAAAACCTCTGGGTTTTGAATTCAACCTACATGGGTTCCAATTTTTACTTAGGGGAGGGATTTATTGCTATATGATAACCGTTCTTGGGATGTTTATAAGGTGCGTCAACTATTCTCATCTAATGGTGTTATTTGTATTCTTTTTATTAGGGTGGGAATTTCAGTTGTGGATGATCATATAGTTTGGCATCAATCTCCTAGTAGGGTGTTTTTAGTAATCAATTTATGGTATTGATTGTGATATGATGGGTCAACCATTGCATGGTTTTAATACTAATGGATTGGTGGATAAGCTTATTTGGTAATCAATTTTGAAAGTCGAGCCCCTCATAAGGTTCACCATGTTATTTGAAGGTGTCTTCATGGTGAATCATTGTGGTGCATCATTATGTCAATGTGTTTTCACTATTCTAACTACACTTTATCCGAGTGTTACTCATTTGTTCAGTATCATTGTCATATTTAGAAGATTTCTTGTCCTCTTTGTGGTGCTTATGAGGAGATTGTTACTCATTTGTTGGTTGGTTGTCAATGTGTCTACGCTATTCTAATTACACTATATCTAGGTTTTCAATTTCATCTCTATGATAATGGCTTGTTTTTGGAGTTCTATAAGACATTCTTTCAATTTTCAGAACACGTCCTAATGGTCGTGATTTGTTAGGAATTATTGCTATAGATCCTAGCATATTTGGAAAGGTTGTAATGTTGTCATTCTAAGCTCCATGAGTACTGGTTATTTTTACAATTGGTGATTGGCACTTATTTCAAAAGGATTTTTCATTAATGCGGTAACTTTTTTTGCCACAAGTGAATTAGTTTCTCATTTATTAGCTTGGTGGATTGCTATTGTTTGTTTTCATTTTGTGTGATTATTGCAAGGTCATATTACCTTTGTACCAGTCATTATTATTCAAATAAAATTATAGTATTGTTTGATATTAAAAAGAAAAAGTCATATAGAGATTAAATATTTATTCATGATTATCTAAGAGCTTTCACATATTCAATGCATAATATCTAGTCGTAATTAACATATGCATTCGTTTCTCTTCAAATTTTTATGCTTTTATAATCTATTTGAATTTTATTAAGAGATCAGTTATTATTAAAGTTGTTGATAGTTATGAAAATTTAAATTTCATAATCCGATTCTATGTTTGCAAAAATATTTATTATTTTTATCTCAAATTAAAATATTTATGCTAATTGAATGGATTGTGCCTACCTTGGTCACTTCTATGCACAATAACAATTTATTAAGCATACCATCATCATAGGACATACATGCCACAATATTTGACATGGACCCCTTAAGTGCTCCTATGTCGGATGATTTTACAGGTAAATTCTTTTAACAGTATTAAGAAATCATTGGTACAGATATAATATAGATAATTCAAGACTATTTTAAAATTTGTGAGATACATAAGGGGTTGAACTCAAATTTTATAATTCTTATACCTTAACACCTACGTACAAGCAATATTGATCAATATAGATCAATCGCTTTGGGAAACTTTATGTTCAATATAATCATAAAGATCGTCACTGAACGTTTGGGAGACATATGTTATCATATTCTATCCCAAAATCAGTTTAGGTCCATTTCGGGTCAAAACTGAGTATTTTATACATATGAACAATTGCATAAAAGTTAATTATTCTTCTGATTCAACACATAGCTAAAACAATTAGTAGATATTAATATAAAATTTTATGATAAACACAATAGTGATGGTGTGCCTCACAATCTCCTGTACAGGCTAACAGTTTATAAAAACATAGTAAACATCACACAATAAGCGAATTAATCATATATACTGAAAAATTATAATAGATTTTCAATTATTTCAAGACCTCATATGTGTAAACATATTTGATAAATGATGATTGTAATCTCATAACATACAATCATACATAACAGAGCATATCATAAGAAATAGTCCTACACCTGATACACAACCAAAATAAGGTAAATAACAAATAAAATAAAATATAAATTAATGAGATAAAATAATTAGAGGTAACCAAATTAATTTAATATAGTAAAAATAATACATAGAAAGTTATAGGCATGTTATACATGAAGGAAATAAAGCATGCGATAACATGTAACAAAAAACCTTTCTAATCAAAGTTTACATCTAATATATTGGTTAAAATATGATAGAAACTGATATTATACTAATACAAAAACAGATCTTGCATAATAATATTGAGAAAGTCCAAGATCCAATACATAATCATGTTAAGACGATACTAGCTCCTTAAGGACTCATTCCAAACATTGAAAAAATGAACATATAAATACTTAACTGATAATCATAGTAGCACCACAAATAATCATAGGGTTGCAAAAGTAGTTGAAATCCTCTTCCACTCACCCATGTAGCGTTTGCATCTCATTATCCTGATCTGCACCATTGAATTTCTAATCTGACGATGGGTGATGCACATGGCTCCATTCCGTGCATTCTGTGCAAAAAAACAATTTAAAATTAAAATTTTTTTTAATTGCATTTAAGTCCTCTTTTTTATTCAAATTAAATTTTCAACTTTGTTATTTGCATTTAAGTCCTTTTTAATTTAAATTGTTTCATTTTCTCTAAAAATATAATTTCTTACAAAAATAACACTAAATAATAATTTAGAAACTTAAAATTACCTAAAAACCTTAAGAACGTAGTAATTATAATTAATAAATTGGATAAAATAACTCTAAAACATAGAGTTATCACATAGACATGTAGTAAATATATTATTAGTAATCAGAAAGTAATCAATAAACATTAAAGGTTTCTTAATTAGAGTTTAAACCTCAGTATATAAAAATATACAAAATTTAAACTCAAACTGTACTAGCTAATAATAGAGCATGCATATAAAACATTATATATAATGAGGTAAATCCACATAGAATTCTTACCTAAGTGCTAACATCCTCAGGTTGTTTATGGCAATCACTTGATAGTAAATAAATCCACTAAGTAATAAAACAATTACAAACTTGATAGAAATAAAGCTTCCATTACCTCTATCAATTAGGACCACTTTCTGAACTGGCTATTGCTTCCCTTGCTTATTGCCTCCGTAACAACTTGGTTTGAACCCTCTTTCCTCTAAAGCCAAAACCACTTGATTTAGTATAATTAGCTACCAATAATTACTAAAGTGAACAAGATTTGAACACATAATGTGAGAAACCACTCAATTATGATTACCCATAAACTCACAAACAATCAATATAGGAAACACATTCAACCATGTATCATAAACCTTCAACAACCAACTGGCATTGTGGGAACCACACTCAACCACGAACCTCAAACCACCAATGTGGGAAACACAATAAACCACGTATTGCATGTAGCCAAAGTGGAAAACAAATTCAATGATTTATTACCAATAACCAATTAGTCGACACTTGGTTCACTACCACATAAGCCCTTCACAAATGAAAGCTTGCATCTTAGCAACTACCAGTTGACATACGACTCACAGTCATACAGACTCCTCACATAAAACTGAATCGTAAAAACTATATCGAGAACTCACCACTCAAGAAGACGGTTTTGCTTATACAACCATGAATCACTAATATTGAACACCACTCAAGGTAATAGTGATCCAAAAATAGAAAATGAGATGTCAATTTTCAAAGCTCTACCATACTTTTTTTGGAAGAAACATGAAGAAAGAAAGGGTATTTATAGAACTCAACGAAGTATAACGACCAACCTTGCCAAGGGTCCTCATCGATCGCTTCGCCAGAGGTCTGTTGAGTGGTCCAATGAGACCCTTGTCAAAAACCTTACCGAGATGCCAAAAAATTCAATTTTTTGGTTTCCAAAATTATCGAGTGATTTTCATAAATATCCCCACTATAAATGAAACAAAAACATAGGCGACAATGTCAGCTTATAAGCATGCTCAACCTAGCATGTATGCTACTAAAACCAACCCTATGGTATGTGTAAATATGCTTACATATAAAGTATAGCTAACTATGTATGTGTGTGCATTACTGGTCGTTAGTAACTAACCTTACATAGAGAAAGATAGATACACTAAGTAAAGTAAAGAGACTCCATGTTTTACACACCGGAAGCCAACATAGATACAAAAGACTATAGTACTTACATAAACATTAGCAATTGTATTGTTAATAATTCTGAGTGATTCAATGCAATGCAACTCCTTAGTCGAGAGGGTAATGTTGCTTTTAAAATTGATATTAGTATGGTTTTTGACACCATGTGCTGAGACTTCCTCTTAAAAGTGATGTAATGCTTTCGTTTTGACAACATATTTTTAGGTTAGATTTGAGATCTTTTTTGCATCACTGAGAATCTCGATCCTGGTTAATATTTCACCTAGTAGTTATTTCTCTTATTCTAGAGGCATCAGGCAGGGACACTCTCTATCTTTGCTATTATTTATATTGCTGAAGATTTTCTAAACAAATGTCTTGGGTCTTTGGTGGACCACAGTTGCTTTCTTCCCATTGCTTTACCTAAGGGAACTCTCGTCCTCACCCATTTTTTATATGTTGATGACCTTTTCATATTTGGTCATGCTTGTTTGTAAAACAACCAAGTTTTATCTAAGGTTTTTCATTTGTATGGGCACTTTTTGAGTCAACTTGTCAATTTAGATAAATCTTTCATTTACTTTGGTAAATTAAGGTCTACTACAAAATAATATTTCATCATTTTGAGAAATAGTTGGGATACATATTAGGGGCACCTCTACTTCCTATTTATGTTTCCCTTCATTTTAGGGGGCTCTAAGAAAATGATGGTTTCAAGGATTAACTAATAAATTTTTTGCAAAAATACGAGCATGGAAATGACTTACTCTCTCTTTGGTAGAGTGTAGATGTTTGATATCTTTAGTTATTTAGAGTGGGATTCTTCACTCATTTTTTATATATAAATGGTTGATGGTATTCTTGGACAATCTAACAAAATTCATTCAGAACTTCTTTTGGTTAGTATAGATGGATAAACTTAAACTGATCCAGGTTGCTTGGAAGGATTGTTGTCGCCTACTAGAGGAGGGTTTTTTAGCTTATAGGACCTCAGTCTCCTAAATGAGTCCATGTTAAGAAATCTTTCCCATCGACTTATCACAAAAAACTCAAGCATGATGCTTTATTTACGTAGATGGTACTTGGAAAGGGAAAAGGCTACATAGAGTTATTTTGTTTGCTCTTTTGCCTGACCTAGTATTCAACCTCATTATTTGAACCTATTGTAGGAATCTAAATGGTTAATTGGTATAGACTCCTTAGTAAGATTTTAGATGGATGGATAATTGGCTGGGCACTCTTTTAATTGAAAAAATGAATAGTTCTCTAATGAATCCATTGATGCATTCTTTAATGGGAGATTATTTACGAATGGATGGATGGAATTTGCCACAAGATTATTGTGTGAACCTTTATCCAGAAATTACTTCAAATATTCGCTCAATAGTTTTTGAAATAGGTACAGACACAAGAATTTGGACACGCTCAATTAAAGAAGGAGTCACAATGAATGAGGCCTATACTTCCTTACGTGTGACTAGGGAACACAAAAGTTGGCGTAGGAATATTTAGGCCCCTTTCATACCACCATCACAATCCATCTTACTTTGGCATGCTTTACAAAATAAACTTCCCACTGATTTCCAGGCAAAGAAGATAGGAAATTTATTTCCTTCCAAATTCACCTTATGTGGCCTAATATAGGAAATTATCTCACTTTTTTTGAGTTATCATTTTTTAGGCATACTCTAGGCCTTCTTATGCTCTTTATTTGGCAAGAGACCTTACATAGATTATTCATCCGTGATTTATGTACAACCGTAATTACAACTGGCCTTAGGTCACATATTGGTAACTTATGGAAATAAGGGATTTTTTAAGTTATTTGGGTGATATGGATAGCTATAAATGATTATGTATTTAAGGATAGAGATACACCTATAAGTTATGCATTTGCCACAGTTTGATGATTTATTCGAAAGGTGGGACATTCATTTTGTAGATTCATGCAAAACAAAGTGGATGATCTTTAGGTCCTCCATCATATACAAATACAAGGCACCCTACAATGAGCTCCACGTATTGCAGAGGTTACTTGGAGGGAACCTCCTTCAGAATGGATCAAGGCTAATACAGATGGTGCTATTTTTGGGTCACCAAGGTTATCTAGTTATGTAGGTATTTTTCAAACATCAAGATCCTTTGTTAAGGGAAGTTTCTATATCCCACTTGAGGTCTCTTATGATTTTGAGGTAGATAACGATGGTCATTCATGTGATGATGTATACTACCTTCTTTGGGTACTAGAAACTTTCGTTGAGTTTGTGCATATATTGACCCTCTTTTTAGGACTCGATTACTTTCGGTGTAATGAAAATAATATTCTACTTGAGTTGATTACTTAAACAAAATTGCTTGCATGTAGTTTTAGGAATGAACAAAAAAACTATGTGTTCGGTTATCCATGGTTAACTGCATTGACGGTTCAGGTTTTATCCGATAAATTTCGGGGACGGTTTCAATTTCAAGTAAAAATCGAACATGAAATAACGGATACAATTCAGGTATAATTATACTGATAACTGTACCCGTTCATACCCGAAATTAATTATATTTACTTAATTAATTTATATATTTATTAAATTAAATTATATATTATTATATTAATTAGGGTTTTTTAATCATCGCACATGTATATAAACAAAACTCTCGCTCTCGTCTCGGTTCTATCCTATACCCTCTGTCACTCTACATGTGTCGCCAGCTCACCATGTCTCTGCATCTCTTGCATAATCAAATGAGGAAGAAAAGGAAGAGGTATAGCCGAACAGGGGATGATTGCTTGACTAGCAAAAGAGGATCAGGTAATGGTGGGTTCCAAACATTTGGGTTTGCATCCTTAATCTCTCATATAAAAGCCGACAATTAAAGCATCTAACTGTAATTCCCTTTTTGTTTTCTAGGTGTTGCATGGGGCTGATTTGCAAACTAGTGTTTTTGGAAGTGGTTTTCCAAAAAATTCCTATCGAAATTATTCTACTTCAGAAGAACACTATATCAAATTAGGCTGGAACTTGAACAACTTTCCCAGGCTTCATGGATCTGTCCTATCTTATGAAAGCAGCGATATATCTGGAGTTTTGGTTCTTTTGTTGTATATAGGCATGTGTTTTTCTTCATTTTGTTGGGTAAGATTATATAATTATTGCTCTGGATAGCTGCATTCCATAAGTAAATGTATTTTTTACAAATTTCCTATTTGTATTATTACTTGGTTAAGTGAGAAAAAAATTCGCAGCCATCATTTGATACTTCGACTGGGCCTTGAGAGGAAGGAAATATTAGTATGGATAATATAATTTATTGAATGGATTGGTTTTTGATATAAATAATGCATTGAGATTTTGTTAATATTATATTAAATTAATTTAGTTTATGATGTTTTTTAAAAAAATTTGAATTTTTTTCTTTGGTATTTTTTAATAATGGTCTGAACCGTTATTTATGGGTAAAAAATCGTCCCTAAACTGTAACGATTTTTGAACGATTTTAAATACAGATTTTATAATTCGATTTGAGTTCGTCTCTGTCCATATCTGTGCACGTTCTTATGTAATTTTCTTATTATCATATTTATAGATATAGTAATGCAATTTGATAATATAATCTCTAAGATTTTTAGTACTTATATTGCAACTTGGTAGTGTTATGTCTTTCTATTTCTTAATCTTTCATTTATTTAGATATTAACAATAAATTTAATTATAAGTTTTGTTAAAATTTAATTTTTTTATATATTTTTTATTTAATATTAATAAGAGTTTATATGAGAAGATACAAATATCTACTAAAACTTGTCACCTAAAAGTCTTTGGTTAATAAAGTAAAATATGTACACTAGTTTGTATCAATAATGCTGGTGATATCAATGCCTGATTGAGGAATTACGATTGAACTAACATATATTCACTTTGAAGTCTTCTCTATTTATTGGAGCCATCAGATTGGGTTGATGAAAAACAGAAAATATTTTGTTTCAACCTATTTATACGTGAGTTTTAAGAAATAGACAAACAATCTGTATAAATCTAACTGTTTACTTGATATATGATACGATCATATATTTTAAAATTATTTTCTTTTTAAATAAATCAAACTATGGGGACCTTTGCAATCGATGAATATTATGATCTCACAATTGGCGAATTATGTTATTTCATAATTGGTGAATTCTATGATTTAACAATTAATAAATTGTTATATTTTACTATTAGTGAATTACTTAATTTTATTTTAACAAAATAAGAGAATTCCTATTTATGACATATTGAAATTTCATATTTAGTAAAATTAAATTGCTTGATTTGAAATAATTAAAATATGAAAAATTAGTGAATAGTGTAGTGTATTCATTAAATGTGAATATTTTATATTTGTAAAATAATAAATTTCATATTTGTTAATTTATAGTTTATAAAATAAGTAATTTTTCCCTTCAGGGAAATAATTGGTTTTTGAGATTCAAAAATAGTGAATTTCATATTTATAAAGTAATGAATGTTGTAATTGCAACTATATATATAATTTTGTATTTATTGATTATGAATAACTTCTTTTTGTAATCTACTGAATATTAAAATTCGTATTTGTTAAATACAAATTGAAACTTAATTTCAGAAAAATTAATTTTAATAATTAATTTTTGTATTTTTAAATTTCTTCAAAAATCATGAAATTAGTTTTTCTTATTTTCTAAAACCGTTGTATCTAACAAACTCCTTATTTATTGACGAGATGACATTAAATCTCGTTGTGAGTCCAGTTTGAATTGGATATCCAATTAACAATGACACAAGTTTAATCTAAACTGTTTATTTGTTAATATTGTTTGATTTCAATCGGACCATATCTGTTGAGATTAATCAAATAATATATTAAATTTCATCGCATGATAACTTGATCAGCAGTAGGAAATAAATGATATAGTTCTGATTCTTTTGTTGGTAATGAGTACAATAAGGTAACTTATGATATTCAATATTTACCTTTGATTATATATCCGTATATATATATATGCATATATGTTAAAGAGTTTGATTGCTGTTTTGTTACTTTTAATCACATGTTATCAAACTATTTTGTATGCAGACTAATAATTTTTTATATTTATTTTAAACATGCTCAAAAATAAAATCACTTAGAATGCACACTTATACTATATGTTTGTTAAATCATAGTGGTTCTGAAATTTTAGTTTGAAAATGTTGTATAATATTTGTTAATTTTTTGAATTTGATGAGTTTAGATTTGTGAGTAAAGTTGATTATGTCATTATTACAAAGAGTTACATGAAACTTCTTAATTTAAAATATATTCAAATTAGTTGACGAAGGAGCAAGTGCAGGACATGAATCAGAAGGTCTATGTCTGGAATAGACTTGAGTTATAAGAGGCCTAACAGGAACTGGATCAGAGACATGTACAGATAATGTGATAAAGTAGACTAACAAATCGTCATTTTTCCCCTGACATGTAGGAGGAGGAGAAAACGAAAAATAGGATGTGTCTTCCATGAAGGTAACATCAATTAAGATAAGATATTTGTTAAGACTAGGACAATAACATCTATAACCTTTTTAGAGATGAGAATAATCAAGGAAGATACACTTCAAAGACTTGAGATCTAATTTAGTAACATGCGGACGAACATCCCGAACAAAACAAGTGCTACCAAATATCCTAGGGTCAACCAAAAATAGTGACTTATTAGGAAATAAAATTTTGTAAGGAATCTCACCATGAAGAACAGATGAGGGCATACGATTAATAAGAAAACATGCTGTTGAAACTGCATCGGCCCAAAAAGGTTTAGAAACATTCATTTGAAATAATAAGGCACGTGCAGTTTTGAGAAGATGTCTGTTCTTACGTTCGGCCACTCCATTTTGAGATGGAGTATCAACACACGAAGTTTCATGAAGCATGCCATTTTGAATCATATAAGATTGAAACAAAGCTGATGTATAGTCTTTGGCATTATCACTTCGCAAAGTACGAATTGAAACATTAAATTGAGTTTTAATCTCAACACAAAATGCACAAAAAATAGAAAACAATTCAGAACGACTCTTCATTAAATATAACCAAGTTACACGAGAATAATCATCCACAAAAGTAACAAAATACTTAAATCCAGGTTTAGACAAAATAGGACAAGGACCCCAAACATCAGAATGAACTAATTCAAAAGGAACATTAGCACGTTTATTAACTCTTGGATTTGAACTAAGACGATGATGTTTTGCAAATTGAAAAGACTCATAATCTAATGAAGACACCTTACTAAACTGAGGACAAAGTTTCTTTAGTAAAGGAAGAGATGGATGACCTAGTCTACAATGTGCCTCGAATGGAGAGGTTACACTAGAGCAAGCGACAGATTTCGGTATTGGTGTGTCAAGAATATAGAGGCCTCCAGACTCATGTCCTTTACCAATAGTCTTCTTCGTCATAAGATCCTAAAATAAGCAACGATCAGGAAAAAATGAGATGCAACAGTTAAGATTGCGAGTAAGCTGACTTACAGAGATCAAATTAAAAGATAAGCTAGGTAAATGTAAGACAGACGACAAAAGAAGAAAAGGAGTGGGAGTAATTGTGCCAGACCTAAGAACACGAGATGGTGACCCATCGGCTAAGGTAACAGTAGAGGTAGAAGTGTGTGACTGAAAAGTAGAAAAGAGACTAGAATTACCTGTCATATGATCTGTGGCACCAGAATCAATAACCCATTTGGAAGATGAGGAAATGAGACACGTATTTGATTTACCTGAATCAGCAATAGCAGTGACAGAGGGTGATGAGGACCTTAGTGATTCTTGATACTGTGAGAACTTGGTAAATTCATCTGCAGAGATAAGAACCGATTTTTCAGAAGTATCAGAAGTGGATGCAATATGAGTCGAGTGACCTTTCTGATGCTTGTACTAAAGCTTTCTACATTCATGTTTCGTATGTCCTGGTTTGTGAAAATAGTGACATACAATACCTCCGAGGTCCTGTGGTCGAGTTTCAAACCCGTGCGAGCCACCTCCTTTGTTTTTGTTCATATAAGTTGACCGTCCATGCTCATAATTATTACTTCGGCTGACCAAAGCACCGTTTAATTGAGCAGGTGGAGGTGGAGTGTCTTCTGTACGAAGTACTCGACTAAACACCTCTTGTAAAGAGGAGATCTCAGAACCAGAAAGAACCTAGGACTTAGCAGTCTCAAAAGTAGAGAAAAGACTGGCAAGAAAACTCATGATCGCCATTTGTTCTCGTTGGCTTTGTTGAACCTTGACATCAGGGCTAAAAGGCATCAAACTATTTAGCTCCTCATAAGTCCTTTTAAATTCCATAAAATAATTTATGAGTGACTGATCTTGTTTTTCTGCATGGTAAAATGTTTTGCATACCTCATATATGCGAGAAAGATTTCCCTTACCAGAATATAAGAAATCCAAATAATCCATCAATTCCTTAATGAATTCACAATGATTGATCAACTCAATTACATTGCTTTCAATAGAATTCCGAATCTACAGAAATAAGCGAGCATCGTCTCTAAGCCATGTTTGCTTTGAATCATCTTTAGGAGGATCATTAGTCAAATGAGTATCTTTTTCGATACTTCTCAAATAAATTCGAATGGTCTTACTCCAAGCCAAATAATTCGAGCCATTAAGCTTATGGTCCATGATTTTAGACATCATAGGCACCATATCCGTTACAACATTAGATTTCTTTTCAGCCATAACTCTTACAAACGACAAGACAGCAAGTAAACGAACAAACAAAATCCAACAACAGCAGCGACCAAATGCAGTGAACAAATGCAGCGAACAAGAACACAAAATTGGAAGAACCTAAACCTGAACAATCACAAGCGATGAGTGCGAAACCACCACAGATGACGCAGGGGAACGACGGAGAGCGACACGAGGTTGACCGGACAAGAATTCTGCACGGATGTGTTGTCACGCGCCGACGCGTGGAAATTGACAGAAATTCGCGGTGGTGCGTGTGGCCCACTCGCAGCTCGTCTAGTGACAGGAATTTGGGGTTTGGCCGGTCGGCGGCTGTTCTTCCTCCCTATGCCGGCGGTGAGACGAGTGGAAATTTGACAGAAAGTCGCAGTGGCACGTATGGCTCACTTGCGGCTCGTCTGGTGCCCGGACGTCGGGGTTTGGCTGGTCGGCGGCTGGTCTTCCTCCCTGTGCCGACGGTGAGAAAAAACGTGCACTCCAAAAGGGTGTTCCGAGTTGGAACTCAAAAATGCACTAAATCCTAATTTGTGTTTACCCAAAAAATAGCCCCAATTTGAACGGAAAAAAAAATTTCCCAAATTTTGTAACCCAAATGCTGTGATACCATTTAAAACTCATAATTCACTCTCGTTTATTCATTCAAAGACACTACCTATTTATATATAAAGTTAGAGACAATCTTAGGTGACATACACCTAATACAGAACTAAGACACCTAATACACAACTAATATAATCACCTAGTGTTAGACACCTAATACACAACTAATATAATCACCTAGTGTTAGACACCTAATACACACACAACTAATCATCTTTAACAATGAGCATATGTTTAGGAGCAATGACGAAACCATAGACAAATTCTTTTTCTATAAGATTGTAGTTGAGAATCATCTCAATAAAAAGATTAAGGTATTAGAAAGTAACAATCACCGTGGTAATGAGACACAATTTGATGAATTCTATGCACAACATGTAATAATACTTTAAATCACAATATTTTATTCACTTCATCAAAATTTTTTTGTTGAAAAAAAATATGCTTCCTTGATTGAAATGATGAAAGTGATGTTAATCAATCTTGTGTTGCTCCAAACACGTGGGTGGGGTTGCCATTTTTGTTGGCAAACTATTTCATAAATAAGATACACAAAATAAGAAAGACAAAATCACATACGAATTGTAGAAAAAAAAAGTAATTATTCCTACAAACTCTTAATGTAAATTCTCTTAAATGAGCATATTTGAAAGACATCATTGAGAGTGAAAATTGAGTCCATGCATAAGAAAATTCATTGACGAAGAACTAGTAGTGGATTTTCCTTTGGGAAGTAAATCAATAGTCAAATGAATTTTCAAGATGAAATAAAAACAGAATTTATCAATTGAGAAATACAAGCCGTTCTTATGACAAAGTGTGACAAACAATAAAAACATCTTGATTACTTTGATACATTCTTATATAGTGAGAATAAAGTCTATTTAGATTATATTTGCAATCAATCATAACTTTAAAAATTTTAAGTACATCAAATGGATGTGATAACTATTTTTAATAAAGATTTAAAAGCATAAATATATGTAACATTGTCTATGGGTTTTTCCTCGTCAGACCAAGAAAGAAATGTATGTAAGTTGGTGAAAGCTAAATGGTTGCCTGACTTCTTAAAGGATATTATAAGAATTGATAAGTAACTAAAGCTTATGCACGTGTTGACTAGTGATATACATTCATTACAACAGTTAGTTTTACAAATAGAATGGCACACGGTGCTAAGTATAATGGTAAGAGTAAATACATAAGTTAAAGACACAATACTATTATATAATTACTCTCAACTTTTGACTATGTAAAGTCAAGGATAACATTGTGAATCTGCTAATAAAATGGTTAAATATAGAACTAATTGAGAGATCCTCGAAGAAAATGAGACTAAAACACTTGCCAAAACAAGTTGATATGACGATAAGTCAGTCTAGTTGATTGGAGATCCTAAGATCTACCTTTAAAAGGACAACCTAGTTGTATTGAACTTAACTAGGTCAACATGGAAGTTTTGTTGGTGTGAGTTGTCAATTAAGAATAAAATAATAGAAATTATAGGAATAACCAAAGATAGCATATCAAATCTCTCTCTATATATACATAATATCCCTATAAATTATATACTGGAAATACAATGAAATAAAAGTTGATATGGTATCAAAGCACCTCACGATCTGGCTCTCGGTTCATGCCCATTACTAGCTTCTAGCATCCTTCCACCTACCACTATTTCCTATGGCAGCCATCAAAACCCCAATTTAGATGGACGAATCTCCCACCAACTAGAACACCCTCCTCTTTGAATTATTCACTACTATAATGGCCGAAGCTTTGTTCAAATCTAAGCCTCTTACCGTGACTTCTCAACCTGTGGCTCTACTGATCGGCATCAATTTAGATGGCTCTAACTATGCCTTATGGTCCCAAGTTTTCGATATGTACATCTTTGACAAAGACAAGTTGGGATACATCAATAGAGAATTAACCTCTCCATCTTCGACCGACTTGTTCTATCGTAAATGGCGCACTGACAATACCATTGTCAAAGGTTGGCTTATCAACTATATGGATCCGACATTAATCAATAATTTCATTCACTTTCCCACAGTCAAACAGGTTTGGGACTCTACTACTACCACATATTTTGATGGTAGTGATACTTCCCAAGTCTATGATCTCCGGCACCGTGTCTCATGTCTCCATCAATCAGGTGGTTCCTTATAAAAATACTATATCAGCTTGTAAGGTCTTTAGTGTGAGATCTACTTTCATCATCCAAATATGATGGAGTGCCCTACTAATATTCAACGATATAATAATATTTTCTAATAATATAGAGTTTATGTCTTCTTGGATGGTCTTCACAACAAACTGGAATGTATTTGCAGCGACATGTTGCAGCTACACTCATTTCCCACAGTGGAACAAGCATATGCTCATGTTTGTAGAGAGGCTCTTCTCTAGGCAATGATGAACACTGGGGACCATGAACCACTGTTAGGAGCAGTGCTTGCTTCGAGAAGCCTCAAGCTCAGATTCTCTGGGCCTATTTCTCAACATATTGGGAAATCTATCTCTAAAGCCCGTTCCTCGTCTAACAGTCTCAAATTCTCTCATTGTGGCAATATGAAGCATACACGTGAAATTTTTTTCGGTTGCAAGGATACCTTGATTGGTGGCATGAACTCCAAGCTTGAGAAAAACAAAACACTGGCAATATGGTTGAAGGCATGGGCAAGGTTGCTATAGCGGTAGTCAAACCATATCTCTCTCTAATACCACTCACTGCCTTTTATCAACAGGATTTATCTCTAGTGGATCAAGGTAATATCTGTCTTTCCTTACTTAGTGATATCCACGATGTCAACAATGGAGATTGGCTTCTCGACACTACGACCACGGACCATATGAATTTTGACCTCGTAGATCTCTCTCACCACCCATCTCTAAGGCACACTAGCATGGCAAATTCCAATGGGATGATCTCACCAGTCACAAGGGGAGGATATGTGACCATATCATCCTCTCCTTATTTATCTAATAATTTACTTGTTCCCTCATTATCTCATAAGCTATTGTTTGTTAGTTAAATTACTACAAAACTAAATTGTGTGGTGCTAATGTATTTTAATTTATGTCTTATTCAAGATATTCTCACCAAGGAGATAATTGGATGTGGTACTAAAAATAGGGGATTGTACTACATGGAATATTTCAATTTGTGTTGAGCACATCACGTGTCTTCCTTGTCTGGTTCAAAGTCTCAATGAATTTAGCTATGGAATCGTCGTTTGGAACATCCATCATTTGGGTATCTAAGGCATTTGTTTCCTAATTTATTTTCCAATGTATAGATCTCTGAATTTCACTATGATACTTGTATTTTAGCCAAAAATCATAGGGCTACTTATCCGTCAAGCATGAATAAAAGTGATACTCATTTTACTTTAATTCACTCTGATGTCTGGGGACCATCCCTCATATCTATTATATATAGTGTATGTTTGTTTGTGATATTTGTTGATGATTTTACTCGCATGACCTGGTTATATCTATTGAAACATAAGGATGAAGTATGTAGGGTCTTTTAATCATTTCATGCTATGATTCAAACTCAGTTTTATGCTCAGATCTAGATTCTTCATTCCGACAACGGTGGTGAATATGTTAATCATCACTTTCATTCCTATTTTCAACAAAATGGTCTTATACATGAGACTTTATGTCCCTAGACCCCATAACAAAATGGGGTAGTTGAATGGAAGAATCGACATATTCTTGAGACTTCTTGGGCTCTCTTCCTTGGCACTCATATCCCCACACGACATTGGCCAGATGCTATTTCTACTATTGTCTATCTGATCAACTACCTCCCTTCCAAAATTTTAAATTTTCAAACCCCTTTATAGTCCCTATCAACCTTGGTCTCTCTGTCTACAACCATCATACTCTTTCCTCGCATATTTGGATGTGTGGCGTATGTACACCTATGTAAGAACCAGCGTATCAAACTTGACTCATGTGCTCTTCAGTGCCTATTCTTGGGCCATGATGTGCATAAAAAAGGCTATCGTTGCTATGATCCTATTACTTCGCATACTTATATGACCATGGATGTCACCTTTCTGAAGTTTGCACCATTCTACCCTTCTTCAACCTCTACTTCTTCTCTTCAAGGGGAGAAACTAGATGAAGAGTTGAAGTGGCTAAAATTTGAATGGTTGGAAGATCGGAATGACACACAAATAATTGGTGAAAAATCAATAAATACATCTTCAGGACAAGACATATCTTCTGAATTTAGAAGGTCACCAAAAACTGAGCCTACATCATCAGGAGAAGAACCAGAATCCCCTTGCCCCTTTTTACCTGAAAGTCCATCTCCAAAGAATGTTCTTAAGGTAAGTAATATCGGCACACCCTTCTTTATAAATGACATAGATCCTTTCACTGGATATAACTTACCTTTTAGGCATAACCGGGACAAGCCACCAAATAGATATTCTCTAGATATTAAGGAAAGAAAATCAAGGTACCTAATTTCCAACTATGTCTCCACCAAAAAGCTACCTGAGCCTCTCAAGACATTTTCATGAGCTCTCTGGATTACAGATCAGGAAGTACTAATGGATCCCAAGTGAATTAAAGTGATAGATGAAGAAATGGGAGCACTACTAAAAAATCAAACATGAACCTTGGTTCCACTACTCCAAGGGAAGAAGATAGACGGGTGTAAGTGGGTCTTCTCTGTTAAACACAAGACAAATGGATCTATAGAAAGATACAAGGCGAGGCTAGTTGCAAAAGGATACACTAAAACATATGGTGTGGGTTATCAGGAAACCATTTCACCAATAGTTAAACTAAATACAATCAGAGTTCTGCTATCTCTTGTAGCCAACCTGGACTTGCCATTGCACCAATTAGATATAAAGAGTGCATTTCTCCATGGTGACCTTGAAGAGGAAGTCTATATGGATATCCCTTCATGCTACACAACATCTTCAAAAACTAGAGTTGTGTGTAAATTGCAGCACACACTGTATGGACTGAAATAATCACCTTGAGCATGGTTTGGGTGGTTCAGTCAAGCAATGAAAAAGTATGGATTCTACCAAAGTAATTCAAATCATACGTTATTTTTGAAGCACCAACGGGGCAAGGTAACAACTTTAATTGTATATTTCAATGATATGATCATCATAGGAGATGATACAGAGGAAATTGTTAAGCTTCAGAAACAATTGGCAACCGAATTTGAGATGAAAAATTTGGGAGAACTTAAATATTTCCTAGGAATAGAGGTTACTAGATCAAAACATGGTATATTTTTTTCCCAACAAAAATATATATTAGATTTACTATGCGAGGTTGGAATGTTAGAGTGTAAGCCAACAAACACTCCAATTATTCATAATCATAAACTCGGAGAATATCCAAGCAAAATTTCAACATACAAGGGAAGATACCAGAGGTTAGTTGGGAAATTTATTTACCTCTCACATACTCGTCCTGATATTGTTTACACAGTGAGTGTAGTAAGTCAATTTATGCACCACCCTAGTAAGGATCATATGGAAGCAACGATCTAGATTTTATGATACTTAAAATCCTCCCTGGGAAAAGGGCTTATGTTTTCACAAAATAATCATCTCAAATTTAATGGTTATATAGACGCAGATTGGGTGCGTAATACCACAGACAGAAGATCCACCTCAGGCTATTTCATGTTTGTTGGGGGAATCTTGTTACATAGAAGTAAGAAGAAAAAGGTGATAGCATTGTCAAGTGTTGAAGCAGAGTTCCGTGGAATGGCTAAAGGACTGTGTGAGCTGCTATGGCTCATAAGACTTTTAATCAAAATTGTATTTGCTCCTACCTTTGACATGGACCTTTTTGCGATGACAAGATGACTATTTCTATTGCTCATAATCCTATCTAGCATGATCGCACTAAACATATGGAGATTGATAGACACTTCATTAAAGAAAATCTAGAAGCTAAAATAATTCGATTTCCATTTGTGAAGTCCGAAGACCAACTGGTGGATATTCTTACAAAGGTCGTATCAAGCAAGGATGTCTACAACTCACTAGACAAGTTACGCATTGAAGATTTGGATGCTTCCACTTGAGGGGGAGTGTTGGCGTGGGTTGTTAATTAAGAATAAAATCAGAGAAATTATAGGAATAACCAAAGATAGCATATCAAATCTCTCTACATATGTACACAATATCCCTATAAATTATATACTGGAAATACAACAAAAGCAAAGTTGACAAGCTTTACACCAATGTCCCTTCCTAAGATGAAACAATCATTCAAGCATTAAAAGGTTAAATTATGCTTTTAATGATTCTTATGTGTGGAGAATATATTTGAGCAGAGTATTGTGTGTTGCTCTTTACAAATTACTCTTATAAATAAGAAATTACCTATGTATGAGGAAAGTGTGACCACTTCAAAGGGATATTGGAATAGACTTAATTCCTTAAAAACTCTTGTATAATCATGTGTATGTTCATAGCTAAAATGAACATAACATTAAGAATTTAAATATATTAGGAAATACTCTTATGTAGGGTATATAATTGTTTATACAAACGATATAACAGTTTGAGGATATAACATCTATTAGTAAGCGAGTAAAATAAATATACTTTCACAAAAAAAATTCAATAGATAATATCTACCTATCTTATGTACGTTTCATATCATTAAACTCTTGTACCAAATCAAAATGTTTTATATAGTATATTTTGACTACTTTGTCAATTTTCATTCATTTAGGAGATTGTTGAAAAATTGGCATATGATAAGCGAATCTTGAGACTTAATTTTGAGCATGACTCGCTTTATGGTAGTGGATTTATAAGCTTAAAATTATATATTAATGAATGTGAAATTATCTTTCAAAACATCACCCAATAAGATAGAAAACTAGATAAACCAAATAATATGAGCCAACTTCTTACGTGATTAGCAAATATATGTATTTAAAAAAAATGCATACATACTGCTAGGAAAGTGATAAGTATAAAAGTATTTTGGATTGATTTGATTAAAGGTTTTTATTTGTCCTAAAAGTATCAAAATGATGTGTATTTTAATTTGAATTGGATTTCGATAAGAAATAATCATTATCTAAATTAGATTAGAATTAGACTCTACTATAGGAATGGTTATAAAATTGAAACCTTTGTCTTCTCTTTTTGAACACATTTATCATATTTTTGAAAATAAGATAAGACAATCCATATAAATTTTGTAGCCAAAAACTATCTTCCAAAATATTTCGTCTTCCTCTTATTTCAAAATTTTCATAAAATCTTAGGCTTAAACATGATAGATGATCGAATAATTTTAGTTTGATGTAATCAATTTTTTTGCTTGCTAATTGTTAGTCTCGACCATTATATCATGTGAAACAAATGTCTATAAACTATTAATCAGAAAATAAGAGGATAAATATGTTCTAAGGACACCATGTGAAGGATGTGTCTTAATTAGGTCTACAATTTGTTTTTTTAAATTTTATGTATTCAATTTATTTAATTATTTTATTTATCAAATAAATTGGATCACCTTTACTATTTTTTATTCTCAATTATACGTGCATTCAGGAATAATATCAATTATACTCTTAAGTTTTGAAGTAATATCACAAATACTCTTAAGGTTTTAAAAATATAATAAATATCCCATAAGCTTAACAAAAATTAAATTTAATGAAAGTTAATAATAATCTTTTATACATAAAAATAATAGAAATAAAAGAAATAGAAACAAAAGATATCTCAAACTGTTTCTTCCAAGAAATGATAATTACCAAAAAGAAATTTGAAGAAATATAAAAAGTAAGACTAAATATTAAGGATCGAGATTAACTTAAAGATTTATCATTCTCAAAAATAATGAAAATATTTTAAGAAAATATATAGTTTATTACTAAATAAGTAATAAAGAAATGAGTATTAATATATGCAGAAAGAAAACATAATATATCATTAATTGATAAACAAACTATTTTAGATAAACTATCATAGATCTCCCAGAAAGATAAATGAAAATTTGGATACATCTATTAAGGAGGAATTAAAATATTAATAAAAACATGTTTTAGAGAATGAATTGATATACCAATAAAATTAGCACTATTAGATAATAAAATAATAAATAAAAAATATGTTTTATTAGGAATTATCTATAGAAATCTACGATACAAGAAATTAAAATTCACAATATATTTTAGGTTTGTTATTAATATTAATGATAATAAATTAAACTAAGTATTAAGTTAAGCCTATGGATTTGAAAGAGGAGATTTAATAAAAGAAAGAAATCATCTATTTTTAATATACTACATCGTAGGATATTCATTAATAAATGATCATAATATTTCAATATATGAACAAAATAAATTTAGAGAAATAGATAAAAAAATTCAAGAAATTAGACAAATAATAAAGTCAAAAATATTAATAGACATTGAAATACCAAAAGAATAAAACTTAGATGTTAAAGAAAAACCGCTCACACCATAAAGAAAAAAAAATAATATTGTAAGAAAAAGTAATATATAAAGACTCTAAAAGAAAAACTTCCAAAAAAAAAATAAAGAGTGAAAAATATAAAATAAGAAGTTAAAACAATGAAAGCATTAGTCCATGAGGTAATATTAGGATGAAAATGATATCATTACTATCTCAATAATGTTCAAAAATAAACTACATGATATAAAATTAAATTTTAATATAAGCTTAATAAACATAGAAAAAACCCAAATAAAAATAACGAAATTCGTTTTAGCATAATAAATGGATATAACACAAGAATCAAATATCAAGTCTTTACAAGATATAAACAAAACACAGAAAGAATTCTTAAAAGAAATAAGAGAATATGATTACAATAAATTACAACAAAACATACATAAGGAATTTATAAAATTAAGAAGTTGTAAATAACATACTTAGAGAAAATGAAATTATAGGTTGTAAGTTTGATCCATTTGTACGATTAAAAGAAGAATCACCTAGGAGATTAGATGCATTAATACTTAGAAATCAGAAAAGAAAGGAGGAAAAACCTAATGATAAAGATTAAGCTATAATCCTAGTTTAATAGAATATAGAAAAGAATTAGAATAACAATTTATGGATTCTAAGAATAAGGACATAGAAAAATTAGTTAGTTTGTTAACTCTAATAGATGAAGAACTAAGAAGACATTATGATAAAAAGAAACTTTGTGCAAATAAAGAGGTCAGGTTCTTTTGGCCTTTGCCTATTTCTTTCTTCTCTATATTAGTCATATATTCTTTCTTGATATTCTTTCTTCTCTTTATTTCCTTATAAAATAAAATAACAACCTAAAATGAAAAAAAAATTACAATTAGATATAGTATCTCACCATAATTCAAACTTCATGAAAATTATAGATTTGATCTTTATATTTAGATTGTATAAGAGAAAAAAAGTCTTAGATGAATGGTATGGTAATATGAGTGTAATCACACAAAATTCTCCATCCAAAAAATTAAACCCTTCAACTTGTAGAGTCTTAGTAACCCATAAAATGATAAAAAATGTAAAAATTTAGTTTACAAATTTAATAAAATAACAACATATACACATTCAAAGGAATACTCTCATAGGCATGTAGTACTTAATTACTATAATAAGCAAAATATACAATAAATTTATTAGAAAATACAAAGGTAGATATATCACTAAATCCAGTAAAAATGAAATTGAAGAGGCCAAATGTCATTTAATAAATATGAAAATATGCGACATATGTTATATAAATTCATTTATTTTTGAATATTAAATATATTATCACAAGTTACCACTCTTGATGCAAGAAACTTATAAGAAAGTGTTTTTTAGAAATTATTTGAAATAGTACATAAAACTATAATGAAATGTATGGTTGGAGGGAATGGAAAGGAATCAAAATTGATTCCTTCCATTTGTGTGTTTAGTTGAGCTGAAAAATGAGTCAAGAATGAAATCGATTCCTAAAAGAGAAGGAATAAAAATTCTTTCTCCCCATTTAGGAATCATGATTTCATTCCTATCTCAATTTATTTTTTCAATTTTACACAAACCCCAAATATAACCCTAAACTCAAATCCCAAATCCCAAATACCAAATCCCTAAACCCTAAACCATATTTAGAAAATAATAATTTTAATCATAAACCTTAACTCATAAATATAACCTATAAATATAACCTTAAACTCTAAACCCTAAATCATAAATCCTAAATCCCAAAACCCTAAATTCAAATCCCAAATCCTAAAACCCTAAACCCAAAATCCCAAATCCTAAAACCCTAAACCTTATTTAGAAAAATAATAATTTTAACCCTAAACCTTAACCCATAAATATAACCCTAAACCCCAAATCTCAAATCCCTAAACCCTACATCTCAAATCCCAAACCTCAAAACCCTACATCTCAAATCCCAAACCTCAAAACCCTACATCTCAAATCCCAAACCTCAAAACCCTAAACCCTATTTAGAAAAATAATAATTTTAATAATATATTTTCTTTTTAAGTAATAATTATTTAGAAAAATAATGATTTCAACAATGTATTTTGTCTGAAAAAAAAAATAAATGATATTATTTAAAATTTACTGAATATAGGATAAGGGTATTAAGGTAATATATAGTATTTTTCATTCCATTCCAGTTGTAAACCAAACATTATAATACTGATTCCTTCTTTGATTCGAGTGGTCAAAGCAAATAAAATTGTTTTCATTCCATTCTCATTCTAATTTCATTATGCGAACCAAATGCCACCTAAGAGAATGATGACATAAAAAAATAGGAAAGGTATATTAAAAATCCTAGGAAGAAGAATAAGAAGTCTTAAAAATTAGATAATCATTAAATGTTAATAAAGTGAGGAATATAAATAAATAAATATAATAATAAAATTTGTTATGATATAATAGATTTTAGATGCTGAAAAGATATAGATGTAACATAAAATCTTTTAAACAAAAGTATAAAAGATATAAAAAATACAAAACATTATTCAAACGATATAAATTTAGAAAAAAAGACTTTCAAAATTATAAGAGAATATATAATAAAAAACCTTATAGGAAAATATATTTTAAAAGAAAAATGTACAAACCACCAAGAAAAAAAATTATTGTTCATCAGGGAACATGAAATGAAGGTGTTAAATCTATAGTAAGGAAAAACATTATGATAATAAATGACCTTATAGTCTTCAAAGTAACAAAGAATTTAAAAATAAATTTTGATAGAAAGCAAAAATCCTAGAAGAAGTTTTAAGATAAAATTAGAACCAATAGAATAATATGGAATTACACTACGACAATAAATGGTATTTAAGTCGGGATTTCAAGTCCGTTTTTGCTTCGAACTAACTTAAAACAAATTTTACGTCAGTTCTACGTATCAACTGACTTAAAAAATTATAGAAAAATAAAATAGTAGTGTTGGTTGACACGTAGAACTAACGCTACATGTAGGATTTTAAGTCGGTTCTATGTATCAATTGATACTACACGTGACTCGCATCGGTTGACACATAGAACCGACTTAAAATCTTACATGTAGCATCGGTTCTACGTGTCAACTAATGCGTAAATGGCAGCGTCGGTCTTATGTGTCAATCGATGCTACATGTAGGATTTTAAGTAAGTTTTACGTGTCAATCGATATGAATAATGGTATATAGTTGATATTTTTAGTATTTATCTATTAGAAAAACTAAGGAATAAATAATTGACTCGAATTATGAATACTCTTCAAAAGATGAATGATTTGTATAATATTACAAATTTAAATAGTATATATATTAAGGTATGATTGAAATTTAAAGGTTACACAAATAACCATTTACATGCATATATAGATACAGAAGCTAGTATGTATGTAACTATAAAATATGTATTTTCAAAACAACTCTTGAAATGAGCACCAAAAGACGTAATTCTAATAATTGCCAACAACACTACAATATACCTTAATAAAGTCTTAAAAGATACAAATATAATTATAGGAGGAGAGAAATTTCATATTCTTACCATATATTAACAAAAAACAGGAGTTGATTTATAATAGAAAATAATTTCTTAAACTTATACAATATTTTACACAATATTTAGACAAAATAAGTCTAAATTTACTAGATGGTAAAACCACTTATGTGTCAAAAATAAAAAAAAGTTTTGACTATATCAAACTCAACTATTATGCAACATAAAAAGTAAAAACATAATGAGATACATACAAAGTAGCAACAATAACTTTATTTAGAAAACATTTTATTAGATATAGAAGAAAAATAATACTTTTTTCTTAATGAAATACATGAAGATAAAATTTTAACATGTATCAAAAAATTATTAAAAACAGTAAACTCAAAAAATCCTTTATATACAAAAATAAATAAATCTAAAATGATTGCTAACATAAAATTAAGAGACCCTAATAAAGTCATTAGAGTAAAATATATGATTTATACTCTATAAGACATGATTGAATTAAAAAAAATAAATTAAAAACTTTTAAAATTGAAAGACATAATATGAAGTAATTCACCTCACTCTAATTCCAACATATTTAGTCGAAAAAGAAGCTGAAAAAGGAAGAGGAAAAAGAGAATGGTAATAAGCTTCAAAATATTTAATAAATAAACAATTGATGATTGATACTTATTACAAAGAAATGAGAATTATTATCATTAATAAAAGAAAAAAATACTTCTCAAAGTTTTGATTGCAAAAGTGAATTTTGAAAAATAAGACTAGATGAAAAATCTAAAAATTAAAATCATTTAGTTACCCAAATGGACTGTTATTTCTTTCAGATAAAAACAAGTACCAAATATCTTTCAAAAATTTGTGGACAATATCTTTAAAAATTACAAAATATTTGTTATCTTTACATAGATAATACTTTGATTTTCGGTAATAAATTAAATAGATATTATTTAGATATTATTAATATTTTACAATAATGCAAAAAAGAATGCATTATACTTTTTAAAAAGAAAACAGTAATTACTTAACAAAAAATTAAGTATTTAAAGTTATAAATTAAAGATGAAAAACATAACTTACAATCTCGTATACTAAATAACATTCAAAAGAATTCTAGTGAATTAAAAGACAAAAACTAATTACAAAGATTTTTAAGATGTTTAATATATATTGAAGCATACATCAAGAAACTAACAGAAAATTTATAAACAAAATTAAAAAAGATCATGTTTGGAAGTATACAGAACAAAACATTTTGTACATAAATGAGGTAAAAACACAAATAAAAATATTTATTAACTTTATAGCATCCGAGTCCAGATGATAAAAACACTAGAGAACAATTTTAAAAGAAAAAGTAGATAACAAAAATAAATATTTTTGTAGATATACATTAAGTTTTTTTTATAATTTAAAATTAAATTATCACAATAATAAAAAAGAATACGTAATTGTTAAAAACATTATTAAAATATTTCTAATATATATAATAGATAATAATTTTAAGTACGTTAACGATAACTTCAGTACATTCATTCATCTGATCGTATTAATGTTCACATTTTGATAACCTATTTAATAAATTGTGGTGCTTTTAATTAAAGATTTAAAGTTTAATTCGACACCCCGTATACGAAACATATCAACTCAACGTGCAAATATAATATAAATACGATATAGGAAATGTAATATTGTAGATATTCTCATTAATAATTATCTGGGAATCTATCAATGAGGAGGGTACCACAGGATATATACCTTTTATTTCAAATTTTTTTTTTCTCTCATATTCGACATGTTCTTCGTGAGTGTTTTAAATTTGGCAGAAATGTTATCAATCGTTATCGGAAGAATCTTCTGTCCTATAGAAAATAGCCAGCCAATACAACGACCCCCTATTTTACTAGATATAAAGATGGTAAGAAAAAACTATATTATTTTTGTACACGTTATTTATATTATGATATGTAATAAATTTATCTTAAAAATTAATTAAATAATTATTTTTATAAATAATTTTATCATATTTCATAATAAGGATCATTTAAATTTATTAACGTTAAAAAAATATTTTAAACTCATATTTATTAGATAAAATAATACAAAAAATTACCTTTATAAAAAGTGTCATAAAAATTCATTTTTTAAAATAATAAATTTATGGTACACCACATTTTCACTTAAATATTATGATAATATAAGTTCATTATTTTATAAAATGGATTTAAGTAGTTCATTTTTTAAAGATAATAAACTTAGATTAAAGTAAACTTTCTTTAAAAATAATAAATTTGTGATACTTTTTTCTATAAATAAATATATACATATATATATATATATACACGGTTAATTATTTTTAAAAATTAATTACATGTATATTTTTGACATTAAATAAATATTTTTTTTCAATAATATATTATGTTTAATTTTTTGTACATATTTTGATATATCTTTGTATATATCAAAAATATTTAACATACATGTAAAAAAAATTATATAAATAAATCGTGAGTAAATTGATTAAAATAAGTTTTTTATTCACGTATTTAATAAACATTAATTAGTTACATATAAAATTATAATAATATCATATAATATAAAAATATTTCATATATTTAAATATAATTCATAATAATAAAATATCAATATCAAACATTATAAAATAAAATAAATAAGCATTACTAGAAACTTAAAACTAAAGCTCTTACTATATTTCATTCATATGGTAAAAAAAATCATATTTTGTTTAATTTTAACTTTAACTTTAAATTTTATTTAATATTATATTATTTTACATTTTATTTTGATAATTATGAAAATTTTAATATTATTTCTATAGTTTTTCATTCTTTTTTATTATTACTATAAAATCGAATCTTTTCATCAGTTCAAGAAAAATGATGCAATAAGTGAAAAAAATATTTATATTTATTAATCTTTTTATTTTTTAACAATATATATTTTAAAATATACTCTCAAAACTTAATATTATAAATCATTTTTTATTCTTTTTATTTTAATATATCTTTTTTAGTTTTAATTTTTAACACTTATATACATAAAATGATATTAATATTTATTAAATTATTATATTTTATCCTTTTATTTATGTTAGATAACTTTGTTATAAGTATATGCGTTAATATTATGTCTCTCTTATAACATAATATGAAAATTTTGTCTTTAATTATGAAAAATTTACGATCATTCTCATATTATAATATATTTTTTTACTCTTAAATATTTAAATATAATTCTCGATTTTGTAAAATTATACTTCATACCTCCTAAAATATACTTCTAACTCTACCCGATATATATAGTTCTATTCTGATGATAAATAATTTAAACAAATAGTATTTGACAAATCATATTAGATTTTGAATAAAATTATTTAAATTAATGGATAAAAAATATTTAACTATAATTATATATATATATATACCATTATATTTATTTAAAATTTAAATTTGATAAAAATATTTATTTAAATAATCGGTAATAAAAGTTATTATATAAGTGTAAATTTACTTAATTATAACAACACTCTTTGTTAGATTTGCCTCAACCTCCTCTTTCAAAGGTCCCTGCAATTGGAAAGGTTTTTTTTTTCCCCTCCATTTAAATAATAATTTCCATCTTACAAGTGTCACAAATAAGGGTATTTTTTCTAAAAATTAAGATAGGTATTTTAATAAAAGATATAAATTCATCATTTAATATTTATTCATGTATTACCAATTCCAGCTTCTTCTCACAATTACTTATTTCTTTTAATATATCTAAGAAATTTTTTTAAAGACTAGAAATATGAACAGATGGGTATAGTATGAAAAAAAAAATTACATTATGTCTCTTATTAATATCAATAGTTAATTTTATTCTCACTTTTAATACATTTTTATAAAAATAAAAAAATTAAAATAATATATCTTATTAATATTAATAGTTAATTTTTTTCTTACTTTTAATATATCTTTCTATAAAAATAAAAAATTTAAATTATTTTATTTTATCACGATAGCCAGTTGTATAACCTTAGCTATATATTACATTCATGTCTCTCTCTCTCTCTCTCTCTCTCTCTCTCATCTACGTGGAAGAAATTTCACAGCAGTTACATTCTCTGTCCACCTTTCCTATTACTCCACCCGAAATGAAGGTATCCTGATTCTTCCTCATCTATTATATATCCATTTCACAAGAACTCCATTTTCCACTTTTTCAAAACCCATATCAAAAACAGCTATTTACACCCTAATAATTTTTTTTAAAAATAATAAAAATATCATATTAAAATTTTTAATCATAAAAATAACATGATATTTACACTAATTTAATATTAAAAATCATCTAATTAATTATTAAAATTATATTTTTTTAAGTTTTAAGATTGTTCTTTTTTATAATTTTTTAACTTTTTTATCAAAAATAAATAAATATTAAGTGTAATTCGATTATGTCAATTATAATGAAAAAGTAATAAACTTTACCACAAAATTACCTTGATAAAACTTTAAAACAGAAAGTTATGGAAAAAAAAAAAAGTTCTTATTTTCATATGGAAGGATTTCTAACTAAGGCTACCCTATATATGTTAGGCAAATTACAAAGAATTGTCACGACTTAAACTCAGAAGCTTAAGATTAATTATATGAAACAAAACTTTAAACCAGTGGCTAATTAATGCTTAGTGGGATAGATTAGGTGTAACCTACTACTTTCCCTTTTTACTTGTTTGTAGTATCTCATTAAATTTACAAGAAACGGAAAGCCAGCCATGAAAATCAAATTGCTTCGTTGTATGGTACATAGCATCTTCTGTACATTCTTTATATTTAATATATATATATATATATATATATATATATATATATATATATACCGAAAGAAACATATTTTAATATTCAATGAACACCTTAATTTATTGCAATGAATAATATTCGAGGGAAAAAAAATTATATCTTTCATATAAAAATTATTATATGCACAAGAAGTAGTTCATGGCAAGAAAAGATTTTTATCAGTAACAACCATTCAAATTTCTATAAAACAAGGAACCCATATTTGATAATCTCCAGTTATTTAACTTAAGAGAAATTTAAATCAATAATTTAGAAAAAAAGAGACTTGCTCTGTTTTTTTTTTAAACTCTGCAGAATCCATTGTAGGCTTTAGCTGGATAGAGAAGAGAAGCAACTACCAGATCGAACCAAGGATTTAGAACGAACTTTTTCAACCTCTCTTTCAAGATTACCACTTGAAATCGAACGAAGAGCTCTGGGAAATTCCAAGCTGCGACGAAAAATTCTTCCCATAACGGAAATGGGATGGTCTGCTTCAGGATTAGATGATCTGAATTTCTTGCAGAAATTTATGTGACGATTCAGAGCTTCTTCAGTGGAGATGAGTTTATCTGATCTTAAGACTTCATCTTTGACTGCTTCTATACAAAGCCCACATATCCATCGACCTTGGTATCGCTCTCGAACTCTAAGAATATATGGAGGAGTACAATCCTCTGTTAAACCACAAGAAGCGCATTTCACACACTCGACTTCAATTACTGGAATTGTTTTGCTGCTGCTTATGGTTGGCTGCTGAGACGACTCTGAACTTTTAATGACCATTGTTTATAACAGAGCAAGGATTTAACTTCTCTCTATGTATTTTATTTTCCGTTCTCTTCTTATGGGACTCACATGTTTTGGTTTTTCAAGATATTGAGAGGGAGAGATTCTCACTTGATTTGGTTTTTCAAGATATTGAGTGGGAGAGATTACTGACGCAACGGATTTATATACCAAAATTTATTAACTTTTAATCTACTATGAAAAAATATATCAAAAATATAAAAATAAATTATCGAAGATAATGGATGTGAATACTTGTATGTATTTTTTTTAAGTTGATATGTATTCTTAAATTAATTATTATATATCTAAATCTATCTAAATTTATATTTTTTTAAATATGATTAATTTATAAAATATATAATAATTTAAATATATATATATATATATATATATATATGTATTCATTTACTCTATTTTTGATATTTTTGTTCATTTTTCAGCTTCTAATATATTTTTTTAATAAATAATAAATTTATACTATCTCATCAAAAAATTAATATTTTTCTACTTTCCTTAGTGTGTGTTATAATTATTTTTTATAATGATAATACTACCTAATAATAATATTATAATATAATTAATTATCTGATTAAAAATGATATTTCATATATCTTTGTTATTATTAACAAAAATAATTATTACAATATTATTATTCTATATCATTTGTGTTATATGGTATTGGTAGGTGTATGCTATAGTATTAGTTTTAAATTTTATAAAATTTAAGTGAATTAAATTGAATTATTTTTATATATTAAGTTATAGTATTCGTTTTAAATTTTATAAAATTTAAATTTAATTATTTATATATATTAAATTAGATTAAATTATATGATATTTTATAATTAAAACTATTTAGAATATAAACACAAATATTTTATTAGTTTGTTACATATTATTAAATTCTTTTACCCTTTTTCAAAATATGATAACAATAATAATATTTATTTATCTATTCTCATTTAAAATAATTAATAAATTTATTGTTATTAAAAATATTAAATTAAATAGTAATGAATTAATTATAATATTTATAAAATATAAATTATAAATATAATCATATAAATATCATATATGATATAATTTAAATTTTTTATATATCAAATCAAACGAATCAAATATCAAAACAAATTGAATTATTAAGTATAATAGGATATTCCGATTTAATGGTTGTTATGTCATACCTAAGCTGTACTGTATAGTTGTATGATTAAAATATCACTATATTTTTTGATTTGTCAAGGATTTCATTACTATTTACATACTGAGCATAATTTATATGATTTAGACATATAGACGAGCTAAATAATTTTATTATTATTTTAAATAAATATATTTATTTATAATAAAATATTAATAATATTTATTTAAAATTATTAAAATATATCACATATTTATATACATAACTCATACAATAATAATTCTTCTTACATACTACCAAGTATGGATGTTGATTTTTGTATTAGTACATAAAAAGAATTAGGAAGTCAAGATAACTAAATTGGTCAATCGTTTTAGTGCTCTCTTTCCACTGTATAGAAAACTAGCTTTATTTATTTATTTGCCATTTTTTTTTACCAAAGTTGGCAAGGGAAATTCATTACTTGTGAATGTTTTGAGAATTTATAAAGTAGTGTCGAGTTAGATTGTTAATTATCAAAAATCAAGTATTTATTTTTGTATTAATACACATTCTATTAATAAAGAGAAAATTCTAAGTTACTTAGTATAGATGCTAGGTGGTGCACAAATCGAGGTGTGTTGTGAATGATATTTTTTATCTTTTTGTGGGGTGAATATGTTGAATTTGTGACATATTTGTTAGTTAGGTGTTATAGATATAACCTTATTTTAATTAAGGGTGTTTAAAAATCGGATCAAATCGAATTAAACAGAAAATCAAATCGAATTGGATCGGATCGGTCCAAACAGTTTTATAAATGAAACGGTCTAGTGTGGTTTGTATTAATTAAAATTAATTTTCAAATGGTCTGATCTGATTTGTATTTATTAAAACTGATTTTCAAACGATCTGATCCGATTATACTAATTTTTAAACCAATCGGACCGAATCGGACAAGATTTAATAATATATTAAAAACTTAATTTAATCAACGTATATAACAAAAATAGTCTTTTCTCTCTCATTCATCTTCCATCTCCCTTGTGCAGTGTTTTCTCTCTCCAAATCCTAATAAATCCTCGTCGCCACCTCCAACAGTAGCCAACCGTCCTTGTGTCGCCTCTACCACTAACCAGCCAACCTCGCCTCTACCACTGGCCACACTTTTCCATTAACGGCCTTCTCGATTTCTCTAACGAGGAACCGATGATTACCGACGAATTATTCGACAATGTTGCCAAAAAATCCACTGATTCTTCCACTATCACTACCCTTGGATAAAAGGTTTTCCATTCATTGTTGTTTCCTGTCTGTTTGTTGCTATCGTGTTAAGGATTTCTTCATGTCTAATCTGTTTTACTTTTGGATTTCGATAATAAACTATTGGTTGGGTGAACAAGTGGTTAAGAGAGGAGAGTAGTTGTCTCAAGTTGATGATTGAAAAACCTGATCCTTATTTGGTAATGCAAACATATCAGTTTATGTATTTAACAATAATATATATTTATTCTATTACATTGTATCCTATTAAATTGTATCATATTTATGTATTATTAATCACACTAAATCGTTGAAAATTGTTAACCAAACTAGACGAAATCGTTCAGTTACAATATTTTGGATAGACAAACGATCGAATTTAAATAATATGAATAATCATGTTTAATTAAGTTTTTTTTACTCAAAATCGGACTGGATCGAACCAGATCGTAAACACCCTTAATTCTAAATACTTTATGTTATTTTCCTTTTTTTAGTAATATGGGCATGTTCCCAAGGTGAAGAACTAACAATTATTAATATGTTTTATAAAGAATTTAGATTTGTTGAAATGCTATAGTTTCTATGCAATGGATTTTTTTATCCTGGTGTGGTGTTATGTTTAGTTAGACATGATCACTTCACTTTTTACTTAATTTTTGGCTAATATTATGTTATTGGTTTTGATAAGTTTGATATCTTATTAGTATCATAATTTTATTTTTGGTATCATTTTTTATCAAAAATTTTTGAGGTGATATCTTAGTGATACCTCGTTATAAAAATATATAAATTTGATGTAATTTATTATTTAATTGATAATTTTTTACATGTATAATAATATATGTATGATATTTAAGGAAATATTTTTGAATAATCAATTAATTTATTATTTTAAAATATTTTTTAAATATTATTTAATTAATTTATTATCCAAAAATATCATACATGTGAAAAATCTTCAATTAAATGATATCGAATTGATACTTTTTTTAAATAGAGATACTATTAAAATCGTGCCTAAAAAATCTAGATAAAAAGATATCAAAAATAAAATTATCTTAACTAATTAGACTTTGATAATTGCATTACTTGTATGTGTGTGTGTTTTTTTTTTTTGGCTTTTTTCTCGTTTGTATTGATAATTACTTAACATTTTTGAGTACTATTAAATAAAATTCGTTTAAAAAAATTTGGCTTAAGAACGAAAGAGTCTCTTATTATTAAAATTGTGTCCATTTTTGTATATTATACTAGGATATATCTATCTTTAAATCTAAGAGTGATTTACATGTTTGTTTGTTTCCATAATTTAATTCTAGATCTAGATTTGATGCGTTTTGAATAAGTATTATTGTAATTTAAATCTTGAAATCTTGTTAAAAAAATCTTGAAAATCCTAAGACATAAAAGATTAAGTTTCATCAAACATTTGTCAACTTATCAATTTGAAAAACAAAGTTGAAGATGTTAAAAAAAATACTCTAAATTAGTATGTTCCTGTGATATAAATGTTTTTATATAATTATCATAATAATTTTACATATTTTTAATTTGTTGATTCAAATATTATGATAATAATCTCTTTTTTTTTAAGAACGAAAATAATCTTATTTAAAAGAATATAATATTATATTTTCTGAACAAAAACTAAATAGATCACTTTGCCTTTTGACAAAGTAACCTAAGAAATTAAAGGGTAGTAACTCTAAATAGTTAAATACTAACTAAAAAAAAAATTATTCCCCACTGATTGTAATAATTTTTTCTACCTATTAAGATGTATTTAATAAAGCACATTTTTTCCCGAAAATTGCTACCACAACATGTAAAAATGTATAATTTTGTCAAGTAAATATGATTATATATAGGGATGAATGTGGTTATATCTTGATAAAATTTTATCTGAATTTATATATAATATATTGATTTTTTAAATTAAAAACTAAAAATAATACATAAAATATTAGTTATAGAATATTTTATCAACTTAGTTGGTTTAAATTTTGATCTTATTTTTAAATAAATTTAAATTATTTTAACTTTATACTACTGTTAAATTATAAACACAATTTAATGTTTATTCAACCATTTAATTAAAATATATATATTAAAATTTAAAATATAAAGGTGCATTAATTTTTAAATACAAAATAACTTTTAAAAATAGCAAGTTTTTTAGAATTTGATGACAAAATATAATTTAAATTTTTGATTAGTTATAATAAAAAAAATAAATAATATAAACTGTTTTACCTTTTAAAATTAAGTAACAATTTAAATATATATATATATAATTAAAAAATATGTATATAAATAATACATGAGTTGGTTCGATAAGTATCAGTTTAAAAATTTTAAAACCTTAATCGACTTAACACATATCAACTTTTGTATTTTTAAAATCTAAATCAATCTATTTGAATATATAAAAACATAAAATTCTTTTTGATTTGACTTAATTTTAATGGAATAAATTGATTTATCGATTATTATATCTATGTATTTTCTTGGTGAACTCATTACATGTCGTTTTATTTAATTGATACATTAATATTATAATTATTAAGATAAAAAAATTTAATCTAATTATTTTAAATTTATGTCTCTAATTTTTCAAATAATTTATATTTTTAAAGGGTAAAATTTTATTTCTTTATTTATATATTTAAAAAAACAAAATAAATAAAAAAACTCACTTTTCTTTCCGGTATTTCTCTCTCTCTCCATCTGTTACGTTATATCTCTATTTCGTTCCGATTGCAAACTAAAAGGTTATTCAAACGTGTTTCTTTTGTAAAATTCTGCATTGTGCCCTTTCTATATGTTTTAATTATTTTCTTACTTGATTTAAAATCTGGGTGTGGTTTCTTTTTGACTGGGAAATTATTGGTTAATTTGGACTGTGAGAGACAAAAAGATTTCATTATTATACATACGCTCATATTGGAGAAACATAAATTATTGTTAAAGTAGTGTTAACAAGCAATGCTAATATTATTTTTAAACTTACGAAAATAAATTATATTTTATAGAAATCTAGAGATTTGTTTGTAAATTGGCCACATTCTGCTACATTTGTATCACAACCAATGTATTTTTTTCAATATTTCAACTAGTTTTTAATATGAATTCGAAAGCACCACGTCACCAATATTTCGCTCTAATTTGAGATCCCACAAATTGAAGTCGATTGTATACAACTCAGCACAATCTGAAACTGACAAGCACTACTAACCATTTTCACTAACTGTAGCTAATAAGCCACGTTAGCAACCATATTGAAATTTTCCTATGAGCTAAGGTGACGTTTGGTTCGTGGAATAGAATCGAAATCGGAATCAGAATCGGAATCGGATGGAATGGAAAGGAAAAAAATTTGTTTAGTTTGATCACTGAAATCAAGCTCAGAATCAAGATTACAGTGTTTGTTTGCCACTCGAATGGAATGAAAAAAGTTATAAATGACCTTAATATCCCTACATGCTATAAAGTTCAAATAATGTTATTTAATTATTATTTTTTCGTCAGACAAAATACATTATTGAAATCATTATTTTTCTAAATAATTATTACTTAATTAAAAAGAAATATATTATTAAAATTATTATTTTTCTAAATAGGGTTTAGGGTTTTGAGGTTTGGGATGTGGGATTTAGGGTTTAGGGATTTAGGATTTGGGGTTATATTTGTAGGTTAAGGTTTAGGATTAAAATTATTATTTTTCTAAAAATGGTTTAGGGTTAAAATTATTATTTTTCTAAAAATGGTTTAGGGTTTTAGAATTTTGGATTTGGGGTTTAGGGTTTTAGGATTTAGAATTTGGGGTTTAGGGTTTAGGGTTTTGAGATTTATGTTTTAGGGTTTTGGGTTTTGGGTTTTGGGATTTATGTTTTAAGGTTAGGGTTTAGGGTTTAGGGATTTAGGGTTTAGGGTTTAGGGATTTGGGGATTTGTGATTTAGGGTTTTAGGGTTTAAGGTTTTAGGATTTAGAATTTGGGGTTTAGGGTTTAGGGTTTTGAGATTTATGTTTTAGGGTTTTGGGTTTTGGGATTTATGTTTTAAGGTTTAGGGTTTAGGAATTTTGGGTTTAGGGATTTAGGGTTTAGGGTTTTAGGGTTTAAGGTTTAGGGTTTTAGGATTTAGAATTTGGGGTTTAGGGTTTAGGGTTTTAGGATTTATGTTTTAGGGTTTTGGGATTTATGTTTTAAGGTTTAGGATTTAGGGATTTAGGGTTTAGAGATTTAGGGTTTAGGGTTTTAGGATTTAGAATTTGGGGTTTAGGGTTTAGGGTTTTAGGATTTATGTTTTAGGGTTTTGGGATTTATGTTTTAAGGTTTAGGATTTAGGGATTTAGGGTTTAGGGTTTTAGGATTTTGATTTAGGGTATAAGGTTTTGAAATTTTGGGTTTAGGGTTTAGGGTTTTGAAATTTTGAGTTTGAGAATTTGGGATTTGAGTTTAAGGTTATATTTTAGGTGAGGATAAAATTGGAAAAAAAAAGTTTAAATGGAAATGGAATTATGATTACCAAGAAGGGGAGAAGGAATTGTGATTCCTTCTCTTTTAGTAATCTGATTCCATTCCGCCCTTTATTCCGTCCAACCAAACACACAAAATGAAAGGAATCAATTCTGATTCCATTCCATTCCCTCCAACCAAACATGGGGTAATGGTTTATCCAAAATAAGCTAATGGTTGAGCTTAACCATTACCTCATGTTTGGTTGGAGGGAATGAAAAGGAATCTGAATTGATTCCTTTTATTTTGTGTGTTTGGTTGGACGTAATAGACGGACGGAATAGAATCAATTACTAAAGGAGAATAAATCACAATTTCTTCTCCCCCCTTTAGTAATCATAATTTCATTCCCATTTAAACCTTTTTTTTTAATTTTACCCTCACCTAAAATATAACCTTAAACTCAAATCCCAAATTCCCAAACCCAAAATTCCAAAACCCTAAACCCTAAATCCAAATCCTAATACCCTAAACCCCAAATCCCTAAACCCTAAACCCTAAACCTTAAACCCTAAACCTCAAATCTATAACTTCTAAACCCTAAAACATAAATCCAAAAACCCAAAACCCTAAATTCCAAATCTTAAAACCCTAAACCCTAAATCCAAAATTCTAAAACCCTAAACCTTTTTTTTTAAAAATAATTTTAACCCTAAACCTTAACCCACAAATATAACCCCAAATCCTAAATCCCTAAACCCTAAATCCCACATCCCAAACCTCAAAACCCTAAACCCTATTTAGAAAAATAATAATTTTAATAATATATTTCTTTTTAATTAAGTAATAATTATTTAAAAAAATAATGATTTCAATAATATATTTTATCTCACGAAAAAATAGTAATTAAATGACATTATTTGAACTTTACTGAATGTAGGGATATTAAGGTAATTTATAGCTTTTTTCATTCCATTCCAGTGGCAAACCAAACACTATAATCCTGATTCTGAGCTTGATTCCAGTGGTCAAACCAAACAACATTGTTTCCTTTCTATTCCATTCCATTCTAATTCTGATTCCGATTCCATTCCATGAACCAAACGTCACCTTAATCTATGAAATATTGAGTTCTTATAAAAGTATACTTATTTGGTAACTTATGAACCATTCATTTGTCTTATTTGTGCTTAAATATCATAAATAAGTTTAATTTGTATTTAATATAGCAATATAATCGAAAAGATATTAAACAGATCAAAAATATACAAAAATGAGGACGAATATAGAATTATAGGATTGATCGATCGACTAGGAACTGGATCGATAAATTGAAAAGGTAGTGGCTCAATCGAGGGATTATTATTTGATCGATCGAGCGGCAAGGATTAAAACGCATCAGCCTTGAATTGAATTTCAACTTTCAAACTCAATCGTGTAATCAAAGTAATACGAATCATAACCTAATAAGGATTAATTTTATCCTATTTAAAGCACTATAGGGAAGTCATAAACATACAAGTAAGAAACACAAATAGAAAAAACTCAATTAATAATCAGAGCGTTAGCATTTGTCAAGAAGAAAGAAGAAGAAGAAAAGTTCAAGATGAAATTAAAGGAGACACAATTTTGTGAAGAATTCAAGAGAAGATTAGTGCTACAAATCAAAAGATTAAGTGTCTTCTTCTCCTTTCTTTATTAATTGTATTGTCTTTCTTTATGAAAAATATGAGCTTTAAGAACATAATTATGTCAAACTAATTTATTAATGTATGGGTCTTATGAACCTAATTTTCTACATGTAATGATCTAATATTTTATCCCAATTGTTATTACAATTCAATTATATTATTTAATCTAATTTTTATGCTAGCTATTGATTGTTTGGCCAACAATTGATCTATAAAGACAACTAAATAGATTTGAGAGAATTATATAATTGTTTGTCTTTATTAAATAACATGCATATTTTTTAGGTAGAAATGTATATTCTTATATGTATGATCTATAATTGATGAACTTAATGAGTAGTATACAATCTAATTGACATGAGAGTGTAATTAGGTTAATTAATATATAATGTGTAGTTTACATGATAGAGAAATGCATGTTAGCTTAGATTCAATTGATCATATAATTGATTGATGATTATATTAAGGGAATTTTAGCAATTCACATTTTAAAAAATTGGGAGATTAAAGATTCTTAGATCATTTTCTCATATATCTTCGTAGTTTCTGAGTCGTTGATTTAAAATTAGTTGTCATTTATTTTTTAATTTTTATAATTTTCTATTGTCTAAATGTATTTACAATAATTATATTGGTACTCAGTTATAAGTTGTACAACTCCCTATGGGATCGATATCCGTGCTTAGGTATATTGTATTACTTACACGATTCGTATACTTGTGAATTGCATCATGCTGATCAAGTTCCAAGTACTTTACTCATAACATCAATTATTTGGTCTTCACTTGTCACATATTCTTCAATTAGCTTGCTTTCTTCTACTTTATCTCTTACAAAATGAAAGTCAATTCTTCCATGCTTTATTCTAGACTTCCTCGTCAAACAAGTAGCACTTATGTTATAAAAAAGCATTATAGGCACATGAGACAATATCACTCTCAATTCTTTAAGTAATTTCAATATCCATGCCACCTTTGTTGTTATTTGTATTAGAGCTCTAAAATTAACCTATGTGGAAAAACTAGACAACACTTTCTACTTACTAGAGGACCAAGGCAGTAGAGAGTGACCCAAGTACACAGAGAGGTACTTGTGCTTCTTTTATTATTAAGGAACGAAGCCCAATCAGCATCACAATAGGTAGTAACACTTAAGTAAAGGCTTTTGTATAGATATAAGCCATGATTGAGGTACCTAGTAGATATCTTAAGACTTTTTTGTAGAATTCTAATAACTCTATGAAAGTAGAGTTATTAGAGCACTTTTCTGCTTAATTTTTATTCTTTTTATTCAATAAGTAGTACTTTTGAGTTAAAAATATTAAAACATGAACTTTCTAGTGAAATGGAATGAAAATATATATTTTTGATTTTTTTTGAAATTTTTATGGATTTTTTATGAATGTCAATCAAAACATGACATGTGGATGTCACGCAACCATAGAGGAACCAATCAGAGTACACCGTGTGTACCAACTAATGAAGTCATTGTCACGTGGATGCCATGCTGACTCAACCCACATTGACCAAAACCATTCTACCTTGTCACACGTCACATACTGGTTCATTCTGTGTTCCTCACTTGCCACGTGCTGCTATCTAATTGGTCAGTGTTGTTTAAATTTCCTTTTTCATTTCAACCTTTGATCTAAAGTTGATCTGACAATCTAGATTCCATTTGAGCTTAATTTAATCCCCTTAACTTCATCAGAAAACCAAGTAATCATTTTTTGCAATTTTTTATTAGTTTTTTTATGTAAGAAGAGAGAAATAGAAATTCAAGATGAGATACAATTTAGTAGAGATTTAAGAGGATATTAGTGCTACAATTCAAGAGATTGATTATATTTATTATTATTCTTTTTTCTTTATTAATTTGTATGTCTTTCTTATTGAAGAATATGAGATTTATGAACTTAATTATATCTAGCTAATTTATTAATCTAGGGGTCTTATGAACTTAATTTTTTACATGTGATGATATAATATTTTTATCCTAATTATGATTTCATTTAAATTATATTATTTAATTTAATCTTTATCTTATTAATTATTTAACCACAATTGATCTATACAAGCAATTAAATATATTTGAGAAAATTATTTAATTATTTATCTTGATTAAATAAAATGCATAGTTTTAAGGCAAATATGTATTATTCTTATATATATGATCCATAATTAATGAACTTAATGAGTAGTATATAATTTAATTTACATGAGAGTGTGATTAGGCTAATTACTATATGGTGTGTAGTTTACTTGAGAAATGAATGCATGTTAGGTTAGATTTAGTTAATAATGTAATTGATTGGTAATTATATTGGAAAAATTTTAGTAATTTCATGCTTAGAAAATTGAAGGATTAAGTATTCTTAGATATTTTCTTATATATCTTCTTAGTTAATAATTTTGAGTTAATTAATTACTTGCTATTTATTTTTAGTTCTTTTAATTTCTTAAAACATAATAAATTGATCTTTATTTTTGTAGTATTAAAATTAGCTTCCAATAACATAATATCTGTGAGAATGATATTTTTTTATCATTATATTACTTATAGGCGATACACATACTTACATACTCATTGCATACAATTCAAGCAATCAAGTTTTTGGCATCGTTATCGGGGATTATAAATATTAGAAATTAATTTCTATTTTATAAACAAATAAATTAATTTTTCGTAATTTAATTTGAATTTTTTTGTTATTTGTTTTTAATTTTGACATCTCTTGTAAGGCTATTAGAAACATATTTGACTCTTTTTCATGAGTAGATTCCATAAGAGAGAAATTTTACCTTTAGATCCCAAAATTGAGTGTATTTGAGATCAATAAGAAAACAAAAAAAATGTCACTCAAGTGAAAGAAATGGCTAATCCATTAGAAATAAAAAAAATAATGAGTTAAATTTGAATAATTATATACCTTTAATGGATGATAATGATATAACTATAAATGAATACGCATTACCTATATTGAAAAGGCTGAATCCAGGTATTACAAGGTTAAACATTCAAGCTAATTAATTGGAATTAAAGCTAATGATGTTTCAAATGTTACAAACAGTTAGACAGTTCAGTAGATCACTAATAGAAGATCATTATTTACATCTTAGATTGTTTATTGAAGTTGGAGATTCATTCAATTTCAGTGGTATGACTGTTGTCTCTTTTGGAGAACATAAAAACGTGCAAGTATACACAGTCACAACTAATAAGATTTGTAAGTAAAGATCGTTCCCACGGAGATTTGTTACTATAGTTTGTTAAGTACTAAAATTGTTTCTCTCTGATTTTATCCAAAACAATCGTTCATTAAGAAAAAAGTAACATAAGAAAATAAAAGAAATCTAGGATTGCAATTTTTCACCAAACTAATCCACTCAAATCATGTTATTTTCTTTTGATTTATATTTTTTAGTACATTTAATTTGTCAATCGAAAACTTCTATTTTTATTCATACATCTCTTCCGAGCTCCGTATAAACACACCTCGTTAAATTAATTCATTATATCTCTATGAGAATTAAATTTAATAAGATTCATTAAGTTCTAAGTTTTCAAAGGTCACACATACAATTAGGGTATATTCCTATCCTTCATCATACATGTCATTCTATTTACGAGCAATATACACACAAATGCCTCTTCCAAGTTTATTTATGTGCCACGGATCGTTTTGATAAGATTCGTAAATAATCAAAAAGCATTAAGCACAAAATAGAACGAACAAATCGAACGTCTTATAAATCTATCAAAAATAATTAAAATCAAAGCTTCATAAATATAGATCAAATGCAACCCTAGAAAAATTGAATTACTTCATAAATTAAAAATAAAAATTACAACAAATAGAGAAAAATAAGATGAAGAAGAAGGAAAATTAAAACAACACTTAAAACAAATATTTGGCACACGCAGAACACAACAAAAGCCAAAAAATGGTTTCTGCGTGTTCTCCCGTCCAAAACCGAGCAACACAAGAAAACTAAACTCTACCCAAAACTCCAAAACTTTTTAAAACTATCATCTTATATCCTATTTATAGCTAAAAATAATACATCTAAAATATTACATTTTTTATTTTATTTTTTTATAAAAACACGTAATAATTTTATATCGAAAAATAAAATCATACGTATCGAAATTCGATATCGAAAATATTAATTAAATTCACGCGTAGACAGAGAAGCGTCGTTCTGCATTTTAAATTCAAAGTGCATGCCATGTGTCAGCGTCTGATTCGCTACAAGGATTTAATGCGGACACGTGGTAGAATTTCATTGGCTGCGGGAAACGGGCGTGCGAAGGATTGTCGCACGAGAGACAAGGCTACAACACGGGCGTAATACAGCGCGGTCGCGCGCATTGTAATGTGCCACGTGTCATAATATTATTGGCTTGTAGATCAAGTAGACACGTGGCTTCTTCGTATTCAGTAAACCTCGAGGGTGCACGCTGCTTGGATGAACCGCATCGCATACAATTTTTAGACAAACGGTTCGGTGCGCGACAGCTTGGTTCCACGCGCTTCAATCTGGACCGTTTAGCTAATCCAACGGTCAGCGATGCGCCTCGGGGAATTACGCGGTACAACGCGGGGTCCCACTTTACACGTCGACTGCGCGGCAGTGTGAGCCCGACACGCCAAGCCATGCGAGATATATTAGAGACACGCGATGTTGTCTCGTCACGGAATGCATCCTTCGCCAAATCTGGGACCGTTGATTTGATGATCGAACGGTGGGTGATGGGCGCGTTGAGTGGTGCGAGTGACATTCTTCTCCTGCGTAGAAAATTCAATTTTTATTAATTTCATTTTTACCCACAAATATATTTCAAAATACATTTTAAACTTTGGTTAATTGCAATGTAGCCCTTTTGGTAATTTAAATTAAATTTTAAACTTTTAATAATTGAAATTAAGCCCGATTTTAATTTAAATTATATTTTCAACTTTTATAAATTGCAATTAATCACTCTTTTATTTGAAATTATATTTTTGGATACAAATTTGTCATTTAAGAACGTTTTCGATACAATTTATTTAATTTTCTTAAAATATATAAAAAATAGTAAATACTAATTTATTAAACTAAAATTAACTAAAAATAGTGAGAACGTAGCAATTATAATTAATAAAATAGGTGAAAATAACTATATAAAATACAGTTATCAGTGACCAAAGTGGAATTTAGGCTTAGATTGTTCCCTTATTCTTTGCAAGACCATGATTGAGCTTGGCTAAAATATATGACATCTGATCCCATTACGACTTGAAATGATTTAGCAGATAAATTCTTGATGAAATATTTTCCACTAACAAAGAATGCCAAGCTTGAAATGACATTACCTCCTACAAATAAATTGAAGGGAATCTTTATATTAAGCATGAGAAAGATTCAAAGAATTGCTAAAGAAGTTTCATCACCATAGTATCCCTCATTGGGTTCAAATAGAAACTTTCTACAATGGTCTTAATACTCAAACAAAAATCATTATTGATGCATCTACTAATGGAGCTCTACTAGCCAAATCTTACAATCAAGCTTACAATTTACTTGAGAAAATGGTAGCCATAATTATCATGGCCAATTGACAAAATGGCAGTCACAAGAAGAGTAGCCGAAATGCATAAGGTAAATGATGTCATGACACTTACATCTCAAGTGTCATCTTTGATGAATCTTTTGAAAGCTCAAAACTCCCCAGCAAGTATAAACCAAGTCTAAGATTCATGTGTGTTTTGTGTCTTTTATGGTGGAACTCAATTTTTTGATAATTGTTCAAATAATCCTGAATCATCATACTATATGGGTAATGTGAGACAAAATAATAATCCATACTTGAACACATATAACACAGGATGGAGACAACATCTAAATTTCTCTTAGAGTAGTAACAATAATCAAGGTGGTAATAAATTTAACCTTCAATCATTTTCATGGCCTAGTTTTTAACAATCATAACAATCACAAGCTGAAGAGAAGAAGCCACATATTGAGGACAATACAAATACTTTAATGAGGATGAAGTCTTCAGTAAATACAAAAATATTCACTCAAGAGGCTTCAATTTTGAGACCTAAATAAGACAAATTGCTCAGGCCATAAGTCAAAGGTCTCAAGGTAACCTTCCAAGTGACACACTTCTAAACCTAAGAAGAGAAGATAAAGAGCATTATAAAGCCATAGTTTTGGGGAGTAACAAAATTTTAGATGAGACTAAAAAGGATGAGGAGAAATAGAGAACTAACAAGAATGAAAAGGAACTTGTGGATAAAGAGAGCACTAAATAGAAAATAATTCAACCAAAGAAAAGCAACATATACAAACTTACTATTTCTTTTTCTCAAAGACTGCAAAAGAAAAAGTTAGACACACAATTTTCAAAATTTCTAAAAATCTTTAAGAAACTGTACATAAACATACCAATTGTAGATGCACTTGAATAGATGTCAACTTATGTCAAATTCATGAAGGATATACTATGAAATAAAATGATTATGAAACAATAACCTTGATTAAAGGTTGTAGTGCCATCCTTGATAAAGTATTACCACAAAAATTGAAAAATTCAAGTAGTTTTTACATTCCTTGTACTATTGGAAACATCCATTTTGGCAAGACACTGTGTGATTCAAGACTCAAACCATCCATTGAGGAGCCACTAAAATTAGAGCGTAAACCTTTATCATCTCATCCTCGTTTTACACTTTTGGGTGATAACGAGACACTTCCAGTTATAATCTTTGCTAATCTAAGTATAGAGTTAGTAGAAGCATTGCTGAAGATGTTAAGGAAATTAAAAAGAGCTATAGGTTGGTTTATTGCTTACATCAAAGGCATAAGTCCATCCATATGCATACACAAAATCTTACTAAAGAATTGAGCTAAATCCACTAGGGATGCACAATGTAGATTAAATCTCATTATGAAAAAGGCGGTGAAGAAGGAAATTGTCAAGTGGCTAGACATGTGCATCATTTATCCAAATTTAGAAAGTAAATGGGTAAGTCTAGTTCAATGTGTACCAAAGAAAGGAGGAATCACTATGGTGACAAATGAGTAAAATGAGTTAATACCTACTAGGATTGATATGTGATGAAGAGTATGTATGGATTTTTGCAAAGTGAATAAAGCTACAAGGAATGAATATTTTCCTCTTCTCATTCACGTATTAAATGCTTGACATATTAGTTGATATTCTTTCTTTTTCCTTCTAGATGGATACTCCGATTATAACCAAATTAGCGTGGCACCTAAAGACCAAGAAAATACCACATTCACATGTCTTTAGGGTACCTTTTCTTTTAGGAGAATTTCATTTGGATTATGCAATGCACCTACTACATTTCAATGCTACATGATGGCTATTTTCTCAGATATGATGAAGAAGCATTTAGAAATCTTCATGGAGGATTTTTCAATCTTTGGAAACATATTTGATGAATGTCTACACTATCTCTCCCTAGTGTTATAGAAGAAAAAAATTGGTTTTAAACTATGAGAAGTGTCATTTCATGGTATATGAAGGTATAATCTTGGGCCACAAAATCTCAACTAATGGTATTGAGGTAGATAGAGCTAAGATATAAGTGATTGAGAAACTACCACCTCTTACCAATGTATGAGGAGTAAGGAGTTTTCTTTGGCATGCCAACTTTTATTGTAGATTCATTAAAGATTTTTCCCAAATCTCCAAACCCTTGTGAAATCTTTTGGAAAAAGACATGCCTTTCAAATTTGATGATATATGTTTTAAGACATTCCAAGTACTTAAAGAGAAACCAGTGTCATCATTAGTTATATTCACACCATATTTGAGAAAGTCTTTGAGTTGATGTATGACGTAAGTGATTTTGCTATTGGATTTGTTCTTGGATAGCAAAGAGATAAAATGTTACTTGCCATATATTATGCAAGCAATACATTGAATGATACTTTAAAGAATTATGCTACTATAGAGAAAGAGCTCCTTGCCATTGTGTATGCCTTTAAGAAATTCATATCTTATTTGGTTGGAACCAAAGTGACTATCTATACAGATCATTCTAAAATAAAGTACCTTATGACAAAGAAGGATTCCAAACCAAGATTGATAAGATGAGTTCTTATTCTACAAGAATTGACTTAGAAATCTGTGATAAAAAAAGAAATAGAAAATCATGTAGCAAATCATCTATCTAGACTGGAAAGGGAAGCAAAAATAGATGACAATATGGTGATTGGGGAATTCTTTCTAGATGAATAACTCTTTTTAGTAGCTTAAAAAGAAATCCTAGGTTATGCAGACATTGCAAATTTCCTAGTTAACAACATTCTTCCATCAGACCTCGCATGCCAATAAAAAGAGGAATTCTCCATGATATTAAATAGTATTTTTGGGATGACCTTTACCTCTATAAAGAATGCAGTGATGGTATTTTGAGAAGGTGTCCCTTATGATGAAGTTGAAAGTATTCTTTAACATTGTCACATCTCAAACTATAAAGGTCACTTTGGGAGCACAAAAGCAACAACTAAGATACTTCAATATTTTTATTTTTGGCACACACTATTTTAAGATGCTTACATTTATTTAAATATGTGTGACAGATGCCCAAGGATAGGCAATATTTCAAAAAGAGATGAGATGTCCCTAAATAGTTAACTTCAAATGGAACTATTTGATGTTTGAGGCATTGACTTTATAGGGCCATTCCCTTCATCCTTTGATAATCAATATATACTTGTAGGAGTGGATTATGTGTCAAAATGGGTAGAAGTCATAGCTAGCATTAAATGTGATGCCAATGTTGTCCTAAAGTTTTTGAAGAAAAACATTTTCATTAGGTTTGAAACTCCTATAATCATTATTATTGATGGAAGTAGTCACTTTTGTAATAAAGCCTTTAAGTCTATTTTTTTCTACTTTTACTCAAAATACCCATTTGTTCCCAATAATTTAGCATTTGGAGGAAGAGAAACTCACTCCCAAGTGTCATTATTTACTAATGCTTGAAATTCCTTCTTCATGGAATGAAGCCATTTAGGTGTTTGCAAAGCTTTAGTGACAATCTTAGGCTCACACAATATAACTTGCATAGAGAACATTTTTGGCTTGTGAATGCTACTTCTAGATTGTGTGATCATGCATGACTATTAAGAGGTTTAAGAGAGTGAGAAAAAGACTAAGAAGTAATAGAGGAGGATTGAGATATTTCAGGATGGTTAATAGACAATCCTATGTCATTTTGATTAAAAACATAAACTAGAATGGGAGGTTTTAGATAATGAATCTTGAGATGAAGAGGGAGGTAAGGGTGATAAGGAAAGAGTAAGAATAGATGGATATAGGAATTTCATGAGTGTTGTTGATAAAAGATGAGGAGAACACAATGAATATGGGTTTAAGAGTAGGTAGAGTTATGAAATGAGAAGAAAAAGGGTTTAAATGTTGAATAATGATGCTTTAATTGATTTAGGGTAAGAAAAACAAATGATGACTCATAAAATACAACATAAGGGCTGAAACATATATGTTCGGAGACTATATCCATACACCTAACCTTTGTGGTAAGGGGGATATCCTGGGAAAACACATGATATGAACCTATGTTGGAGTTTATTTGAGTTGTATGGTCTGAGAAATGAATGACATAAGTAGCTAAAAACTCTTAGATAGTTATAAGTAAGCTTGTGATTATGCAACATCTCATGTTGTGATTTAAACAAAAAGGTAACATTAAAGCATTTTGTTAATGAGATGAATGATCCACCTATAGGCATGTTCCTAATAAGGCAAAGGAAAACTTGCCTTATTAAGTAAAGATAGACTTATCTCCACCACAAGTCTATTATTTCTTTCCACAACTCCTTTGTGAGAATGAGTATATGGATAAGAAATTATTTATTGTAATCTCCTTGAAAAAGCAAACTCTACAGTTCCTTTAACTCCCTACCTCCATCCCATTGCAATTGATTTATTTATTTACTATATTGTTGTTTGACAAAGGCACCAAAATATATAAAAACAAGGACAACCTGGCTTTTCTGTGACAATATATAAAATCACTTAAACCTTGAAAAATCATTCATAAAAAGTAGAAAATAACGTGAACCATTAACATATAAAACTAAGATTAGACCACAAACATCAACATAAATCAATTCAAAAGGTTTTAGGACTATAGTGTGACAATGCATCATAGGAAGTCTATGTAACTTCCTTATTTAAAAGACTTCACATATTTCAGGTTAAGCTAGGCTTTGCTATTAAGACCCAAAGCACTATACACACGTTTAATTACACCAACATGTGGATGGTCTAGTTTATCATGTCATAGACTACCATTGACAAATGTAATAGCTTGACATTGGACATTACCTACTAAGCAAAATTCAATGGTATCAGAACTGTGTCTCATATCTCCTTGAAATTTGTTGGGAAAATCGGGTATATTTTCCGTATTCTAAGTAGTAACTATTCACTTATGATTTAAATGAATAGAACTCAAACTAACCCGACAAAATAATGCTATTGGAAATATAATGCTAAAATAAACTAAAACAGATATTGAAACAAAAATATTAAAGCATAAAAATAATAACACCAGAAATTTAACGAGGTTCGGTACAAATGTTACCTAGGTCCTCGGGCGTCGTTGACCACTTCCACTATCTCCAAATGGATGAACTCCAAAATTACAACTAATTGGGCAAAATTGAGCTAATCAATTACCCTTACAAAAGAGAGGAAGATTTACAAATTTTGGGATGTTTACAAATGGTGAAGGAAGGCTTTATTTATAGCCCCAAATCCAACACCCATCTTCATTCCTAACCAATGTGGAACTTTTCTAATTTGCTCACTAAGGAGCTATATAACAAATCTCCACCTTAGCGACTTAGTAATATTAAATGATTTCTTCAATTACTAGATCAGACGCCATGCCAATTGTTGCAGGATGTTAATCAAGTCCGGACAATGTTTGAACTTGATTCGTTACCACCTTGGTCATCATATCTCACAGGATTTCTACGTACTAATCTTCCGAACTAGTACTCCACCTTCTTCAATAATCTCTCGCACGAAATGATAACGAACGTCAATGTGCTTTGTACGTGCATGGTAGACTTGGTTCTTTGCTAAATGAATAGCACTGACTATCACAAAACACCTTAATATGTTTTTGACCAACTCCCAAGTCTTCAAGCAAACCTCGTAACAAATGAAGCTTCCTTCATGACCTCGAATCGCCATATACTCGCCTGTAGTAGACAAAGCAATCGGGACTGCAAGGTAGACTTCCAACTGACCGGTGCTCTAGCAAGAGTAAACACATAACGATGGTTGATCGACGTTTATCTAAATCTCCCTGCATAGTGAATCACAATATCCATTGCGCACGTTGACCAACAATATTATCTGTGAAATACTAAACCAACATCTACGGTATTTATAATATACCGTAGAATCCATTTCACACCAACCAATGTCCTTTACCGGATCATGCATGTACGCTACGCTTGACCAACCGCATGTGAAATGTCGGTCTGTATACACTATTGCATACATCAAGCTACCAACCGCATTTGCATATGGTACCTTTGCCATATATTCTCGTTCGCATCATTTTTAGGAGATAATTGAGCAACTAAGCTTGAATTGAGGAACTAGCGAGTACTGAGGTTTTGTCTGTTCATTCATACCAAAACGTTGTAGTACCTCTTCAAATATTGACTCGGGTCAAACTAAGCTTCCCCTTCTTCCTCGTCTCGCTTATCTCCATACCGAGAATCTTCGTTTCTCCCAAATCTTTCATTTCGAACTCGACTTAGTTGAGCCTTGACTTCTCAATTTCTACTTGGCTCTTGATGCAATCAACATATCATCGACGTCTGATAGAAAGGTAAATGAAAGACTCATTTTGTAGCTTGCGAAAATACACAATGATCATACAGTGCTTCCCTTGTACTTCTCGTAACATAAAATCAAATCGTTTGTACTCAACGCTTGGAGATTGCTTCAATCCATACAATGATTTGTTCAAATTTTACAAACCCAATTATCTTTACCCAACATTAAACCTTCGTTGAGACATATAGATTTCCTCTTCTAAGTCACCTTGAGTGTAAAACGCGGTTTTCACATCAAGTTGAACTAGTTCCAAATCAAATTGTGCTACCAAGGCCAACAAAATTCTAATGGAGGAATGTTTTACAACCGAGAGAAAAATACCTCATTATAATCGATTCCCTCCTTCCGAAGCGTAGGCCCTTAGCTACCAACCTTGCCTCTGTAGCGAATACCATCTTTGTTAGGAAATCCATCTTTCTTTGCATACACCCATTTACATCCAATTGCCTTCTTCGCTCTTAGGTAGTCAGTGTCAACTTCCATGTTTTATTCTTCCTGAAGAGACAGTTCTTCATCCACGGCTTCCTTCCATCTATCAACTTCGTGGCTTCGATTGCTTCTTTATATATGGAAGGAATATCATCGTATGCACAAAGTGCACAGCCACCGTATTCTTAAACCGGCAGTAGGTCTTCAAAATCCTTGTATCGAAGGTACCTTGACATTTTGTCGCCGTGGCCTATCATAGCAGTTTCTTCTTTCTGTGAGGTTCTTGGGTTAAAACCTCTTGATCTGATTCATCTTACTGTCACAATGGAGGATCAACCTGTCTTATCTTCACTAACGGATTAACAATTTTGCTTTCAAACTCCACTTGTTTTGGAGTTTGCTCCACTCTTCTAAAGTGCCGTCAATCTTCTTAGTTACCTTTGCAACAAGGCATTCATCAAAGGTAACATCTCTGCACAAGATTATCTTTTTGTTTCAAGACACCATAGTCGATATCCTTTAGAACTGTAAGGGATCCCCAAAAAATGGCTTTCTTGGCTCTTGGGTCCAACTTTGATTCCATTACGGTAGTATGCAATTAGAACCAAAACACGTATGTAAGAAATTGTAATCTCTAGCGAGTTTTCCAGACCATACCTCCATAAAGGCGTTTTGGTTTCAAGAGCGAACGATGGTAAACGGTTGATCTAGATGACATGCATACGTCACCTCGGCCAAATTTCAATACCGCTTGCCTAAACGGCATTTGACAACATACATCGAACCTTCTCCAAGAAAGTCCGGTTCATACGTCGCAACTCCATTTTGTCATGTGGTGTTTTTCGAATAGTGAAGTGTCGCACTATCCTTCTTCTTCACAACTTTCATAAATGGATCGTTTGTGTACTCGAGTGCCATTATCGGACCTCGTACGCTTGATCTTTTTACCGATGCGAGTCTCGATCATCTTCTTCCATTTGAGAAAATTCCCGACACTTCATCCTTCTTCTTCAGCCAAGATACACCCAAACTCTTCTCGGGAAAAATCATCAACGAAAGTGACATAATAATGTTTGCCAACTGGATGGAGTTCTTGTTGGCCCTCATACATCGGTATGGATGTAATCCAAAATGCTCTTTGTAATATGGATGGAAAGGCCAAAGCTTACTCTTTTTCTGCTTTCCCAATACACAATGCTCACAGAATTCTAACTTATTTCTCGCACTTTTAACAAGCCTTGCTTTACTAGAATCACGCAAAGCTTTTTCACCAAAGATGTCCCAAACGCATATGCCACGTCTTGGTAGTTTCTAAATCTTTTCTTCCTCCGAAGCTGCTGGCGATGTTGTCCCATATAACCGTACTACCAAGGTAGTAGTACAAGTTATTCTTCCGAACACCTTTCATCGCCACAAGTGCTCTAAGTAACCTTGATATGCCCCATTTTGTATGGTTATAGTGAAGCCTTTTGATTCTAAGACTCACGCAACGAGATTCTTCTTCGCTATCCGGAACATAATGAACATCCTGTCAAGACCCTGGTTGAGCCATCTTGATTCTTCAAACGACAATTGTCATTCCCCAAAACTTTGCATGGATAATCATTACCCATGAAACAACTCCACCATCTAGTTCTTCAAAGTTAAAGAACCACTTATTAGGATACATATGGAAAGTACATGTTTGAATCAAAAATCCAATCACCAGTGATGAGATCATTGTTGGACGAACCAACTAATGCAAAATCTGAATTTGAATTGCTTTCGACTACACATGCATCGATTGCATAGCTTTTCCTTTCTTTTGCTTCGGACAATTTTTCTTCCAATGGCCTTTCTCATGACAAAGGCACATTCATCTTTACCAAGTCTTCCTTTTGATAGATCTACCTCTCTTCCTTTTTGTTGTGTTTGCGGACGTCTCTTGCATGACAATGCCTCTACCGCTTTCATTCTGCTTTCTCTTTTATCTTTCTAATTTCATAACTATACAAAGCGGTACAAACTTCCTCAAAAGATACTTTATCCTTCCCAATGAGTAAGCTCGTAATAAGATGATCAAACTCATCGTACAGGAAGGAATTTAACAACATCAAGGCTAAATCTTCATCTTTAAAAGTTTCATCCATATTTAACAAATCACACTAATTGATTAAAAGCGAATGTGATCGCTTATTGTAGTACCTGGAAGGTATTCAAAAACAACTTCTTCTTCAAATAGAGTCGATTCTCATTCCTCTTCATGAACTTGTTTCCTCCAACGCCTTCCACAACTTACTTGCGGATGTCTCCTTCATGAACGATTATACTTTTGTTCTCTCTTGAGAGACACGACGGATTGTACCACATGCCAATCCGTTGATATTTTTCCACCTCTATTTCATCTGCTCCATCCGGTTTCTCTCTTCAATAATATGTATCTTGTTGAAACAGAGCATCTAGAACTTCGCCTTGCCACATGCCGAAATAGACCTGTTCCATCAAACTTCTCCACCTCGAACCTTGCATTCATCACCATAGTTCCGTCACGTGGATGAAGCGGCCTTTGTTTGAAAAGAAATTTTTCTTCCGCCATTTCTTCAAATTACAACAACTAGCAACTATATTCCAATAGCAAACAAAGCGGAATACAAACAAATGCCTAGGTAGAAAACCTTCTGGACTCTGATACCAATTGTTGGGAAAATCGGGTATATTTTTCCGTATTCTAAGTAGTAACTATTCACTCATGATTTAAATGAATAGAACTCAAACTAACCCGACAAAATAATGCTATTGGAAATATAATGCTAAAATAAACTAAAGCAGAGATATTGAAACAAAAATATTAAAGCATAAAAATAATAACACCAGAAATTTAACGAGGTTCTGACAAATGTTACCTAGGTCACTCAAGGCCGCTGACCAACTTCCACTATCTCCAAATGGATGAACTCCAAAATTACAACTAATTGGGCAAAATTGAGCTAATCAATTACCCTTACAAAAGAGAGGAAGATTTACAAATTTTGGGATGTTTACAAATGGTGAAGGAAGGCTTTATTTATAGCCCCAAATCCAACACTCATCTTCATTCCTAACCAATGTGGGACTTTTCTAATTTGCTCACTAAGGAGCTATATAACAAAATTCAATGGCATCCATAGGTGTTTCATTTCCTCTACATATCATTACAATAACTCAAAAAATTTCATTAAACTTGATGAATCCAATTACATCATATGATGTAAGCAACTTTGTCATGTCATTTTGAGTGTATGGGTTACAATTTTTTATTGATGATTTATCGATCACTCCCCAAGTTTTATCAAGAAAACAATTTAAACTGTCATTGATGATATTACAAAGGATTAAGTTTTTGAACCTAATTCTGAGTTTGTTATTTGACATACGAATGACGAGATTGTAATAATTTAGATTTCTAGCTCAATTACTAATAATTATCTAAAGTATTTGATTGGGAAAAACAAATTCTACTTCAACTTATTGGAAAGCACTTAAAAAGGTTTTCTTTGATACATCTGAAGCTCAATTGTTACAACTTAGGTGGCAATTACAAACTACGTCAAGGAATCATGCCTATGGAGTCTTAAATTAGTACGGCTAAAGATCCTATTGATCATATAACAGCAGATGGGGAAGAAATCTCATACAGAGAATAAGTCTTGTATGTTCGTGGTGGTTTATGAAGTGATTGTGCTTCCATAATCACTAATATTACCCAGAAGAAATGTATGCCCTCTCTTGATTTGTTCTATTCTTTGAGGATTCAAGAAAAACAATTAGAGAGGATGAACAATGTTAGCTCTCAGCTGATGCAAGCTAATTTTGTAAGATAAGGCCAAAACAATTACAACCACCAAAACTCTCGGTCAAGACAAGTTCAAAATTATAATCCTCAATACAATAATTATGGTTCTAATAATGGCCCCAATAATAATAATCAAAGGCAGCACTCATCAAACCAAAATCTTGGCAGTGGCAAGAATCAAAATAATTCTAAATACAATGGTACGTGCCAAATTTGCAAGAAAGAAGGCCATAGTTCCAAAAGATGATATTTTCATTATTCAGCGTCTAATAATTCTAATAACAATGTTGGAAGTTCAAGACCACCTCAAGTACACCTCTCTCAAGTTCAAGGAGATGAGCAAACGGATAATTTTGTTTCAACTCCTCAACAGAATCAATCCATGACCACTACAGATGGATCATCTGATCAACAATTTTTTGTTGTGCATTGGTCCTTTCTCATCAGAAGGTAATTATTCATCTGTTACATTTTTTCTTCAAGAATCAAATCTAACTAATCTTGGTTCCAAGACAACCCATGATTCTCAAGCAAGAAATGCTTGGTATATGGACACAGGGGCATCTCATCAACTTACTAATGAGTCTAGTATGCTTCTTGGTGCTTCACCTTATGGGGAATCTCAAACTGTAATGCTTGAAAATGGTAGTACAGTTCTTATTGATCACTGTGGTAAGAGTGCGTTAGTGACCAATAAAAGGAGGTTGAAGTTGTGCAATATGCTGCATGTGCCCCAGTTAGCAAAGAATTTGATCTCTGTTAAGAGATTGTGTCAAACAATAATGTTGTAGTGGAGTTCTTCCCTAATGTGTGAAGGAGCTGGGCAGTACAAAACAATTGTATTATTCTTGATCCTGAATTACATACATAGTTAATGCTTTTATACTAGTATTGTAGAAGTAACAGATCTTAAACAGCTCAGCACGATCTGGAACCAACTCTAACAACTAATACATGCATTACTTTCACTAACTGTAAATAATCAGCTACATTTGCAACCATCTTAACAGAAGTCTCAATCAAAATGGCTGGTTTTATTAAAGATCAATTTAAGTCATTTCAACATTATTTTTTATGACAATCTTAAACCTTCCCAAAATCCAGAAGTAAAAGCTGAGTTGAATCCTAGATTAATATTATTGCTAAGATACAAGACAATAACCAGACATAACTCAACACCTACTGTCAGGCCGCCTTTTGAATAAATCCTTTTATGTCAAAAGCACCATCACCCACTTTTGTTATGACACCCTGCCCATATAACAAAATCATCAGATATCGAATTTGAAGGGATAAGATCAAATGAGTCATGGAGGGAGAGGGAGAGAGAGAGAGAGATGACCTTCTCTGTGATGATACCAGATATCAAATTTGCAGGGGTAACATCAAATGCTGGGTTCCAGACAGATATTCCAGATGCAGCAACTTGTTCCCCAAGTCCTCCACGGGCATGCAACAACTCCTTCGGAGACCTTTCCTCTATTACAATTTCTTGTCCAGATGGAAGGGACAGGTCAATGGAAGTTATGGGTGCAGCCACAAGAAATGGAATGTTATGGTGCATTGCAATTATGGCAAGATTATAGGTTCCAATCTTGTTGGCAGTATCACCTAATTAGAGGTCAAATATGTTAAAATTCACAATTGTTAACTTTAGCAACGTATAAAAGTGGTTATGGTCTCAGTACCATTAGCAGCCACACGATCTGCTCCAACAACCACAGCATTGACTCGTCCATCATTCATTAACGCAGCCGCTGCAGAATCTGCTATAAGAGTTGCAGGTATTTTATCATGCACCAATTCAAAGGCTGTAAGTCTAGACCCCTGAAATTGGTTAAATCATTAAAAACACAAGAATAAATATCTGCCAGGCAAAGGTGAACAAAGACTAGGATCATAAGGGTGTGAATTTGTATGTTAATCAAGAAATTAGCTACGTCCTTGAAACAAGATCCACATATGTACAAGTTACCTCCAAAATACTATATAGCAATACAAGATGATTTCATGAAGTTGGTTTTCTAATGGTAAAACATCAGAATCACAAGAAGATCACAATAACATATCTGCATCAGTCAAAGAATACTGGCTTAAAGCTTCACTCAGTACTTTACAGAAAAAAACTTATTCTTTAGGATTCCAAAGATTTTATTACACTTCTGCAAATCTTTTTAAATTTCGATTTTTTATAGCATGCTTTACAAATTTCCCCATATTCTATGACCGACAGTTAGCTCTCTTAAAAAGAGAGATTTTTTTTTTCCGGGTGAGTAATAGCTGGCTATTGTCATAGCAAAATGTCTACTTTAGAACAATAAATTGTTAGTTTAAATTTTTAATTTCTTTGTATCTAGTCATTTTTGCTACGGAAATAGGCCTTTTCTTTTTTTCTTTTTAAAAAAAAACATAAAGGGAAAGATTGTTTTTATTTTATTTTAAGAAGCAAAGGGTAAGATTTTTAAATGATCATAAATTGTACATTTTCAGAATCAAGAACGCTGAAAACTCAATTTTGCACTTAGTAGTTTATATAAAAATCAAGGTTGTGTGTTGAAAGAATAATTTGTTTTCCTGTACCAGTGAATACTAAAATGAAAGGTAGACTATGTGATGCTATAGGCAAATCCTGAACAACCACGAAAATAGAAACTCACTTGGTTGAATGGGCGTGTTTCTGTGCAATAGGCCCTTTCCAACACTCCTTTTGTATGAATTGCACGGACCACACCAAGTGCAGTGCCATAGCCAGCTGTAGCAAGACTGGCGAGATAGAGTATATAACAGTCAAAAAGCAAGGGAGGGATCACAAAAAAAGTGAGGTAAAAAAAAACAAGAAGGAACCGCCAGGGGCAATAAAGAGAGAAATAGTAAAAAATAACAAAAGTGTACCTGCCAGTATTGCAATGGGTCAACACAGAAAGCTTTTCAGCATTGCTCAGTTGGCTATGAATAAAACTTGCTCCATAAGATCCTATAGCTTTGTTCGAAGCAACATCATCTTGAAGCATAATTTCAGCAGCAACTATATAGGCCTACGGAGGTTTAGCAACAAGGGATATATAAGATTTAAGCCCCAAAACAAATCGAAAACCTTTACAAACATAAATGGACTATAGGCTCGTCAATCAAATTATGAGCAAAGAAAAACAACATATTAAAGTTAACACACAATGGAAATATCCCACCTGAAAAATGCTCTTCGCTTCTGAAGCCGTATCTGCAGCCTTTAATGCAACATTTTTAAGTTTTGTTGCAGCATCAGAAAGGTTGACAGCAGTTGGTCGACTGAAGAAGCATTTGAGAGATTAAACATTTCGCTCTAGATCAATTTACTAATAGAATGTTCTACAGAACTTTTAACCATATCACAGCAGATAACAATTAACAGACAATAACGAATACACAGTTATTTTATGTCTCTCAACGGCATGTCAATTGATTGCACAACATCTTCTTTACCTTGAGACCAGGTAATCCAGTTTCATGCTAAGGAAGGACACTGCCTCTTCTGACGTCCCATCAAAAGCGTCCAAGTTAAACACTTCTACGGCGACTGACAAAGCAGCAGCAATAGCAATAGCAGGTGCACCGCGGACAACCATATCTTTTATCGCATGCCTGGCAATAATAGATGACTCAAAAAGTAAAATCATGAAGGAACCTACTCAACAGCAGTTTATGAAAACAAGAGCCTAGTGCAAAAATTAGATTATCAGTTACCCATTGGCAACCAAGTTTGTTCCTTTATCAAAATTACGAGAACTTGTTTATGTAGGAAATGCATAACTGATAATACTATTAGTTTTACGATTGATAATAACTATGAAAAAGTAATGATTAAATCTAGAGGCATCTTTGAAACCGGTTCTATTTTTGGTTAAGAGTGATTTCAAATAGATCAAAGCACTTTTACGGGTGTTTAACAATCTCGATGAAAAGTGTTTTTAAAATTTTTGAGAAATATTATTTGTACTTTTGAGAGAAGTAATACTTTTACATTTGAGAAGTAGTTTTAAATGCATCCTCCTATCCTAAAATAAATACTAAATTGCCACTCAAATTATTTTCAATATTTTTATGACAAACACTTAAATGCATCTCTTAAACCACTTTTGACCAAATGACTTCCAGTCTATTCATTTCTGAGTTTTTGAGACTCTGTAAAATTGCTTTTGACATTAAAATAATGCTTTTGAACCAAACATGAAAAAAAATTATCAGAAGCACTTTTAAGCCTCAGAATATTGTGTGCTTCTTCAGAAAGCTTTTTTTCTTTTCCTGAAACCGCTTCCGATAAAACCACTTTTAACGAAAGCATTAGCAAATGGACCCTAAGTTTGTTACTAGCTAATAATAGAGATATGGTATCTAATACTTGCTGCTTTAGATTTTCGAACATCTACATAGAAATAATAAAGCTAAATAATGATTTGAAGCGTTGAATGAGTTGTCAATTTAAAAGTAAATTAGCATGTGAATGAAATTACTTAAAACTGTTTGAAGGGTTTATTTAGAGCGGCAATAAAGCAGAAAGCCATGGGTAACTTTGGAAGAGTTATGAAACTAACCATCCATCTGTAGCATCACTGATGTCAATGTAGATACTTTCAAGAGGAAGTTTTCTCTGCAAACACAGAACATCAATTAGAAAAAGAAAAAAATCATCTGCACTAAAACTTCCTAAGACTACATACATTCTATTGATGCAAAACCAAATCCCATCAGCAAAAAGGGAAAAGAAAAAAAAAATCTCTTGTTGGTGGATACATAATCAAACTAAACAAATCTTTGGGAAAATAAATAAAAATAAAAGCCCCTAAAAGAAGTTCAAAAATGATTGTAAACTGAATTAACTCCAATTAACATGTTCTAGAATATTCTCGTTTTCCCAATTTAAAAAGAAACAATGAGAAGATAGACCAGGAAAAATAAGGGCTTAGTGAAATCTTTTGAAGTGAGAAAAGGAGGAGCGAACTTTGGAAAAACATGGCCCAAAACCTGATCAAGTAGCTGAAGAGAACCAGGCTTGTAGCGTATAGACTGGAGGATGTTATCAGCTTCAGGAGCCATAAGTTTGGGAACTCAAACCAGTTCTACCTCTCACTGAATATTATAATCAATAAACCATGAATTTAATAATTCAATTGAAGGAAAAAAAGAAGAAGAAGTAAGAAATAAGATGCAGAGGATAGCGAAGAAAAAGAGAGGACTTCTGGGTTACCTGATGGTAACCAGTGGCCAGTACCCAGAACTATTTGGGCAGGTTCTGTCTTTGTTCTTGTTCTGTTCAGAGTTGGGCTGTTACCGTGTAACGATCACGGGCGAGCACTAAGAACAACAAGGGAGCATTTTGTATATCAAAAATTCTATTTGTACGAACGGAAATAATTTTAATGGTTTTATTTATTTTAGTAATAATTTTTATCCTTTTTCTTAATACATAATAAACACGTATTATATTATATTAAGTATTAAGATATATCATATAATTTAATTAATAACTATTAATATAATATTAATCAAATTTTATATTTATAATCATAAATAAATAATAATATTTGATATATATATATATATATATACTATACATAATAACCATTAATCATTATTGAAATATAATCTAAAAAATAAATTACAAACGAGAAATGATATCAATCATAAATGAACCATACAACCTCACACCAAGAGAAGATAACATTTAAACATGTAGTAATATTTTTTAACAATATCTTTAAATCTTTATTACATGCATCTTTTACAGCCTTATGAAATATGTAATTATCATCGTTATCATCATTATCATTTTCACCATCTTTTCATGTTAAAACTCAAATCATCCCACTTAAAAGATGGTTTATTGTTTTGAAGATATACGTGTAAATTAGAAGTAAACTAGTAAAAAAATTCAAAAAGATAAAAGGAATTCAAAAAGAAATTTTTTTTAATGATCAACACTAATTAAGAACTCCTTGCAAAAGCATAAAACCTCACTACTACAATACATGTCTTTGATCTCGGAAATTTAACCTCATTTTTTAAAAAATCAAGGCTATAGATATGCCTTATAACCTCATTTATTTAAAAATTGAGGTCATAGGCATGCCCTATAACCTCAGTTATTTAAAAACTGAGGTCGTAGACATATCTTATCAATTTTCTCTCTTTTATATATTAAACACTAAATATTTTTATCAATTTTTTCTTTTTTTCCTATTTTCTTTTTCCCTCTTTTTTTTCTTCTCTTTTTCCCATTTTTCCCTTTCTCTTCTCTTTTATTTTCCCAGCCACATCGTATATACCTCTTGCTCGCACGTTGTGTTTCCAATCCTCATCCCTCTAACTGCCTCATCCTAGCTCCTCAACTGCCTCATCTAAACTCCTCAGCTACCTCAACCTTTCGAGCTCCCTCATCCCCTCCAGCGAGCGCGAGGGCAAGCGTGATAGATTTAGGGTTTGGTGAGCGCGAGTTGTGAGCACGCTACAATTTGTAAAAATCTCAAAGTGTGGGTGAAGAAAGATATGGATGGAATGGTGGCAAAATCATATTCGACGCCTACTTCTCAATGGCTAGAGAAAATGCCTCTGTTTCTGCTATGAAAATGACCAAGTGGTTTGATACCAACTAGTAAGTCATCATGACACCAAGCTATTGCCTCTGTTTACATGGATTTTTGTTTATGAATTTTAATTTTTTCGAAAGTTCTTTCGTATTCAAGATCCTTTCAGTTTTTATTCTGGATTTCTCTTCCAAATTTGATTTGAAATGCTACACAAAAACTATAAGCCAGCTAAATGGTAGATTCTGCATCTTATTCTTTCTTTGTATTCAACAATTTTGGGTTTTTTTTCTCTAAAATTATAGTGTTTAATATTCTTATGGATTTTATTAACAAAGGATTTCATTTAGGTCCATTTGATTTGAAATGCTACACAAAGCATGGTGTCAAATCGTAACATTCTATTTTAGGCATTACTTTTGGTGTCAAATCACCCAAAACCTAACTACTTTATTTTGATCTTATTTGTTCTCTCAGGTCACACTGATATGCTTTCCGTTGCTTAGCCAACGAGCACATGGCATCACCAGGTTAGTTATTACTTTATTAGGTTCTCTTGGATTTCTCTACATATATATGTTTCATAGGAATTATAGGTACGTGGTTTGTTGTTATCAGATTCGAAATTGTTAATTATCTCTTTTAAAAAAACCAATCTCAAAGTTATTTTGAGGATCTCTATTTGCCCAATATCTCTTGACTACTTTATTACTATTTCATGTCTGATGCTTGATCTAGATGATATTATATTGATCCAATAACATGCGCACTTTACTATGATGCAAAGGTAGGATTTGATGTTTTCAAATTTGAAAATGAAGCTTGAGATTACATTACAAATGGATCGCAATGGCTATGTAGGAGTACGATTTATGCCCGTGCAATATTGGGGTATGTTGCTCGTAAAGGGTACAACTTGCTTCTTGTAGCAACAAAATTAACTACAAGTATACCCAATTTTCCTGGTGGAGGGTGTGTATATGAGTGAGAGCCAATGGATCAAAATATCACTTCAAAATCCTCAACCCTAAAGTAAAGGAGAAGTAAAGAACATTCAATAATTGACTAATCTCGGCATTGATAGGAAGCATTACTCTTGTAAGACTAGGGACATCACACAGCCCTTTCCAAATCGTATGTATTTGCATGAATTTGATGATGAATTTGTTTGGAATAGATGGTTTTCATTACCTTTCAAAAACATTGAACTTCCACACCATTGTATCATTCTTTTACAGGTTACTTAATTCTCTCTTTTAAGTTATGTTTTTATTTATCTAAAAATAACTTCTTGTTCTTATTGTGTACCTTACTTCCCTTCTCTTTTGATGATCATAATCTATTGTACTTTTTGTACATTAAATATCAATATTGGTCAAGTATCTTACCCATTTTTTTATTCTTTCTTGATTTTGTGGCTTCTTGTTACTTGATTTAGTTGCTATGTTTTCGTACTTTTTTTTTTGTTGTTTAAAAATCTGTTATGGTTAAGAAGATCATCTACTATATTCTTTCAATGATAAAAAACTAGTAGTAATTTACCTTTATTCTTAACCATCTTGCATCATATTGATATTTCATTTAGCTTGTACTAAAATGGTTTTCAATATATTTCCTTCTAGCTAACTTGTATGCAATGCTGTCGTGGTTAAATAGCGTAATAATCTTTTGTAATTATCATACTTTTACTGTTCCTTACATGATTTTAATGTATAGGGTTTTGTAAAATGCTAGAGCTTTGGAAGTTCGGGGCAGTTAGAAGGGATTGTTGCTATCATTGCTCGATGGAGCAGGTTGTATCCAGGTAATTAGACAGGGGATTGAATTCATGTTCTAGCACTAGTTTAGCATTTTTTTTTTTACTACCAATACCACGCCTTTCTTTTGGATTTAAGAAAAAATATCTTGGATTATCAACACTTTTCAGCCAGGTCAATGGTGCACAAATTAATTATATTTTAGACAACATGCATTAATTGTGTAAAATTGGATTTATCCATTTCTTTCACTTTTTGGTAAGGAGATATTAATGAAATCAGTAGCGTATATCATGCCAAAGGTTCACATGTTTCTTTGTGTTGCACGTGGAATTATGCAGTGACATTGAATATGCTATTCAAAAGCATTGAGGGAGTTGGTGGATTAGGATTTAAAAATTTAAGAGCATTTAATTTGGTTATGGTGGTTAAAGAGTGTAGTAAGATTATCAAGTTTTCTGACTCCTTGTTGACTCAAATTTACAAAGGTTTTCATTTTAAGTCGAGGTCCTTTCTTATAGTGAGGTTTACTTTCTCTAACTTTATCTTCCTGCTTTTCACGCCTGAGAAGGAATTAAGAGTAATTCATTTCATCATAAGCTATGTAAGATAACAAATGCACGAGTTAGATTATGATTTGATATTTTAAGTTAATTCATTTAAAACATATACTTATAATCTATCACGTGAGTTGTAACAGCTTATGACAACAAAAAAACTATTTTGATAATTATATGTAAAAAAATCAGGATATTTGGTAATAAAAAGTAGTTGGAAAAAATATCACAACACTTTTAAATATTGCATAGATTCCAAAAGCAACATTAGCAAAGGTTAACCCAAACAAGGTAAGATCTATATTATCCTTCTCCGAAACAAGATATCTCTTTTTTATTATTCTTATTTTAAGAAAATATCACGTATATAAAATATATAAGTAAGATGTTGAAACTAGAACAAAATTAATACAAATGAGTTATATTAGTTTCTTTTTTTTTAATACTATATCATTTTCAAAGTGTAATCTTTTTACCTTAATATTTTATATTTTTAACATATTTTATTATATTTTAATTATATTGATTATTTATTTATTTTATTTTTTAGGTCTTTTTTTAGAGAGGTCATTATATTTTTTCTTTGTTGGATAATATATTTTCAACTTATAAATATTATATTAATATAATTTTTAATTTAATACAATACTCTCTTTTTAGACTAAACATGTTTCAAGGGAAAATACTTTGTTGTCCCAAAAATAAAAATAGGGGAAATGCTTTATGTCATAATTGATAAACAAATTAAGTCCACTTATAACGATGTTTATTTTTAATGGGACTCAATTATCACATTTTGTCTCTAATAATATTTCAATTAAAAATTGAACTATAAATTGAGATCCATGACTAAATTGTGATGCATATCATTACACTTAAAAGAAGGCTTTGTTGAAACTTGTAATATTTGTCAGAGCAATATTAGCTCTGAGTATAGTTGTAGAATGCGAGAAGGTAATTCAACAATATGGGACTTCAACATTGGTAAGCAATTCTCACTCTCAATTCCATAATAAGTCCTTATCAATTGATCAGAAGTGAAATAAATCTCATTTTGACTTATGTGAATATAGAATCAAAGGTATTGAAGCCGAATTAGTTCACATTCATAATGGTCATTTACAAGACTAAAAGAGAGAGAAGTAGAGTTATTTCCTTTAAAATTCGGAGGAAACTCATATTAGAAAATAATTAATATAGAAACAAAAATCAACAAAATTATGACTTGAAGTTTTAAAATAAGCATAATAAATCTAGATGGGATTAATAGATTATTTTAATTATATCAAATTATAATCTCATAACATAATTGTTAGAGATTGTTGTTATAAAGCTCCTTAATTTGCTATTGTTGTTATAAAGCTCCTTAATTTAAGGAGCAAATTAAGGAGCAAAACATGGAACAAAACATGGAGTAAAACATGGAGCAAAACATGGAGCTTAATTCAAGGAGCAATTCAAGGAACCATTAATTTAAGGAGTAATTCAAGGAGTGAGTTTTCCTATAAATAGATGTGTAATTGTAATGAATTATCCATCCAAAGTGTTCATTCCAATTGAGAGAAAAGCTTAGAGAGCAAAGCTTTTATGAGAGAAAATTGAGAGTAATTTTCTTAGGTGTAATTGGGTTGTGGGTTGTGAGTGTTGTAAACACCTTGTGTAATTTCTCCTCTTTCAGTAAAAAGATCTGACAAAGTACAGAGCGTAAGCAAGATGGTAGAACTTTCAGTTATCAAGTTTGTGTGTTATTTTCTATTCTTGCTTTCTCATAAGTTTGGCTTATCGGGAATTTACGTTATTTCCCAACAACTGGTATCAGAGCTTTTGGTGGTGATTTCTGTCAATTTCTTGCAATGTTACTATTCACGTGAATAGTGAATTACGTGAATAGTGAAATTTTGTTGACAATATTTGTTCGTTGACGGAGGTGTTCTAATACACGGTGGTTTGCAGAAATAGTCAGAAACGATCCGGAGAAAGTCATATTTGAGTGGGAGCAATGGCCGCAGATTAAGGAAGGGTGAAACTCGAGAAATTCGATGGCACAGATTTCGGGTTTTGGAAAATGCAGATAGAGGATTATCTGTATCAAAGAAATCTATATCAACCTCTCGGGGAAGAAGCGGAGGCTATGAAGGAAGAAGGTGGAATCTTACAGGCAGACAAGCCACCTGGAGTTATTCGATTGACGTTATCCCGTAATGTTGCTTTCAACATAGCAAAGGAAAAGACCACGGCGGGTCTTATGGCAGCTCTACTCCAATATGTATGAGAAGCCATCGGCCTCGAGCAAAGTGCACTTGATGGCGCTTGTTCCATTCTTGCGGATGACGGAAGCGCGTCGGTAGCTCGACATCTCAATGAACTCAACAGTCCTGACCCGGTTGAGTTCGGTGGAAATTGAATTCGATGAAGAAGTACGAGCATTGATACTTTTGTCTTCTACCAAAAGTTGGAATGCCTCTTGTCACGGTGTGAGTAGTTCATCGGAGAAACGATAAGTTGAAATTTGGCGATGTTCGTGATTTGGTTCTCGGTGAAGAGATCCGACGTAGAGAGGCAGGTGAATCATCGACCTCTTCGGTTTGCATACGAGTCAAGAGGAAGAAATTCAACCAAAGGAAATGGACGTGGTAGAACGGAACCTAAGAGGTAGATCAAGGGCAGGAGGTCCAAATCTAGGAATCCTAATAATTCCCGTAGCTCGAAGACTATCGAGTGTTGGAATTGTGGAAGAAGCAAGGTACTACAAAAATCGGTGCGAGTGCAGAAGGACAAGCAAGTGAAGGTAGAGGCAAATGTTACTTCCCACCTCGGGAGGAGATGATTTGATATGCTTTCTTTGGAGAAACGAGGAAGAATCTTGGGTGTTAGACTACGGAGCATCGTTCATGCTACTTCCACGGAAAGAATTCTTCGAGAAATATGTCCCAGGAAACCTTGGAAAGGTATATCTTGGTGATGATCAACCATGTGCTATTATAGGCAAAAGGTGTAGTGAAGATTAAGTTAAACGGGTACGTTTGGGAGGCGGAAGGATGTCGGAGCATATTCCCGACCTCGGAAGGAACTTAATCTCGGTGGGGCGATTGGCCGGTGAAGGCTACACTACGATCTTCCGTGGTGATGATTGGAAGATTTCAAAGGGTGCGATAATGATTGCTCGAGGTAAGAAAAGTGGCACTCTTTACATGACAGTGACACGTTGTTCAATCACAATTGCGACGAGCAATGAAACACCAAACCTGTGGCACCGGAGATTAGGCCACATGAGTGAGAAGGGGATGAAGATTATGCCTTCGAAAGGAAAACTTCAGTCTACGGTTTGTGAGATGGACATTTGCGAAGATTGCATACTTGGAAAGAAAAAGAGTCGGCTTTCGGACAAGTGGTAGAACCCCAGAAGGAAAGGCTAGAGCTTATTCACTCGGATGTTTGGGGACCAACAACGAGTCTCATCCATTGGTGGGAAACAATGCTTAGTGACTTTCATCGATGATCATTCTCGGAAGGTATGGGTTTACTTTCTAAAGCTTAAGTCTGAAGTATTTGAGGCTTTCGAGAAGATGGAAAGCTATGGTGGAAAATGAGACGGGTTTGAAGATCAAAAGCTCGGATCCGATAATGGTGAGTGAATATGAAGACACGGATTCAAAAAATTTTGCTATGAGCACGGGATCGAATGGAAAGAAGCATGCAGGTGCACGCCTCGACACAATGGTGTAGGCGGCGTATGAATCGAACGTTGACGGAAAGAGCCAAAAACATTCGTATGCTCGATCGGGTCTCTACGGCAGTTTGGGCGAAGTAGTCAGCACAAAGCTTACTTGATCAGCGAGGCCAGTACATTTCCATTGGAGCATAGAATACCGGAGGAGGTATGGAGTGGAAAGAGGTGAAACTATCACATCTAAAAGTTTTTGGGCGTGTAGCATTTGTGCATATCGGTGATCAAGGCGGGAATAAGCTTGATCCCAAATCCAAGAAATGCACATTCATCGGCTATGGTGAGGATGAGTTTGGCTACGCATTTTGGGATGACGAAAAGAAGAAAGTTATCAGAAATGAGAGATGTGATTTTCAACGAAAAGGGTGATGTATAAAGATATGCATAAAATAGATGCCAATGACTCGGAAACGGAATGAGTCGGTATTTGCGAGATGCAAATGATGTCCCAGATAGTTCGCAATCGGAACCAATTGTAACAGAGTCCTCAGCCGGAGGAACTTGTTGACAGACATTACAAATTTCGACACATCACGACCTCTTACTCCGGCTCTGTATTGAGAAGGTCTTCTCGACCTCGTGTGTACTTGACGGAGATATCATGAACTATATGTTGCTAAGCGATGGAGGAGCACGAATGCTATGATGAAGCTTGTCGGACTCGAGATTCCGATGTAAGTGGGAGCTTGTATGAAAGAAGAAATGAAATCTCATCTCCGACCGGACATGGGAACTAATGAGTTACCTATGGGAAAGAAGGCCTTCACTGACAAATGGAGTGTACCGGGTGAAAGAAGAGCATGATGGTTCCAAGAGATACAAAGCACCTAGTTGTTAAAGGGTTTCAACGGAAGGAAGGAGTTGACTGTGACACGACATTTTCGCTCCGTTGTGAAGCTCGATACTATCGGATCGGTGTTGAGTATTGTAGCCATTGAAGATCTTCTACTGGAACAATTGGATGTGAAGAGGCGCATTCCTTCGTGGAGATTTAGATGAAGAGATATACGTGTACCAGCCAGGAAGGTTTCTCGAAAGAGGGAAGAAGAATATGGTGTGCGAGACTTAAGAAGAGTTTGTATGGCTTTAAACAAGCCGAGACAATGGTACGAGAAAGTTTGTGACTTTATGCCAAGGAAGGTTTCCGGAAGTGCAATGCGACCATTGTTGCTACTTCAAGAGATATAGGTCCGGTTATATCATTTTACTACTTTATGTTGATGATATGTTAGTAGCGAGGTTCGGATATGGATGATATTAAAAGGTTGAAGCGATTGTCAAAGGAGTTTGACATGAAGACTTAGGTCCAAGCAAAGAAGATTCTTGGAATGCAAATCACAAGAAATAAGAAGAAAAAGATCCTTGCAGTTATCTCGGGCGAGTACATCAATCGTGTTTTGCGAGATTCAACATGGCGATGCCAAGCAGGTTAGCACACCCTTGGCCAGTCATTTCGCCTATCTAAGGATCGGTCACCTCGAGACCCGAGAGGAGAGAGAATTCATGGCTAAGGTTCCTTATGCCTCGGCCATTGGAAGTTTGATGTACGCAATGAGTGCGTACGAGACGGACATTGGCCGTGCGGTGGGAGTTGTTAGCGGTTATGTCAAATCCGGGAAAAACTCATTGGGAGAGCCGATCAAGTGGATTTTGAGGTATCTGCGAGGCACATAGAAAGTGCTTGTACTTTAGTAAAGGAGAATTAAAAGTACAAGGTGCGTGAAGCCAGACTTTGGAGGTGAAGTTGATCACCGAGAAGAAGCACATAGGTTATATATTTCTTGTTGGAACCTACAACTGTTAGTTGGATGTCACAAATACGAGAAAATTGTCACTCTATCACTCTGGTGAGTATGTAGCGATGGCGAAGCTAGTAAAGAGATGATATGGCTTCAAGGTTTGTTAAGCTGGGATTCAAAACGGAGAAGAATGTTACTGCGTAAGTGATAGCGAAGTACGATACACTTGGCAAAGAATTGACATTTCATTCTAGAACCAAACATATTGGACTTCGTTATCACTTCATCAAATCTCTATTGGAAGATGATGTGTTAGTCTTGGAGAAGATTCAAGGAAGCAAAAATCCAATAGGATATGTTAACAAAGGTGGTGACTATTGACAAGCGAAGTTGTGCTCGACTTCGGTTGGTCTCTTAAATAGCAAAGACTAGAAAAGGCTGTGCTGCGTTGATCGAGGTGTGAAGAGCAGTTGAAATCAGTCTTCAAGTGGGAGAATGTTAGAGATTGTTGTTATAAAGCTCCTTAATTTAAGGAGCAAATTAAGGAGCAAAACATGGAACAAAACATGGAGTAAAACATGGAGCAAAACAAGGAGTAAAACATGGAGCTTAATTCAAGGAGCAATTCAAGGAACCATTAATTTAAGGAGTAATTCAAGGAGTGAATTTTCCTATAAATAGATGTGTAATTGTAATGAATTATCCATCCAAAGTGTTCATTCCAATTGAGAGAAAAGCTTAGAGAGCAAAGCTTTTATGAGAGAAAATTGAGAGTAATTTTCTTGGGTGTAATTGGGTTGTGGGTTGTGAGTGTTGTAAACACCTTGTGTAATTTCTCCTCTTTCAGTAAAAAGATCTGCAGCAGGTCCGGAGACGTAAGCAAGATTGGCCGAACTCCGTTATCAAATTTGTGTGTTATTTTCTATTCTTGCTTTCTCATAAGTTTGGCTTATCGGGAATTTACGTTATTTCCCAACAATAATCACAACATCCAAACTAGTATTCGTGCATTAAAAAATAGATAAATAACACACGAGATTTTAGATAAAAATAACTTAGATTATAACCATAATCTAAGAGAAAAATCATCGATCTATTGGATCATCTAACCTTTCTACTATGAAAATCAAATGTACAAGTACAAATTCGATCTTATGCTATCTTCCTTAAGATACTGCCCTAATATACCTTACCTATATGCCCTAGCTTTATTTTCACAATTTCTAATACTAATGTCTAGGGTATTCAGACTAATATTCTAACTACCTCATCACCAATCAGATACATTCATAGATCAACCTACAAATATAGTTAACACAAAAAAAATACAAGAGTCTATATGTGTTCTAGAATGGATTTAACACTATTACAATACATACATATGACCTCGGTTTTTGTTAGATTAAGGTCGTAGGGTGTATCTATGGCCTCGGTTATATAATAATTGAGACCATAGATACACCCCATGGCCTCAATTTTATAACAACCAAGGCCGTAAATATACCCTATGGCCTCGGTTTTATGAAAATTGAGGACATAGATATGTAATCAAAATGATATTTATTGTCTCAATTACACTTAAACTGTAACCATATACATCTCAATTAACCTTATTTTTCAATATAAATTGAGAAATTAAGAAAATTAAGAATCATTATATTAAACTTAAGAGAGATATTACATTAATTAAGAGTTTATATATACACTAAACATAATACAACCTTAATATAACTAGATAATTAAAATATTCCAAAATATAAAAATATATATGAAAAAAATGTACTAATATAACTAATCAAATTGTTTACAATCTAAATCAATCTAAAATATTTTACATGTTATATTGTAATGCTTTTCTTCAAAATCTTCTTCCTTGACAGAATCTACTATGTGCATTAATTTTCTCATAAAAAAGTGGCAACTACTATGAGCATACCAACATCCAGATTCCATGAATATAAGCAATACCTCATATTTCCACAATAAGTTCTTCAATCTATATTTATTAATCCTGTATGTATAACAAATGGTTCATAGTAAATTCTTGAACCTATTCAAGAGTGAAAGGTGAAATGCATATCTAGCCTCTAAGTAAATTTATGGTACTCGATCAAATACAAAAACTTAAGAGACAAATCAACGAAATTAGTACTACCCATGTCAATAACAGTAACAATATTATTATCATTAGTATAAGAAGCTTCAAAAGGAAACAATAGTGTGAAGAAAAATAATAAAAAGAAAGTAAAAGAATATCAATAAAATAGTAACTCAATTTCAATCCATCTGTAATATAAGGTGCCCTTGCACAAGAGTTTTGCTTATTTATTCTTAATATATAGCTACACCATGATTATAGTGTCAAAAAAATGTCTATAATAAATGACATCGTGTGATAGTTGTTAATAAATCAACATTAGTGGTATATTAGTTGTATGCAACTAATATACTTTTCTTAAAAATACTTTTCTTAAAAAGTAGATTTTTATTTCCTATATTTATACTTGTATTATCATTCATTGTAATGTATTGTAAATATATTTTAGCATATTCAATTTGGTATCAGAGGAGGAAAGAAAGAAAAAAATTACCAATTCCCGAGCAGCAATGCCGCTGTCGGTATTTTTATACAGTGTCGTTAATCTTCTCGCATTGTCCAGTTTGCACCGCCATTACAGATCTGTCTATCCATTGCAGATCCTTCATCCAGCCCGTTCCGTCCAGCCCGTACCCCAGTCGTCTTCCTGTCCGCGCATCAGTCGTCTGTCTGTCCACGCACCAGTCGTCTACCTGTCCAGCCATCTACGCACCAGCTGTCCACCTATCTAGCCATCTACTTGTCCTGCCGTTTGCCCGTCCAGCCCGTGCACTAGCCATCCGCGCTGTATGTGTACCAGCTCCCGCGCCATCCGCGCACCAACTCCCGCACTGCTCTGTGTTCTTTTGTGAGTAATATTTACTTCCACGGTGCCTTTTTTCCTTCAGTTTTTCAACTTTCAGGTTTTAACATTCACTCAGCTCTGCCTTAAGTCCAAGCCCATCAGCCTATCCTAAGTCCAAGGCCATCAGCTCATCAGCCCACTTACCCATTAGCTCATCAGCCTACTTACTCATCAATCCACTTATTCATCAGCCCACTTACCAGCCCAATCTACAATCCAATCCGACCCAAAAAAAATCCAAAATTTTTATTCCGCTGCACAATATTTTTTATTTCAATGGAAGATTCAAGACAAAATAGGTTTCTAGAATTAATGAAGTTCCAAAATTTGAAGTCTCTGTTAAGAGTTCAAAAATTGGTTTTTTCGGGGGTACCAAACTTAATGGTACCAATTTTCGAACATGGAAAAAAGTTATATCTGTTTATCTTCGTGGGATGCACAATATGGGACATGTATCTAGATCAATCAGGGCTCCTATTCAAGATGATGTAGAAGCCTATACTAGGTGGGAAGATGATGATGGTTTTGTAATGTCAATTCTATTTAGAGCCATCACTGATGATATATTACAAATGGTGGAGGAATGTGAAACTGCTGAGGCCATATGAAATACCTTAAGTGATCTTTATACAAACGAGTCTAACTTTATTCAAGTTCATAAACTCATGTGTAAAGCTGCTGGTATGCAGCAAAATGGGCAACTAGTATCTATGTTTTTTACCAAGCTGAAGAATGTATGGGCTGAAATTGACCAAAAATATTCGTGCAAAATTAAAAATCAAGAAGACCTTCTATGGTACCAGAAGGAGAAGGATCTTAAACAAGTACATGTTTTTTAAGAGGCCTTGATACAAAACATAATAGTGCTAAAGGCGAATTGCTTCGAATGTCAGACCCTCTGAGCTTGACTACCGCCTTTACATACATCCGTAAAGACGAATCTCGGTAGGAAAGTCTTCATCAGGCACAAGTTGAGGTATCAAGCCTAGCCATTCAAGCCAAATCAAAGGCACCTTTCCTCTAGTAGCAAAATTCAATTCCACTTCATCAGTAGGAACCTCCACCAGGCTTTACCAATCGCCCTCGTTCTCACTGCTCTTATTGCAATGAACGGGGGCATATTCGTGAGACTTGTTGGAAACTGTATCCATACTTGCAATCAAAAGTAGACTACTATGGAGCAAAACGAAAACATCATTGTTCTAAAGCAAAAACAGTTGTAGTGCAAATTGTCCAAGAACCAAACTACTATGGACAGGATCATCCTATGGAATGTGGAGGTATCCCTATAACTTCAATAGTTGGTCATGGTAAGATTGGTATGACCTTAAATGTTTCTCACTCTGTTGGGTCTAATACTTGGATTATTGATTATGGTGCATCTGATCATATGACTTATGATAAATCTTATTTTAATGAGTTATCTTCCCCACCAGTGTTTTATGTTACAAACGCTAATGGTGAGGCCTTTCCTGTCTTAGGAAAGGGGTCAGTTCATATCACTACATCTTTATAGCTCCATAATGTTTTATATGTACCTGACTTATCTCATCACTTAATATCTGTCCCACAGTTGAATATTGAGTCTAAATGTTCTGTATGTGATTTTTCAAGATCTTCTTACCAGGGAAATAATTGGTCGAGGGTATCTGAGGGACAGATTGTTCCGTTGGGATCAAAACTACACAGGGGAGAAACTAGGAACACGGGCATGCACTGCATTGACTTCTAGTTCTGATAAGCTAAGTGAAATTTGGTTATGGCATTGCCGCTTAGGGCATCCTTCTCTTTAGTCTTATGAAAAAATCCATGCCCACTTTATTTATTGGTGTTAGTGAGACAGTTTTACATTGTAAGACTTATGTTTTGGCCAAGAGCCATCGTATTACTTATTCTCCTAGTATTTCTAATAAAAGTACTATTCCTTTTGAATTAATTCATTCTGATGTTTGGGGACCATCTAAAGAGCCCACTATATCGAGTGTGAGATATTTTGTTTCGTTTATCGATGATTGTACAAGGTTATCGTGGATTTCTCTTCTTAGAATAAAAGATGAAGTCTTTTTAGTTTTTCAAACTTTTCATACCTTCGTTCAAACACAATACAATGGCATCATTCGGATCCTCTGTTCTGACAATAGGGGGAATATGTTAATCATGTTTTTCAAGATTTTTTCAAAACACATGGGATTATTCATCAAACTACTTATCTACAAACACCGGAACAAAATGGAGTGTCTAAAATAAAAAATCGTCATTTACTTGATATGGCTCGTGCACTCTTATTTAGTGCTTATATGCCAACTGGTTCTAGGGGTTCAATGGCTGGAAACCCTTAGGCCTATTCAGATGGACTAAAAGAAACTTACCCTAAGTTTCAATGCAGAAGGAAGTTCACACACCTTCCAAGGGTTAGGTATAGCCAATATGACAGCCCTAACCCATAAGGAATGCCATAGTTTACAAGGCTTGGGGTTATTCCTACAAATAAGGCCAATAACCAACTATCAGAACTCTCCTCAGACATACCCTCCTGAGATAAGTAAGTTATTGACTCAATATCCTAAAAATTTTGAATCAACCATAAACTTACCTCCTGCACGGGTACACGAACATCGAATTCCCTTACAACCTAACTTTGAACCAGTGAATGTTAGACCCTATCATTATCCATACTATAAAAAATGAGATAGAAAATATGGTGTAGGAGCTCTTGCAATCCCAATTGATAAAGTCTAATAATAGCCCATTTTCCTCACCTATGTTGCTGGTTAAGAAAATAGATGGTACATGGAGATTCTATGTGGATTATCGAGCTCTAAATGCCTTTACTATCAAAGAAAAATACCCTATACTTGTCATTAATGAGTTTTTGGATGAACTACATGGGGCTAAGGTTTACTCCAAGCTGAATTTATGTTTAGGATACCACCAATTAAAAGTGCATAAAGAGGATACACATAAAACTGCTTTCAGGACACATGAAGGCCACTTGAGTTCCTAGTAATGTCGTTTGGTCTCACAAATGCTCTAGCCACCTTCCAAAGTCTCATGAATGATATCTTACGACCCTTCCTCAGGAAATTTGTCTTGGTTTTATTTGATAAAATACTAGTGTATTCCAACTCTTGGGAAGAGCATATCTTGCAACTACAATCTATCCTTTAGTTTCTAACTAATAACCAGTTATTTGCAAAAAAAAATCTAAGTGTCAATTCGGTATGTTGCAGGTTGAGTACCTTGGTCACCTTATCTCTGAACAAGGGGTCTTAGTGGATCCTGAAAAAATTCATGTTGTCATAGAATGGACAACCCCAACCACAGCTAAAGGTGTCTGAGGGTTCCTTGGGTTAGCAGGCTACTATAAAAAATTCATTCGACATTTTGGAGGAATAGTTGCAACCTTAACTCAACTATTAGGTAAAGAGGGTTTCTAGTGGAATGAGGCTACTGAGATGGCCTTCATGTATTTCAAAAAGGCTCTTACTTCTCCTCTTATCTTGCGTCTACCTGATTTCACACAAAGTTTTGTGATTGAATGTGATGCCAGTGGCATTGGCCTCGGGGTAGTTCTCAGTCAAGAAAATAGGCCAATGGCTTATTTCAGTGCTACACTTAAAGGATCATCCCTAACCTTATCGACCTATGAGAAGGAAATGCTAGCTATGGTCAAAGCTATTAGGCTATGACGTCCTTACCTATTGGGAAAACCCTTCATCGTGCAAACAAATCAAAGGAGTCTCAAATATTTACTAGAGTAGAGAATAACCATACTAGCACAAGCACGTTGGTTTCCTAAACTTATAGGCTATGATTATGTGATTGAATATAAAAATGGTTTTGAGAATTCGAGGAGCTGACTCCCTATCCAGAGTGGTAGAATTCTAATTTTCACTGTGCAAACAAATAAAAAAAGTCTCAAATATTTACTAGAGTAGAGAATAACCACCCCTACATAAGCACATTGGTTGCCTAAACTTATAGGCTATGATTATCTGATTGAATATAAAAAGGGTTCTAAGAATCAAGGAGCTGACTCCCTGTCCAGAATGGTATAGTTCCAGTTCCTATCTGTCTCACAACCCAAGCAGCTTGGTGGCCAACACTCCAATAGGAAGTCCAATAAGATCCTTTTTTTATGATAAGTTGAGGAACATGACTTCCTCTATAGATGCTCCTCAGATAAGCCATCACGATGGGGTATGGTTCAAAAGGGGTAAGGTTTACCTAACCCCAAGTCTTCCTTAATACCAAAACTTTTGGTAGAATTCCATTCATCACTCATTGGAGGACACTTTGGATTTCAGAAAACACTATCTAGGATTAAGTAGAATTTTTGTTGGCCAAATATGCACCATAAGGTAAAAGAATTCCTGCATGAGTATGACACATACCAATGGTTCAAGAATGATTGTATGAAACCAGCTGGATTGCTACAACCCCTACCAATTCCTACCAAGGTATGGTCTGAAATCTCAATGCACTTTATTGAAGGGCTTCCACTTTCCATGGGAAATACAGTGATTATGGTGGTAGTGGATATGTTGACCAAATATGCCCACTTCATTGCTATGAAACACCTTTTTACTACACTGGTTTTTGCCAAGATATTTATGGTTAATGTAGTACAATTCCATGGCATTCCAACTTCCATAGTAAGTGATCGTGATAAGGTCTTTATCAGTTCCTTTTGGAGACCATTATTTCAGTTGTAGGGTACACAACTGTGTATGAGCTCCAATTATCATCCAAAAACAGATGGCCAAAGGTGGTTAATCGAATTTTGGAGCAATACCTACATTGTTTTGCTGGTGATCAACCAAAGTTGTGGGTTGTGTGGATATCATGGGCTGAATTTAGCTACAACATTTCAATACACTCTTTCACCAAAGTCACCCCATTTGAAGCCATTTACGGGGTTCCACCCCCATCTTGTAGCTTACATTCCAGGAACCTGGAACGTCCAAATTTTGGACAAGTACTTACATGATCGTGACACCATCCTTCGAGAATTACATCACACCCTTCTACAAGCCCAAAATTGGATGAAGTGTCAGGCCAATCAACATAGGAAGGAGCTCACTTTCCTTAAGGGATACTATGTTTACCTAAAGCTACAACCATACAGACAGACTTCTGTAGCCTTTCACTCATCTATGAAGCTAGTTCCACGCTTCTTTGGACCATACAAAATTATGGAAAAAATTGGTCTAGTGGCCTACATATTAGTACTTCCCTCAGGCTTTCAGATACACGATATGTTCCACGTCAGTCTGTTAAGGAAACACATGGGAACCACAACACCTATCAACCCTCAGCTACCTTCCATCTCAAATAATTCAACAATTATGCCACAACCTGAAGTCATCTTGGATCGTCAAGTGATTTAGAAAGGTAGGTACCGACCAAGAGCAAAAATTATGATCAAATGGATTGAAGCCCCAACCACAACAGCTACTTGGGAAAATAAATGGCATTTCTCTAAGTCCTACTCAGAGTTCATCCTCATGGAAAAGGATTCTAAAAGAGAGGAAGGAATGATACAAACAGATTTGGCTCAAGAGATGTGGGGCACATTAGCAAGCGCAACTACCACTCACGATGGGCACATCGAGGGTACCTGAGGGCACAGTTTTGGCATAGAACGTGCAGAGATGGACGCACGAGAGAACCACTATCAATTCTATTAAAATGTCAGAATCAGTTAGCGCAATAGCGCACCTCCTTCACGCGTTTCTCTCTTCTTTAATCATTGAAATGTAAGGTTATATATAGTCCTTAACTAATTGAATAAAGATAAGAAGAATTATACAAATTTCCCTCTCTCATTTTGCAGCTTCTTCCTCTTCTCTCTCATTTCCTAACTTTTTCTATTACTATCTATAAAAGATTTTGGTAAAAATCAAGTGTTCACACTTAAAATTCCAAATATTTAGTTTTTTTTTAAATTGGATCAATAGTGTACTCCCAAAATCAACTGTGGTCTTGGTTTTAAAAAGTTTTAGCTAGGATTTCAATAATGCACTCTTATCCAAATTAACATGACAATTTCTCAACAATGAATCTTATCCTAGTTCTTTTTTAACCTCTACCCAAAAACAAATTGATTTTTTTATTTGGAAAGATATATGGTTAATCGAGCCAAGTCTAACTACCTCTGCATGAAAATCAATTGGTGATAATACAACAAATGACATTTAAAAGAACCCTTGGGTTATAGGTTACCAAGTTTTAAAATTCCATGCATTTCTACTAAGTGTAAATGATTCTTGAGATCAAATGCCTTAAAGGCTATCAGAATGTGCAAATTTAAGATATGATGTTTGGAATTTAGAAGCTTTTGCTCCTTTATGCTCAAATACGATAAGTTTTGTGATTCAAAGATTATAATGTCCTATGTTTGGTAAGAGAGATTCTTGGAAATAGGACATCCTCGATTAGGAAATTATAGTATTAAGAAAGCAAACAATTCCATTCTTAATATTGGATTTCAAAATCCTTCTACAATATGAAAAAGGTTATGGTCATCAAAAGGCATAAAATTATATTACGAAGAATTCTTATAATTTCATGCCTACTACAAGTAATATACGTAGGTCTCATCTACATGGAAAGTGAAGAAAATAAAAAATCTACATGCAATCACATTTGATAAATTCATCAAATAAAAAAATATTTTTTTGTGGCTAAAACATAGCCAACGTGGTCAATTTTTGCCTACATAAGGGAAATACAATGTTTTTGTCTTAGAGAAACACACCAAAAAGAAGAAAAGCAAAGTAAAGCAAAGCCAAAAGAACAATTTTTTTTATGAAAAATAGTATTGTGTATGTAAGAGAGTGGGAGAGAATATTTTAAAAAAATATCTGGGATATTTTTCTAAGAGGGAAGTGAAAAAATAGTTAGTTTAGGAAACACTTGTGTGTCACTATTTTGAGTTTATCTCAATTTGTTGTATTGTTTTTCACTTTATACACATTAATTTTATTAGTGGAAGAAATATTTTTCGGAGTTTGTCCCGTGGACATAGCCCAAATTAAACGGTGAACCACATTAAATTATCGGTGTTATTATTTTACTCTTTTAAATTTATTTTATTTTTATCCGTTGTACCCCAACAACTAGTATCAGAGCTGATCTAGTAAAATTCTTAGTATGCTCTGTGGTTACAACATAGATTGATCTACCACATCATAACATATTTTATTATGTCCAGGGTATATTTATTTGCATAAAAAGAAACATAGTGAGAAAAAAATGTTAAGTGAGAAGATAGATATTGAAAAATTTAATGACAATAATATTTTTTCTTTATGGTAAATGAGGATGAAGGATATTCTTATTTAATGTAAGGTCCATAAGGCATTGTTGGGGAAAGAAAAGAAGGTAGCAATCGTCATTGAAGAACAATGGGAGGAGATAGATGAGATTGCAGCTAGTACAATCCGTCTAAATCTCTCAAACAGTGTCTTGAACAATATTGAATCAAAAATTACAAGACTACAAAAGAAATATAAGAGACTCTAGAAAACATGTACATGTCAAAAAACCTTACCAAGAAATTTTATCTATAGAAGGAGTTATATCAGATGAGGAAGGAAGATGATGTGAGTATGATGCAACATGTTAGCGATTCCAACAACAAGCTTTCTCACTTAGCAAGATTCAATGTGAGTTTTGGCGATGAATATATAGTTGTCATGTTACAGGCATCACTACTCTCATCATATAATCATCTCACAATAACTCTGACTTATGTAAAATACAAGATGTAGTTTGAAGTTATTGTACAAGCCATGTTGTCATATGAGAAACAGAACAAGGAGAGAGATTCAGAAGCACAAGCCTTTATCACAAAGTCCAAAGGAAAGAGACAATATAGAGAATAGAAACACAGAAGCAAGAGCAAAGGAAAATCAAACAAAAATGCCAATGTTGAATGCCATCACTATAAAAGGAAAGTTCATATCAAGAAATTATGTTGGGTGTTCAAAAAGGAACAACAAACGAACAAAGGCAAAGTAGTGGAGAAAAAATACATCATTGATGATGAGCAAGCAAATACTATAGACGAGTTCGATATTGTTTATGATTAAGATTTTGTCAATCTTGCATCACACGAGACTAACTGGATGATTGATAATGGTTCTACAATTCACACTACATCACATAGAGAATGTTTCTCATCATACACACCTGGAAGTTTTGGTGTTGTTAGAATGGGAAATGAAGGCTTGTCAAAGGTTGCTGGTAGAGGAGATGTTTACTTGGAAACAAAGAATGGAACCAAACTATTTTTGAAGGATGTCTGGCATATTCTAGATATGCGCCTGAATTTGATCTCTGTACCCAAACTTGTAAATGAAGGATATTGTAGCTCCTTCATTTGTGACAAATGGAAGCTTAGAAAAGGCTCCTTAGTAGTGGCTGAAGGTGAGAAGCATACAACTCTATATATAATGCAAGCAAAGCTCTCCACCAACATAGTAAATTCCATGGAGAAAACTAATGCAGCTGAATTATGACATAGGAGACTCAATCACATTGGTGAAAAAGGTATGACAAGGCTAGTCAGGAAGAAGATACTGCCAAGAATGGATGAAGTACATTTGGAGAAATGTGTTGATTGTCTAGCATGAAAGAAAAATGGAGTTGCTTTAAAGAGTTCCCCTCCTTCCAGAATGAATAATATTTTAGATCTTATTCATATTTGTGTGGACCAATGTCAAAGTCATTTGGTGGTGCTCAATACTTTGTGAGTTTCATAGATGATCATTCAAGGAAGACATAAGTAAATCTTTTGAAGACAAAGGATCAGATGCTATATGTCTTCAAAGAATTTCATGCCTCAGTAGAAAGACAAACTGGGAAGAAGCTTAAGTGCATTCAAACAAACTATGGTGAAGAATACACGGGACCTTTTCATGCTTACTACAAAAAGCATGGTATTTGGCATTAGATGACACCTCCAAAGACACTAAAGTTGAATGGCTTAGCTGAGAGGATGAATAGAACTTTGATAGGGAGAGTCAGATGTATACTCTCACTTGCAAAGTTGCCTAAAATTTTCTGAGGTGAAATTATACTAATAGTAGCACATATGTTGAATCATTCACCCTGTACTCCTCTCAAAAAGGATGTTATAGATAAAGTATGGTCAAGAAAGGATGTTTCCTATGATCATCTATGAGTATTTAGCTGCAAAGCATTTGTTAATATCCCTAAGGATGAGAAATCCAAACTTAATGCCACGACAAGACAGTGCATTTTTATTGGCTATGTGGTCAAGATCAATTTGGCTATAGATTTTATGATCTGGTTGTAAAGAGACTTATCAGGAGCTATGATGATGTATTTGTTGAAGATGAGACCATTGAAGATATTTTCAAAATGAAGAAGGATGTTCCTAATTACAATGGTGACTCATTAGAATTGGAATTAATTCCTCTAACATCAATGCCAAGACAAGTTGGAGATGAAGACCAAGTTTATTCACCTGATGAAGATGATGCTCTCATAGAAGTTGGTTTTGAAGACCAAGGAGATGATAATTTTCATTATTCAGCACTAAAACTTACGACTTCTCCTGTTTTGCTGAGAAGAAGTGATAGACTAAGACGACCCTCTACCACATATCCTCCATATAAGTATGTAACTTTTACTGATGAAGAAGAACCTGAGAGTTATGAAGAATCCATAGATGATGAATCCAAACAAAAATGGATTGAAGCCATGTAAGATTAGAATGTAACTTTTACTGATGAAGAAGAACCTGAGAGTTATGAAGAATCCATAGATGATGAATCCAAACAAAAATGGATTGAAGCCATGTACGATTAGATGAAGTCCTTGCATGAGAACAAAACTTTTGAGCTAATGAACCTGTCTAAAGGGAAGAGAGCTTTGAAAAATAAATGGGTGTTCAGGGTGAAGCATGAAGAACACAATTCAAGTCCGCAATACAAAGTCATACTAGTTTTCAAGGGATTCAACTAAAGAAAAAGAGTCAACTTTGACGAGATTTTCTTACTAGTTATGAAAATGACATCCATTTGTACTGTGTTGAGGTTAGCAGCAAGTCTTGATCTGAAGGTTAAGCAAATGGATGTCAAAATTTCCATTCTACATGGTGAATTAGAAGAAGAGATATACATGGAGCAATTAGATAGTTTCAAGCAAAAGGGAAAAGAGGATTATGTTTGCAAATTGAAAAAAATTCTCTACGGCTTAAAACAAGCACCGAGACAATGGTACAAGAAGTTTAAGTATATTATGAGGGAGCAAGGCTACAAAAAGACAACTTCAAACCATTGTGTTTTTGTACAGAAATTCTTTGATGATGATTTTATTATTCTTTTGCTCTATGTGGATGATATGTTGATTTTTTGCTGAAATATTTTCAAAATCAACAACTTGAAAAGGCAGTTGAGTAAGTCTTTTTCCCTGAAAGAATTAGAGTTAGTAAAGAAGATTCTTAGCATGAGTATTATTAGAGACAAAGGCGCCAAGAAATTATGGTTGTCATAGGGGAAGTACATTGAGAAATTACTTTAAATATTTCATAAGGACAAGGCTAAAGTGATTAGTTTTCCTATTGCTAATCGCTTTAAGCTAAGTTCTAAGCAAAGCTCTTCTACAAACAAAGAGAAGGAAGAGATGGAAAAGGTTGCATATGCTTCAGTAGTGGGAAGTATGATGTATGACATGGTTTGTACACAGCCAGATATCGCTTATATAGTTGGAGTTATGAGTAGATTCTTTTCAAATTCTGAAAAGGAATATTGGGCTACAATGAAATGGATTTTCAGGTATCTTTGAGGTTCTTCCAAAATATGCCTATATTTTGGAAATGAAAAACTTGTATTAATTGGATACACAGATGCAGATATGGCTGACGATGTGGATTTTACAAAATCTATTTCAGGTTACCTAATTACATTTGTAGGGGAAGCTGTGTCATAGCAGTTAAAGTTACAAAAATGTGTTGCATTGTCCACTATAAAAGTAGAGTTTATAGCAGCAACGGAAGCATGTAAAGAGTTTCTATAGATGAAAAAGATTTTGAAAGAACTTGGGTTGTAGCAAGATAGTTACCAGTTATTTTGTGATAGTTAGAGTGTTATCCACCTTGGAAAGATTGCCTCCTTTCATTCGATATCAAAAGATATTGATGTGAGACATCATTGGATTAGGGATGTAATAGAAAAGAAACTACTACAGCTTGAAAAGATCTATATAGAGGAAAATGGATCAGACATGTTTAGAAAATTCTTCCAAGATAGAATTTTGAATATTGTCGTTTAGTTGCTGGATTGGTAGAGCCCTCTATGTATTCGATAGGGAGAGATTTGTAGGTCCCGTGTACATGGAAGGTGAAGAAAATAAAAAATCTAGGTGTAACCACATTTGAAAAATTTATCAAATAATTTTTTTGTGGCTAAAATTTGGCCCGTTACATGGCCAATTTCTCGCAACATAAGGGATAAGCAATGTTTTTGCAGTACAGAGACACACTAAAAATAAGAAAAGCAAAGCAAAAGGAACAATTTCATTTGATGAAAAATAGTATTGTGTGCATGAGAGAGTGAGACAGAATATTTAGAAAAATAGTGAGTTTGGGAAATACTTGTGTGTCAGTATTTTGGGTTTATCTCAATTTGTTGTATTGTCTCTGATCGCCACACACAAAGTGTGTAATGAATACACAAGTATACGTATCGCAACAAGTAATATAATGATAAAAAAAGATCGTTCCTATGGAGATTATTTTATTAGAAACTAATTTTTAAAACTAAAAAAAATAAAATATTTTATGTGTTTTTATATTTTAAGGAAACAAAATTAAAATAACTAAAGGTAAATAGCAATAATTAATTAAATCAAATTTGATATCTAAAAAGATATATGAGAAAATATCTAAAAATACTTAATCTCTTAATTTTCTAAACATGTGAATCACAAAAATCTCCTCAATATAATTATTAATTAATTATATGATTAATTAAATCTAATATTGCATGTATTCCTCTCTCAAGTAAACTACACATCATATAGTAATTAATTTAATCACACTCTCATGCCAATTAAATTGCATATTACTCATTAAGTTCGTCAATTATGAAATTACATACATAAGAATTATACATCTCTGCCTAAAAACTATGCATGTTATTTAATCAAGACAAACAATTAAATAATTTCTCAAATCCATTTAATTTCTTTTATAGATAAATTATTGGTCAAACAATTAATAACATACAAACCAGATTAAATAATATAATTAAATTAAAATTATATTTGGGTTCATAATATCCTTAGATTAATAAATTAATTACACATAATTGTGTTCATAAAACTTATATTTTTCATAAAGAAAAACATAAAAATTGATAAAGAAAAAAGTAGAAGAAGAAATACAATCAATCACTTGAATTATAGATTAATTTCCTCTTGAATCTCTACCAAAATTATGTCTACTCTTGAATTTTTTTCTATTTTTCTCTCTTTTTAGCTCCAAAAATTGACCAAAATTATGCTAATGGAGGCCACTTAGGGTTTATGAAGTGATTAGGAGCTTAAATATTACTCAAGTGTGATATGAACTGTCAAATCAGCTTCAAATCAAGGGCTACGATCAAAACAAGCAAAATTGACAACTCCAACAAATCATAGTGCGACACGTGGCATTAAGAATTCACTGGGCAAATCAGGGAGCGACGTGTGGTAGGAGAGACTAGTCAGAGTCAATGCTCGCTGAGTCAGCGACACATGGTACAACATAATTCATGAAAACTGATGGCATGGTGCATGGGTGGAACCCACATAGTAATGGCGTATCAACACGTGGCATAGCGCGTTGATCGATCTCCAAACTTGGATTGAATGTCGTGTTGACACATAGCACGCGTTTTGTCCTCCTCACAAGCGGCATAACTTGATTCACTCTCTTGATTACGTCGTATCCGCGTGGCTTGTCCAATCAGCTCCTCTGCTTACATGAGAGGCCATGTGGTAGTTCTTGATTGATCTTGCGTTAAAAATTTATAAAAAATCCATAAAAATTCTTGAAAAATCCCAAAAAATTCTAAAAATTATATTTTTACCCCTTTTCACTAAAAAAACTACATTTTAATATTTTTTTTACCCAAAAATACTATTTATTGAATAAAATAAGTAAATATTAAGTAAAAAAAATGCTCTAATAACTCTATTTTCATAGAGTCATCAATCTCTCACTTTGTACTAATTAATTTTATTAGTAGAATAAATATTTTTCAGAATTTATACCATAAACGTAACTTAAATTAAAAGATAAACTAAATTAAATTGTTAGTATTATTATTTTACTATGTTAAATTTATTTTAGTTGTAAACGTTATTTCTCACCAATATACATAAGCGAATTTCCATCAATACAATCCTTTGCTCTATTTGTGGTAAATTTCCGGAAATGGTAGATCACATTCAAATCATGTTCTTTCATTCAACAAATTTGGACGCTTTGTAAGAAAATTACAAATCATGTTTTATCTGATTTTGACATAGTTAAGGATTTAATCTTTCCGGGGCTCACTAATCGAATGAAATTCTTACTTGCAATCACACTTACCTTTGACCAAGTCTGGAGATCAAGAAATAATTAATTTTCAAGGAGTTAAGTCCCAAAATTGATACAATCTTACACAATCTAGAAACCCGTTTTTCAGAATTAATCATGGTCTCTCGAAAAAAAAAGAAATCCTTTCCTTCAAAATCAATTTTAACACAACAATAAAGAACGACACCAACTTGGAGGCTGTTCATGCTAAGTGATTTCTATACAATTATATAAAAAGATAAATAATTATAATCTAAATAATTATAATCTAAATAATTACTAAATATTTATTATTTAATTGAAATAAATAATAATCTTAAATAAATAATACTAATTATAATTATTTGGTATTAAATATGTAAAAGATATATGACCTAATAAATGTTGGTATCACATTATGTTATATTAAGGTTATAAAGATGGTTTAATAACGGTCCGAACCTGACGAGCTCGATAAAGCATATAGCGTAACCAATTAGAACACCTCGTTATTGAACTGTGAGGTACTAGATATCAAGTCTTGATGAAATTATAAGGTTTCGATGTGATCTCGATCCTCACCCTATGTTGATGACTTAAGAAATTAAGAAATCTACTTGAGAACTTTGAGCAATCTGTATGTAAAGACTTACCTATGTAAACGTTTATAACAACCTATTTTTTGTTTATTAATTCATATGTAATATTTATTAAATTATGTGTAATTACCATGTATTTAGGTCGTTGGACAAAACCAATTACGTGTCTAAAATGTTATATATATCTTTAACGAGGAGAATATAAGATACAATTCAGATATCGAATTTTTTACTTCTCATTAAAATCTCTTACATAGAAGACTTCTCTCCAAACAATAATTATTCTAAAATTTGTTTACAATCTTGTCCGATGATTTAAAATCTTATATATATTATAAATAAAAATATAAATAGATTTATTTATTTATTTACTCTTTTTTGTGAATTTATGACTCAAAATAAAGAATTTTAAATATTTAGTAAACTTAAATAAAAGGTATATATTAAAAATATTATATTAAAATAATATATTATTTAATAAAAAATAATAATTATAAATAAATTATATAATAAAAGAAATAATAATATTAATTATATATAGATAATTTTATATTTATATAATATAATTTAAATTGTTATATTTAATATAATATATATATATATATATTTTTTTTTTTTTTTGAAGGAAATATTTTTGGATAGTAAGGGCTACGGGTAAAAACAAAAATGCGATCGAGAAGATGGTAGGTCGGGAATTATTAATATATATCTCTCCTTAAAAAAATTTACTTCTCCAGGAATTCAGATGGAAAATCCTAAGCATTTATTTGGGAATTTACGTTCAGAAAACAATAACGAATCACGTGTGAGAATTTGATATGATATTTCCTAATCTTTCTGCATCAGAAAGACTTTGATTTTGCTGTTCTCGACGACAAACTTTGAGATTTTACGTCCAAAATTTAAATGCGCGATCGATATGCTAGTACTGGTCATATAAATTATCTTTTCTATGATTATAAAAACTAATTAAAGATCGAGTTTATTTTTTATTTTAATTAATTACTCTGAGAGGCTGTACATAAATGTTTTCTCCCTTTTTTACAGGTTTATTTTGTAGAAGGTCGTACATGTATTTGATTACCTATGTACAATTTGTATAACACCCTCTTGATTGCGTTTATGGACCACAAATGTCCAACTACTACATTCACGACCGGGGGAAGAAAAATGCACGCCAACCATTTGTAAAATTGCCGATGAGATTGAGAGGTATTCTTGTATTTTATTGTTTTCCTTTTTGTTCGTCGCATGTGATAAACCATTTGGTAGTATAGATTTGATTATTGGTTTATTATATAATCGGTTATATCGTACTTGCTTCTTTGTTGAGTATTATTATAATTCATTTTGGACTGATCAAATTTCTGGGATAGAAAAACGGTACGAAAGAGCTTGAAATACGATATAATACACTACTACAAAAAGGGGCATTAAAGTCGGTTCGGTGAACCGACTTTAAAGTAAATGACTTAAAGTTTAAAGTCGGTTCAAGGCGTGAACCGACTTTACGTTTAAAGTCGGTTCACGCGATGAACCGACTTTACGTTTAAAGTCGGTTCACGCGGTGAACCGACTTTAAATTTTTTTTTTTTAATTCATTTTTAACCTGTATTCGAGCAGAAAAAAAATCAAAATCAGTTTAGCAAATAGTTCAAATAATACAAATATTTGAAAAATAAAATATTAATTAATAACAGAAAAATTACCATGGTTTTGTTCTATTTTATTCAAGATCGTCATATTCTTCTCCTTATGTTATAATACAAACCTACATATATAATACAAAAATCTATACACATAAATAATAACACATAATAACAGAAAAAATATGAATAATAGGGGATCTAAAAGATTAGTTAGAGAGGAAGAAAACTCACTAACCGATGTTGAAAATGGTAGTCGTAGGTGGCCGGAAAATGAGAAAGAGTGGAGGAGGAGGTTTTCGGTTTTTTAGACTTCTACAACGCTGAAAATAGTTTCTGTCTGGAAAGAAAGAAGAGAAAAGATTTATCCACGTGTGTAGCGTCGGTTGACGTGTCGAACCGACGCTATGTTACGTGGATAGCGTCGGTTCCAGGTGTCAACCGACGCTATGCTACGTGGATAGCGTCGGTTCCAGGTGTCAACCGACGCTATGCTACGTGGATAGCGTCGGTTCACCACGTCAACCGACGCTACGTCCAGGTGTAGCGTAGCGCAGTAGAGTCGGTTGACGTGGCGAACCGACGCTACACCTGGACGTAGCGTCGGTTGACGTGGTGAATCGACGCTATCCACGTAGCATAGCGTCGGTTGACACCTGGAACCGACGCTACGTCCAGGTGTAGCGTCGGTTCGACACATCAACCGACGCTACGTCCTACGTGGATAGCGTCGGTTCGCCACCGAACCGACTTTAAACCAATTTAAAGTCGGTTTTTGGAAAAAACTGATTTTATGTATCGACTTAAATACCCATTTTTATAGTAGTGATATATAAAAATATAACTGATTTTTCTTTGAATAGTTTGAGATTTTTAAAAAGTCCGTCCATTGACGATTTTAAATTGGTATTAGGATCGGAGGTTATATCTTAAATCCTAATAACCACGATTATTAAAATATTAATGTTTTATCTGTGTTTATTATATAGTATCAATGTTTATAAAGAGTTAGAGAATATATAAAAGTATTATTAATTATTTTTTTAATGAGATAAATTTTTAAAAAATTGATTTTTCACTAATTTTAACAAAGTATTTAAAAAGTAAGAAAGGAAAGCCTTTTTTTACTAGTAATTTAATTTTGAATATAAGTCTTAGTAAGTATTATAATTATTATAAAGTTACGTATTAATATAAAAAATATGAAATTGAATGCGGAAAATTGGTAATGATAAATAGTAAGTTTATTATTAAAAAAAACTTATTTATTAATAGTTAACCTTGATCAAGATCAAACTTAATTAATTTAATTTTTTTAATGATAATTTTAAAATAAAGTATATTTATTTAAACTGTGAACAAAAGAGCTTGCGAATTGCCTCATTTTTAAACTAAATAAATTGTTTAAGTCACTTATGAAATGGTCCTTTTTGAGGACACATGTCGGTCGGATATGGTTCTTTGAGCAATCATAGAAAATAGAGTACTCACATGCAATAGGAACATTTGTGTTAAAGATGACTTTGAAGCATGTGAATGGACATGTTCACGTGCATGAATGGTATGAAAATTAACCCATGAAGAGATTGTGTAGGCCAAGCCATAGATTTGAGAGATTTTACAATATTTAGACTGATTTGCTGCTGGACAAGGTTATGTAAATTGGAGTTTAGAGGGAGTTTGCTAATTGTGATGGAATTAAGGATAAAATTCATAATAAACAGATCTGAAATCTGTGTTATTTTTCTATATTCAAGGCAGGGTCTTCTTGGAGAGACCAGCATATATATGTTGGAGCAAGATTATAAATAGAAATGTAATCCGTACAAAGTAGCCTGGTGTGGGACAAAAACTACTGGCAAAAGCCCTGGATATTTTTGCTTAGATCTGGTACTGTCTTCAAGAGTTTTTAGTTTTTAGGACGGCCTTGACCTGTCAGTAGGATTATTGATAAATTTTGTTCATTTCCATCACTCCTCAATTTGAGGGATTTGCATTGCAGGGTTTTAACATGTCATAAGATTATGCAGATTTTCAAATCCTAAAGGGGTTGGTGTTATCTTTACTAGCGGTGGATACAAGAATTGAACTCGGTGGGAGACGATATAAATAATAAAAACAGTAGTACTTGCTTTTAATTGAATAGTATCCCTCTTATTTAAGAGTATATATATGTTAAAATTATTATTTTTTTAGAGAATTTTTGAGTTAAAAAAATTAACATTTTAAAATATAGGGAGACACACTTATATTTTAAATACGTAAATTGTTTATAATTTTATAATTATTTCACTTAGAATTTTCACTATCAACCTGATATTTTTGCTAGCTACCCATTTTTTCCTTTATGGATATCTGATGTAATAAAAATTCCAAATGGATGTAAAATGGGAGGAGAAAAGAAAGTAGAAAGAATAAGAAAAAAAGATAATTTAGGGTTAGGGATTGAGAATTTAGAGAATAGGAGGAGAAGAAAAAAAATATTGAAAGAGAAGCTAATATATCCATTTATGATTCAAATTTGTCTAACGTAACAATAAAAGGAGTATATTTATTTATAAGTACACTAATAGATAAATGACTACTTAACAACTCAATTGAATGCAAGGAATGAGAAAATCTTAGAGCTTGGCTATTGTCAAAATTCTATTTTCTGGCTAATAATTTTATACTTAAATGCAAACAGAGCTGTAGTGGTGCCTTCATTTTGACAGTCAAAGATTGACGTTTTGTAATTAATCTAGTATTTAAGCACGAGACGTGCAATTGCTAACATCAAACCCTTGTTTAAAATTAGAGAATGCAGTATGTGGTGAAGTTTAACACTAACACTACTTGCTTTATCTTAACTAATTAATGTTGAAAATATAAAAGAAATTGAAAAGAAATATAGAAAAAATTGATTGGAGATGAAAGCAGAGGAGGCAAAGTCACTGCTTTGGAACTTGAACCATTTGAAATTTCCAACTAGGATATCGAATTTCACATACTAGTGATACTACTATATTTAAGCACTTTTGAGTAGGGCTTTCTGGCTTATGGGATCTTCATTTGTACATGATTTCTAAAAGCTCATCTTAGATACTCATGTATCAGCCTACCTAGCTCATGATGATGAAGAGCTAGCTTTATAAGGGTGCAAATACAGTCCACTATGAAGGTAAGAAATACACTACCTGCCTTTGTAAGTGAGTGAGAAAGGTAGAAAAGAAAGTTTGTCTTTTTATGCTGTGGTAGTTGCAATTTTTTTATTTGTAAACGAAGACTATTACTTTGTTAATGAAGATATTGAATTGGATGCAAAGCAAGCTTAATGGCAGACAAGGAAGCAAGAAAGCAAACCCAAATTCAGTTGATAGTAAGTTCTACTCAGTTAATACTAACCCTCTTCTACTATTTAAAGTTTATTAAGTGTAATATAAAATAAAAATGGTGTACTACTATTGGATACTATATTATATCAGTCTTTTTTAACAGCGTGATGTTGATAATTAATGAAGGGTGAAAATAAAAAATAGTTATTAAACTTTACCGACAAAAGCGAAACTAATATATAATTAATTATAAAAGTAAAATAAATAATTTATACACTTTTGTTTTGTTGTGACAATAACAAAAATGATTGTTCCATTCCAACACTTATATGATATTGTTCATCTTGAGTCTAAATTCGAATGGTTTTGCTCTTAAGTTTTCACCGAAAAGATCTCATATTATTTAAAGTAGAACTTATATTTATAAACCATTACGATCCTTCTTCTCAAATTTATATGAGACTGCGTAGCTTATCCTATCTTGTCTTACTATGAGATTTGAGGTCATGCCAATAATGATTGTTAGGGTGATTGTGGAAATATCATTACCCTTACTGAATTTACCCGTTCTCTAGTACCTTTGAACACCATGGAAAGCACCACGTTGTATGGTACTGTATAAGAAAACACCAGTTTGCTTTCTATTGTATTTAGCATGTATTTATTAGAATTAATAGAGTTAAATTGTATTTTATATTATTTTTCATATTTGAGTAATTTGGTTCTTTCGTGCAGAGAACAAATTGCCTGGACCCAGCAAAGAAGAATTTAATGACTGGCCTAACTGTTTGCTGGCAATTGGAACATTAGGGAATAGTAACTTGAAAGAAGATACAGAAAATAATCATACTCAGGATAATGAGGTAGCGACTTCCTCCCAAGACCATCTTCAAGATCTTACATCAGAGGAAGTAGGAAACCTTGTGAAAGAATTGAACTCACTATTACAAAAACAAGCTGATCATGACTCAGCTACAGAAGCTGAATTAGAACAACCCCCTAATAATCATCTCTCCTTGGAAATTTTTTTTATTAATAGACAGTCAAGCTTCAAAGCAGCAGTTGAAAGAAATTACAGTTCTGATGAGTCTAATGATAAAATTAATGGTCGTTTTCAGCGTAGCACCAGTGTAGTCCTTAGTAGGGGGAAAGATGTTTGTGTGGAGAACAAGAACAAGGCAATAATAGGAAAGAAATCATTATCTTTTCTTCTAAAAAAGATGTTTGTTTGCACAAGTGGGTTCTCACCTCCTGCTAGTTTAAGAGATCCAATCGCAGAATCAAGAATGGAGAAGGTAATAAATTAGGTAAACCTATCACAAGGAATTGAGACAGAACATTGCATATCAATTTATATACTTCTAATTATTTTCCACAAGCACTTCTTTCATTCCATATGAATTTGTTTTACACCTAAACTTTTCGTAGTTAAAAAATGAGAGCTTGTAAATGCACGTTCTTAAATTATTAAATTTATATTGAGGTTTTGTAAGATAAAAGTTTAAAATTTAAAATTTAACAAGAATATAGATCTATTTATACATGAATTTATCTTATATCTAAAAATTTTCCTAAAAAAATAAGAGAGGATACGTGTCCTTCCTTATTCCTATGTACCTCTTTCAAGGTAGATGTACATCTTTATTCGACGAAAAACAAATAATAACTAAAATACAAGTAGTAATATTTTTAATGTTTTTTTTTTTTTGTCTCTTTTCACTTTAAATCCTAGATTCCCACCGGAGTGATGTGTCATTTGTGATCCACCATAAATTTGTAATAAATAGTATTTTTCTTTTTTTATTTTTAATAGATATTGAGAGCAATACTTCTCAAGAAAATATATCCTCAAAGTCAGAGTCCATCATCACCTGGGAAGAAGTATCTGGAGAACAGGTATATGCCCACCAAGTTCAAGAACAAGGATGAAGCAATTGAGAAGGGAGACGCTGGAAGTAAATGGGTTAAGACTGATTCTGACTGTAAGCTTCTATAACACTACTGAGTAAAATTGCTATATTTCTTCGATTTCAATGCCTTTTGAACTAGGATATAGCCTTTATTTATGGTCTGTTGAATAGATATTTAATTACTTTTTATAATTATTAATATATTTTTAATGATATTGCAGATATCGTTCTAGAGATATGAACTGTTTATAGTAGAAGAGTTGATTGCCAAAGGTCCAAATACTGATATCCCGTTGATCCGGTTGATTATTTCACACAATGATTGATATATGTTTGGTGTTCTCCTTGGAGGAAGCTGAGGTTGTATATTTCTCAGATATTTGCATATTTCAAAAATGTATTACCCTACTACTGATTTTTTGGGAATTGCTTATACAAGCCCGAGCAATTTTTCAATAAGGCTACGTATTAATTAATCACCATTGAAGGCTGTTACTTTTTAATTAATGTGATTATATGTACGATTTACAGAAAGTGGAACAAAATTTTCGGATGGAATGGAATATGAGTTATTTTTATTTAGAGGCTTCCGCACATAGGTAAGGTTAAGAAAATAAAAATGTTGCTACAATAAATGCATACACTAAAAAGAAGAGAAACAAAACAAAATCAAATGAATAATTTTTTTTGATGAAAAATAGTATTGTGTGTGTAAGAAAGTGAGAAAGGGTATTTTAGAAAAATATTTGGTATATTTTTCTAAAAGAGGAATGACAAAATATGAATTTAGGAAATATTTGTGTGTCACTATTTTGAATTTATTTCAATTTGTTGTATTACATCTCACTTTGTACGTATTAATTTTATTAGTGAAAGAAATATTTTTCAGAATTTATGACGTAGTTTAAATTAAAGGTTGAACCACGTTAAATTATCAGTCTCATTATCATACTCTGTTAAATTTATTTTATTTTTTACTCGATATACCCAACAATTAGTATCAAAGCTAGTCTAGTAAAATTTTATTATGCTCTATGGTTACAACAGAGACTGATTTGTCACATCAAACAAGATTTTATTAGGTCCAAGGCGTATTTACTTGTAGAAAAAAAAACACGACGAAAAAAATATCAAGCGAGAAGGTAGATATTGAGAAATTTAATGGAAATAATAATTTCTTTTTATGGTAAAAGAGGATGAAGAATATTTTCATTCAATAGAAGGTCTATAAGGTGTTATTGGGAAAGAAAAGAAGGAAACAACCGTCACTGAAAAACAGTGGGAGAAGTTAGATGAGATTACAGCTAGTACAATTTGGCTAAATCTCTCAAATAGTGTCTCGCAAAATATTGAATCAAAAAATTGCAAGACTGCAAAAAAACATAGGAGACTCTAGAAAACGTGTACATGTCAAAGAATCTTACCAATAAATTTTATTTGTAGAAGGAGTTATATCAGATGAGGAAGGAAGATAATGTGAGCATGATGTAGCACATTAGTGATTTAAACAACAAATTTTCTCACTTAGCAAGATTCAATGTGAGTTTCGATTATGAAGATAAATGTGTCATGTTGCAGGCATCACTACCCTCATCATATAATCATCTCACAATAACTTTGACTTATACGAAAGACAAGATGTAGTTTGAAGTTGTTGTGGAAGCCTTGTTATCGTATGAGAAACAAAACAAGGAGAAAGATTCAGAAACATAAGTCTTTATCACAAAGTCCAAAGGAAGGAGACAATATAGAAAATAGAAACCCAAAAGCAAGAGCAGAGGCAAATCAAACAAATATGTCAATGTTGAATGCCATCACTATAAAAGGATGTTTGCTATGATCATCTGCGAGTGTTTGGCTGTAAAGCATTTTTTCATATCCCGAAGGATGAGATATCCAAACTTGATGCCAAGACAAGACAGTGTATTTTTATTGGCTATAGTCAAGATCAATTTGACTATAGATTTTATGATCACGTTGCAAAGAGACTTGTCAGGAGTCGTGATATTGTATTTGTTGAAGATGAGACCATTAAAGATATTGTCAAAATGTAAAATGATGTTCTTAATTCCAATACCGACTCATCAGATTTGGAATTAATTATTCCAACATCAGTGCCAAGACAAGTTGGAGATGAAGACTAGGTTTATCCACTTAATGAAGATGATGCTCCCATAGAAGCTGGTTCTAAAGATGAGGGAGATGATGATGTTTATTATCCAGCACCAATACCTATTGTTTCTCCTATTCCACTAAGAAGAAGTGATAGATTGAGACGACCCTCTACCATATATCCTCTAGATGAGTACGTAACTTTGACTGATTGAGGAGAACCTGAGAGTTATGAAGAAGCTATGGATGACAAATCCAAACAAAAATGGATTGAAGCTATGTAAGATGAGATGAAGTCCTTGCATGAGAACAAAAAATTTGAGTTGATAAAGTTGCCGAAAGGGAAGAAAGCTTTGAAAATAAATGGGTGTTCAGGGTGAAGCATGAAGAACATAGTTCCAGTTTGCAATACAAAGCTAGATTGGTTGTCAAGGGATTCAACCAAAGAAAAGAAGTTAACTGTGACGAGATTTTCTCACCAATTGTAAAAATGTCATCCATTTGTATTATGCTAGGGTTAGCAACAAGTCTTGATCTGGAGATTGAGAAAATGGATTTCAAAATTACCTTCCTATATGGTGACTTGGAATAAAAGATATACATGGAGCATCCAAAAGGTTTCAAGCAAAAAGGAAAAGAGGATTTTGTTTGCAAATTGAAAAAAAAACCTCCACTGCTTAAAATAGGCACCGAGATAATGGTACAAGAAGTTTAAGTTTGTTGTGGAGGAGCAAGGCTACAAAAAGACTAATTCAGACCATTGTGTTTTTGTGCATAAATTTTATGATGATGATTTCATTATTCTTTTGTTCTATGTGGATGATATGTTGATTGTTAGCTGGAATATTTCCAGAATCAATAACTTGAAAAATAAGTTGAGTAAGTCTTTCATAGCGAAAGACTTGGGGCTAGCAAAATAGATTCTTGGCATGAGTATTATTAGAGATAAAGGCGTCAAGAAATTATTTTTTTCAAAGGAGAAGTACATTGAGAAAGTACTTCAAAGATTTCATATGGAAAAGGCTAAAGTGATTAGTTTTCCTTTTGCTAATCACTTTAAGCTAAGTTCTAAGTGAAACCCTTCTATAGAAAAAGATAAGGAAAAGATGGAAAATGTTCCATATGCTTCAACAGTTGGAAGTCTAATGTATGTCATAGTTTATACACGACCAGATATCGCTTATGTAGTTGGAGTTGTGAGTAGATTTCTTTCAAATCCTAAAAAAGAACATTAGGTTATAGTGAAATGGATTTTCAGGTATCTTCAAGGTTCTTCCAAAATATGCCTATGTTATGGAAATGATAAACCTGTGTTAGTTGGATACATATATGTAACATATAGTTGGATTTGTGAGTAGATTTCTTTCAAATCCTGAAAAAATAACATTAGGTTGTAGTGAAATGGATTTTTAGGTATCTTCAAGGTTCTTCCAAAATATGCCTATGTTTTGGAAATGATAAACCTGTGTTAGTTGGATACATATATGTAAATATGGCTTATAACTTACTTCATTTTAAAATTTTCAGTAATCCATGAACTTGAGTTTTATATTATTGTGCAACGTAAACGTAGCTTAATATCACGACCCTAAATTTCAAATAGAGATCGTGCAGCACTTAGGATGGTCTGTTACACTAAGTCTGCCTTTCACCCGAACGAAACTCTCCAAAGAGATTAGAAAGAGAGTTAGAGATTGAGAGGATTCAAAAGCAAAAACAAGAACATAAGATAATTTGTAAAGAATGCCTAGTATTGCTCTTAGAAAGGTTATCTTACCATTTCCCAAGGATTTCCCAAGTTGAATACAAATGAAGACCAATAAATCTATTTATAGTGTGACACCAAACTTAAGACTATGCCACAACTTTCTAGATTCTTCTATATCTAGAATGTACAAGAATGCTCTAGCTTTATCTACAATATGCCACAGGGTTCTAAGACCTTCTAGCCAACTCTAGAATCTTCTAGGATTGTCTAGTTCCTTTATACAAGTTTTGGGATGTTCTGTAAGCTTCTAGGGACTTCTACATCCTTCATAAACCATAACACGTTCTAGAATATTTCAACCCTTTCTAGCACCTTCCAACACATGCTAGTATACTCTAGAACATTCTAGAGTCTTCAAGGCTTGAGTTGAGTCTATCCAACTCTAGCTTCTTTTAGACATCTTTAGGCTAGTCTAGAACTTTCCCATGTAGAAGAGTCTAAATTCTTTAGACAACCACCATTTATTTGGATTTTAAAGGACTATTTGAATAGAACGTAACATTAAGCTATGAAAATTTTGTAATAAATATTTGATAAAATTGCAAGAAATAAGTATAATGCTTGGGAAAATGTGCATAAAATTTTCACCATGTAACTAAAATACATTATTTTTGTGAAAGGCTTCCTTAAAATAACTATTTTATTATCAATGTTGATGACTTTCATTATTGTGAACGTTGGATAGCTACGAATCTCATTCTCTAGTTTGATAGGATTATATAAATTTATATTTATATTATTTATGATATAAAATATAATTAAATATTTTTATAAATGAAAAATTTCTCATTTTTTAAAAAAATTGATAATATATCATCTCATAATTAATATAAATATAAATATGAGTATAAGTTTAATTGATATTAACAAGTAGAGAGAGAGTTAGAGTTAGGAGAATGGAGGGTCATGACCACTTAATTTTATAAATTTTTTCTAATAATATACAATTTTTAATATTTTTAAAAATAAAATAAGATATTTGACTAATAAAATTATTAATATTATATATAAGTAAATAACATAAAATAATATAATCTTTTATATTTTAAAAATATTTTACATTTATATATCATATAAAATTTTATTTTATTTATCACCAAATAATAGATAATACAAAATTTAATTGTTTCTAATCCCATATGAAATAAATTCAACTCATGACGAACTTAACCCTTGACTAACTTGTATGCTAAATTTAACGTTTATATAGTTTTATGTAATTAAATACATATATCTTATAATAATTATAAATGAATAGATTTATAATTTCATATAAAAATAATTATCATAATCTCATAAGTGATATGTTGTATTTTGATGGATAAAATGTACCATAAATATTAATGTATTTTTTCATATAATATAATTTAATTTTAATAAAATTTATTTTTTAAATATATATAGTATAAAAATAATTAATAATATGTATTAATCATCTTTTAGTTGGAGAATTAAAAAGAAAAACTAAAAGAATCTTAAAATAATTAACTTTATGTAAATAAATTCAAAATTTGTAGATTATCTCTTATCGAAAATTTAAAAACAAAAAAAGGTTCATCGTTACTATAATAATTATCTATATTATAAAATTAAAAAAGAAAACTAAAATTCTCATAAATATATTTTAATTTTTAATTTAATTTAAAATTATATTAATGTAAAAATAATTAATTTTTATAGTGGAAGAATAAAAAAATAAAAACTTCTAAAATATTTATTTATTTTATAGAATATTTGATTCTACTCCTGAAAAAAAAGTTAATAAAATTAACAATTAAAAAAATGAAACAGACTCATAAACATTATAATAATAATCAATTATTACAAAGTTGTAAGAATTTTTTTTAAATATATGTTAAATTAGTATACTTAAAAAGGCTTGTTGTAGGTATTAATGTATTTTTTATATAACATAATATAACTATAATTTATTTTATAAATTTTATTAAGCTAAAAAATAATTGATCATATATATTAATTATATTTTAGGGAAAAAATTAAAAAGGAAAACAAAAAGACTTCTAAAATAATTGATTTTATGTGAATAAATTTAAAATTTATAAATTCTTTTTTAGTGGACATATAAAATGAAAAATAAAAAATTCATGATCATTTATAAAATTTATTTAGGATAAAAATAATTGACTATATGTATTTATAATTATCTTTTAATGGATAAATAAAAACCAAAATATTTGTTAAATATTTGATTTTTTTAGTGAAATAATTAATAAAATTAACAATTAAAAAGAAAATCAAAAGATTCATAAAAATTATGTATTATTATGAAATTAAAAAAATTAATTTTTTTTAAATATATATAAGCTAAATTATTATATTTAAAAAGGATTTACTATAAATATGAATGTATTTTCTCTTATATGAAACCCAATTATAATTTAATTTTAGTAAATTTATTTTTTAAATTATATTTAGTATAAAAAATAATTTTATTATATTTATTAATTATATTTTAGTAAGTAATTAAAGGAAAAAACTCATAAAATAATTTATTTTATACGAGTAAAATTAAAATTTATAAATTTTTAGTAGTGAAAATTTAAAAAGGGACAAAATAAAAAAACTTTGCTTATTATTATAAAGATAAAATAAAAAATAAAAAGTTTTATAAATATGTGTTAAATTTTAATTTATTTTTTTAAATTATATTTAGTATAAATATAATTGATTATATGTATTAATAATTATCTTTTAATTAAAATAAAGAAAGAAAAATAAAAAAACTCTTAAAATAATTATTTTTTGTTGAAATATTTGATTTTATGTGAATGAGTTAATTAAAGTGCTAATTAAAAAGAAAATTTTATTTATTATCACAGAGTTAAAGGAGAAAATCAATTTTTTCAATTTTTATTAAATATGTGTTAATTTAATATATTTTAAAAAATAATTCTAAAGATGAATGTATTTTCTCAAATAACATAATTCAATTATAATTAAATTAAAAAATAATTTTTTTTATATTATATTTAATGTAGAATATAATTTATTATATATATTAATTATTTTTAGTAGGAGAATTAAAATGGATAACGATTTTTTTAAATAATTGATTTTATTTGATTAAAATTTATAAATTTTCTATAAAAAAAATTAAAAGACTCATTATAATGATTATATAGTATTAAAAAACAAAAATAGACACAAAAATTCTTCCGTGGAAAAAATTATTTATTTTTAAATTATATTTAATATAAAAATAATTGATTATATGTATTAATAATTATTTTTTAGTGAAATAATTAAAAGAAAAACCAAAAGACTTCTAAAATTAATAAAATTGACAATTATAAAAAAAATTAAAAGACTCGTAAACCTTATGATAACTAAATATTATTACGATTAAAAGAAAAATAAAAATTCTCATAAAAATGGGTTAAATTAGTATATTTTAAAAAATTACAATCCTTAAATATGATTAAAAATTATAAAAAGATACTCTATTTTTACTTGTTTTTATAAATTATAATGTTTTCAATATTTTTTAACATTTTAATACTTATCACATATTCTTCTTTTAATTTTGAATGTATTACATTGAAATATTAATACATATAACAAACACATAAAATAATATCAAAATATTTTCTTTTTTTATGTTTTATATTGAAATGTATTGTATAGTTATACATTTAAGTATATAATTTTTAATAAAAAATAATTATTTTGATAAATATAAAATTTAAGTATTTTTAAATGATAAATAAAACTTTATTTAATCAATAAATTTTAAAGTAAAAAATCGTTAAATGTGATTGTCATTATTTGTGATTTTACATATATTAGTAAAATATTAATCTTTATAAATATTTTTATTTTCATTGTAAATATTTTTATTTCACCTTTTTATTGAATAAAACAATAATATGGGATGTAATTCGAGTTTAGATCTAAGATAATTAGGGTGTAGAGTCATATACTCTCAAAATTTTCCTTAATTTTTACTTTATCTTGTTTTTAACTAATTAATTGTTTTGATTTTGGGTTTATTTTTTAATTTTGTTTAATAATGACAAAAAATTAAAATAAATAAAAATCTTATAAATTTAAATAATAAAAAATTACATAATTATCTATTTTAAATTGGTTATATTATATTACATAAAAAATCTTATATACTGTTTCTATTTAGTTGTTTGTTTCTTGTGTTGATACAGGTATATATATATATATATATGCAATTGTTACGGTAAACATAATTTAAATAAATATTTTTATTAAATAATCTTGATTTTTAAATAAATATAATATAAAATATATATTTTTAATTATAATTAAATATTTTTTAATTTTAAATATAACTTATTGATTTAAATTTTTATATTTATTAACACATATATTTTTAAATAATTTTATCTAAATGTTATTATAATTTATCAATATTATTTATTTATATCATTTATTATTAAAATGGCGAATATACGAAAGGGAACTCAATTAGGAGATTTATCCGAATAAAGATTCATGAATAAAGGGTTAACTTAAAAGTTACACTTAAATTTTATATTAAATTTTGTTTTTTACAATTTAATCTAATTATTATTAAAAATGATAGTACATTCATCTATTATCATATTTTTTTTATCTTTTTTCAAATGCTTCTAAACGTACTTATTCAAGTCAAAAATTAATATTTATTTAATACAATTTAAAAAATAAAAAAAATAACTCATATAGATTTTTGCTAATTAGCATAATTTTATTTACAAATAATTTTTTTTATTTTTAATTATCTAGATGTAATACATATATGTATTTTTTGTATAATGTAAAAATATAGTATATATGTATTTTTACATAATGTAAAATAAATATTTTAAAAATATTATTAAAAATAAAACTATATAAATAATATACAATATAAAAATATTTTTTTTAGAAATAACCAAAATTAAGTTTAGTTATTTAAAGTTTTTTAAAATAATAAACGACTAAAAAAAATGAATAAAACCTAAGTGATACTGTTAGAATAAACTAATGATCCGAAAAATTGACAAATATCTAATTAATCAATAATTCTCTACTTTTTACATATTGTCAGCTAGTGTTTTTATGGTTTTAATAATTTATTTTATAAATATTTAATTCTTATAAGTTAATGCTTATCGATTGTCTTATTATGTAAAGGTGATATATAATATCAAGTTGGTATTTTAATGATATTTTATTAAATAAAAAATATTTTTTGAATATATGTTATTAACTTTTTATTTACAAAAAGATATATTAATGGTTAAATTTTAGAAAAAAATTAATTTATATGGCATAATTTTATTATTATAAAGATATTTATTATTTTATATAATTTTTTATATTTTTAATTTTAATAGGAAGACATCTCATATTTAAGAATATGAATAAGGTGAAATGAGGTTGTTGTGTTTTATCTGAAATCCAAAATATTATATTATATTCTATGTTAAAATCAAAATTGATAGGTATAAATACGTAGAATGATTATCAAATAACAATTATTGAGTTTCAAAAATCAAATTTTAATATATTTTAATTTAAAGTTGTTTAAAAATATGAAATTTTAACGAAACAAAAAAAAACATTAGAAATTAAAATAATAATATATTATATGTACCTAATATATTTAATTTTATTTTTCTTCATAAATAATAAATTATAAGTGTTTTATATCTACCTATATGTAAAAAATATCATATTTAATAAAATATAAATTTATAATTTCGTGTATTATGATTGGATTATTTCACCAACGAAACTAAAATTGAACTTAAATTTTAAATAAAAAAATAATTAAACCCGAAAATCAAACTAAATTTTACCACTTAAAATTGAACCCATTCAATTATTATTTGTAATATTTTGAATCAATTGAGAATTTTGACATCCTTACTCATATCATCATATCAATTACCATGATATTTTATTCCATTACGGAACAACTAACTTTTGTTATATTTTTTTGTTATATATTAAAATTATAATTAAACCACCGTCAATTAATTTAAAATACTCTTATTTATAATTAATTATCGATATAATTAATTTATATGAATGAGTAAACAAATTAATAAATTAAATCGAATTAAAAAATTAAATTATAAATTAGTTTTTTATTTATAAATTATTTAAACCATAAGAGACTATTTTAATTAATTATATATTTCAAAAACATTCTTTTTTAAAACATTAGCATAGTTTGTTGGATATGTACCTACACTTGCAACCATTTGGTCCCAAGATTGACTCTTGATTATCACGTTGGGTTAAATTCTTGCTATTCAACTTAAAACAAATACATAAAAAAGTAAAATTGTTGTTGAGAATCCAACAAACATGTAAAGGTTGTAATATTGAAATCAACCAACATGCTATGCCTTAATTAGAATGATGTTTGGAAAATTAATTTATTTATACATTAATATAGTAAACAGATTAATCTTAATTGAATTTGATTATTTAAATTTTTTAATTTATTCTGAATTAATTTGATAAGATTAAACAATCTAATCTAATTTTTAAATATTTTTAAAAAATTAGATCAAACATATCCACTCTTAATAACTCATTTCCTTTGATCTTATTAATCTCTTCGTCATTTTTAATCATGTTATACGCAATCAAACTTAAAATAAAAATAATTTCAATCAAATCAAAAAAGTATAAAGAGATCGAGAAAAATAAAGAAAATAAAATATAATTAGTAATTCAAATGAGTGACTTAATAGGTGAAAGAATAGGATGATCTCAAAGGTAGAAACAGATGATGATAGAGATGAATGTGATTGCTAAGATAGTTAGGGTTTTTTTTGTAATAAAATGAGAAAAAAATTGTAAAAAAAGATATAAAATAATAAATGTTTTTATAAAAATAAAATTATTTTTAATAAATTATATTTTAAAAAAAAAATCATTATTATACCTTAAATGAGAAGATTAATAATATAAAATTAAATAAATATTTTTTATTTAATAAAAATATCAGTAAAATATCAAGTCCTAATATTTTTGTGAGCAACAGAAAATGAAAGTTAAAACCCACTATAGATTTATAGTAAGCTTGTAATTGTATTTTAGTATGGAAAAAAAATTATTATTATAATAATAACATCTAGAATTGCATTACAATATATTTTTTTATTTTATTTTATTTTATTCAAAAGTCAAAGAAGAGGCACTAAAAAGTCGGATTTATTGTCATTGTCGTGAAAAGACAGAAAAGAAAACAATCTACAAATAAAGATGTAATCTTTTTAAGACATGGTCGGTGATTCAAAAGGTACCAACCCAACCCACACTGCCACTCAACTTCAATCTGATACTTCCTTTACTTTTTCTACTTTTGTCATTTTTTTAGCGTTATATATTTAAATTATACTCTTAAATCTTTTAATTTTATCAAATTTAACAATTTAATTTTTTCATATTATTTTTTAAATTTAAATTTATATTAAAAATTAATAATATAAAAATTAAATTAAGTATAATAAACTTAAAAATATAATAAACATAATATCATTAAAAAATTTAAAATATTAAATCTAATAAAATTTAAGATAATTAAACTTATAATATACATTAAATATAATTAATTTAATATAATTTTATTTGATACATGTACTCAGTACTATTATCTAATCTAAATCTATCTCATCATTTCAAATCAACCATAAATTTATAGTATTTAAAAAATTTCAATATTTATATGTGGGTTTTCGCCATTATAAGGATTGTTTGTGGGGAGAAAGGATTGGAATAAGCCTTTGGAGGGAAGCAAATGCCATTCGAGAAGAAGGTTTGGGAGTGGTTGGCTTCGGCTTTTCACAGTTTCAGTAGCAAGACTGATTGAGCTCTATGTCTTCTTGGGCTGGCCCAGAAGATTTTCTGCTTTCTACTTCACTTGCAACCTATCTTGACAGTACCCTCTTTCCCTCTTACAATTTCCTTTTCTATTGCCTTTTTTGTGTTAAGAGTTGACTTTGGTTTGAGGCAAATGCAATTGTGTGTTTTTCTCATATACTCTCTTACGATTGCTTCATGTAGATTTGTTTGTTTATTTATTCTATATCTCTAGGATTTTTGGGTTCTTTTTTACATGCTCTGTTGCTTTTAATTTTGGCACTCGGTTGATTAAAACATAGTTGGCTAATGGGAAGTATCAATCTCTTTTCTAGGTCAATCGTGTTCATGTATTAATGGAAATGGAAAATACCTTTTTCCTAACTATACTACTCAATACCATTTGGGTATAAAATTCTTACAAATTTTCTCGTTCTTATTATATTAATTTCAGTCCACATCTTTACTGTACATATAAGTGTTGAAGCATTCCCACTAGTATTATATAGTACTACTCAATGGAAATGGGCTTCTCTTATGTACCGCGAGAAGGGCCTAATTAGATGTGTTTGTGATAGAATTATTAATGGGGAAATTGTTTGGTCAATAGTAGTTTTAACATAAGTATTTAGGTGTTGTTTGACATAAATTTGTTTAACGGATTTTAAGTTTTATTTTAGTCATTGTTTTTTAGGAGCATGAATCCATCCTAAACTGTTTTACTAAACTATTTAAGTCACTAATAATGCTTATTGAAATTAAAAATGAAAGCACTTTAAAATTTTCTCAACGCCATTAAAATTGATTTTTTTTTCTTCATTTAAAAGCACTTTCAATCTAAAGCACAAAAGGATTCAAGCGAATCCTAATATGAATAAATGGATAATACTTTTAAGCATTAAGTGACTTGTCAATGATGTTTTCGGATTGTATGTAAGGTTAAATGTGGAATGTTGAATTAATTGTGAGAATACTTATTATTAATAGAAAGTGATATAGTGTAAATATCAATTTCCTAAATATATCCGTGTACTCCTTGAAACCCTGTAGTTTGAATGATGTGTGCTTGAAATTTTTTGTATATTTTGTATTTTCAAGAAGGGGAAAACATGTTAAGGAAAGGTTCAAAGGGGAGAAAAGCTTTTTGACATAAAGAAAATGCGCGAGATAATTATTAATTAAGAAAACAAGAATCAAAATGAAACATTCTCTATTTTTGTACTTAAGCTTCTGATATGGAAACTCCGATGCAACCTTCTTAAAGTTGGCATGTTTTTAAGATCAAACCATACTTGATGTGGTTCAAAATTGAAACAGGAAGAGGAGTTATTTGCCAGATTGAACCACAATAAAGTTAGCATGATATTTCTTTTATACTGTGAATGAGGCATATGATATTTCTTTTATACTGTGAATGAGGCATTCTTATTGGAGACTTTGATACCTAGACCTTGGTTTCAATGCAGAACAAAGAGTTGGGTAGAAATTATAGGAGCACTAGGGGATAATAGAGGTTGAGGTCCTTGAGGATATTGATTTGCTTTAGACCTTTAGAAGTTGTATTGCAACTTTATTTCCATTTTCACCATTGACTCCTTTTATTTTCTGCTTGGAATTGGAATTTAGTTAATTTTGTTACCAGCATATTGATGATGATTGTTGCTTCCCCACATAATGTTTGGTGTTGATAAATTTGTTTTCATTTTCTTTAGAGAAACTTCTTGTCTTGTTGCGTGATGGTCGAAAGCTTATGGGTTTGCTACGATCTTTTGACCAGTTTGGTAAGATATATGCATTCATCCCATATGTTTTGTTAACCATTAAGTTTTTTTCAATACTTTTGAAGTACTAAAATGTGGATACTCCGAGAGATATAGATTCATAATCCTAAACTTACCCATGTATTACTGACCTCACCCACTTCTCACGCTTACTTTTTTTTTTTTTTATGTTTTCTTCCTATCTCTTTTTGAAGGAGTACATAATTGAAAAAAATCTCAATTAACCATAACTTTTGTTGAGTTTAACTTTCTTATTCTTCTATTCCTTTTAAAACCTTATTAACTGACAGTCCTCATACAGCAAATGTTGTTATAGAAGGAGCGTGTGAACGAGTTATTGTTGGTGATATCTATTGTGACATCACATTAGGTTTATATATAATCCGTGGAGAGAATGTTGTTTTAATTGGAGAATTGGTACACTTTTTTCTTCAGAGAATTAATTACGTTAACTTTTATTTAATAATTTAGAATATCATATTAAGATCTTATTATTACCTCCTTTGTAGGGCTTGGATAAGGAGGAACTTCCTCCACATATGATTCCCGTGTCGGTAGAAGAGATAAGAAAAGTAAGTGACTCTTATGCAAAGCATTTTTTACTCTTTAATTTGCTTGTTTCCTGTCGTCGAAGTATGTAGTTAAAATTGAGACTGTGGATGTTAAAAATTATTGATCATCCGTTCTACTAAAAGCTTAACCTAATGTAAGAAGAGAAAATAATGCTTTAATATATTTATAACATCTCACAAGTATTGATTTTATGCACTATACAGACCTAAAATTTACAATTGAACAATTAAGCTTATTGAAATTTGAATGCATGATAGAAATTATTAGTTTCAAAAGCTTGAGCTAGTAGGAGAATTATCAATAATATTTTTATACATTTTTAAGTGGGAACAAAATTCATGGATACCCTTATCAATACGGGGATGTTCTTGAAGTCACTTTATTTGTATCATTAGAACGTTTTGATCACTTAACTTTTACAAGGGATACATAAATCATTTATTCTTTTTAAAATTTTTAAATTAAAAAATTGAGTGATTTATATTTTCTTTGTTAAAACTTAGTGATCCAAGTGATATAAATAAAGTGACTTTTAGGGTATTTTATCTCCTTTTTAACTTCGATCAATCTTTTGTTAGCTATTTAGGATTGTGTTACGAAGAATGACAAGCTCATATATGTTGTTACTTGTGAGAGGATGATATATATATATATATATATATATATATGTGTGTGTTAATCTATTGAGAGGTGATGTGTTTGATTATTAGTATCTCTGACACAGTAAAGATAGGTGAAAGTTAAATAATGCTAGGTTCTTTTTCATTTGGTATTGTTCTGTGTTGGTTTTTCAAAATAAGTTGAGCTCCTTTCTTTCTACTTCTACCTTTAAGGCTCAAAAGGCAGAAAAAGAAGCTAAAGATTTAATGGGAAAAAGAGTAGAGTTTCTGGATTTCGACTAACTTTTGCTCCCAAGTCCCACCAATGTCATGGGAGCTAGCATGTATGCATACAGTTCTTCAGTGATCAACCTAGACGTAAAAGGAGGGTTTGACCAATTAATGACTAAATTAGAGCAGCTGCTACGATTTTATGCATATGGAATTTAGCTTTTGGTGTCTTAGAGGCAATGATTATGGTTTTCTGATTATTCTGTTGCCTTTTAATTTGCTAGTTTGTATTATTCTTATTCTAAACTTTTAGCGTACATGTGGGGTGTGATATTAGATTAAGATAAATAAGGTTACGTTAGATATATAATATGACCATTTACACAATTGATGTGACCCCAACTAACTATACTGATTTAATGTTGCATATAGAATGACTCAAAACTTATGCTCCATGCATTATTTTTCAATGTTACGTAAGATACATTTTTCTTTTTATGCTGAGGTAAATAATAAAAAACTGCTCTTATAAGTACAACTTAATTTTAATTTTTATTTAATATAATTTAATTTAATGAATTTGATTGTATTTTTAAATAATATTATATCATATAATTATGTTATATTTTAAATTTAAAATAAATAATGTTTTTTATTAGTTAATCGTAATGGTCTCGGATTCTTGTGGTGTTATTGTGTTTATCACGATGTTGACACGAAATTTGTTTTTGCGGGTGAAGACAAATATTTTTAAAACATAAAGCAAATAAAAAATTAAAGGATTGTTAGTAATGTATGAGGTTAATAACAAATATATTTAAAATGTTTATTTAATTATAAAAATATATTTAATATTAGATAATTTAAATTTATAATTATGTTTATAATATATAAGTAATGGTAAAATATGTCTTATGTTAAGTGTTTTTTTATTATTTATATATTGTATAGATAATTATAATTAAGTAAATTTTTTAAGTATATTTGTAACTAATTTTATGCATCATGGATATAAAATATAAAATATAATTAATTTTGAATAAAAAATTTCTATTATCATAAAAATAATATTATTTATATTATTTATATATTTTTGTTATTAAAAAATTTAAATTGATGTATTATTATTTAAATTTATTTTATTTAATCTATTGAATTAGATTGTTATTTTTAATGGATATTTTTTTACTTGTTTGTTGGTAGTTACTAAAATCTTTTTCGTGTCATAACTTTTCATATCAGCGATTGAGACGCTGCTTACAGGCTGCTATACGCAATAATTAGTTAAATGGTTATATATATATATATATGTTTGGTTAAAAATCTTTACACACAAATATTGGCAAACGTTAATTTAACTATGGTTATAAGAAATTTTTTAATTTACTGCTGTAAATATTTTTTTAATTAATTATTTTTTTATGTATTTCAATTAACTATTTGATCTAAAAAGTAATTAATTTATTGAAAATATTTAAATTATTTATGTAATATGTGAATTTATAAAGATTTAGTAGGGATAAAATTATGTACTTGTAATTTTATATATTATATATATGATTTAATTTTTTTAATTAAATTGATAATTTTTTATTAAAATAATTGATTTAAAGATACTTAATACTGAATTTGAAAAGAAGTTAAAATTGAATTTTTTTAACATAAATTAACATTTAACCTTAATTGTATGATTTTCTTTTGCCTTTTATTTACTCTTGGAGTTGGCTTAAATAAAAGCATGGAGTATTGAGGTCATACATATAAAAATGCCACAGATAAAAGTTGGTTTTAATAAGTGAATAAAATGCCTACAAGGAAGCATAGAACTATTTTTTTTCCTGAATGTGTAGAACTTAGAAATATAATATGAACCAAAATAAGATATAAATAAAACGTATAAAAATAAAGACACCTATAACAGTTTAAACTTATGTTCCTTAGAGTTTTTATATTTTATGAAGTATTTATATCTAAGAAGCATAACATATATATTAGTGTAGATACTCACACACTCCAATTTGATATCTATTTAAAAATAAAAATTTATATATATTAGGGGTGAATAAATTTTAAAATTTTATCAATTTATAATTTAATAACCTAAACAAAACGACTAGACATGTAATCGTGTGTAACTAGTAGAGTACAAAAAATAAAAATAACACGATATTTTTAGGTGAAAACAACTAAGGTTACAACCATGACTTACGAGGAAAACCATATGTCCATTGGACCACTTAACTTTTCATTGTGAAAACTAAATGTTCAAGTACAAACTCGATCTTATGTTATCCTCTTTAGTATATTGTCCCAGTGTACCTAACTTATGAGTCTTTGTTTTGTTTTGTTTTCACAACTTCTAAGATTAGCGTGAGCGGTATCTCATCCAATGTTTTAATCAACTCCTTGCCAATCAGATACATTTATGGAACGACTGCAACCAAGGTTAGCACAAAAAATACAAGTGTTCGTGTGTGTTCTAAAATATATTTAATAATGAATAATCTTAACTAAATGATTAAAATCATATATCAATTAAATTAAATCGACTAATAAATTCTAGAAGAAACAGATTAATCACAAATTCAATAAAAATATTTTCTTTGAAATTTAATAATTGAATCCAAATAATCATGATTACTCATACAATTATTTTATTTAAATATGCAAGATCCTAATAAAAAAAACTATAAGAGCATGAAAAATATGAAACAAATAGTTCATATATACTAGCATAATTATACATAAATATATAAAGAGATGAAGTTCAACCTAATTAAAGAGGAGTAAGGAGAAAAGAAACATGATTGTTGAAACTTGTGCTCTTAAAAATATGCTTTGTAGTTGTATGTATAATTGTGAGAGAAGGGTGATTTATATATAGTAAACCTAAAGAGCCAAAATGTTACACATCTAATGTGACACAATTCTATAGATAGTTAGCTATTGATTGAGATTAAAAACAAATCAAAATGGATGAAATATGCTAGTTTCAAGTACTGCGATCGATCCCTTCCAAAAATAAGTTATGCCTACGTAATATGGGGGATCAATCCGTTTATAAGGGAGATCGATCATTCTATGTATGAAGGTGTGCCTAGTTTTTTTATGTAAAGATGAGATGATCAAAGTGTGATCGATTACAGATATATCCATAATGGGATTGATCTGTCTACTAGGGGGATTGATTCCTCTATCTTAAAAGGATAATATTTGTATGATACAATATCAAAATTGATCAAATCAAGAGCCTATATGAAATGTACTTAAACATGTATGCAATTCTATGTGTGATAGTTATGAAAGATATATCTGAATTACCATTATCCAAAATTTGAGTGTTTTTTCAATTTTTCTTGATATTCTTAAAAAACTTGATAGTAAGCTTAAAGATAAAATTATAAATAAATATTTTGTGCACGAAAATAGCTAATACTCATAATTCTTACAAAATCTCCCTTTGACATTTTCGTGTGGTAAAACCTTTTATTCACTACATGACACTTATAGGAGTAAGATAAAAGTACATTGATGTCCTAGATTCTATAGTGGCACTATCATGTGGTTTGGTGAATCCATCTTTCCTACAACTTGACAAATTTGTATATAACTCAAATCACATAGACAAAGCATATGACAACTTGGCTCGAAAGACTTATTGTACATTAGTTCCATTTATATAGAAATATGCAAAGTGTAGAGATAAATCATGTAGTGCATGTATTCATATCAATCCAACCCACAATAAAACATAAAAAACATGATAATAATGATAATTATTTCCCCTTTTTGACATGAAAATGAAAAAGCATCGAAAAAATTACAAACTTAAGAACAACTGGAAGAAAATATATGCACTAATGTCATAGAGCTGAACTCCTCTAAAGGTTAAAGGGTAATGTAAAAGCATATCAATGCAAAAGTGTAATCTAGTTTAAACCCACCCTGATTTCTATTGCTCTCTAACTATAAAACCAATTAAACAGTTAATAAATAAGGAGAAAACTTACTCTGAGTTCTATTGCTCTCTAACTATAAAACCAATTAAACAGTTAATAAATAAGGAGAAAAAACATATGATTTTTTATATAAATAGCCATATAAAGTAATAAACTCACTTAATCACAAACAAACAAACAAGCATACAATCAATTGAGAAATCATTTTTTACTCAAATTTTGATTATCTATTGTATAAATAAATGAGTAGAAGAGATACACAAGCACACTTAGAATATATAATGACATATTGACATTTACTTAAAAGTAGTGTATTATGCCAATCAAGAAAGAACTTAAAAAAATGTATCACCTATCATATAAAACTGTAATTGAGTTTTCAATCTCACAAAATAAAATATAGAGAAAACTTTTAAGATTTTTGTTTCTCTTTATTTTATAAAAGAGGTATAAAATCATTTATTTATTTTAAATATTTTTTGACTCATTCTTTTTATGCATGTCAAGTATATTTTTTTATAAACATGGTACTTTTTGTATAATTTTTTTAATTTACTATTTTAATTGCACGAGCTATAAACATTGCATGATGACTTTCACACTAATTGTGAGGTATATATCTCTCTCTCTCTTAATCTCTCAATGCGGTAGTTGCACACATCACAATAAGTAGCCCTCTCAATGCTAAATGCCTCCCCATAGTAAAATTTTAGAAAGTAAGAATTAGAACTCAACATAATTTTAAAATCAAGATTAGTTGAAGTCCTAGAATCTTTCAAAAGAAATCATAAAATTCAAGCATATGCATAAGTCCTATCAACATCGATCATCACATGTAAAAGTATATGTGTGTGTAGAAGTCAAAATTGTAGAACCATTTATACAATAAACATCAAAACGAGTTAAGCCATTAAAGAGAAGGTTGTATGTGTGTAAGGGTTGAATAAGTATATTATCTTGTTGGCCAAAAAGATATTCTACTTAACATTTTTTAATTTATTTTTTAACAAGAAAAAAGAAATAAAATAATTGTAATACTATGAACTTGCTCACCTAGGATCAATGGATCATATAAGCACCTTACCAAAAGTGCATAAGTGAAACAATTAAAAGACGATCAAATGATCGGAAAAAAAGTAATCTTTCTTAACCCAAATTTTCTTGAATATTGGTTTTTCTATTTCTTTGAGTTAGGACTCAAACCTTAGATTTCATAGGCATGTTCTTGGACATAATTGTACCTTTTGCATTCATCCTAAATGAAAATGCAATATGTAAGGTAGGATGATGATAATGAGTCACAAAATTAAAAGTATTGTGTTTTACTTGCCTCTTTGAACCTAAGATTTTATACTTATTAATAGAATTTTTGAAATGTTTCCATGAGTTTCATACATCCTAGAATATGATGCAACATGAATAGATGAATGATAGTTATCAGTCCTACTATGTGAAACATGAAAAAATTTATTAAATTTAGTAGCATTCATCAAAAATCTACATTTTAGTCATACATGATTTTTCTTACCACAATGATGACAACTAGGTATAAACTTAACATTTTTTTACCACAGGTACAATGGCTCTTCCTGCATAAGTAATAACAATAAGAATAGAGTTAGAGGCCCTTACAAATGTGATTTTTGATGTGAAAGATGTGGAGCTCTCATCCTTAAAATCAAGGCCACGTGTATCACCATATGACTTACCATAACTCAAGACTTTGTTTAGTTGTTCAACGTCTAATATCAAGCTTTTCATTGTCTTTTTAGAAGTAACAAGTTGGTCATTGAGTTTACCTCATGTTTGGTTGACTGTAATGGAATGAAATCAAAATTAATTCATTCTAATTTTATACTTAGTTGGGTTGAAAAGTGGGAATGAAATGTAATTAATTCCTAAAAGAGAAGGAAATAGAATTCTTTTTCTCCCCTTAAGGAATCATGATTCCATTTTTTTCTCAAATTTTTTCCAATTTTACCCCAACCCCAAATATAATCCTAAACCTTAAACCTTAAATCCTAAATCTTAAAACCCTAAATGCCAAATCCCAAATCCCAAAACCCTATTTAGAAAAATAATAATTTTAACCTTAAACCTTAACCCATAAATATAACCCTAAATCCCAAAACCTTAAAACTTATTTAAAAAATAATAATTTTAACCCTAAACTTTAACCCACAAATATAACCCAAAATCCTAAATCTTAAACCCCAAATCCCAAAATCCAAAACCCTAACCCCTATTTAGAAAAATAATAATTTTAACCTTAAACCTTAACCCACAAATATAATCCCAAATCCCAAACCTCAAAACCTTAAACCCTATTTAGAAAAATAATAGTTTTAATAATATATTTTATTTTTAAGTAATAATTATTTATAAAAATAATGATTTCAATAATATATTTTGTCTAACGAAAAAATAATAATTAAATGATATCATTTGAACTTTACTGAATATAGAAGTATTAAGGTAATATACAGTATTTTCCATTTCATTCTAATTGTAAACTAAATATTATAATACTGATTCTTTCTTTAATTCCAGTGGTCAAACCAAATAAAACTATTTTCTTTCCATTCCATTTCATTCACATCCCAATTCTGATTCTATTCAGTGAACTAAACGTCACCTTATAGTTTTCTTATTATATTCCTACAAGACTTAGATTAAAAGTATAGATATGTTCAGACTACTTTAAATTTTCTTTTTCTAAGGAAAAAAGTGTTTGTTTTTTGAACACTAATTATATCATTCAACTTTACCACTTCATTTAAATTTTTTCTTTTTGTTCCTTAGCATCTATACAATCCTTAAATAATTTTTCAAAACTAAATGTATTATATTTAGTTAAAAGAAAAGAAGAGATACCTCATCATCTTTATTCGAGCTAGTGTAGGAGTAGCTTGAACGCGTAGTAGCTTTTGCAGTGAAGGCACAATAATTGGTTCCACCCTCTTCTGAATTATTTTCTTTCTTCTATTCACTCTCCATATCACTAAGAGTAGTGTTGAATGCTCTTCTAGATTTCTTCTTGTTATTTACATACTCTCTAGATATATGACCAAAACTACTACAAATGAAACATTGGGACCAACAAGTTTATATTTCTTGTCATTTAAGCCCATGAGGTTAGGTTCCTTTAAAATTTTATCCTTGAATCGATTCTGTTATCCCTTATTTGGGGAGTTATTTTGTTGGTTCTTTGTATAAAGATACTTCTTGAATCTACTAGCAAATGAAATAATAAATTCACCATTAGAATCATCATCACTATCAAAAATTGCCTTTATAGAGCTTTTGAATGCCACATTCTTATTCTTATTGGGTGGCTTACAAGTAAGTTCATATGTTTGAATGGACCTAATTAGTTCATCAATATTTAAAGTGTTCACATTTTTTCTTTCCTCTATAACAGTGAATTTCATCTTATAATCTTCTATCAATGAACTCAAAAACTTCCATAAAATTATAGGTGGAGGAATTTTCCCACCAAATGGAGGGTAAACATTAGTAACATCACAAAAATAAGCATAAAATTGATTAAACATTTAATTGTTGCTCATTTTAAGAGAGTCAAACAGAGATATCAACAAATCAGTTTAGTTTATTTCACTTTGGAAGTTCACTCATGAGCAAGAGGAAGTGCATTCCATGAATCTTTTTAGTCTCACAGTCAAAGATGTAATAGAACTCATCCATCGACATTATAGAGAAAATAGAACTTAACTCTTTTTGATTTGATCTATTAAGGGTCCTTTCTTTAGTGGTCTATTCTTTTGTAGTTTTTATGGTTATTACACGATCTTTGGTTACGAAAGATGGTTCCCAACCTTCAAGAATGAAATCCCAGACTTTTTCACATTGTCTAAGATAGGCTTGTATGCGAACCTTCTAGTAAAGTTAATTATACCTATCAAAGAAAATGGGTCTAATAGATGACTCATCTTCTTTCATTAGATCCATTTGTAAACGTGTTTCCCTACGACTTGAAATCATTAAGTATATGTAGTGTAAGTTATGATACCAATTTAAAATTTGCAATACGGGCCTAATAAGCCTAGAAGGATTGAATAGGTATTTTAAATTTTATCAATTTATAATTTACTAAACTAAACAAAGTATCTAAACATACAATCGCATGTAAATAGTAAATTGTAAAAATTAAAAATAACACAATATTTTTAAGTGGAAACAACATAGGTTACAATCATGACTTAAGAAGAATATCATCAATCCACCGAGTCACCTAATTTTTCATTGTGAAAACTGATGTTTAGTAAAATCTTGATTTTATGCTACCCTCCTTAGAATACTGTTAATGACTATGAAAGTAGAGTCATTAGTACACTTTTTTACTTAATATTTGCTTGTTTTATTCAATAAATAGTATTTTTGGGGTTAAAATATTAAAATTTAAATTTTTAGTGAAAAAGTGTGAAAATATAATTTTTGAAATTCTTTGGGATTTGTTTGGAATTTTTATATATTTTTTATGAAATTTTTAACGCATGATCAATCAAGAGCTATCACGTGGTGTCACGCAAGCAGATGAGCTGACTAGGCAAGTCACACGGATGCCACGATAGTAGAGACAACCAATCTTAGATCATCGCGTGTAAAGAGTAATGTAGCTTCTTCCCACGTGTCAACACAAAGTTCATCCCAAATTTATCCCGTTTGGTCAATGCATTCTTTACTCATCTTGATCTGATTCGTCCAACCGTTTCACCCGTGTACCACGCAAGTTGTTTCTGCGAATCACGTTGTGCCAGCTGGCATTAACTAGGTAAGCGTTGACCCGAATCGGTCTCTTCTACTTCACGTCACTCTCTGATTTTCCTCATGAATCCTGCATGCCACGTGTTTGATTCTAATTCGCTAACATTGCTAATTTTGCTTGTTTTGATCTCAGCTCTTAATCTGAAGTTGATATGATGGTCTAGATTTGATCTGAATTATATTTAACCTTCTAATCACCCTAAAACCCTAACGAGCCATCATTAGCATAATTTTGATCAGTTTTTGGAGCTAAGAAGAAAAAAAAATACAGAAAAATTCAAAAAGAAGATACAATTTTGATGGAGATTTAAAAGGAGATTAGTATTACAATTTAAGAAGAGATTGTATTTCTTCTTCTACCCCTTTCTTTATCAATTTTTATGTCTTTCTTTGTAAAAAAATATGAGTTTTGTAAAAAATTATGAGTTTTGTAAAAAATTATGAGTTTTATGAACACAATTATGTGTAATTAATTTATTAATCTAGGGATATTATAAATCTAATTTTTACCATGTGATAATCTAATATTTTACCCTAATTATAATTTTAATTTAATTATATTATTTAATTTAATTTTTATGCTATTAATTGTCTGATCAATAATTTATTTATATATAGAGGCAATTAAATAGATTTGAGAGAATTATTTAATTTTTTTATCTTGATTAAATAACATGCATAGTTTCTAGAAATATATGTATATTTTTATATATGTGATCTATAATTGATGAACTTAATTAGTACTATGCAATTTAATTAAAAATGAAAGTTTGATTAAAGTAATTAATAAATAGTGTATAGTTTATTTGAGAGATAAATACATGTTAAGTTAGATCTAATTGATCATATAATTAATTGATAATTATATTGGAGAGATTTTAGTGATTCATATGTTTAGAAAATTGAGGAGTTAAGTATTCCTAAATATTTTCTCATATATTTTCTTAGTTACCAAATCTAATTTAATTAATTATTGTTATTTATTTTTAGTTATTTTAATTTTTCTTTCTTAAAATATAAAAACACAACAAAATTGATTTTTATTTTTTATTTTTTTTGTTTTAGAAATTAGTTTCTAATAAAATAATCTTCATGAAAATGACCATATCATATCATTATAATAGTTGTTTCGATAAGTATACTTGTGTATTCATTGTACACACTTCGGATATGACGATCAAGTTTTTGGCACCCTTGTCGAGATTATAAATACTAAAAATTAATTATTTTTATTTTAGTAACTCTTTAAATTTATTTTTCTTTACTTTAATTTTAATTTTAGTTTACTTATTTTTTCATCAACTTATTTATTTATTTTTTAAATTTTAATTTATTTAGTTAGTTATTTAGTTTTAATTTTTATTTATTTTTAACGTAGACACATTCTTTAGTGCTACTAGAATCATAGTTGATAAAATGGCTAGTAATATTTATCAATGGCCAATGGACTGAATAATAGCAACAATAAGAGTAGTTAGAATGCATGAGGTAAATGATATCATGACACTTACAACTCAAGTGTCATTTTTGGTAAATCTTTTGAAGATTCAAAACTCATGGACGAGTATAAACCATGTCCAAGATTCAGGGATGTCTTGTGTGTTTTGTGGTAGAGCCTATTTGTTTGATAATTGTTCAAATAATTTGAAATTAGTATTCTATGTGGGTAATGCAAACCGAAATAATAATCCATACTCAAACACTTATGACCCAGGATGGAGACAACATCCAATTTTTTCTTTGAGTAATAACAACAATCAACGTGGTAATCATTTCAACCATCAATCATTTTCATCACCTGATTTTCAACAATCACAGCAATCGTAAGCCCAAGTGAAGAAGCCACCTATTGAGGACAATACAAAAGCTTTAATGGGAATGACGAAAGACTTCATCCAATCAGTTAATATAAAAGTTTCAACTCAAGAGGCTTCAATTCAAAATTTAGAGACTCAAACGAGACAACTTGTTCAGGCTATAAGCCAAAAGCCTCAAGATAACTTCTAAGTGACACAATTTTAAACCCAAGAATAGAAGGAAATAAGTCATCATTAGCATAGTTTTTATCAATTTTTGGAGCTAAGAAGAGAGAAAAATACAGAAAAATCAGAAGGAGATACAGTTTTGGTGGATATTCAATAGGAGATTAGTATTACAATTCAAGAGATTGATTGTATTCCTTCTTTAACTCATTTCTTTATCAATTTTTATGTTTTTCTTTTTGAAAAATATGAGTTTTATGAACAAAATTATGTCTAGTGAATTTATTAATCTAGGGATCTTATGAACCCAATTTTCACCATGTGATGATATAATATTTTACCTTACTTATGATTTCAATTTAATTATATTATTTAATCTGATTTTTATGCTATTAATTGTTTTCCCAATAATTTATCTATAGAGAGAATTATTTAATTATTTGTCTTGATTAAATAACACGCATAGTTTTAAGTAAAGATATATAATTCTTATGTATGTGATCCATAATTAATGAATTTAATAAATACTATACAATTTAATTGATATGAGAGTGTGATTAAATTAATTACTATATGGTATATAGTTTACTTGAGAGAAAAATACATGCTAAGTTAGATTTAATTGATTAGGAATTTTAGTGATTCACATATTTAGAAAATTGGAAAATTAAGCATGTCTAGATATTTTCTCATACATCTTCTTAGTTACTAAATCTGATTTAATTAATTATTACTATTTACTTTTAGTTATTTTAATTTTGCTTCCTTAAAATATAAAAACACAAAAAAAATTGATTTTTATTTTTTAATTTTAAAAATTAGTTTCTAATAAAATAATCTTCTTGAGAACGATCTTTTCTTATCATTATATTATTTATTGTGATATGTATACTTGCGTATTCATCGCACACAATTCGTGTCTACCAATCAACTGTCCTAATGTACCTAATTTATGAACACATACTCTATTTTCACATTTTTTTAAGATTAGTGTGATCGATATCCAGACCAACGTTCTAATCAACTTCTCGCCAATTAGACATACTCATGGAACAATTGTAACCAGAGTTAATACAAAAACCACGAGTGATCGTGTTTTTTATAGAACATGTTTAAAAATGAATAATTCTAACTAGATTATTCGAATCATATATCAATTAAATTAAATCAACTATCAAATCCTAAAACAAGTAGATTAATCACAAGTTCAATAAAAATAAATTATTTAAAATTTAATTATTAAATCCAAATAATCATGATCACTCATACAACTATTTGATTTAAATATGCAAGATCCTAATTAAAAAGAAGCTATATAAACTTGAAAAATATTAAATAAATAGGCTCAAATTTATATTAGTATAATTATATAGAAATATATAAAGATATGAAGTTCAACCTAATTAAAGAGAAGAAAGGGAAAAGGAAACACGACTGTTGAATCTTGTGCTCCTAAAAATCTGCTCTATAGTTATGTGTATATGTGTAAGAGAAGAGTGACGTATATATAGTAAACCTAAAGAGTCAAAACGTCAAACATCTAATGTGGCACAATTTTATAGGTAATTGGTTGCTGATTGTGATTAAAAAAGAACCATAATAGATAAAATATGTCAGTTTTCAATATCGGGATTGATCCTTCTATGAGATGGATTAATTCTTCCCAAAAATATGGTATGCCTACGTAACATGATGGGTCATTCCGTCTATAAGAGGGATTGATCGTTCTATATATGAAGGTGTACCTAATTTTTTATGCATAGATGGGAGAATCGAAGTATGATCGATTACAAATTGATCCATAATGGGATCGATCCGTCTATTAAGAGGATCGATTCCTATATCATAAAAGGCTAATATCTTTATCATACAATATCATAATTGATCCAATCAAGATCATATATGAAATTCACTTAAATATGTATTCAATTCTATGTTTTATAGTTATGAAAAATATACCTGAATTACGACTATTCGAAATCTGTGTGTTTCTTCAATTTTTTTTTTCAAAAACTTGTTAGCGAGCTTAAAGATAGATTTACATGTAAATATATTATTCATAAAAATAACCAATATTCATAATACTTACAAAAAAATAGAAAAATTAACGTATTTAGTACTCGAATATGTATCTAAAGTTTATGACTTTCTATGTTTTAAAAGAAACTAGATAACATAGGTTTGATCTATATTTATCGTGGGTACCCTATTCTATGAAAATTCCACTTAGAAACAGATATTATATATAAGTGGATTATTGGAAAGTAAAATTAAGTCTAAATTATCAAAAATTTGTGCCATATATGTAGTAGCACAAAACACAACTGATCTTGGTAGTTTACAATTGTATATATTCTAATGTGTTATAAGACTTTTTCAGTCCTATATGTACATGTACATTATATGTATATATCAATAATACTGCTTCCCTTATTCATGGTTCAAACTCTAACTTCTTCTATCCTCCTAATAGCTTCCTGCATCTCAAGCCGTTGTTTTGGTTCCTTCTCAACACAAGCAGCTCCAATTTTAAGCAATTGTAACATTTGCTCCACCGAGTTGTTTGACTCGTTTACTATATCCGGGTCAAGTAACTCGTGATTTCTTCCCTGATCAGCTGCCATTGTTGTTAAAACCCATTCTACAACATCAGTACCTCCATTCCCATTGTTGAGATATTGAGATGGGAATTTTCCAGACATGAGTTCAAGAATGATTATTCCTAAGCAATAGACATCAGACTTATGAGAAACTTGTTGGGAAATTAAGTACTCTGGGCATTTGTAGGCAAATAAGGTTAGTGTTGCGTGGTTTGGACTGATTAGTGGTTGAAAGGCATAGTCATTTAGAAGGGGTTCGTGGTCATCATCTAATAGAATATTACTAGACTTGAGGTTTCCATGTGGCAATTCATAGGGTTTAAACACACTATGGAGGAACCCCATTCCTCTTGCTACTCCTTTTATAATCTTTAGACGTATTCTCCAATTTAACTGCGCGTGAGTTATTCCTCGTTCACCTGTAAGATTAATTAATTTTATTTGTTAATAAATAGTTAAACACACAAATATTGCAAAAACAATTATTTAAAAATAAAAAAAATAATATCCTTAAAATTTAAGACTACAAAAATAATATTATTTATGATTAATTAATATATTTTTAACTCTTTAAAAAAAATTTGATATATAATTTTATTTTGAACACCGTTCAAATTAAAATTTGATCATTTAGAATCATTTAATAGTAGATACTGTCTAATTGAACTCCGTTTAATATTATTAAGAAATTATTTTTATTGTTATAAATTTTAAAAGTATTATTTTTATAATTTTTCAATTATTCATTTAAATATGTTATAAAAATGTAATTAAACTCGATAATAACATTTTTTTATATTACACATATAATTAAAAGATACTATATAATTTAAATCTATTTGTTATTTTCTTAAAAAAAAAGAGAATAATTAATCCTAACCTAAAAATAATAATTTCATCTAGACATAAATTCCAAATGAATTTAATAGCAAAAAAGAAAGAAAGTGGTGAATGATGTTTAGTTCTCTTTGTTCATTAAAAAAAAATTGTATATTTTAATAGCTTGTTTTTAGGTGTGATGTCTTAGGAATTTTATTTTATAAAAAATTACTATATATAACTTCAATTAGTAACATTAATGTGTGTTTAATAAGTGATATTTGTTTTTTATTTAAAAACTAATACAGTACTGCTATAAACATAAAGGTTAATGTGTAGCTTTCTAGAAATATGACATACCATGCAAAGCATCCAACAAGCTGCCTTTAGGAATGTATTCAGAAACAAAGAGCTTCTCTTCTCTACGGTAAAGGTAAGCCAAAGGTGTCAAAATATTCTTATGTTTAAGACCAGCAAACCGTCTAATCTCTTCATCAAACCCATCTCTACCTAAAACATTCATCTCCCTCATCCTCTTAACAACAACAGACAACCCCATAGACATCACAGCCTTATAAGCCGAACTGGTCCCACCATTTCCAAGCACCTCAGCAGCTGCTTTCATCAAATCTGATAACCCAAAACTACCCTTCTCATCATTCACCATTACTATATCTGACATTCCACTCTTATTACCAAGTGTTGATAACCCTCCTTTTCTTGATTCTGATCCACTAACCTTTTTGCTTATTGACTCTATTTTTCTTGCATATTTTGGATTTGGACTTGGTACCTGAACTTCAACCATTTCATGAACCTTATCCTTACCTAATTGAGTAAAGCCATCGTCTCTGCTACTCTTATTATTTATGAATGATAACGATATCAAGATTACAAATGACCCACCAACAACTAACCCAATGAAAATCTTGGCCTTGATTAAATCATTAGCTGGTAGTGAAGGGCTAGTTTCCTCATTTTCATTGTTATTCTCATCTTTAGTTTCTGATGATGATGGCTTATTATCACATGCTTTGTCTAATGGTTTACCACAGAGCCCTGCATTTCCTGCAAATACCTCTACAGGTTGATTTGATAAGCTTTTTGGGATTTCTCCTTCCAATTTGTTATTTGCAAAACTAATAGAAGTTATTTGGGATTCGATATTTGGGATTGGTCCAATGAATTGATTGTTTTCTAAATGGAGTTCTAAAAAAATATTAGAGATTGGTGTTAGTGACTCTGGTATTTTGCGAGAGAAATTGTTCTGATCAAGCCAGATTTTCTTAATAGATTTCAAAGGGGAGAAGAAATCATTTGGGATTTCACCAGAGAATTTGTTTTTAGAAAGAAACAGAGCCTTGAGAGTAATTAGTTTGTTAAATTCGGGTATTGGGCCTGCGAAATCATTGTCTACAAAACTTATGATTCTAAGACCTTGAAGATCTTTTAAGGCCTCGATATCAATTTTTCCAGAGAGTCTCATTCTTGAGAGACGAAGAACATTGATTGTGTCTTTAGAACAAAGAACTCCAACCCATTGAGCTTGACATGGAGATTGGTTTGGAACCCAAGAATTTAAAGCGATTGGATTGGTAAGAGAGTTCTTGAGCTTGAGAAGAGCCTCTGCTTCTGGTAGGGAGAGACAGAAGAAGGGAAAGAAAGAAAGGACGAAGAAGAACATTGATTGTGTAATTTGGTTTTGTGAGAAATTTGTGTCATGTTTGATATGTGTTGCTTGTGAATGCATCAGAGAAGATTGTTTGAGAAGTTGCTATTTACATGACAATTCTAAGAATAGATTGAGAAATGAGAAAATAAATTTAAATTTAACAATTGTCTGAGAAGTTGCTATATTTGTTGGTTGACCCGGTCAACCTCGGTCATCCAAGGATTTTTCTAATACAAACGAGGAAAAATTATTCCTAAATATAACAATCGATACCAATTAAATTAAAGGTAGGGTGAGTACGATATCAAGCTTTTTTATTTATTTTTTTCAAAAGTAATTTACTACTTGAACACAAAAATCTCATCTGACTTTTATAAAATTAACATTTAAATTTTATTTTAAATATTGATTAAAAATTTAGATTAAATAATATCATTTATTGTTAATATAATTAAATTTATCATCATAAAAATATTAAAACAATTTTAAAATTTAATAAAAATTGTTATGAAATTTATGATAAACACCTTAAATAAAAACATTTTTATATTATTGATTTTTTTTCCTTTTCTATCTAATAAAAATTTGTTAGGAACTTATTTTGTACATCTCATGTAATAGTCAAAGAGTGATCATAACCGATAAATATTCTTATAGATCAAATCCAATAAATATCTAATCATTATACAAGTGTGAATATTATATAATTATTTTAAGATAACAGGAGCTCAATAATTATTCTTTAATTATTTTAAAGAATTAAAGATCCCAAAATTATTCTTATCTATCTTAAATGATAATTTAGTAGATAATTACATATAATTATCTAAAGATAACCGTATGTAATCAATAATTATCTATAAAGCTACAACAGTTCAATCATAATCAGAGAATATGTTATCAAGTTTATTCTTTCCTCTATATATAGTTGCATATGTATAACATAATATGATATCTAATATCAAAATATCTTACATCTCATAACAGATGAACATAACTAATCATTCTTTTTTTATATAATTATTAGAGTGAGACTAATTAAGATATTCTATATCATACATTTTACAGTTACTAACTAAAAAATTGTAAGGTTGAAGACCACCCTCTCCCTACAAAGTAGTCCAAGGTTCTAACATTTTGTTTGTCTTATAGATTCTACTGAGAGAAAAATTAGTATTAACATCTGGCACTATTTTTTAGAAAGAAGTGTGTTTTATTTGGCTAATTTTTTTTAAAATGATAGAAATCTTAGAAAATGTATCCAAGTTCTTGATATGCTAAGAAAGAATTAAAATAAAAAAGATATTTAAAAAAAAAGAGATCGTGGACCTTAACTATAGTGTTTTCAAAAAAGAAAACATCAAAATCTTCTAATATACTATTTTCATCTTTTCTGAACTTATAAAAAGATTCATGGATTAGACAGCTAGCTTCACCTCTTAGATCTTGACAACAAGTCAAGAAATCCAACCTACTAACCAATAAGCCATCCTTCCAACTCCACCGCAGTCTGCCAGCAATATGAGCATTGCACCTAGACTTGCCTGCCTATAACACACTAGAAAGGTCATAAAGGTAAGGAGGGCTTGGGCACTAGACATAATAGAAAATACACTCTAAGTGATCCTAGAGCGTCTATAAGAGCCACTTACTCCTGGACCAATCTTCATCCCATAAAATGTCATTACAACATCCTCCAATGCCTAGAGTGCATCATACTAGGCCCACGACCATCCAAGGTTTGGCCAATAAGATGGCCATTTATGACGATATTCGAGTCCCAAGTCAAGAACCATAGGCCAGGACATGAATAGTCATGATTTGATGTTTAGAACCAACATCGTTGGCCAAAATATGGTTGGCTAAGGAGAGCCAGCACGATAGGTGTCACCGACCATGGTGTGATTCAATTGTAACTGCTTGTTAGGTTAACCTTTACCAATCATCGCCCTTTGGTCGTGTGAGGTGAACTTGAGCTACTTTTGTCCCACAACATGTCATCTTCCACTATGCTTGACTAGGAATTTGACCACTAAGGGCACGTTCTAACATTTGGACCAGTTGAGCAGATATGTATCTTAGCATCCAAATTAGAGTTATACACAAAACAGACTCCTTATGCTTCCAACAACGAAAAATCAAAGTATAAATTTATAAGTTCCTAGACTTTGGTTCCAAGGAAGTCCAGTAAAGATAATTATGTGTAATCACTCGGTCAATGAGTTGGACATATATGTACCACTATCATTTCCACCAAACGGTGATCCATTTTTTGGCTTCTCCGATAAGTAAGGCTTTCTCAGCCACCATACAAAAATTCTCTAGTAGTCGACCACAGAGGCACAACCCAAATTTGGTCCCATATGTATTTTTTTGGCCAATCGAGTAGTCCCCAAATAGATATGAAAATCCATGTGTCCCTTGAAAAATATAAGACAAATATCAAAGAAAGCACGTGCTAATCAACCAACCATCAAAATTTGGTGGCCAATAGATTTTGGATGGGCTGCACGTGCCACCATGCATCATAAGTACTAGTGGGTGCTAGCCAGAATAGTATCGTATATATAGAGGGAAAAAACTGGTTTGATTCGCTAGCCAGACAATGAAATCAGTTTAGGTCCAGTTCACCCAATTTCAAATCGGGTCTCAAAGAAGTAAGAGTGATTCCAAAATCCTCTTGACGAGATGATTCTAATGATTATATTTTTGACATTTTTTGATGTATATCTAGATATGAGATTGCAAAAATGTGTATGAAGTAACTATTCACCCATTTTTGGATCGATTCTCAGAGAAATAAGACCAGTTCTAGAATCTCTCGATGAGATAATTCCAACAAATATATTTTTAACATTTTTTGGCATATGTCCAAAGATTAGATTGCAAAAATATATGCATGAAGATACCGTTCCCCTGTTCAAGTCAATAATTTTTGTGAAAAAATGATGATCTACCCGTCCATCCATTAGGGGATTCTGCAAGATATTTATGAAAAGATTATTGGCTTTATAAGTTATCTTTATTTTGTGGATTTTCAAAAGATACTGACGATCCTTCCAAAAAAAATAATTAATCAACAAATTCCAATGCTAGAATGGGAATTATAGAGCCTAATAAGTCGTTAGTCCCTTTGGCCCTCATGTGACCTACTAGAGCAATAGAGCCAAAAGTCGTTCCAACTCACCCACAATGGGCCTGATTGCTCATAAATAAGTTGCTCGATTGGATACTGATATCCATCTCAACAAGATGAAAAATGTGTTCTAGGCCATATTGGAATATGTCCTAGAGCCATAGACTTTTGGCCTAACTATTGTCCCAAAGAATATCTATCTAGCATCTTCCAATGCCCAGAATATGGTTTGGGAATCTGGAAGTCCAAAGACTAACAATGAAAGTGGCTACTCTTAACCATTTCATCTTAGGGACAATTAACAAATGTGTACCTTTCTTCCATGTATTACATGGGAAAACTAATTTTTCCTAGGACCATGATTATGAGAAAGCATTTAAAGAATTAAAAGAAATATTTGAGCTATCCATAGATGCTATTTAGTCTTCCACCAGGTGATATCCTCACCCTATACCTAGCAACCTTAGAAATAGATATTGGTAAAACCTTAATAAAGAAGTGCCTGAATCAAGGCCAAGGATATATATGTTTATATGTCCAAAATGTCTATGAAAGAGATAAAGTTTGCAACTTTATGTAAAAGTATACCATGAATGTACCCTAGAAATCTACCTAAGTCCTTTATAAGAGCACTTGGTAGGAAAGATACATCAAATCTAGAACATTTTATGACTACTCTTGGGTCATTGTGATTCAAAAAATTATCAAATGTCTAGAACGTGTTCCAACTTCTCTAAGGCTATAGAGATTCACAAAAATCCTAGAAGATATACACCCAAGAATTGAACGTGGGCCAGAAAGGCCCCATAATAGATGTTCAGAAAAGATTATTTCTATACATGAACAGGGATATAGTCCTTACATATCATCTTATCCTAAGGCTCCAAATATAATGGTAGTTTTGAAAGACATAGAGTAGCATATGATACTATGCATGAAGAATCTGTATAGGCCAAAAACAACCCCTACTAAAACAGAAGAACAATGCTTCACTAACACTTTTATTCTAATAAAATCCTTTTTAAGGTATTTAGGCCATGTATAACCACATCTAAAAGATTCAATAGGATAGAAAATCCACTATCAGATGAAGAGCTGGCTTGAGCTACTTGGCCCTAAAAAATTCCAGAGCCTTTAATGCCTTGCACACAGCCAGGGATTGTACCCATGCCTTGGTAGTGAATAAGAAGCAACTTTACAGGTAAGTACTATGCCTTAGGGTTTAGACCAAAAAAGGGACTATAAAATTTGGATGTGACCAAGTAACCCTGAAAGACGTATCTTGCTCACAGGCAATACGATCCGGGTCAAAGCTTACACGGAGAACAACTTAACTTAGTATAATCGCCTCTTAATATACCTTAGAACTTAAAAGGGGGTCGTGACTTGAGAGCTATGCCACCTTGGTATTGAGTAGACCACAATATCCCATTGTGAATGTACCCCTACCATGGGTAGTGAATAAGAAACAACCCTACGAGTAGGCCAAAGTTGTATGGACTTAGAGAGTCAAGAGCCCTCAATGTACCATAGGTGAGTAATGCACCTTAGATCCCAGATCGCCAAAAGATCAATGGAAGTTAAATGTGTTAAGTAACCCTGAAGGATGTACCTTCATCATAGTTAATGCTAATCGATTCAAAATTAATATGAAGAAACATCTTATCCTATGAGTCTTCTACCTTAACACCTAAACTACCATACTATAAAACTGAGCACAATAAAAGCCTTAGTTTCCAGCCCAAGGCATACACCCCTGCTAAAACAATGAATAAAAGGTATCACAACATATAAGCTTTGTGCTTTCAACCAGACCACAAAATTATTTTCAGAAGATCAATATGTTAGTTATGTGGTCTATGCCACAGTTAACACTAAGAATGAACAATCAAGATTCCTAAAGCCTTAGAGTTGGTCATGGACCCTGAAAAAGAGCCATGGCTCACAAGCCATACCACCCAAGGTCTAGGAACTATATTTAAATTCTTGGTCCATATTTAGGCCCACAAGGCTTGAATAAGTGAGATGATAAGTAAAATTTCTTACATTGAGAACTATCTCATGCTTGGACCACTTGAATAAGTTCAAGTACTCAAAGTAGGGGCTTAACTAAGAAACACTTGGATCAATAAGTCACCCCTAACCTAGAAAAATTTCAAACAAACACAACAAGGCCCGAACAAAAAAGTAAGGCTATAGGTACAAGTTAAATGTCACCTAAACTTCAACCCATATTTCTCCTAACAAAACCAATGTGTAGTCCAAAGATCGAACCATTATCCAGCCAAATAGGCCAAGAAGGTACGATAAGCCAAGAATACTATCAACTAGAATTATGGCCGTCAAAAGGTGTAACCGACCAGGATGTGACTAGCTAAGAAGTGAATGACTAGAAATGCCAACACCAGCTAAGAAATGATAAGTCAAGAGTGAGGTTGGCCAAGGGAAGTTCCATGTTGAGCAGAACTGGCATCGAATTAGCAATACCGATCCTTCAAATACTTTGGTTTTATATTTGTAAAATTTTAGCAAATGTACGAATCATTTCATAGAAAATGATAAGTATACTCCCAAGGTCGATCTAAGGAAGAAATTTATGTGATTTTTAATTCATTATTCAAACTCTTAAAAATGAAATTCAATCCTAACCATCCTATCACGATATTTTGGTTTTTGTGTTTCCTAATCCAATAACATAAAAATAAACATAGATATGGATATGGATTCAATAAATATTTATAATAGTGGAGTATTTATGGATATAATACTTAAGTTAATTATGCTTGGTCATATTATTTAGGTTATTAAAGGTATAAATTGATATTTATTGATTCTCTTTTTTATATAAATACCATCATTGGTGGGGTTAGATATTTTTGTTAATTAAAAAAATCAATTAACACATATGGGTAAGGTCGATAATTAATTTAGTTAATTAAATTAATTTTTTTTTCTTCTAATAGATTGAAAATGAATAATTTAAATGTCACATTTGGTGTGATTAGACATTTTAAACTTTATTCAAGTTTTCTAAATTAAACCTAAGAATTTAAAATATCTCAGTACTAACTTTAAAGTTTAAAAAAAATTACTGAAAATATGTTGTCAATACATTTTTGAATAATAGTTCTTACAAAAACTTTTAAAATAAAGTTTCACTCTAAGTACCGGGCTAGATTCTCAATAAATAAAATAATACTATTCTAAATTAGACCGGATAATTAAACCTTAAAATCTAATTTTTATATTTAAGTTTGTAATTAAAAATAATATATTATCTCTAACATCTTTCATATAAAATCTTGAATAAAAACAAAATCAATTTATTTTATAGAAATGTTTTACCTATTTAATATTTCGTAAGCATAACAACGTTATTATTATATCATATTTTCAAATAGTCAGTCATGTTAAATTTAATTACAAACAAATTAAATATAACATATAAGAATAAAACATAAAAAATAACTATAAAGAATTTATTTTAAAATTTATACCTTAAAAGAATCCTTATAGTACTTCGATGCTAATTCTATTATTGAAAAACCTCCAAACAAATTTATATTTTTGTTTATTGAATCAAAAGCTAGAAATTTACAAAAAACATAGCTAGTTCTTTTTAAAAAAAAATAATTTTAAAAATAAAAACTAAAAGAGAAAAAGTTGAGAAAATTGTTTTGTTAAGGTGTGATTTTTACAATGGGGGAGAGAGACTTTTTATAGGTGGAGAAAAGGCTAAAAAAGTGGGAAAATATCTTTAAAATGATAATATATGCGTATTGGACAGGCTGACATGCGTTTGGGGCACTGACATGCCCAATTGGGTGATGACACGTGTAGGATTTCGACATAACGCGCACACAGTTGGGCAATTTTTTCCATTTTTTCATTTTTTTGACTTTTCCTCGTTTTTTCTTAACATATTTGTGATGCATTGCCTCCAGTATTATTCTTCGAGTCTTTAAATTATTTTTGAAGTAAAAACATCTAAAAATAATAATAAAAATACCTGTGATTTAAAAACCACAAATTTATATAAAAATATGATAAAATCATATAAATATAAATATTTTTAATCAATTAAAGTATATTAAATCATAGTAATTTTAGTACTTTTTAAGCACTCAACATTCCACATGTGTTCTTTTGGCCAAATCGAGTGAAGTTGTGGTTGAGAAATCATTCCCTATCTTCGCGCACCTCGGGCCGAGTCCAGAAATAATGATTGAAAGTACATGTGCAAAATAAAATATAAGAAGAGAAGTGTGGAAGGTAACATAAAAGAAAATGCAATATAAAAGGCATAGTCATGCCTACAAATTTTTATACAAAATGATAAGTCTAAAAGTAAAAGTAAACCCATTAAATGCATAACACTTTAGTAAGGAAATACATGAAATATAGAATATTCTAAGACTGAAGAAAGTAGGAGGCTAAATGAAACTAATATCTACGCTTGGCAAAACCATGTGAGGTGACACCATCCACAACCACATCTTTTGTCTTCTTAGAATCATTAGATTCGTTAAAACTACATGAGTTGCCATAATTGGTAAAATCATTATCCTCTCACTCGGACGTGACTACATCATATATCGAAGCACATCTCTTTAGAGATGAGAAAATATTCATTGATAACTATATTTGAGTACACCTTTTTGAACTGCCCCATCACTCTGGAAAATATAGGCACAGTTATCCAAAGAATCTTTGATATATCTGTCAAAGTCAAGGTACCCTACCAAAGCTTGGATCTTGGTTGGACCCAACTTTACAATAGTTGCCTACAATTTCCCTCATACGAAATAGAGGCTCTCAGATATCTCTTCAATATGCCTCTTCTCTTTGGCCCAATCATCCTACTCATCCATCAAAAGAGCATCTAAATGATTAATTTCTTCATTTTTTTACCACTAGGGCCTCTTCGACCTTAGCATGTATCTTATTAACTACAAAAAGTTCCATCATAAACTTCTCTAACTGATTCTCCAACTTGTGATGGGTAACCTCAGTAGTGTCTCTAACCCCGACTGTCCTACTAATACCTCTTTAATAATTACCGGGCACTTCTCAAAGATAGGGTGTGCCATAATAGCCCGTTCAAGATCCTTATGAACTACCATGATATACCCACCAAAGCATGTAAGTCATCATCTATAGACCTGATAGGTTCTAAAATGTTCGGAATAACAAAGAACTTAGAAAGACCCATAACATCATCATCCAAATCAATAGATCCTAGATTAGACTTGTCCACCACAGGAATAGCAACATTCACTCTATAATTGAGGGTTCTCTTCCTCTTGGAAGCCTCAGGCTTTCATACAACCTTAGCCTTTTAGACATATCTTCTAAGTAAGCATTTCTTAAAAAAATGGATCGTTGTCTGTGTCTTATTCCTCTTTCCATAAGGATGTTAAGATGTCATACCTATAAGGAATTAAAAATTACTACGGTAACCTAATTACCCATAACAAAAAAAATCTAAAATATTAAGTTATAAGAAATACTTATTATCCGGATCTGGGGGCTGAGGCCCTATAGATCAACTACAATCAGGTCTAGTCCCTAATAAGTAATCCACTCATGGATAGTAAGTCGATCATTGCTTAATCATGATGGAGGAAGATGATAGAGGAACTTGATGAATTCTAGTTAGTCATGAGTAATGTCACCTAGTGTTGAGTGCATTACATTGGGTAGGCATGGGAGGAAGGTTAAGAGATGAAATATCAAAGTCACTTATAATAGTAAATATGGACTCTTTCTACCCCTTATTAGTATATGGTAACTTATCTATCATGACGTTGTTAGCATAGGGCTTAAAGTGATGCCAACCCCTACTACCTTCTTAAAGATATGAATATTAACAATATTTGAACTCCTTGATGGTAAGCTCATCATCATGCTCCTTCCATTGCACCCAACAACCAAGAAATACCCTGTAACAGTTAGGTGAAAGCTATTATGGGGCTTTGTCGATACCACTCAAGTAATTTTTCACTATAGGAAAAAATTTGAGTCATAATTCTATAAAAAAAAATGGTTAATAGACAAAGTAACTCTACCAAGAAGAGGGTTACTCCAAATTTTTGTTGGCACCCAAAGAAACAAGACGATGGATATGGGAATCCGGAACATAGTCCTAAGTATGCCAACATAATGGTTAGTCATTTGAGAACCTAATGGGTCACTAAAAAATATTCAAGATCGCTCCAATCATTCCCCAGTTGGCATACATGAATGCTTGGTGGGATATAAGCTAAATGTTCACAACCTGAAGACTCAACCTGCATTGAATGGATGCCTAAATGACTCCTATGGATAAAAATTAAAGAACTGAGATGTCTAGATAGTCCAAGGCATCGTCTGGTGCAACCCATTCCCAACCATTATCTATCATACCATCATCGGTTACGCCATCACTAGCTAGTCCACCATTGATCGAGGAGGCACTAGCCAATAAAGTGCTACCTAGAGGTCCATCACTTAAAAATATACCACCTAGGGATTTGCCGATCGGACAACCATCAGCCAGGACATTGCAGATAAGAGGTGGGCTAGCTATATATTTTCCCAATTTTCATCCGCTTACCAACATTTGTTGCCTATGCTAATCCTTGTTTGCATCGGTACATGTCCATGGTAGCCATACCTAAACTTGTACATTCATGGATATGGTATCCATCACTTCATGTAAAGGAAAGTGTGGTATGGGTGTTATGGGGTGCAAAGTGTTTGGATGAAAAATAATTTCTACACTACATGCAAAATAAATGAAGTAAAAATATTGAAGAAAAATTAATGAGGGTTACCTTGAATTTTCCTTTCCTTCTAAAATTGTGAGCTTTGAGAATTCATTATGAATTGTAAGAAGTGTAAAGGGCGTGGCCTTGTACTTATAGAAGCGATAAGTTAATCTCACCCACCTCTTTAAAATCACAATCAATGGCTAAGATTAATTAGCTAATTCTACAAGAATTAGGCTTAAGATTTGAATTTTGAGATTTCCACAAAAATAAGATAAGGTATGACATCTTTGATGAAAATGTCGACTTCAACATAATTTTCTAATCGAAAGTCCAATTGGAAATCCAAAGAGATTATCGACATTAGAGCACACATTTCAAATGGCCAACCATGGTATAAGGTTTTCTACTTATGTGGGTAAAAAATCACTCAAGTGTAAGCTCAAAATCATCAACAAAATTGGAAGAAATATTTAACATAAGTATTGCCATAAATTACAATAAGACCTTCTAGCCCAAGGGCCAGAAAGTCTAGATAGTTGATGTTAGGGGTAATTTCATACATCTCATATGCCAATCAAAGAGTCATCCTAATAATCAAATAGGCTTATGGGCCAAGCCTAATAAGTGTTTAATCATCATGTAAGTGTGAACACGATATAATAATCCTAAAAAAATTGGGGCCCAATAATTATCTTTTAGTTATCCTAATGAGATAAAGGTTCAAAGATTATCTTTATCTATCTTAAAGAATAATCTAGCAGATAATTATAGATAACCATCTAATGGATAACTAGCTACAACAGATAATTATTTACAAAGCTAGAATAGATCAATTCTAATCTAACAAGGATAAGCTACCATTTTTATTCTTTCCCTATATATAGTCACATATGCATAACATAATATGATATATAATATCAAAATATCTTACATCTCATAACAGAGAATCATAGCTAATCACTCTTGTTGTATATAATTACTAAAGTGATACTAAGATCTTTTCTATCCTACATCTTACAGTTATTGACTTAATAATCTTAGGGCCGAAGATCCCCCCACAAGGTGGTCCAAGGTCCTATGAAATTATTTATCTTGTAGATTTCACAAAAAATAGTCCTATATAATGTTAACAAAAATTGGTATCAACAGAACTTTAAAAAGAGGTATAAACATGCTAAAATGGTTTTAAAATTGAAAGAATTTAATTAAAAGTACTTATCATATTTGTGATAAAAAATTCATTGATAAATACATGAATTTCATAGCAAATGAGTTATTTGCGATGAAATGTTTGTCATAATTTGTTATTATCATTGGCGACAACAAATTCATCAAAATGATGGGTGTGGCAAAAAATTCGTTGCAATATCATTTGGTGGGACAAATTATAATTTTTTGCCTTTTATAAAATTATTTGTGATGAATAAGTTATCACCATTAAATAAAAGATACATGCAACAATACTTTTATGCTATGAAATATTTGTAGCATATTATTATATTTGTGATGAAATTTTCATTGCCAATATTGAGTATATTTTGTCCCTTTTTTATTACGACGAAATGTTAGAATTTGTAGCGAATGTTCTTTATTTGCTACAAATTCAACATATTAGCAAAATATTTTGTTGCGAAATACCATATTTCTTGTAGAGGTATCTCTCCTAATAAGTGTGTTACAATGGTGTCTCGAGCATGCCTTAGCGTTGAATTCATGTGTTCAACGTTATTTGAAATCATGAAGTCATATCTTGTAATTAAAGATGGACATTTGAATCTTGTCCAAGATGAGTACTTTATTTTGGATAGGTATTTTCATCAATACTTTGGAAGCTTCATTGATCATATAGATATTCTTGTTGAATACATCTTCATTGTAAACATAAATAGTTAATTCGAAGTAGGTGTTTGTAGCTTTGTTATAATAGTAGGTTACAAGGTTTTGTTTCATGTAATAATGATGTTGTTATCATACACCATATTGATTGCTAATTTTATTATTGGATTTTAATCGGAAACTATAACTAAGTTTTCTCTTCAACAATGAGCAATTTTAGTTTTCTAAAAGATTATTTCCATGCTTTTGTGGTTTCCCCATCTACTATCCTAAAATACAATAGGATAAATCTATATTACATTATTTAATTAATTAGTAACCTATTATGTAACTTGTTATATTAAGAGTTGTGTACAAGTATAACAAGTTACATTTAAAAATTATTTACAAAATATGATTTTCATATTAATTAAATAAATAATATATGTACCATTAAATCATCATTACTTGATTATTTCATCTTTTATAATTGCTACAAGTAATACCCCTCCTCTAATTTTTTGATGAATGTCCTATCAATTACTAATATTGGCTGCATGTAGTTGTTGAATCCGTTTATACATGCACCAATTGCCATGAATCCATACTTGAAGTTGGAATCTAAATATGTTTTTATCTCAGTGTATGAATTTATGTATGCCTTTTCTATCATGTAGAAGATCCAAATAGTTTATTGTATGAATCTTTTGAATATCTATGTACTTTCTTTATTGCTTCCTTTTTTCCTATGATTTCTTTCCTATAGGTGATTGTGACTCATATTTTCTTTTTGATATCACATATGATTTCTTTTGGTCTTAGTTGTCTACTTAAATCTTGGTAAAAATCTTTTATGTTGTCGCTTACATACTTATATGTGACATGTTTGTCTCTTTGATCCTTGAACACTTGTGAACATGAATGATATTTCTTGTAAGTCGTTATCTTCAATGAATCCAATTGTCCATTCATGTTTGATGCAAGCTTCTAATTACAATTTTCATATTTGTATTTCATTCTAATGCTTGTCTTGTTAGAGTTTCCAATCTTGTATGGAACCTTTTTGTTACTACTAATGTTAAGACATGAAGTTTGAGATCTTCTTTGTTATTGAAAATTATCTAATTGAATAATCCTTTCTCGTTATCTAAATTTGTTATAGAGTCAATCCCACTATCTGAGTCTAGTGTTACATAAGCAAAATTTGAAACTAGAATAATCTCTTCTTAGACATTCTATTGCATTTTATGAGGTTAATTACATTTTGTGCCCACAACGTATGGACAATTTTTAAAAAAATGCTCAAAACATTTTATTTTGTTGCAATTATACCTATAACATATGGGTAACAATAAAAACATGCTTAACTTTGGGCATAATTGCATCATTATTCATACATTGTGGGCATAATTGCATCATTATTCATACGTTGTGAGCATAATTATAACTTTAAAAATGCACATTGTTGGGCATTTGTTTTTTATCATTACTCATATATTGTGGGCATAATTACAACAAAGTAAACGTTTTGAGTATTTTTATAAATTATCTCATATATTGTGGGCATAAAACGTAATTAATCATATTGTATGAGTTACATACAATTTTTTATACTATTTATTATGTTTTCTAATATTCATATTGATAAAGTGCTCTATATCCCTATAATCTGTTTAGCTTATGACTATATAAATTGTTCATATATTTCATCTTGATGTTGATATCTCCACTTACATGCAATGCATCATATTCAATTCCTCTAAAGTCATATTATATATTTTTTATGCATATTTCCTTTGGAATACCATTTATATATTTTTCTTCTCCTTGTGAAAAATTCATTGATCACTATGAATAAAAAGTATTTCAATCTTTATATCACCTATTGTAATGAATATTAAAAGTTACATTATATTGATGTTAGAAAATATCATAAAGAGAATGACATATAAACAAAAGAAAACAAAGCATTTTAACTTGTTAATATAACAAATCAAACAAAAATGTAATACATTACATTTGAGTTGTTTTTCAAATGATGTAATATATTGCATCATACGGTATTCAAAATATAACATGTTACAACATGATATATCAATAACATCTATTACTTTTAAAGTTACATTTATTTAAAAACTAACATATTGTTGATACAAATACATTAAAATAGTATTGGAACAATATTATCGATAACCTGAAATGAATTGTTTGGGTTGAGTCGCGGACTAGGTCGTGGACTAGGTCGCTCTCTTTAAGACATTTTATGACTCTGCCCAAATTTGTGCAAGCAAACACAACCTCATCGTCCCCAGGATAAAACAACCCATAATCTTTTTTCTATCTCGAAACTTCACTACATTGATGAAGACCGGAATGCTACACCTGAAAATTTTTGTTGCTCGGAAAACTAAATAACTTAGAATTGCTGAGAGAATACTTTTCTTAGTAAGAGGAGTTTGCATATTGTTGTGTTGAAATGAGAGTTGAGGCCCTCTATTTATAGGTTTCAGAAACCGTGTGGTTATTATGATAAAAAAGGTAATGTTTGGGGATGGAGAACGTAACAGTCATTTTGAGTAAAGACAAGTAACAACATTTTTCTGTGTAAAGACGAGTAATGACATTTTCGAAGTAAAGACGAGTAATAACCATTTTCGAAGTAAAGACGAATAACGACCATTTTTGGAGTAAAGAAGAACAACGACCATTTAACGATCATATTTTGAGTAAAAGAAAACAACGGCTAGATTCTGAGTAAAAGAAAATAACGGTTGTTTTTTTAAGAAAAAAATATATAACAACCATTTTTCTGAGTGGAATTTTTTTTTAATATTTTCCCAAAAAAATAAAATGCCACCTTACCTCACACACACACAGACATGGACACGGACGCGGACTTAGACTCGGCTCGACTCAACACGGCACGGCAGGTCGGTCGAACGGACAGCGGCGGCAGCGGCACACGCACGCACATGTGTGTTATCACATTTGTCTAGGTCCTTTCCCCTTCCACAAAAGTGGGTACCCCTTGGGACCCAATCCCAATAGCCAACTATTCACTATTTATACATCTTTTAAGTAATGTAAAAAAACAATGTGGGACAAGGCTTCACTAAATTTTTTTATAAACATTCATCTTTCCCAACAATCCCTCACTTGAATTTTATATAAAAATAATTTTCATCGAGCAACCGATCCATTAAAATTTTAAGATTGTGCATAAGCAAAAGGTGTCTATCGACTTGAACCTTTACATAGTATTGATGCTTTAGAATATACTAGAGTAACTCGTAGTTTTGAACTCTATCTCTAACAATCATCACACACACAACCTTTCCAAGGTGTAGTTCGAAAAGCCCGTGCTTTACGGCCATGCACATGTATCCTAGTATAGTGAACGCTCTAGTAAATTTTTCCAAAAAAATTTCCATAGGAAGAGGCCATACTTCCACATTCACATATGTGAGTCTATCAAGAGCACTCATGTAGCTATTTACTCCACTCCATATAGATTATAGAACTTATTACGAGTTTAACAATTAACACATCCTTTTCTATCGCTTCAAGACTTCATGCTTCTAACAATATAGAATGAGATTTGAAAATAACATGATTCATCTCATATCACTTCATGACTTATTATTACCCTTTGAACTTATTTCTTGGGATCTCCAGTCTATAAGTTGGGTTACCATCACGAGTGACTCTTCATTCTAAGGGCATTAGTATCATTCCTTTTGAGGTTTTGAAAACCTTCTCTCTCGGTAATTCTTTCGTCAAAGGATCTTCCAAATTTTCATCAGAACATACATGATCCACTCTTACAACTCACATAGAGAGAAATTCTCTAACAGTACTATGCTTATGACGTATCTGTCGTCTCTTGTCGTTGTAGTAACGATTATGAATTTTTGCAATAACTGCGGTACTATCGATGTGGATCAAGACAGTTGGTATCAGTCTTTCCCATAAAGGGATCTCAACTAATAGACTTCTTAACCAGCCTGCTTCTTCACTAGCAGTAGCTAGTACTATCATTTCAGACTCCATGTCTGTTTCTTAGACTTCTAAGAAGCTATGTTAAAAATATAGCCACTAGTTGCTTTGGAATCTTATGATAAAGTGTTCCAATCTACATCGTTGTATCCTTCTAGAATAGCGGGAAACTTTTTATAATGTAATCCAAGGTATATAGTTCTCTTAAGGTATCTCATAACCCTTTCGATAGCATTCCAATGCTCTACACTAGGTCTATTGGTAAATCTATATAGTAGTCCCACAATATAAACTATGTCTAGTCTAGTGCAATCAATAACATAACGTAAGCTACCAATGATGCTCGCATACTCAGTTTGTCTAACATCGTGTCCGATGTTCTTGAACAACTTTACACTAGGATCATATGAAGTACATGTAGGTTTGCAGTTAAAGTAATTATATTTCTTTAAGATCTTCTCAATGTAGTGAGATTGATCTAGAGAAATTCCCTTTTCAGACCTAATAATCTTTATACCAAAGATTACACTCGTTTCTTCGATATCTTTCATATGAAAGTTAGTACTTAACAAAGTTTTCACATTGTTCACAACATGAATATTTGATCCAAAAATAAGCATGTCATCCACATATAAACATATAATAGTGCAAATGTTATTTTCTAATTTATAATTAATGTATTTGTCACTTTCATTTATTTTGAATCCATGTGAGATAACTAGATTATCAAATTTTTCATGTCATTGCTTAGGTGCTTGTTTTAGACCATAAAAGGATTTATCTAGTTTACAAACTTTATTTTCTTGACTTGGGATAACAAAACCTTCAGGTTGATCCATATAAATTTCTTCTTTTAAGTCACCATTTAAGAAAGCAGTTTTAACATCCATTTGGTGTACTACTAAATCATGGATAGCAGCAAGAGAAAAAAGTACATGTATGAAAGTTATTCGTGCGACTAGTGAAAAGGTATCAAAGAAATCTACATTTTCTCTTTACCTATACCTTTTAACTACAAGATGAGCTTTGTACTTTTCAATAGAACCATCGTGTTTTAATTTCTTTTTTAGTATCCATTTACATCCAATTTTTTTGCAACCAGGAGGTAAGTCAACTAAATGCCAAGTCTTATTATACTCAAGAGAGTCCATTTCATCATTTATGGCTTCTTCCCATAAGTTGGCATCTAAAGAAAATAATGCTTCTTTAAGAGTTTAGGGATCTTCCTCTAAGGTATAAACATAAAAATCAGACCCAAAATCCTTAAGGGCTCGAGCTCGTTTACTTCTCCTAATTTCAGTGTTTAATTCCTCATTTTTTTCACTAGTTCTAGTTATGGGTAAACTACTAGAAGACAAGCCCCTACTATTTTTAAATTTAAAGAGAAACCTATGTTCATAGAAGTCAGTATCATTTGATTCTATAACTACATGATTATTTAAGTCATAGAATTTATAAGCTTTGCTATTCACAGTGTATCCTATGAATACACATTCATATGCTCTAGTAGCAAGTTTATTTCTATTAGAATCAAGGATCCTAACATAGGTTAAACAACCCCAAGTTTTAAAATAAGTTAAATTAGGTTTATTATTTTTCAAAATTTCATATGGTGAAATTTTACTTGTAGATTTAGGCACTCTATTTAGCACATAACAAACAGTTAGTAAAATTTATCACCACCATTGAGAAGCAGCACCAGAGTTTAATAAAATTGCAACAACTGATTTAGTAAAAGTTCTATTTTTTCTTTCAGCTTTACCATTCATTTCAGGAGAATAAGGTGCAGTTTTTTCATGAATGATTCCATGAGTTTTATAAAAATAATTGAAGATATTGGAATCATATTCAATGCTTCTATCCCTTTGAAACCTTTTTATTTTTCTGTTAAGTTGATTCTCAATCTCAATCATAAATATTTTAAACATGTCAAATGCTTCACTTTTATTTTTCATTAGATATACATAAGTGTAATCTGAAAAATCATCTATAAAAGTTATAAAATAACATTTTCCATTTCTTGTAAAATTTTCATCAAGTTCACATATGTCAAAATGTATTAATTCTAAAGGTTCAGATTCTCTAACTACTGATTTATGTGAAGTTTTGGTTATTTTAGCTTGACTATAAAAATCACATTTTTCAAAATCATTCAAAGATAGCTTAGGAATTAGTTCTAAGGTACTCATGTTCTTGATTATGCGTTTATTAACATGAAAAAGTATAGCATGCTAAATATTAAAAGAACTCAACGTATAAGCAGAAGAAAAGGTTTTATTGATTTCAACATTTAATTTAAACATGTCATCAGTAGCTTACCATTTCCTAACAAATATATTATTTTTAGTTATAGTATATAAATCAGCCCCTATAGTTTGAGTAAACCCAACTTTGTTAAGAAGATAGCCTGAAACTAAGTTCTTTCTCATCTCTGGAGTATGCAGAACATCCTTCAAGATGACAATCTTTCCAGAGGTAAACTTCAATACCACCTCACCAGTACCAACAAATTTAGTGGAGTGGGAGTCGCCCAGTAGCACTTTCTTATCCTCAGAATTAGAATAGGACTTGAACATGTCTCGATCATAACAAACATGGCAAGAAGCACCAGTGTCCACCCACCACCCCTTGGATCCACTAACAGAATTGACTTCAGATATCATAGCAATAAGTTGATCTTCGGTGAGGTTCATCTATGGGGTAGGACGATTCATGTTCTGACAGTTCCTAGCCAAGTGGTCAGGTCTGTTACAACTATAACACATAAATGTGTTATTCCTTAAGGGGTTTAGGTCCATTCTGGGGAGGATAGTTTCTATTTCTATTTTAGTGGTTGTGGTTTTGATTATTATTACGATTCTGAGTTTTCATATTTCTACCTTTAGGTTTCAAAATTGCATATGAGAGTTTTTTATTTGTACTATTGTTTGAGACTACGAGTACTTCATCTCTTTGGTCTTGTTTTCGGGCTTCTTATTCTATTCTTAAACGGGTTATAAGACTTTCTAAAGAAAATTCCTTAGTTTTATGCCTAAGTGTATTTTTAAAATCTTTCCAAGCAGGGGGTAATTTATCTATAATAACAACTACTTGAAATTGTTCATCTAAAGTCATACCTTCAGAAGTTATTTCGTGTGCTATCTTCTACAGTTTGTGTGATTGAGCTTCCATTGATTTGCCATCAATCATTTGAAACTTAATGTATCTACTGACAGCATACTTCTTAGTTCCAGCTTTCTCAGTGCTGTATTTCTTTTGAAGTGCTTCCCAAATTTCCTTAGCAGACTTATCAGAGTTATAATAATCATACAAGTCATCAGCTAAACCATTAAGAATATAATTTTTGCACAGAAAATCATTTTCCATCCAGGTGTCTAAATCCTTAGTTATAGCTTCAGTAGGAGGATTAGATTGTATTGGTTTTTCAGTAGTAAGAGCATAAACGACTTTTTTCATGGTTAAGAAAAATAACATTTTTTGTCTCCATCTTTTAAAGTGTAGTCCCTCAAAATGGAATGGTTTGTTGAGATGAGCAGTTAGCATTTCAGTAGATATGGTAGATAGAATACGTCTTAAAATTGTTGAAACAAATACGTTAAAACAGTATTGGAACAATATTATCGATAACCTGAAATGAACTACTTGGGTTGAGTCGCGGACTAGGTTGCTCTCTTTAAGACGTTTCACGGCTCTACCTAAATTTGTGCAAGAAAACACAGCCCCGTCGTCCCCAGGATAAAACAACCAAAAATCTTTTTTCTTTCTCAGAATTTCACTGCATTGATGAAGACCGGAATGCTACAACTGAAAATTTTTGTTGCTCGAAAAACTGAATACCTTAGAATTGTTGAGAGAATACTTTTCTTAGTGAGAGGAGTTTGTAGATTGTTGTGTTGAAATGAGAACTAAGGCCCTCTATTTATAGGTTTCAGAAACCATGTAGTCATTATGATAAAAATGGTAATGTTTGGGGATGGAGAACGTAACAACCATTCTGAGTAAAGACAAGTACGATTGAACGGACGGCGACAGCGATGGTACTCTACTACATCATAAAGAAAAAAGGAAGTGAGTTAGACAAAAAGAGAAGTCATAATGTGTTATCACATTTACCTAGATCCTCTCTCCTTCCACAAAAGTGAGTACCCCTTGGAGCCCAATCCCAATAACCAATTATTCACTATTTATACATATTTTAAGTAATGTAAAAAAGTAATGTGGGATAAGGCTTCACTAAATTTTTTTATAAACATTCATCTTTCTCAACATGTCAATACATTATAACAACATTTTAAGTGAGTTCATATTTTATTATTGTTTCTTTTTTCTCATTTTTATCGTCTAATTTGAAGTAAAAAAAGATAAAAATTATCATATAAATCATGACTATGATATAAATATATGTATATTATTACTCAACATAATATTTATCCTTATCTGTTTATCTGTCTGATAATTACTTTGTCAAAAACAAATGTACAAAGAATTGAGTACAGATAATGGAGATGCAAAAAACAAATATAAAGAGAATTGAGTAATGAACGACAAGTTCAAAAAAAGACGAAACACTTACATACACAATTTGATCCGACCTTAATTTGCATATTTATGATGAATCATTTTATGCTATAAGCTTTGTCTTATAAAAACAATCATCGCCATCTTTAGAGGTAGGAAACCAAGAATTATAAATTAACTTCTATTTATAATATATTTTACTTACAGTTTGAAATGATTTTTGTAATAATCTATCTCTATGATGTAACTATCGTCATTTTGGTCTCTGTCATTTTTTCTCGTGTTCTTCCAACACAAAGGAATCACTATGGTTTTGTGATTCTTGTGTGGGAAGCGAAGACGATTATGGAGGATATTAACATCGCACAATAATGGAGGTTATGGGTGGAGATTGAAATCATATGATTAAGAGTTGTGGGTTAAAGTTGAGAGTTTTTAGGCTTAGAGGACAGTTTGATAAAATATAATTTAATGTTAAAATTAAATTGAGTTTTGGTTTTTATTTTTACTAGTTTTAAAAAAATGAACAATAAATCTAAATGTGTCATTCACTAAATTTTATTTATCAAGAATGAAGCATTAAAATTAATTAAATAGATAGACTTTTGGCTATTTATTAAATTTTATTAAAATATAAAGTACATAATATTGTAACGCTACTCTTAAGTATTTTCTTACCATAAATATTTGTATATTGTTTAGTTTTTATGGCCAATGGTTCTTCAATTGTTGAAGCATGTAATTAAATCTTATTATTATGAAAATAATATTTTTAGGTCAAGTTTATATTTAATTTAAATTATATTTTATTGGATCATATTTAATATTATTAAATATTATTTTTATTATTATAAGTTTTAAAATTTTTATTTTTACTTAATTTTAAAAGAATTATTTATAAGAAAGCTTGAGAGATATTAATAGGGAATTTAGTGAATTAAGATAAAAGCTTGAAACTTATAGTTTACAAAATAATTATACCTAACTCAAAAAAATTTATATTAATTTATTAGAAGGAAATAAAGATTACGCATAAATTGAAAATAAATGCGCGAGGAAGTATGAAATTTGCCTTATCACAGTAAATAATAATAATAATAATAAATTTATTTATCTACTAATATTATATACAAATTTTAAATTTATTATTTTAAATGTTTTTTATTTTAATTCAATATCTTTATTACTAAAATGCATTTTAATCAATTAATTAGATGAAAATATTAAGTTACTTACACGTACTTGAATTTATATTTATAAGATTATAAGAAACTTGAATTTATATTTATAAGATTATAAGAATTTATAGTAAATAAGATAACTTAGTTATAACTTTATATATTTCACTTGTAATTTATATTTTTATTAAAATAATAAATTTTTATTAAAATAATTGATTTAAAAATATTAAATAAAATAATTAATTAATTAAAAAAATATTAAAAATAATAAATTAAATTTTTATATAATATTAACATCTAAATCAACAATTACCCAAATAATAAATCACAATTTACCTGATCAAAGAACAAATAATAAATCACAGTTTGCCTGATCAAATAATTTAGCTATTACTTTTTTATTGGTAATACATAACTTAACCTCGATGAAATACAAAAACATGATAAATATACAAAAATATCAATAAATTATTACAATTCTCATTCATATAATTAAAAAAAACTTTTTTATTTATATCACTTAATTATTATATTTATTTCAATTATACACATCTATTAATGTTTATGTTTATGTGAAGGTGTTATGTGTAATAATATATTTAAAAGGATTCTATGATTATGTGATGAAACAACTCAAATTTATCGTATAATTATTTAAGTTATTTAAAATCTGTCGCTTAATTATTTGACCTGTTACATCATTAGATAAAAACTAATAAAATAATATAAATAAAATACATAAAATAATTAGATGATATAAACGAGATAAAAATAATTCATTAATATAAATAAAATAAATATAGTAATTTAATAGTAATTTTATATAGAGTAGACAATCAAGTATTTAAATTTATTGGCATTATTACTCAATAAATAATATTTGCAAATTTTGTAAGAACTCTTGAAAGAAAAATAAATATACACACATGCAAAAATGTATTAAAAATAGACTATTATGACCGTTTTCACTAATTTTCATTCTCAGTAAGACCCCTACTTGCTCAATATCTTAAATTACCAATTTTACCCTCTTTCTTTACCTTGCATTAGGTTTTATGTTTAGCCATCCATCCCTTTCTCTCATGAGCGGCTGAAGACAGCGAGCGACCAACGGTAGCGAGTCAAAGAAGGCGATGAGAAACCAACAAATTCAACTTTCTTCTACAATAATTTCATTCGCGGGGTACTCTAAGCGCTCGTTACCTTCAACTGTCCACTTATTCAATGAGATGAGGATGAGTAGAATCCACCCAAATGATTTTATATCACCTTTTTGTTAAAAGCGCGATCAAGGATGAAAATGGACTTGCTCTTATTTGTGGCATCTGATAAGATTCATGGGGTTATTTTCAAGTTTGGGTTTTGTTCTCTTTTATTTGTAAGTAATGCATTGGTTCATCTGTATGCGGCAAGGGGACTGCTCACTAAAGCAAGTCCAGTTTTTGAAGAAATGGTTGAACTTGATGTTGTTTCGTGGTCGGGTTTGGTTACCTATGTGAGAGCTGGGAATTGGGAATTTGCTCCAAAAGTGTTTAAAGAAATGCTTGAGAGGGATATGGTTTCTTGGACTACTATAATTTTTGAGTATTCCTAGACAAAACGTTCCAGAGAAACTCTTGAATTGTTTTGGAAGATGAAGGATGCAGGAGTGAGGTCAGATGAGGTGGCTATGGTGAGTGTAATCTCGGCATGTATAGATTTAGAAGATTTAGAAGTTGGGATTGAAAACTTACGTTGATGGATATGGGTTTGGATGGAAACAAGTACTAAAATTTAATATTATTAATTTTTTTAAGAAAAAAGTAATGAAAAATTATCGTGACTATTTACCTAAATTTACGGTCTAAAATTGAAGTAATTCCACGAGTATAGCACCAATAAATCAAAATTTAAATTTTGGTTAATTAGATATGTACTCAAGTATATTTTAACAGATTATACTAGTTAGATATATGTGTTTAATTTAGTTCTTATTATGAATAAACTCATGTTATATTAAAATCTAACTAATTTGATAATTATGCAGTTTAATTAAAGATACGTTTAATTAGGGAGATTATCGTTCAATCAAAATTTAATCAGTTAAATAATTATTCAGTTCAGTTAAACATGTGTCTAACTTCTAACAAGCAGGGCATCGAAGGACCAAACTTCATCTAATTAGACATATATCTAGTTTAATTGGATATGTGTCCAACTCGACTTCGTTGAGTAAGACCACCAATTGACTAAATTCTAATTAGTTAGACAATCGTATAATTCTAACATATTAAATTAAATAAATATCTAGTTAAAATTCAATTATAATTAATCAATGAAAAATAAAAGCATTTTTGTCACTTTGCGTAAAAAATTAAGTCGAAGGAGATTATATCTAATTTTTGACTAATATAAATTATCAAATATATAAAATATGTAAGACATTAATATTTTATCTCCTAAAATTTCAATTTTATCAACTTAATCCAAAAGATTTAAATCATTGTAAGTTTGGTCTAAATTATCAAATTTGTAACATTATTTACATATTATTAAGTAAAATTAATTACTATATTTATAATTTTATAAATATTTTAATTAATTTTATTTTAATTAAAAATTTAAAGTTAAATTTTGTAAACAAAAATATGAAACTAGTTTATTTTGCTAAAATAACAAATAACTTACGAAAATAAGAAATCAAAATGACCATATAATCATATAATTACATTATTAAAATTTTTTTATCGTTATCTACATGTTATATGTCCTGCTATAATTTGAACAATAATTTTAAATCTAATTTGAACAATTTAAATATTTTAAAATGTTAAATTAAATAAATTTGATACAAAATTAGTTAAATTATTACATTAAATTAATTATGTAATCTAATTAATAAATATTATTTCATATAAATTTAAGTTTAAATTAATATTAATTAATTTTTTAATTTTTTTTACTAGATTACAATCCCTTCTAACCACCCAAACGTTGCTTTTCAGATATACTCATTTTTTTTTATAATAATATGATTAAAAATAAATAATTCAAAAATTATAAAATTAAAATACATTTTTTTATTTAAATAAATCATTTATTTTTCTTATCTTAATTATAATTTAATTTTTATAAAAATTATAGTTATAATTAAATAAAGAGGAGTAAGTACCCATCTCATAGATGAATAAATCCTCCCTATGTTTAACAATGTCACCATATATATTTGGTTGTGCGTAAGAATTTAATCCCTAAACTTTTATTTTCGAAGAAAAAAATTCGATTTTCTTTTATGATAGGTAAATAATATGTATTATCTTTAATTTTTATCGATCTTATATTTTATTTTTTAATTTTGTTTTGTTAGATTTGATTAATAATTTTTTATTTTCACAGATTTATATAAATGTAAAAATTTAACTATAACACCAAGTTTTTTATCTAAAACTTTAATAGTATCTTAAAAAAATACTTTAAGTTATATAATTAAGGTATTATATTTTAAAAATAGAATAATTTATATATTTATTATAAAAAATGTATGATCAAAATATATTAATTATTCAAACAAAATAACTTAAAATATAAATCATCTCAAATTTTACATGTTAAGTTAAATTTTTATTATTTAATTACTTAATTTTTTAAATTTTATATATTTAATATATTTTGAGTTAAATATGTGAAAGTTAAAGATTAGTGATTAAATTTAAAAAATATAAGAGAGCAAAATCTAATCTTTAAAAATTTAACAGGCTATATACTTAGCCTTTATTTATCACGCTCAAATTATTATTTAATAAATAAATAATACAAATTATTATTTAAAAAATAAATATTAATTTTATAAAAAAATACAAAAATATAATTAGTTGCAGTAAAAAAAAGTATAACTAATTGTAGTAATAATTTAATAAAAAAATATTTATAATATTTTAAAAATATACAATCACGAAAATAATATCTTTAGGTTTATATATTTTTACTAAGGTCTTAATAAATTTTATTAATTATATTTAAATTTTGATTAATTGTATAATATTAAATATTATTGAAATATTATTTTATGATTTTAATTTTTATAAATGTTAATTTATATAAATAATTTATGCTTTATTGTAAATTTTTGGGTCTGAACCTCCAAGTCGTGCTTGGAGACCTACTTGCCTGTAAACGAAATCCATCGCTCATGAATATAAGAACCAAATCTACCAGAGTTTGATCCCTAATGTCTCACCCCATTCTGATAACTATTGTTCACTTCTCTTTTTTCTTTCAATCCCTCATCAATCCGACATATAGATCCCATCCATCCTTTTCCCAAATACATGCCATTCAAAATCACTCTATCCATTCTTCCAATCAGCAATTTGCTTACTGGGTTTCATTCTTTGAATCAAAATCGACTGACCCACCAGCTTATTTTTTCTGAATACAGTTAGTGTTTACCCACCTAAGTCAGTTATTATGATGGAGACCTTACCTTTAGGTCGGTGCCACCATCCAAGGCTTGACTTGAAGCGATGTGTGCCTGCATTTTTGTCCTCTCACAAGACCTTTTTCACAGTTCTTTGGATCGTAGCGTTTGTGTCGGTTTCCGTGTGGCAAAGGAACAGTCTTGATGGGCTTTTGATATTCAGGCGACCCATTGTGAAACCGATGCCCAAACTGCGATCTGTGGCCTTCAATTTGACTGATTTTGGGGCTGTAGGCGATGGGGTTACCGTAAATACTAAGGCCTTTGAGAGGGCTATGTTTTCCATTTCTAAATTGGGCAATAGAGGTGGAGGGCAGCTCAATGTTCCCCCTGGACGCTGGCTAACGGCACCATTCAATCTAACGAGTCATTTGACTCTTTTTCTTGCTGAAGATGCTGAAATTCTTGGAATCGAGGTGCCTTTTGTTTTTATTTTCCCATAATCTCATTTTAGTTCAGTTTGTACTTTCAACTTTCTTATGTAACTTGAAATTGCTTAGTATAGAAACCTTTATTTAAATCTTTCTATTGGTTACTTCTCTGTTTCTGTTTTATATATAGGACTTGTATAGTAGTGATCTAGAAGGATATCTGGGTTAGATTCTATTTATTTTTCCAAAATTGCTGCTCAATAAAAGGGTTATCACTGTTATGGTAAGTTATTGTTTTGTCGTAATAAGTCTTACCACGACATTGGATATCAACGGTAAACCTTCTCACATTGGGTCAATGCCTTCTCATATCAAATCAATGCCTTACCGAAAATTCCATTCTTTACTAAAATCGTTCTTAGGTAAGGCTTACTATTGTTGTGGTAAGATATTGTCTTGTCATGGTAAGCCTTACCACGATACTGAATGCTAGTGATAAGCCTTCCAACATGGGACAAATGACTTCCCACATCAGGTAAATGCCTTACCAAGAATTTCATCTTTTTACCAAAATTGCTAAGAGGTACAACTTATCACTGTTGTGGTAAATCTTACTTTCAAGTGATTTTGGTAAAAAATGAAATATTACGGTGATTTTTAGTAATTTTTTTTCCTTGTATGGAGCATAATTGATAACATTCTTCATTTAAGAAAATTCCTTTAAAGATAAATACATCATGCTGTGTAAGTTCCTGCAATTAACATAAATCATGCTAGAGGCGTTTATATAGAAAATTAATTTGATTAGGAAAAAGGAAAAATAGTAAACTTATTAAGCAGTTGAAATAATATGTACCATTAAAGCCCGGCCAATGCAGCTTATTATTCGCAGGACCGCACTGAATTGCAGGTCACATTTTTTGTCACATCCCAAAATATGTTTCCTGAAGAAGAGAGTTGTAAGTCTGTACGGACTAGTTGCAAAACCCTTGAAATTGTTGATCATTATTGCAATAACAAGGCCTACATATAAGTTTTATGGTAGTTGAAATCATTGTTTCCTTGGCTGTAGACACTGGCACTTGCAGCTGGTGTTCCTTTTAGGCTTTGATAAACTGGAAACTCAACTTTTGCTATTGGTAACCCAATACTGTTGCATGTATGCTGAAGAGTACCTTCTATTCCAAGTGCCTTCCAGTCTAAAGAATAGGCCGAAAACTTTTGTCTGTGTTTGAGAATGACTGGAGCCAAGCATAAACCTTTTTGTTCAGGTAACCAGCACGTGGGTGGGACTGCTAAACTTTAGGTGTAAACTTTATTAATAAAGCAGAACATGGGCCATCATTACCTAATGAAACCCATTAGATTTTCTCCTGCTTTTTCTTGTTTTTATTTTATATTCAAAACCTTACGCAAGATGTGGGAAGCTACTGAAAATTCATCTCAATTAATGTATTCGTGTAGTTATTTTATTCGACGTTGCCTTGTAAATTCTTCAGCATAGTATTTTAAATAGCATTATGCAAAATTGCTAAAGATTTGGACAAAGAATCATGTGTAACTTGGTGTTTCCATTCCTATTAATGAGGTCTGCCAATTATTTTTCTACCCCCTCTATTTTTCTCCCTTGCTGATGCTACAAATCTACAATGCTATCTCATATGATATTTGACAGGATGAGAAGTATTGGCCACTGATGCCTCCATTGCCTTCATATGGATATGGAAGGGAGCATCCTGGTCCTCGTTATGGGAGTTTGATTCATGGTCAAAATCTTGTGGATGTTGTCATAACAGGTCATATATTGAATCCTTTCGTAGTGGCTGTTGTTGCATTTCTCTTGTTATCCTATATAATGTATTAGCTTGTAAGCTGAATACATCCAGTAGATTACAAGTTCATAGAATTAAGAAGCCAAAATTTTATTGTAAACCAAATATGCTTTCCAGAGCAGGGTTGATCATTGATTGGTGATAGATTTTAACAATGAAACTTAATGTCAAGGAATTCGAATTCCAAAGTTATGAGAGCTGATGAGCTGATCAATGTTATTAGGCTTCCAAGATAAGTTTAGTGGTGGCTTAATTGTGGCAAAATAATGTATCGAAAGACCAATAATTAAGTTAGTACAATGGACTCTGTGCTATATAGTGGTCCTGTAAGGGAAAAGAACATTTCTTTTAAGCTTCCCAAGCTCGGCTAGAAATTCCCTGTGTAGAATATCCAAGGTGATTTTAGAATCTTAAATGAATATATCGGTGACAGGAAAGGAACTTTAAAAGGAAAAAATAAACTTATTTTTGGTTAAATGTCTCTCTCCATTCACGTATTTGCTCTAGAGTCTAGACAGTCAATACTGACCTTTCATCCCTTCCCCCCCCCACCAAAAAAAAAAAAAAAACTTGTTTATGCAAGAAGAAAGAAGGCATAACACTTGATTTGCATTGTTCTTTTTCCATTTTGGAGCTGATTTCTTAAAAAATTTCATCATGGTATGCCTTACTCTAGGGTTCGAATTCATGCATTCTATCAGATAACTACTCTTCAGATGGATATTGCTCCATGGAAACCAGCCATCCTACTTTCCTAGTAATGATTTTGGTAGGTTTTGCATCTCCTATCCATGGGTTCTTTGTATGTGAGCGAGTGCAAGTATAGTGTGCAGATATTAACATAACCATTACACAATCTTAGCTATGAGCTATCATGTATGCAAACTTTGATTTACCAATGTAATCAAAATTTGTGTTCATTTACAACAGGACATAATGGTACCATAAATGGACAGGGTCAAACATGGTGGAAAAAGTATCGCCAGAAGCTCCTCAAACACAGCAGGGGCCCACTTGTCCAGATAATGTGGTCAAGAGACATTGTGATTACTAATATAACTTTACGGGATTCTCCTTTCTGGACCCTCCATCCATATGGTTGCAAGAATATAACAATCAAGGGTCTCACAATTTTGGCTCCGATAATGGAAGCTCCAAATACTGACGGAATTGATCCTGGTAAGTGGCTTGTGCCGTTAATTTGATTTATAGCTGACTAATATCCAATCTTGCTACTGGTGTATTTCAATTACATAGGGGTTCTAAGCCTTCGTTGGTCTGCTTGTACTGGGTTAGAGCATAATGGCTAGAGTACTAGACATGTTACTCAGAAATTTCCATATCAAAGGTTGACTATCTGGCTAGCTATATTACACAGACTCTTAGGATACGGAGGGACAAATTTTTAAATATATATATTCGAGTGTTGGACATGTTTGTTTTTAAATTTTTATGTAAATTTCTACCAAATTGGAGTGTGACTACCCGTACTCATATTCATATCATGTCACTTGGATACGGGTACTTCACGAAAAATTAAAAATCCGAGCAACATAACTAGCTGGTTAGAGGAATAGGTAGACTTCTGTTTTGTTCTAAGTAGATTCTGGTCCAGGGTTTAGGGTTTTTTAATTTGGTTGATATCATATAGGCCGTTAAGGTATGGTAGTCATTCAGTGTATAGCTTGAATGGTGAACTTGGAATTAGGTCGTGCTGTATTACTTTCAAAAGATTAGGTAGTGTTTGCAATTGTGGATGCAAAGTAGATGCCAAATTTAACTATTTCTCTCACATGGTCTCGTTTGGTCCTTTGCCCTCCCCATGAGGAAAAATGCTTTAATACTATTTTATTCAACATTTATGTTTCATTTATTACCAACACGAATTGTACACCCAATGGGTGTAAACTGTCAAACACATGAGAATTTTACCGGTATTCTATTTATGTGCTGGTTTAGCACAACATATAGGTCTTATATAGTTATTTGAGTTTCTTAAAGCTTATTTGACATTTTTCTGTTACCTAACCACAATTGATTTTTCAACTACTACTCGAGTAACAGATTCTTGTGAGGACATGGTGATTGAGGACTGTTACATAAGTGTTGGAGATGATGCCATTGCAATCAAGAGTGGCTGGGATCAGTATGGAATTGCTTACGGACGACCTTCAAGGAATATACTTATCCGAAATCTTGTTGTTCGCTCCATGGTCAGGTGACTATTTATGCTAATTCCATTACCCATCCATCATTATTCATTGCATATCTGTGACTTTATTATTGAGTATTCAGTACAACTTTTGTAGATCTTTTATATCGATAAATCTACCGGTCAACTGGAAGGATTATGTGGACATACCCTTGGCTGCATTATGATTTTAAATTTAGTCACAGTATATAGGTTATTGGTTCCCATTTTAAGTGCCAATTGGTCCTTGTATTGGTTCTTGGTTAAGTTATTACAAATTTAAAAGGCAATTAAACATCTTATTCTGCTGATATTTTATAATGTGTTCCCTTTTGATTATAATTTATCAATTTTGTGAGATGCAGAGAAAGGCAAAAGTTACGGTTTTGCACCAGTTAAATTCACACATTTGATTTTGCTATATCTTGATTTTTAAAGTTTGGTGGTTGGAATGATTTGTAAAGGCAATCAACGATCTGGTATAGAATGAAAGTAACTCACTAAGGTTTGCAACATATGCAACAAAGAAACTGCCTCAATGTACTACTTATTAAGAGTTTCGGATCCCATTGACCAAATACTTAATGATAACTTGGCTGATTGCAACAGCGCTGGCATATCAATTGGCAGTGAAATGTCTGGTGGGGTTTCAAATGTTACTGTGGAGAACCTGCTTGTTTGGAACTCGAGGCGTGGTGTCCGGATCAAGACTGCTCCCGGAAGAGGTGGATATGTGAGTCGAATAACCTACCGGAATCTGACGTTTGAAAATGTGCGTGTCGGTATTGTTATTAAGACAGACTACAACGAGCACCCTGATGAGGGCTATGATCCAAAAGTTGTTCCGAGGCTTGAGGACATAAGCTTCACCACTGTACATGGACACGGAGTTCGTGTTCCTGTTCGTATACATGGGAGTGAAGAAATTCCAGTGAGAAATGTTACTTTTTGGGATATGTCAGTGGGGATAACATACAAGAAGAAGCATATCTTTCAATGTGCCTTTGTTGAAGGTCGTGTTGTAGGAACCATTTTCCCTGCTCCTTGTGAGAATCTTGATAGGTATGACGAGCAAGGACGGTTGGTTAAACGTTCAGCCTCACAGAATGTGACTGATATCGATTACAATTTTTGAGGTGATTGAGAGGCTATCCATTGCTGGGCTTCTTCTTGGCCTGAAGATGAACTGGATAGATGCCACAGCCATATGGAGGAGACAGTTTGAATAGTTGGAGCAGTCGGTGATCGGTTCTCTGGAGGTTGATTTCATTTGTTAGTTTTCTTGCTCCATTTTCAAAGTAACTTTTTCATTGGAGTTGTGTATATAACGAGAATTTTATTTGATTTACATTCATGAAGGCGAATGCAAAGTTTCCTTTTTGTACACTACTCAACTTAGGTGATAATTTATATATGTACAACTACATCAACTACTGTTTGATTGGGTGATGAAAAACTTGTCTGGGTTCAGATAGTAATTTGGGATTCTCTTATTTTAAGTTACAAGTTTAAATCATTTAAGAATCCTAATAAAAAAGCCTGTTTGGTTCACTGCTGTATTACCATTCAAATGTTATAAAACTGTTTTAGTGATGCTCAGTAATACTTACCTAATATCTTTTATTAAGAAAATGAAAAGGTCTGGTTCTTTAGTTTTTATTTTTCCTTTGAACTCTTTTAATAAATATTTTAGAATTTAAACAAGAAAATTCTCTAAAGAAATGTCAAGCATTTACTAACCATTGGTAGTTTATTTTTTACATTTTTTGGGCATATGAAAATTTCAAAGTAAATAACACTTATTTAATCGCTACGCGCTAAAAAAAATATATTATTTCTTTGATTCTATAAATACTTCCATAAAACAGAACTCATTAAAAAACTATTTTCATTTTGCTGAGGTTGAAAGCTACCAAACACCATTTTTTGTCTCATTATTATTGTTCTTTTTTTATTGTCCCTTTTATTGTCCTGTAATGAACATGAAGTATGGGCAGAAACAATAATAAGAGGAGATCAGACTGCTGATAATAATTTTACTTTCATAACTTATGTATATTAATTATTTTTTTGATTTATGAAATTTAGTTACCTTATTGTTTCTTTTTTTGAGCAACTTTTTTGTGGATTTTGATTGCTTTTGAATCATTTTTGTTTTAAAAAATTTTAAGTTACAAGCACGAGATTAATAGATTTTTATGTATTTGTTTTAAAAGAGTCAAAAATAGTGGAAAACATGACTTAAAGTCTTATAGGTGGTTTTTTATTAAAAAATGACTTTAGTGAATTGTGTGACTTGTAATAACAAGTTATTAAAATATTAAATATTTTTTTTTCAGTTTTATACCGATTATTATTATTAATTTATCTATTTTCAACATTTTGATCATGTTGATTCTTATGGATCCTTAGCCGACCGTAAGAGGTGACATGTTATAATAAGTCACAAATTGAGAATCAATTTTTAATAATAAAAAAATCCACCTATAGGACCTCAATTAATGTTTTTACTTTTGGTCCCTTAAGATAAATACCTAAATATTAAAGATAAAATACCTTCAAAAGTAAAAAAAAAATAGAAAATAAAGTGAATAAAATAATCAAAATTAATATAAAATGATTAAAATATTTACAAATATAATAATTAGATGATTAAAATGCATCATTTTAAAGTAATGTATCAAATTTATGAAAGTAAAGTGATCGTAAATACATTTTATTCCTCAATATTTAAGAATGAATAAACATTCCGATTAATCCGCATAAATGAAAAAATCTAATTTAATTTGAAAGATTGGTTTCAAACATATGGTAAGATCATAATCAAAATGAGAAATAAAAATATATTTTTGATCGAATATATTCATATTGGTAGATGTATAATATATTACAATTTGAATAATATCGAATTATTATTAAAATTATAAATAAATATATATTTTATTTTATAATATATTATAATTAAATATTGGATAAACATTATGTGCTTAAATTTTGATTTATTTTAATGCTTATGATAAAGTTCTATCACGTAAATTAATTAATGTTAATTAATTGATATGACAATTAATTAAAAATTAATTAACATGAGATAACTTAATAAAAAAAGATAATAATGTCTCAATAAAATAAAAATTGAATACTTTTTTTAATAGAAAAAAGTTCAAACATTTTTAAATAAAATTAATTAAAACTTAGGTATCTCAAAAGTTATTTACCTTTAGATATTACATAAATCACAATCTTGTTAAATTATTAAAATATTGTAAAAATGAAATATAAATTAATTAAAGATTTATTAATTTAAAATTAAAATATTGTATAATTATGTCTTAATTCAAAAAAAATCCAATCTATTGAATTTATTTGAATTGGTTACTTCATCAAATAGGTTTCATATCAAAAACCTTTAACTCAAATCTCATTTGAATTGTATCAGATTAAAATTGATAAACAAATATGAAGAGAATACTTAGATTGATCTGTACCCTATTATGATTTTATGAAAAATTTTGAATCCTTCAACCTATACGTATTAATTTATCCCAATACTAAATATTATTGTTTAAGGTGTGGAAGAGATATAATTAACAATTTTTTAATAATAAAATTATTTTATAATGTAATAATATATTTTTTATGTTAGTATTATTAAAAGAGTAATAGTTTGAATCCTATCATTGTAAATTTGTGCAGAGTGTATGGATATGTAATTATTATTTCAAAAATATAAATTTTTAATAATAGGTCCAAACTTTTAAACAAAGAGAGTACAATATTTAGTTACAATAATATTAAATGAATCTCATATATATATATATATATATATAAACTATTGAATTATTATTTTTAATTTATTTTATTTCAAATTTATTTTATACATTTTCAACGTATATTCAACACATATTTTTAAAATTTTCTATCATAAATACTAAATAATGTTAGGGAAAAAAATCAAAAATAACTTTTCATGAAAAAAATCACATTACAACAAAATATTATTCCAAATTTAGGCAATTAAATGAATAAACAAATTAAATGCAACTAAATATTATTCCAAAAATAACTTGATTAGTTTAGAAAGTAAAGGATCTCTCATTCTTCTCATCCTCTCTTATTTCTTTTTCTTTTAAGAAAACCTAACCAGCTTTCTAAGGTTTTCTTTTTATCACAGAGAGAGTCTACCATTATAAGAGCTCTCTCGGTTAGATTTTTGTTCCTTGATAATTTAATTCAATAAACACATTATGTCTAGACTTCAATTAGTATGACTTTTTTCTCCTATATTTAGGGATGATTTTTTGGCATATTTTGTTTTATTTTAACTTGTTTTCTTTTTAGATTTAAATCCTCGTAACTTTCGTCACAAGGCTTAGTAAAAGTCCTCAATGAAGACTCGACAAGACTAACAAGGGTTGGTCGAGTTTGACTCAATGAAACCGTTGTCAACTATGAACCATACCGAATAATCAGTAACCAAAGTGTCTACGAAATTGAAATTTTTCTATAAATAATTCTTATTTAATAATTTAATTATTACAAATCATGGAAAAAAATTGTCATCTTTTCAAACTCGATTTTTTAATTGATTTTCTGATTCAATGTATTAATAATATACTTTAAAAGAAGTTTCTTGAAAATGTATTTTAGTTTATTTAAATTAAAATAGATTTAAAAGACAACCATAGTTGATTATCTATAATCATAAGAGTTGACTTACATTAGGTTGTTTAGATTATTTTAATGCTCTGTTGGGATGATAAAACACATCAAGATCAGTGGAACGAGTGATAAGTACTATTATATATAAATATTTAGATGTCAATTCTTTTATATTTATTCTAGTGATATCATATGCTATAATTGTTTATTTTATAATATTTGAGAAATATATATATTTTTTAGATTTTTTGAATTTTTGTTGAATTTTTAAGAATTTTTGGAATTTTTATATATCAGAATGATTAACTTAGACAGGAAGGTTGATCAACTTAGAAGTCCCTCCCAACTCCTTCAACCCACTATGTATGCATGTTTGCCACTTGTCTCCACTACAACATGCCATGACCTCTAATTACTATTGTCACATTGATCATTGTTGACCGTGCGTTGACTACCCTCTTTGTAACATTTGGTGTAGCCAATCTATGTCCATTTTCTTCCATCCAACAGTCGATTTAACCTAACAATAAAAATTTAAATACTTGAACAACACCCCATTATATGAAATCAACAGCCAAAAGTCATAAAGTTTGTACTGAAAATTGAGAAAAAAAATCCTCATTTGTACTATTCTTAAGAAAGATCGAAGAATATGTTAAAAATTTGTGTTTTTGATTCCTTTACCTACAATAATTTATCAAAATTAATTTATTTCTTTCTTTATTTATAATGGATTATTTAGTTTGTTTATTAAATTTTAGAAATTCCATCCATTATTAGTTAAATATTTAATGTGATTATGTCTGATTTCAAACCCTAGATTATAATATAATATAAATTTTATGTTATAATTTAATTTTTGATTTAAATTAATGATATGATTAATTCCATATTTAGAAATTAAAAACATACTAGATTTTGAATTATGTGTACAACTAATTTAATTTTTGGTTATATTTATTACTAAATTATTGTAAATTATGTCGTTTTGATATTAACATTTTCGTATGCAAAATACGATGTCTGTGTTTTATTTAATTTCTTTCAGTCCTTTGTAAAGTTGGTTTTTGGATACTCAATATCACTTAAGATATAGTTTTGTGTTTGCTTATTATGCACATCATTCTCTTAGATTGCATATATTTTGTATTATTGAATATTTATTTACTATTATGTTGTCTCATTGGAAACTAGGCGTTTCTCTATATCTGAAACGCCTTTTTGAAGGGTTTTGATGAGCTCATTGAGAGCTCGCTAGCATTATTATTGTTGCTCATTGAGGTAATCGATGAGCTTTGACGGCTTTATTTTGGCAATGTTTACCCTCGATGAGGTGGCATTTACTGTTGCCAAGGTAGTCAATACGATTTACTAAGGTGGTCGATAAGGGTTCGAAAGGTTAAATGTTTTTGTAAATTCTCCTTCATTTTCTTTTTTTTTTTTACCAAAATCTGGGGATGAATCAAACAATCTTGTTTGTCATTTGGGATACTTCTCAAAAAACTCAAAACCTAAAAGAAAATGGAAACTTTATTAATTTAAGAAGAATACTATTGTGGCTAATGATTCAAATGGTAGCTCATGATTTGATATTATTGGTAATCGGAGAGAATCAAAAATATATTATTTGCAATAATCATTACTATAATATTGATATATGGTCTCGATTTTTTAACCATGATCGTAGATCAATAGATACAATTATAAAATCCAAGATCTAAATGGGAGAGATCATAGACTATTACCTATGATCTCGATCTTTTAAAAACCGAGGCCATATAGTATGTCTATGGTCTCGATCTTTTATAAGATTGAGATGTCTATGATCATAAATTTAAATAAAAGTGCAATTATTAATTATAATATTAAAAGTAAAAAAAATTACAATAAATTTATTAATTACAATATTAAAAGTCATATTATATTAAAATTAAGAATACATTACATTTAAGAGTTTATACATTAAAACATAATAAAACTTTACTAGCTAATTCTAATATTTACAATGATTATAAAGAATAACCTTTGAATAAGAAGTTAATAATGTTAAAAAATATACAGTTGAAACTCTAATGTCTACCAAAATTTTAAAATCCTATGATGTCACAAAAACTTGGGAATGGACCTGTCTACCCATTTCTAGTTTTGAATTTGTTATTGCTATGTTATGCTCATCGCCTCCTTACTATCAAGGTCAAACAGTGAAAGATTAGTGTTAAACTATGACACCTATTACATAAACAAGGCAAAAAATAAGGTTAAAAACAATTAAGCTTTTATATAAATTAAGGGTTCTAGTATATAGCTTCAATAACCATCACAAATAAGGTTCTTACATACAAGACACTCTAAAAGGGTAGCCTAAATCTATTAGACAATGGACTTCTAGGAATAGAAATTTCTACGTCAAAAACATTCATAGATAGATAAATGGAAAAAGAAGATAGATTAACCAAGATAGATAAGAAGTGCCAAGATAGATTATACATGGAAAAATTGAAGAAATCAATATTTGAAGAAATAATCAGAAGAGAAAATCAATGTTTTCTGAGTATATTTTCTTAATTTGTATCGGAAATTTACATTGTTTATATAGACAAATATCAATTACTATTTCACCAACCACCATGATTGAATTGCATGGTTTACAGCTGCTTGGTAGGCGCCGTGTATATTGAAAAAAAATGTTTGGCGTCGGTGTAGTGTTTATTGAATTGTGTTGCAGTGTTTGTTGAATTCAACACTCCCTCTCAAGTTGGTACATAGATGTCTTTCATGCCCAACTTGACTAAAACTTCTGTGAATACTCGATATGAGACTGCTTTAGTGAGGATGTCAGCCAATTGATCTTCTGACTTAATTTTTGGCAATTCTAATGAATTTTCTTCTAACTTTTTTTTAATAAAGAACCGATCAACTTCAACATGTTTTGTACGATCGTGTTGAACTGGATTATGAGCAATATCACATGCTGCTTTATTGTCACAAAATAACTTAATTGATTATTTAGAAGGATATCCCAAATCTTTCAAGAGAGATTGTAACCACAAGGCCTCACAAAGCCCAAGTGCCATGCCTCTGTATTCAGCCTCTGCGCTTGAACGGGCAACAACATGTTGTTTCTTACTTCTCCATGTTACAAGGTTTCCCCCTATAAAAGTGAAGTAACCTGATGTAGATCGCCTATCATTTATTGATCCAGCCCAATCAGCATCAGTATATACTTCTATTCTTTGGAACTCTGAGTTTTTAGTAAACAATACTCCTTTTCCAGGAGCAGACTTTAAATACCTCAAAATACGAATAACTGCATTCATATGTTGTTCTCCAGGATTATGCATAAATTGGCTGACAATACTTAAAGCATAGGCAAGATCTGGTCTTGTGTGTGCCAAATACATCAACATTCCAACAAGCCTTTGGTATCTTTCTTTATTTGTTGGAACTTGATCAACCTTGATACATAACTTTAATCCTTCCTCTATTGGTGTATTAGCTGGTTGACATGCCGACATACCAGCTTTCTTTTTAATAAATCTAAGGCATACTTTCTTTGAGATAAGAAGATTCCTTCTTTTGATCGAGAAACCTCAATCCCAAGAAAATATTTTAAGGAACCAAGGTCTTTCATTTCAAATTCCTTGGACAAATAACTTTGGAGAGCTTTTCTTTCTTCAAGATCATTTCCTGTTACTATCATATCATCAACATATACAATAAGTGCAGTGATCTTACCATACCCTTTTTTCATAAATAAAGTATGATATGAATTGCTTTGTTTGTAGCCAAATGCCTTCATTGATTTTGTGAACCTACCAAACCATGCTCTTTGGGATTGTTTCAATCCATACAGTGATTTTTTTAATTTACACACCTTTTCATCATGGATTTTGAATTTCTTGATTCCTGGTGGTAAATCCATGTAGACTTCTTCAATTAAATCTCCATGTATAAAGGCATTTTTTACATCAAACTGATATAATGGCCAATCTAAATTTGCAGCTAGAGATACCAAGACTCGAACAGTGTTAATTTTGGCTACAGGCACAAATGTTTCTGTATAATCGATCCCATATGTCTGAGTATATCCTTTTGCCACCAATCTTGCTTTATAGCGTTCAATCATACCATCTGTTTGATACTTTACTGAAAAAATCCATCGATATCCAACAATTTTCTTTGTTGGTGGACGATCGACAAGTTCCCAAGTTCTATTTATTTCTAAGGATCTTAGTTCTTCATTCATAGCATCTTTCCATTTTGGGTCAGCTAAAGCTTCCTGCACACTGTTAGGAATAGATACACCAGATAATTGATTCACAAATGATATGTTTGATTTTGACAAACGATGTTTAGACATATAGTTACTCATGGGATATTTGACTTTACTAGAAATCTCAGGTTCATACATGGCTTTAGGAATACCTCTGTTAGGACGTGATGGAAGTATTTTTCTGGCTGGTTTAATAGTTGGAACATTCTCTGCAAACAATTGGTTAGGTATATCAGCAACTTGTGAAGAAGGAAACTCGTACTCACTTTGTGGTAGTAAGGAACTTGCTTGATGATCTTGAAGTTGATAAGGACTTGATTCCATTTCCCTTGAGTCTTTTCTATATTGAGAGTTATTACCATCTGAATTCAAGTTATTTGTATTTTCCTCGCATATAATTTGTCTTTCTTCATAAGGAAACAATTTATATGTAAGGGTCTGAATTTTAGCATGGTTGTACTCCCCCTGAAATTCAGGTGTAGATGAGAAATACATTGTATCTTCATGAAAAATAACATCCATGGTGGTAATCATTTGTTTTGTAGGAGGATGATAACACCGATACCCTTTTTGTTGTATGACATATCCCATAAAAACACAACGTATTGCTCGTGGATCCAACTTGCTACGTTGTTGTTTATGTAGGTGTACAAATGCCACACAACCAAAGACATGAGGAGGTAAATTGGGAACACTTGGTGCAACAATTGCTTCAGTGATGGCTTGTAGTGATGTTTGGAAGTTAATGGGACTAGAAGGTACCCGATTGATCAAATATGCAACAAAAGTAATTGCTTCCCCCAATAAGATAATGACATATTAGCTTCGATCAATGAGGCACAGACAACTTCCAACAAGTGTCGATTTTTTCTTTCTGCAACTCCGTTTTGTTGAGGTGTATCAACACAAGTAGTTTGATGAATAATCCCTTCTGTTTTAAGATATTCTTGAAGCTCAGAACTTTTATATTCTCCTCCATTATCACTTCGTAGAACTTGAATCTGTGTTTTATATTGAGTACAAACCATTTTATGAAATTTTCTAAATAATACGTTTACCTCACTTTTAGATTTCATTAAACAGACCCAAGTCATTCTACTAAAATCATCAATAAATGTAACAAACCAACGTGATCCTCCCAAAGTAGAGACTTTGGAAGGACCCCATACATCAGAATATATAACCATAAACGGAAATGGACTTTTATTTAAGGTTACAGGAAATGAGGAACGATGACTTTTTGCTAGTTCACAAACATCACATTTTAAAGTAGAAATATCGAAGCTCAAAAATAAACTTGGAAATAATTTCTTTAAATATCCAAAAGAAGCATGACCCAATCTCCTATGCCATAGCCATATATTTGATTCATCCTTTTTAGATCCAGTTGCTACCAATGCATGATTTATTGAATCCAAGTCCAAATAATACAGGTTTCCTTGCCTAACACCACGACCAATCGTTTGCTTTGTTTGAATGTCCTTGAACACACAAAAGTCAGGCCAAAAAATAACAAAACAAGATAAAGCAGTGGTTATTTGAGAAATAGATATAAGGTTATACTCTAAAGAGGGAACAACTAGTACTGAGTCTAAATTCAAAGTACTAGTGAGAGACAAAGATCTTTCCCCAATGACTGGGGTTGTGTTACCATTGGTAGTGCAAACAGTTTTGTGTGAGGATGGTTTTGAGATGTCTAGAATCGAATGTCATATGATCAGTTGCACCTGAATCAATTATCCATGTATTATTAAAAACAGGAGAAAAAGCTTTAAGTATCTTACCAACATTTGCTGAGGAGTTTGCAACATGATCTTTTGTTGTTTCAGCAATGGTGGCGGTAGACATATGTCGTGGATTCTTCTTCCGAGAGTCACGGTTGTGATCCCACCAGTCATGATATCCCACAAGTTCAAAACATCGTTCTTTAGTATGACCCTTTTGATGACAATTGGTACATTTAAATGATGATTTATCAGTCACCCTTCGTTCTTGCTGATTGGAAAAAGAACGATTTTTAGATATCATGGCGGAAGCGTCAACGTCTCCAGATTTTTCCTTCAATGAGATTCGACGTACTACCTCCCGTCGAATCAAGGAATAACAAGCTTCTAAATCTGGGCTAGTTTCTTTTCGCAAAATTTCTCCACGAACCTGCTCAAATTCATCATCTAATCCAGCAAGAAAAATATGTATCCTTAGTCTCTCAACAGACTCTTGATAGGATATTAGATCATTAGGGTCTTTCATGACCACCTTATCACGATGGTCTAGCTCTTGGAAAATTTCAGTCAACTCTCCATAATACTCTGAAAGTGATTTTCCATTTTATTTGGAAGTAAATGTTTTTTGGTTTAAGACAAATACCTGTAATTCTTCACTTCCATCATAGAATGCTTTTTCCAAAGCACCCCAAATTTCAAGAGCAGTAGGTATGCGTAAATATCGCTTCATAATTTCTGGACTCATTGACATAAGGATCCATCTCTTCACTTTTTGATTTTCTGCATACCACCTGTTATAATTGTTCGATGTTTTTTCTGGTTGCAAATTTTTATCATGAATATAAGAGAGTTTTTCTCTCTCTACAATATGCATTTCCATTATTTGAGACCAAACATCATAATTAGTCTCAGTAAGAACAATTCCAGCATTAAACACACCTTCAGACTGAACCGATTGTACAACAACTGGATTTGATTGCTCCATAGGTAATGAAATTATACCCTCTGTCATGTTATTATGGTAACCAAACTAGAAAATCGTGTAATAATTTTAAGATTAATTTTTTTTTTTTCTGTTTTTTTTTTCTTTGATGTTTTTTTTTAATATATATTTATACTAAATCGGATAAAAAACCATAAAACCGGTTCAAAATTGGTTTAAAAACTTGAAAAAATGAACCAAATTGGTTTTAGAAATCCAGAACCGGGAAAAAAACCGGGTTCAGACCTTTAAAATGGACTGAACCGGCCAAAAATAGAAAAACTGTGAAAATTGAGAAAAACCGGGTTCAACCGAACCGTTGGCCGGACCAACCTGAGCCGAACCAAGGTGCGGGCCGGCTACGCCCTCGAGCCGGACCGAGCTGCACTGAGCCGAGCCGAGTCGAGTCGGATGACACGTCATCATCGTCAACCTCCAGACGGCGCGTGGTGACGCGTGGAAAATGGGTCCTTTACTTCAGGCGGCGCGTGGATGGCTTTTCTTCTACTCTATTTTTACCAAAATGTTCAAAATTGTATTTAGAGTAATCTGGTAAAATTAGGTGGGAGAAATAATGCTTTAAAAATGATGTTTTTAATTAATATTTGTAGGGGTGTTTGAATGAGAATTTTTTATTGACGAAAAGAAATATTTTCAGAGAAAGAAATCTCTGTTTTAGAGAACAAGAGTTTCAAATTTGTATAAAGCAACGACTTGGCTTTGATACCATGAAGAAATCAATATTTGAAGAAATAATCAGAAGAGAAAATCAATGTTTTCTGAGTATATTTTCTTAATTTGTATCGGAAATTTACATTGTTTATATAGACAAATATCAATTACTATTTCACCAACCACCATGATTGAATTGCATGGTTTATAGCTACTTGGTAGGCGCCGTGTATATTGGAAAAAAATGTTTGGCGTCGGTGCATTGTTTATTGAATTGTGTTGTAGTGTTTGTTGAATTTTGTTGCAGTGTTTGTTGAATTCAACAAAAATAATGACAAAACACACATTTGAGAGTACAACAAGATGAGCAAGGTAGTGAACTAAAACAATCTGAACTAATACACATCTTATCCCTAAAAACATTAACCATTTAAAATAACCATAGGTCAATGAAATCTTTAATGCATTCGAACACTGACTATATCTATGCAAAAACTTACTACTGTAGTTCCACAATTGAATTGGAAAAAGCAATTTAGAAATATGAGAAATATTAACATCACAAGATAGACCTCATCACTAATACAATTCTTGAGGTTTAAAGGTCATATTTAGGATAAAGGCATAAACGGCTATACATACATGTATAATAGGATAAGATCATTTTATTATATATCTTGAAAATTGGAAATTTATGCAGAAAGAAGTAGTACATACTACCGTCTGGTATAAGCTTCTCTTCCAACTGAAGTCCCTTGCTCCACATATGACTAATGTCTATGATATCAGGAACATCTATATAAACATCTGAACGGACATATACAACAAAGAATAGGGTACTTAAATAAATTTTAAAAAATGTAGAAATAAAACATTCAAAAAAACCTACATAATCAAAGAATACCAAGCTTTTTCGGAACCTATCCTTCCTCCATCACAAACTCCCTCATGTGCAACACAAGGTACTCAGGGAATGAAGTCAGACCTGTAGTCATGTAAAAAAAAATCCAAGAAATGGATGGTATAAAACAGATAATTCATAGGGAAAAAAATTGAAAATATCTTCCAAAATATTTCAAGAAAATGGCCTCAAAGGCACTTACAGTAGGGAAGTAGAAAAAGTGCATGTCTTTATTGGCTTTTATAGTATAGGGGACAATTTCAAACCAGAGGCATCAATAGTTTCAATTAGTTACTTACTTTTCCATCACTAATATACTATATTCAAAACCAGAGGCTTTCATACCTTTTTGGGCAGTTAAGTGTAATATCATTGTATAGCTATTGGAACTTACACTTCCTTTTCAGTTTCTGAAATGTTTCAAGTGCTTTTGAACTCTCACATAAAAGAATCATAAGAACAACAATTATGATAAGAATGAACCAAAAGTAATATTAGCGTAATAAGCTAACCTTTATTAGTAGCTTCTTAAAGCGGGATATTTAAAGAAAGGATGTAGTCAAGCCTTTTATTATAAGCAACTTTTCCTGATGAACATAAAATACGATCTTCGATACCAAACTTGAAACATCTTGAAGGGTCCAATTTAGGTTTTCTAGCATTAGCACATTCAACTTGATCAAGAAAGTGTAAGAAGAACTCCAAGGCATCTTAAATTAAAGTACACATCAAACTTTCATATCAGGTAGAGAACGATATAAACGTATAACAGATGGTATGATAAAGGCACTAAATTCTAGGCATGAGAAAACATTGTTCCTCGGGTAATCATTCAAAATATTTTTATAGATAAGCCAAATGGTTCACACAATTGGCTATGTCTAAGCACAAGGTAATCCATATTTTGTTAACCACTTTAGTATGGAATGTAAAACTAATCTCAGGCCAGGAAAGCTAGTTACCGGTGATATATATATATTATAAAAATACTACTGCACTGATACCAGAACAGAATTGAAGAAAGGAATAATTCATCATCAATAAATCAACCATTAAGACCAATGCTTAGACATGTAGCAGTCACCAAAGGAAACTTAGTAGCCTAACAAGACTCTCTAATTGAGGGTGAATTTTTTTTACTAAATTAGAAAATATGGCTACCTAGAACATGCTCAAATAGATTACAAGTGTAATCGTGTCACTACTTAAGTTACACAATTGTGCAGGGTAGTTTTTCTTTCTGCATCCATAATAGAAGCTAAAGATCACATAGTATCCTTTTACATTCTTCAAACCATAAGTGCATTGAAACATGCAAAAACTGTTAGGAGAATCACAACTTCAATTCGAACTTAATCAAGTTCTAAACAGCGGAATTAAACCTATTCTCTTTCTTTGTGTGAATCTTTTAAGAAACAAATAAATAGAGCTTAAAAACTGAAAACATGCACAAAATCAACACAACCAATTTACGTGGAAAAACCTTCCCGGTATAGGAAGAAAACAACCACGGCACTCCTCTCCAAAACTTCCACTATCAAGAAATAATTGTACAACAATTCTCTCTAGGTAAAACTAGAGGCAAAAAATCAACAACATCATCAAGAATACACTTCTTGGAAACTAACAATTATTTCAAGAAAATGGAGAAATCTAACCCAATTCGTAGTTACTGTTCACTACTCAGAATTTTTCAAACCTGTGAGACAAATCCAAATCCCACCGCACAGATTAAATAGTCTTGAGTCGTGAACCTGCCTGCAAAATTTCATCTTAATCGGACCACAAACGACCTTCGATCGGAGCACTTGATGAAGGCTTGCTGGAGAAGGAGAAATTGAAAACTGAGAGCAGTTTTTCTGCACTCGTTTTTTTCTCTATTTATTTGTTTCCTAAAAGATTCACACAAAGAAGGAGAATAGGTTTAATTCCGCTGTTTAGAACTTGATTAAGTTCGAATTGAAGTTGTGATTCTCCTAACAAAGTGGTATCAAAGCCACCTGCTGTATAGGATGTAAAGAAGTCCTCTCGAGACGTAGCATGAATGGAGGCTCCACTATCAATAACCCAACTGACCTCGTGACATGCAACATTGACAACATTTTCATTATAAACAACGAGAAAGTCTTCTGAACTAGCGGTGGCAACTCGATCATTTTCCTTGCCAATATCACCCTATTGTTCTTTGTCTTTCTTCTTGTTATCCTGCTTCAATTGTCTACAATATTTCTTGATGTGCCCTTTCATGCCACAGTGATGACACTCAACATTAGAAAACCTGTTGGACTGGCTTCTTCCTTTTTCTTTGTTCGTGAAACCTCTGCTTTTACTCCTCCCTCTTCTTTCTGTAACCAAAATCTCTGACTATTGAGAAGAAGCATGTGACTTTCTTCTCATTTCTTTATTCAAAACACTACTCTTAGCCAAATCCATGTTGATTACACCATTTAGAGCTGAGTTACTTAATGACATTCTAAATGTTTCCCAAGAGTCCGGTAACGTACCCAATAAACACAACCCCTGAATCTCATCATCAAACTTGATACCCATTCCAGCTAACTGATTGATTATTCCTTGGAACGTATTCAAGTGATCTGTTAATAGAGTTCCATCTTGGTACCTTAAAGCCATCAACTGCTTTATAAGAAACATTTTATTATTTCCTGTTTTTCGAGCATACAACTCTTCAAGTTTATTCCATAGTGACCGTGCATGTATTTCTCCACTAATATGGTTCAAAACATTATCATCTACCCACTGCCTTATATATCCACAGACTTGTCGATCTAACAAAGTCCATTCTTCTTCAGACAATTTTTTTGGTTTTTCAGAGGCAAATACCGGTAAATGAAATTATTTGACATAAATGAGATCTTCTATTTTCCTTTCCAAGTATGATAATTAGAACCATTCAAAGTAATCATTCTACTTAAATTTGCTTCCATTATTCAACACAAGAAATTCAATAATAATGACCACAGCTCTAATACCACTTTGTTAGGAGAATCACAACTTCAATTCCAATGGCTTTAACAAAGCTATCATTACCCAATTGGTTATGAGAAAACATTCAAAATATTTTTATAGATAAGCCAAATGGTTCATACAATTGGCTATGTCTAAGCACAAGGTAATCCATATTTTGTTAACCACTTTAGTATGGAATGTAAAACTAATCTCAGGCCAGGAAAGCTAGTTACCGGTGATATATATATATTATAAAAATACTACTGCACTGATACCAGAACAGAATTGAAGAAAGGAATAATTCATCATCAATAAATCAACCATTAAGACCAATGCTTAGACATGTAGTAGTCACCAAAGGAAACTTAGTAGCCTAACAAGACTCTCTAGTTGAGGGTGAATTTTTTTTACTAAATTAGAAAATATGGCTACCAAGAACATGCTCAAATAGATTACAAGTGTAATCGTGTCACTACTTAAGTTACACAATTGTGCAGGGTAGTTTTTCTTTCTGCATCCATAATAGAAGCTAAAGATCACATAGTATCCTTTTACATTCTTCAAACCATAAGTGCATTGAAACATGCGAAAACTACCAGCTCAAACCACATATAGTTGTGCACCATACATATTTTAAGAGCTAAAAGGCATGATTTCAATAAAATTTAGAGTTATTAATTAAATAAGAAATTTCATTTATTTATTAGTCCCTTTTTGTGTTGTCAAATTCTGTATTTCCAAAGAATTAGCACTGTGGCACATAGACGTATCATGCCCATTGTTCCTAAGCTTCCATAATAGTATATGTCTTCCATAAGACAGAAATCAAGCCTTCAAGCACCATATATAATACTAAACTTCGAATAATCAAAAACTAATTCATAGGCAAATTTATGAGTAGCATCTGACCCATGGTTAACTAGAACCATAAAGTAATGATACCCAGAAAGTGTGTCTAGACTTTAGAGCAAGCACTTTAAAAAATTTATACATCTCAAACTACACACCCATGAACCTAGACGGACCAAACAAGTGTGCTTCATACCGTTGAGCTACAACTCGTTGAAAATTTTTACATAATAGATTGATGATTCAAAGGCCAAGTAATTTATCATCAATATTGAACTAGAGTCGTGTCACTAATAAGATTTGATATGTCTAAGAGAAGTAATTGTTTATATATGTATTCTAAAATTACTTATAAATATTTATTGTACTCAAATATTTTTTATAAAGATATATCCAATTTACAAACTTTATACAACACTTAATTGCTTGTGACAGTGATGTATTCCAAAGAATTGAAGGTTACCCTCGTACTCATCTTGAATGTCTTTTGATATATTGTTAATAACAAATTTTTTCTATGTGACACAATAAGAACAGAGTGCAAAACATAAACCTGATAGCTCATACTATTCACTAATTTTCACCAAGATGATATTAATTAAACATTTTATACGAGTTTTCAAAGATTACGAAATATTTATCTATTTATCTATAGTACATTTAAATTGTAAAGCTAACAATTATGGGTCAACTTCATTATATGAAACCTTTAAATATAGAACACTTCATGCATAAGAAAAGAGTTCATAAGCTCCATCTGTACACCTCATTCATGATGTATCTGGAAAAATTCCAAACCATACCTACTGTCTCATGGTTGAAAATTCAGGATGACTGGCAGAGATCACAACTTTAAACATGTGAGGACGTATACCTTAATGTTTTTGATACTTTAGAAGATGGACATGATAGAGTTAGAAAGCAAGTCAAAAGAGATCATCTAATAAGGCACACATAATTTTATGCTTATGCTGAACGATCTATATCATTCAGCATGTAACTCAGAACAAAGAAGTGGTTCACACTTGGGTTTGAGTTAAATCATAACTTGCACTATTAATATGAGAAAGGAAAGACCAAGATAAACGGAAGAAAGAGAGTGAATTTCTTCATTGAAATAAAGAAGAGAAAATATAAACTCATAACAAAGATGATCATGGAGCCATTGTTAGCTAAATATGATTGTGCATAAAGAGGACTTACATCACTTGCTGTTGGAGTAGCAGCATTCACATGATTATTTCCCCGAATAATAGAATAGTAAAAGATAAGAAAACCAGACACAGAAATTAAACAAAAACCAATTTAAACAAAAATGTAATACCTTCACAACTGGAACAAAATATTTGCTAGATAGCAAACCATGTCCCAACTTCGTTCTGCCATACAAGAAAATATTAATACATATAACATATGCTGTTGTGCCATATACTTAATTCCAATAAAGTTTTTAATTATCTCGATAAAATATTAGGACCTAAACAGAAATCCACTAACATGTTCAATGCATCTGCAGTACCCACACGCATATTTTGCATGAATATATATATTAAGTGGATTTTCATAAATCATCAGTTGCACGGGTAGCCAAAAATATTTGTTATTACTTAATAAAAAGTTGCAAAATGCCTATATATTTTTTGTTCAACAATAAGCAAAAAGTCCATTAATGAAATCAATCTACATCACGAGCGTGAAAGCTCATGATATCAGCTGCAAGTAAAATTTTAACAGTAAAAGTAAGATTACATTCCCAATCAAAAGGTAGAAGTGAATGAGAACAATTAAAGTAGAGAGAAGTAGTAGATGGTCAGATACAGAGATAAGGACAGTGAGACGTATAGATGAAGATGGCGACACACATAGAGCAATAAAGAGGATAAATTAAACCAATCTCAAAAACATATTTATATATCCTGCACGAAAACTCTAAAAAAATCTTCTAGTACGAGGGGGAGAAAAGGAAGAAAAAAAAAAAAAAATTGGTAGATAAATTTGGTGTGTGGTGTACACGAAATTAAATTAATAAAAAAATTTGTAAAATAATTTTATATTTTTTAAATAAATAATACAATATATTATTTGATTTTAATTTTAAAAATATTAAAAAATTTATTATTTTAATTAAATTATGATTATTTAATAATAATAACAACGTTATAAATTTATTTATATTTAAATAATTTTTATAATTTAATTTATATTCATAATTGTTAATAAAAGTTGAGATTATAATATATATATATAGTTTTGATTTTTATTAAATTGTGAATAAAATTCAATAAATTCGATTTTAAAAAGGATAAGTTAAATTTTGGAAACAAAAGACGAATTTAATAGTAAATTAAGAATTCAACCCAATAATTCGATTTTAAATAGAAACTTACACCACCATGCTATTATTTGTTTTGTCGAGAAATTAATTATATGTCAAAACTCAAAAATAACCTACTAGTTGATTGGTCAAAAACTAATCGAGGTCAAAGAGCCAATCAACTTATAGGTCTTAATATCTGTGATTTGGAAAATATCTAGATCAATTTTATTTTAGTAGTACTGGTAGCATATTTTAAAAAATAGCATGTTAGATTAAAATAAATTTTATTTTGGTAGTAGCATATTTTAAAAATAGCATGTTAGATTAAAATAAAAATAAAGATAAATTTTAATTTGGTAGTACTGGTAGCCTATTTTTAAAATAGCATGTTAATTAAAATAAAAATAAAAATAAAAATAATTTTATTTAAATCAAACGGTGAATTAATATAATTTGAATATATTATTTAAAATAAAAAAAATAAAACAATAATGAGCTTGCCATCAGTAAACCAAAACGTATAAAGTTTAACAATAATATATATCATTTTTTTTCTTAACGTGTGGTGTTTATATATATATATATATATATCACCGATAAAACTTATGTGATGGTTTAAAATCAAATGATGTGTTACTGTAAGGGTGTAAGTTTACGTACAAATTTGACCGATTGAATTAATTTAAATAATTAAAAAAAAATGGATTTGAATCAACACATTAGATAAAAATAAAATTAAAAATATATTGGTTTAACACCTTTTACTTACCTGTTAAGATATATTATGTCAGGAATTTATAACGAAGATATTACAAGTGAGTTGACTCGAAAATCTAATAATATAGTTTATATTATAAATACTCGTTAATAATGATAACTAAAGGTTTTAGATGTGTACTTAAAAATATATCAATATGTAATACGTTAGATTCTTTGTTTCGAGGATATTTTTTATTTAATGATTTGGAAAATTTTATTAACATTTCAAGTTCTTTATTCAAATTGTGAATACAAAGATATAACGATCTCTAAAATTTGTATGAGAAAAATTTAATGGTATTTATTTTTGTTGAATTTTATTTATAAATTGAATTTTTATTTTAAGAATTAATTTTATTTAACTTATATTTATTAATAATTTTATTTTATAATTAACTAGTTATTGTAACATAATACGTGTGTGATAAATTATATTATTTATTTGAATTTTGTTATATATTTGAGTTTTCTATTTAATGTTAATTTATCATTTATTTAAAAGATTAATTATTATAATATTATTTTCTTCATTTTACATATATATTTTGATTTATAAAAAATCAATTAATAAAAAAATATATATACAATTAACAGTTTAAATTACTTTAAATTAGTAAATTAGTTTGTTTGTACGTAGTTTAAGTTAGAAGTTATTTTTGATGATTTAAATTAAATTACCATTAAATAAATCTATATATTTAACTTGCATGAATTACTAACTCTAATTATATTTAAAATGGTTTCGTAATAATTTTTTTTTATTAAATTATACTTTAATATAATTTAAATTAATGAAGAATCCATGTGAACGGTTACCGAATAAAATATTAAAGTTCAAAAACAACACGTTTTCATCTGATGCCACTCGTGAACGGGACGCTGTCGACGAATCTAGATAAAATAAAATTCAATTAAAAATGGATCTAAAATATTACGAAGCACGCCTTTCCATACTATAATATCACATGCCGAACCCGAACCCGAACCTTACTCATTTTGGATAAACAAAACAAGTGTGGGCCATTCAAAGTTTGACAAAAATGAATAAACCAAGTGTCGCCCAACATGTCATTGTCACCTCACGACGTATACAAATATATATTTTGGTACTACTAAAAATACACGTTTAATAATAAAATTTATTATTTTAAAGCTTAATTAAATTTATTTAAATTTCATAAAATTTAGAATATGAAATATTCATTTTTTTAGCATTTAATCAATTGAATTATCAATAATATTATTTAATATATTTTATTTTTTATCGATATTTTTTAAAATAATTAAATTAAATTACTCCATCTATGAAAAATCATTTTGCTCTCCGTTATCCAATTGCATATCGAAACGTGTTATCTTGTGTGCTGTATATGTGCTGTTCAATGGCCCCATTCCTTTGATTTTTCTCTCTCCGCGTGTGCTTTATTTTTTTTCCCGCTAATATCTCTCCGCGTGTACTTTAATCAATTATACACTTTTTTAAATAAATAGGTTAAATAGTTTTAAGATAATGATATTTACCTAACGTATTTTATTATTATTATAAAATTTATTTATTAATATAAAATTTAATTATAATTAATATGATGGATAAGAAAAATATTTTATATATTTGTATTATAATAATTTATTATAATTAGTTTAATAGTATTACTATAATTTTAAATTTTTAATGGTCTCATGTTTCAAATTTTTTCAAGGTAAAATTATATATGTTTCAGAAGAGAAATAGTCTTTTTATTTATTTATTAAATAATTATAAAAATAAAAATAAAAAATTTAATAAAAAATGATAATTTTGTTATTATATATTGTAAATTAAAAAAAAGAGAGAATTAATATCAAAAGAAATTATGAAAACAACTAATAAAAATAACTATAAAATCTTTATTTTATTTTTACCATATTTAAAAAATAATAATAGAGTTAATAAAAAAGAATTATTTTTACCTTATTTTATTAGTAAACGTCCCCAAAACGTGTGCGAGTGAATTTGTTATTTAAACGTTTGAATTCATAAATAATGCTTCGTGCGACTGTACATGTTTTATACAAAGTACATCGTTGTTATGTATTTTAAACATGTGCGCATAATTTTATATTAGGTGGGAATATATATATTTTTTAAGTTGTCGTATTGATAGAATCTAAGGTTAAATCGTAATTATATTTTTTTTTATAGATTGTTTAATCTTTAATATGGGTTTTACGATTTTAAAAACTAATTTAATCAAATTGATTATAAGTTTTTATTTTATAAAAATGACAAAAATCAAACATATTTTTATTATAAATATATTTAAATTTTATTATATTTATAATATTTTTATATTTAAATTTTTTTATAAATTTTAATTTCTATATTAAATAAATAAAGTTTTTTTCTTTTTTTCTTTTCTTTTTGATGGAAATAGAAATATATTTTACTAAATTTTTATTTCTATGCTTATTTGTTATTAAATTTCAATAACTTTGATATTTTTTGTTATCCTATTTTAACTCTGATTTTAAATATAATATATAATATATTTTAATATTTTTTTAAATAATTTTAATTTTTAATAAATTTAAATATTTTTAAATAATAATATATAATTCAAAAAATTAATTATTTATTTATTTAAAAATCTTATGAAACTAATTCTTAAATGATAAAATATTTTAACATAATTATAATTATATTATTTAATATAATTTTTATGTTATTAATTATTAGATTAATAATTCACGTAGAAAGATAATTAAAATTATAAGATTATAAATTATTTATTTATTAATTAATTATATATATTTATCAACACATCTCATTACAGTGATCGTGCGTTCAAGTATAAGTTTTAATTAAAAATCATAAAATTATTTGAATATTAATAAAAATCAATAGAATGTTTAGAAAAATAAAAATATATATTATATTTTAATATTTTTAATTGAATCAAATATATATGAATTTAAAAATATAAATTTACTATCCAAAACATCTTTTAAATTTTAAAAAGAACATCCAATCTAATTTAAATTTTAATATTATATATATATATATATATAAAGATGCTAATATCTCACTTACGTACAGTTCCAAAATTGTTATTTTATTAGTAATAATTATTTATATATTTATTTTTAATAAATTAATTGACTATAAGTTATTTTATATTAAAATTATTTAATTAAATAGAATTATAATTAAATTATAATTATAATTATTTTAATCTCATTTAATATTAAATATTATTTAAATATTTTAAATTTTAAATATATTATTTTTTAATAATTTTTCATATAATTTTAGGATTTTAAAATAAAAATATATTTTGATAAGAAATAATAAAAACAACTTCGCCGTTACGTAAAGGAAATGCAAACAAACAAAAGGAACACGTGTGTGAAATGGCAGCAAGAGGGGCGCAGGAGTTAAATAATGTTACTATATGTGGATACCTTGGCAGCTCCAAAACAAGCAAAGACTAAAGCTTAAAAAAGCCATATATTCCTCGTGTTCTATTTAACTCAATTATTTCTAAAATAATAATAATATTTATTTTAAAATATCAGTTGAAAAGATAAGACTCACAGGGAAAGAGTTCTCCAGATTTTGAAAATTTTCTTGCGATCCAAAAACAAAAAACAAAAAAAATTGAAAATTTTCCGTGTTCTTGGGTTTAAGGATTTTCTAATTTATCTGATAGCGCTAGTTCTTTACTTTGAGTAATATCTTTTTTTTTTGTTCGTCGGAAACAGACGAGGATGTCACAGAGACAGACTTTCTCTCAGAAGTCTGGATTCTTCAATCACAAGTTGAAGGAGAATAATGTTTTTGGAGATCTCAGTCTCGGAATGTCTGGCAGTGTTGATCCAAACGGTAACCATAAGTTCTTTCTCTGTTTCAATTTTTTTGCTGTAAAATATTACTAACATAAGAAGATTATGGTAGTTATGTATGTACTGTAGAATTTGGGAACCTGGATTTTGTTTAATTGATGAGCGATGGGGTAAAAACAAATGGGTTTGAACCTCGTAGGTTTTTGAGGTTTTCTGATTACTATTTATTTATTTTTTAATTGTTTTTAAATTTTTGCGTATGTATGTATGTATAGACTGGATCTTCTTTTCTACTTTGTTGGCGAGAAACCATTGGAACCGTGTCTACCAGAAATGAATATTTGATTGGCGTAGTGGCTTCCTAAATTCAAGATCTATAAAAAGTCTAGTGAAATCAGAAGCTTCTTTGTTTTTCTTCCAAGTAAACTCTGTCCAAATTTCATTAAAATGGTATCTATTAGCTGTTGTGTGACTTCGTCAAATTTTTTTCTTTTAGAGAACCTGTTTTGAATTTTAAGAAGAAGGGACCTCATGAAAGTGCATCATGAGTAGCCTAAATTATTGCCTCTCTCTCTCTCTCTGTTTTTTTTTTTTCAATTTCAAGGGTTTGGGGATTTTTAGCTGCTATCAATGATGTAGTGGATTTTATGTAATGGGCTGTTACAGGTGCCTCTTACATGTTGCATGAGACAACAACAACCATGAATTTGTTCCCAATCACAGAGAAACCAACTCGAGACTTCAAATCCATGAACTCCTTCACTGTGCCAACAGTTTTTGCTTCATCTCTTCCTAAGGAAGGTGTCTCCGAGATTGCTGATTCTAGGTATGATTGGTTTCGCTTTCCTCTTATCCATTTATTTCCTTACCTATGAGTGTATTTCTGAGTTATAAATTTATAAGTTTGATTCACTGCATCAACTTCTTGAACGGGGCAAGTCTTTCATGGATCAAACTGAGAAATTTAAAGCTATAGCTTTAGATTTTACAGGATTTTAACTAAAATGCCCATGGATCTGATTGAAATTTATCTATTGTTATCAGTGTGAACAAGCCTGCCTCAGGAGAGCCGGGAAGGGCACAAATGACTATCTTTTATGCAGGACAAGTCTATGTTTTTGACCATTTATCAGCAGACAAGGCAAAAGAAATAATGATCTTGGCTAGTAACGAAAGCTCAAAAAAGACTAATCCTAATTCCATTGCCAGTCTGGTCACAAGCAATGTCGCCTTCCCTCCTCATCTGGTAAAGAATCCAATTGATTCCAGCAACGTAACTCCTTCAAGCTCAGCTACTGTTCCTAGCATCGGTAAAGAAGTACTTAATGAGAAGGTTCAACCATCCTCTCGACCCATCGTTTGTGGTATGTTCTCGTGATTCATTAGCTTTGTTTCCCTGCTCAAAATGTTTATACATGTTGTTGACCAATTTATTATTTCCCATTACAGACCTACCAATTGCTAGGAAAGCTTCACTTCACCGTTTCTTGGAGAAGCGAAAAGATAGGTAGGCATCTGAAACAAGCATGATATTTTTACGTAAAATGTGACCAATTCTATGTTTTAAGTAAGTAGAAGGAAAATATGATGAACATGTTCCTCTCTATAATTAGAGCTGGTGGATCGTTAAGGCGTTTATTGGAGATAAAATTAAGGAATAATTCAAGGAGTAAATCAAGAATTTTAATTCAATGAGTAAATTAAAGAATAATTGAAGAAGTTATCATTTTTAATTTAAGGATTAATTCAAGGATAAAAACAAAAAATCTTTAATTTAAAGAATAAATCAAGAATCTTAATTTATATCCGATAACGTTGTTGATTTAATTGTGACATTTTTGCAGGATCAGCGCCAAAGCACCATACTCAACCGTTAACACGATATCAACTCCAACAAAACCAGATGAAAGCAAGTCATGGCTAGGGTTGGCTGCTCAACCAAGTCAGTAGTTTAAGCTCCAATTATGTGAATTTTTAGGCTTTTATACACTTTTAAGTCTATTAGTTATAATTATTTTTCTTCCGATAATCCATATTTGGGTTCAAAGCTCTGTTAGTTATTAATTGTTGTTGTACACGTAATTGTGCTTGTGCTTCAGCCTGCTTGGATCTAACATTTTATTAATGTTCTTAGATTCTGTAATTAAGCTTAAGTTTTACTAAAAGAGTTAAATTACTAAATCCGTGATTGTTTATAACATTGTATTAGTATACAAGTGTTACTAGTTTTTACTATGATATCACAATTAGCTATAAATAAAAAGAAAAAAGAAATTCCGATGTCATCGTCGATAATATTGCTAAAGCCAATAATTTTTTATTCTAAATTTTTTCGTTTTCTAACCGAGTGAAAAGATAAGCCTTTTGTTTTACATCTTCAATTTTTTTTTCATTATTATAGCTTGAAATTAATAAAATTATATTTAATATGATTTTGAATTTTATCGTTTTTGATTAAATAATTATTTTTATAATTTTTAATTCTTTTATAAAAATGATAATTAATATGTTCGATAATAATTTTTATTAAATGATTTTAATGAAAAAATAAAAAAATATTATATACAATTTATTTTAGGATTTTTATTTTCAATTTTTCTTTTCCTTTCAAAAACTTACATAAACTTTGGAAGTTTTTTTTTCCAAAATTTATAAAAGACTTTATTTATTCATTATAAAATATATTTGGTGGAAATAAAAAAAATAAAAATAAAAATTTTAGTTTAAAATTTTTCTTTTAAAAATTTATGAATTATCTTATATTTGATAGTGATTTTTTTTTAAAAATATAATATTAAAAATTAAAAATTTATCAAACCTACATAAGTTAGCGATAATTAAGTAGGCAATAAATGTGTTTTTCATTTAATGTCTTATTTCAATCACTTTATATTAATTATTCAATTGTTTTTTATTAAATTATATATTTAATTAACTTAATTCAACAAAATAAAATATTTATTTATAATAAGAGTTAATTAACGTCACAGTTCTATAATTATTGCAAAATATAATTAAATCATATATTTACTTTTTTGTAAAAATTTAATGTTATTAAAAAATATCACATAATAATAATTTAAATTCTTTTCATTAAATAAAATAATTATTAAATAAAAAATAAAAAAATATTATTTTTTTCTTATGCAATCACTTTTTATAACATTATAACTAAACTCTTTAATAAAAAAAAATTTAATATTATTTTTAAAATAAATACGATAACTTTATACCTATCCTCATTTCTACAAATTTATTATTTCATATTTAATTAATATATAACACGTCTAGAATATGTTAGTTAATAATGAAGATTTGAAAATCATAATAAAAGTCAGATTTTTTTTTCTTCCTACAAAATTAGAATATCTCTACTCGCAATGTTCTATGGCTTTGAGAAATATCCGAATTCGAACCATTGAAATTTGAGGGAATTAAACTATTCTTGTCTACCACTTTAATTGGAAATGATAACGACTGATTGGACGCTGGGATTAACTTTGCATTTGAATTAAATACGATCAAATAGTAGATTGATCTACCAACTATCATATAATTACGATTAAAACATGAGATTTATATTTTCAAAAAAAAAAAATCTACATTTCACTTTTTTTTTTGACATATATGAAAGCTTTTGAAAAATTTATAAAAATAAAGAGATTTAATATAGATATTTATTTTTTTTCAAAAAAATAAAACAAATTTTTATATCTTTATTCACTAAGTTTACTTAATAGAATTAGCATTAGAATATTATGTTAATTAGCATAGATAGTGACTAACATGTAGAGGTGTTCATTGGTCCAGTTTGATTTGATTTTGAGAAAAAAAATTAACCAGATTGGATCGAATCGTTTGAAAACGATTTTAATTAATACAAATCAGATCGAATTATTTGATTTATAAAATTATTTGGTTCGATCTGATCTGATATTTTGACCTGATCTGATTTTTGGACATTTTTAATGAGAAATAATATAAAATTTTTAATATATTATTAAACCGATCTGATCCGGTTTGAACGGTTTAAAAATTAATATAATCAAATCGGATCGTTTGATTTATAAAACCGTTCAATCTGATCTAATTTGATCAATTTTTTTGATTTAGTCTGATCCGATTTATAGACACTCCTAATGGCATGTCACATAAAAAAACACTGTTACCAAAATCAAATTCTCCATCTTTTATGCATCAATATTAATTTATTTAATTAAATTATATTTATATTTAATATTAATATTAATATAATTTAATTTTAAATAAACACATAACAGGTAACATACCCTTTTTTCTCGTGTACCGTGCATATCTCATTGTACGGTCTATATGAGACTTATGTTTACCTATTAAAAAAGTTGAGTATATAGTTGTATTTTGAATATTAATTATGAATTTGTGAGTATTAATATATTAAAAACAATTGAGGATACCATAAATATTTTACATAATAGTTTTTTTTTCTTTTTTAATAAAAAATAAAGGTACATTGTTTATGAGGAAGCTCTCTACACGACATGCATCAATCATTAAGAAAAAGGTTTTCATTTTGTTATGAATAATAATATATTATACTTCATTTGAGTTTTAATCTAGAAAGAATAATATATTAAACAACGTAAGGAAAATTGTAGGTGCTAGACGATATTATATTATATTTGGGGAAAACAGAAAGGTTACGTACTGAAGTGGTACTCAAATTATACCATAATTTTTTATCAATATTTTTAAAATATTTTAATTTAATATTCTAATCTATCAATGAGTTCATAAATTATCAAACTAAAATAATAAATTTATTTAATTTTAAGAGTTTTATATGTTTTTACTTGACAATATATTCACGGATAATTTTATTATTAAATTTTTTTCTTAATTTTTCGCCATCTCTTTCCTTCCTACCTTTCTTCTCCTCTTTTTTCTTAGAATGAATCTGTTTTGATTGTTGACTCTATAAAAATAATGTCATTAATATATATATTTTATTTAATATTTACTTATTTTATTCAATAAATAATATTATATAGGTTAAAAATATTAAAATATAAACTTTTTAACGAAAATAGATGAAAATATATTTTTTAAAATTTTTATAAAATTTTAACGCAAAACCAATCAAAACATGTCACGTGGATATTACTAAAACGAAAAGAGCGAATAACGTAACATCACGTGCTCCCAATGACACAACATCATGACACATGTCAACACGACGTTCGTTTCGAGTTCGTCACTTGGTCAACATTCTCGTAATACGTAATCACATTATTCGTCCATTCTTTCCACCATGCATCATGTAAGTAGTAACCACGAATCACATATTGTCACGTGTTATTGAGTAAGCGTTCATTAACCAAGACCAGTCTTCAGTGCCACGCATCGTGCGTTGATTCACTCGATAAATACCATATGCCACATGGCATACCCTTATTGATTAGCATTTGTAATTTTTTACAAACTGAGGCTTTCATAAAAGAGCAAAATTTTACAAACCATGCATAAGGAGCTTTCTTATACCATAAAGTACTTTATGTAAATGACAGACATTTCCATGTGTATGTTTATGGCTTAGTGGGGTTTTATATGAACTTCTTCAGTAAAATTGACTTTAAGGAAAATATTTTTAACATTCATATGATAAAGTTTTCAATGACCAATGCTAGGCAAGGTAATAAGAGTCCTCGTAGTAGTTAGGTGAGCAACATGTGCAAATATATTTTCATAATTAATTCCATATTTTGTGCAAATCTTTAGGCAAAACATATGCCTTACAACATTCTAAACTCCTATTTGAATAAGTTTTAGCCTTGTAAACTGATGTGCTTCCTATTGCAATTTTTTTAAGTGGCAAGTCCATTAGATTCCATGTGAGATTTTTATCAAAAGTTTGAAGTTTTTTGACGACTTGCATAATTTATTACTTTTCAACTTTAAACTTTAGTCTAATTTTATTTATTTTTATTGATTTTAGATTTCATTATTATTATTTAAATTTTATTTCAGATTTAAAGATAATAAAGATCTAAAATTTTAGAAGTATATCATCTAAGGACTCTCAAATTTAAATGAATATTTATTTAAATTAAATTTAAATTAAGATATATATATATGAAAAGAAGGAAAAAAGAGGAGAAAATTGGGAGACGAAACAAACGAGGGTAGAACAGAAAACACGAGGAATAGAGAAAAAAGCATAAAGATGGGCAAAGTAGAAAGAAAAAAGAAGAAAATACTACGAAAGCAGATTCTTTTTGCGAATCAATTTTCTTTTGATTCTTCTCAAAAAATTATGGTGAATTCATTTATGTTTAATTTAATTTTTAGCATGAACTAATTTATCTTTATTATAGGAAAAAAGATATAATTTAATTCCAAACTATGCTTAATTTTTCTATGTTAATTTAAATTATTTATTTTCATGTTTTCTGATTTATTACGAGTTTATTGCTTTTAACTAACTGCTTATTAATTAGATGATTTTAATTTTATGATTTATTATAAAAAAAAAATTATAGGATAAATCTGAAATATTTCAACATAGGTAAATATAAGGATCGAAAGACTTGTATGAACTTGTGTAGTATTAAAATCATTGATTTTAATATTTTCTTACTTTATTAAATTGCATACTCATGTGTAAATTAATGAATATGAATATTTTCATTTGACTATCGAAAGAGGCTTTTGGATGTTTTTAGAGATCGTTAACAAATAGAGAGAATTAAATTCAATTAGTTAGATGAGTAAAACATATTGAGGGATTAGATGAAATCAATTTCTTAGAATTTTTCTTCCTATTAATTGATCCTTGAACAACATTTTATTTTATTTAAATTGATTTTATTTTAAATTTCAATTACAACAACTTTAGTGATTTTTCTAGATAAAATTGAGATAAGCATAATTTTGGTATTTGTCAAAAGTAAGTTACCAATCTCTGAAGACGATACTCTTCTTATCACTTTATTAAAAAACTACGATACTATGTACTTGTAGTTTTACACCGATCAAGTTTTTAGCGCCGTTAACGGTGATTAATTTTTTCTTATTTTTTCCAATATCAATACAAAGTAATCTTGGTTTTAATTTAGAATTATATTTTATTTTTATTTTTATTTTATTTTTCTCTAGGTGTGTTTTTGATGTTGGATACGCTGTGTTAAAACTTAAAACATTATTCCTCGAAGATCAGGAGATTTCCCCTATGGAACATTTGCTTTTAGAATGATGCTATTTAGATTGTGCAATGCTCCAACAATATTTCAACATTGCATGATGGTTATTTTTTCAGATAAGTTGGAAGATATAATGGAAATTTTCATGGATGGCTTTTCAGTTGAAAAAATGTCCTCTCTTTGTTGAGTTAGAGCATAAAGTTTATTTGGGCTGTAAAGAAGTTTAATTTTGATTTAAAGGTAGCAAGGAAAAAATGACTTCTTTAATTGAATGAAATGGATGAGTTTTGGAATGATGTATATGAAAATGTAATGTTCTACAAAGAATGAACAAAGAAGTGGCATGAAAAATAGATTCTTAGGTGTGAGTTTGCTATAGGAAAATAGGTTTTTCTTTTCAATTCACAACTAAACTCTTCCTGGGCAAGTTAAGATCAAGATGGATAGCTCTTTATACAATTGACCAAGTTTTCACTTTTGGAGCAATAGACTTGAAAAATAGGACAGGGAATATATTTAGAGTTAACGGTCAGAGATTGAAGCACTATTATGGAGAACAAGTGGTGAGGAATTGTGCATTTATACCTCTTCAAAATCCTAATCGATGAAGATTGAAAAATCTTGATGTATACTATAAAACAAGCGCTTATGAAAGGCAGTCTATAAAACTTTCTTTTATTATTTCTTTTCTTTTATTTTATTTTTTTATTACTATTTGAATAATTTGGATTTTGATGCTGGTTTATTTTGCAAGAATAAAAAATTGAAAATTACAAACTAATACGGATCCACCATAAAACCAGGGAAGTTCCTTTCATTTATTTTATCTGTCTCACTTTTGAATTACAATGAGGACATTGTTTAGTTTAAGTTTGGGGGTGTCAACTTTTATAGTCTTAAGTTGTTGAATTAAGTTATCAAGCATGTATTTGGGTATGATTGAATTCGTTATGACTTTGAAATTTGTGATTGAGGATGGTTTTGAGAACATTTTTACAAAATTTTCTATTATATTAGTCAGAGTTTTGTTAGTACTTTGATTTAAATCCTTGTCATTGAAAATAATTGAGCACACATTAAATTTTTATCTACTCCATTTTGCCTATTAAGAGAAGGAATTGAATTAACTAGGTTAAAAAAGTTCAATCTTGCTTTGCCCTAGGATCTTTTGATGGATTATTGAGGTGAAATCCTAGTTGATATCAAATATTAGAGAAATGATCTAGGTAATTTTTTTTCACAACCAAAAAGCTTTCTCAACCATCCTAATTATCAAGCCATCATTACATGGTGTATTCCCATAGTCAACCCCTTGAGCCTTATTTTACATAAGTTTTATTTACTCTTTTAACTACATAAATCATTCTCATTCTAAGCCTGAAAAACCATTAACTTACCTTAAATTTTGAGAAAATACTTTGGTGAAAATTTGCATTTAAAATTTTTTTAGTACAAATTAAATAATTCATATTATGTTTGCTCTATTTGATCAACAAGTGAAAAAGAAGAAAAAAGAAAGTGAAAGGCAAGAATCAAAAAAATAGTTAAAGTGGTTGTAAATAAGAAAAAGCTATGAGTATTAAGGTGAAAAATATAAAAAAGAAAAGAAAAAAGAGAGCACTCTACTTATTGAGTATGTCAACAATATTGTCGTGAAAGATTTATGGTATGAATCCTATGGATATTCTCTTTATTGTTTTTTCTACCAAGTATTTTCCCAATTTGCTTTGATTTTTCATATTTATTTCTTTCTTAGCCATGTGACCTGTCATTACAACCTTGATTATAGGCTTTTTTATATCTAATTTTGGTATTTCATTACATTAGTGGAAAGGATTTTTGAAAATTAAACATAAGAGTTAAGTTTTGAGAGAATTATTATAATTTCAGTTGTTCTACTTTTATCTAAATTTGCTATTGGTTTGGAGTTAAATTGACTATTTTACACACACACTCAAGTACCTAACTTTAGGTTGAAGTAAATTCTTAACTCTTGCTTGACAAATTGTTGAATTTTTGATTGATTTTCTTGTTATCTTAGATGTAAAAAGAGTAAGTTATTAATGATGAAATTTAAATTCAGATCATAGCTTGGTGAGAGATGGTAGTTCTCTATGGGATCTAGTTGATATTGTTTATATGTGTCTTTTCTTTTATTTTCTTTTTGCTTGAGGACAAACAAAGTTCTAAGTTTGAGAGTGTTTGATGACTTGTATAATTTATCACTTTTCAACTTTAAACTTTAGTCTAATTTTATTTATTTTTAATGATTTTAGATTTCATTATTATTATTTAAATTTTATTGCAGATTTGAAGATAATGAAGATCTAAAATTTTAGAAACATATCATCTAAAAGCTCTCAAATTTAAATGAAGATTTATTTAAATTAAATTTAAAGTAAGATATTTTTATATAACTGGTTATTAATGAGATGATTTTAATCTTGTGATTTACTATCGAAAAAGATAATTATAGGATAGATATGAAATATTTCAGCATAGGTAAATATAGAGATCGAAAGACTTGTATGAACCTGTGTAGTATTAAAATTATTGATTTTAATGTTTTCTTACTTTATTAAATTGTATACTCTTGTGTAAATTAATAAACAAGAATATTTTTAATTGACTATCGAAAAAAACTTTTGGATGTTTTTGGAAATTGTTATCAAACAGAGCAAATTAAATTCAATTAGTTAGATAAATAAAATATAATAAATAATTAGATGAAATTAATTTTCTAGAAGTGAGTAAAGCATAACGAGAGATTAGATAAAGTCATGATTTACACGAGGAATTAGAGATAATAGTCTAAATATAGATGAACTGCAAGATAGAGCTTGATTAACAATAGCCTCAAATCTGTAGTAGAAATAGATGAGCTCACTGAAGGTGGCTCAACTCGGATAGGTGTTTCTTGCAATGACAACCATTTGATTTGCAAGCTTCTTCCATTCATCAATGGTGCGTCCAAATTTTTAGCAATATCTACCAGACACATTATGAAATGGTTTCCTTTGGTTAGACTTTCTTTGATTTAACTTGTAAGGATATTGGGTGGAAGTTGTTCTAGCTTTCAAGTATTGTTTAAGTTTGAGCATTAGAACTACAAGTAGAAAACTTTTGTGTTTCTTCAGACAAGATTACTGCCATAAAATTATCCAGTGATGGAAGAGGGTTTCGATACCATACAGAGGCTTGAGCTTGTTCAAATTCTTCATTTAAAGCCATTAAAAATTGATTCAAGCAAATATTACCTCTATAAGATTCAAACAATATAACATCTTTGGTAATTGTCCATTATGGCTCAGAGTAAGCTAGTTGATCCCAAATAAAAGCATTTGAGAATAAAATTCTTGAAATGATTGACATAAGGATTGCCTCATTTGGTACAAAGTAGTGAGAAATTGGTATTGTTAAGCCAACTTTCTAGATGCATAATCTATAGACAAGAAGTAACTGCCTCAAAAAGACCTAATGACATGTTAATGTAGATCCCAATGATATTTTTGTAAACCATGTGATGATCTCATGGTTATTGTTATCCTAATCATCTAAATGACACAAATGTTTTAGGATCATCTTCATCTTTTTGAATAGGTGTTAAATTAGCGCCATAATTTGTAACCTTTTAGAAAACTTGGCATTGCTTGAGTCCAATGAGAATAATTGGTGCCATTAAAAACAATTGAGATATGTTGGCAAGGAATAATAATAATAATAATAGAGAAAGAAGATCGGTTGTGCTGTGCGCCTACCTTTTATTTTCTTCCTTTTTAAATAAACTTGGCTTGGAGAAATAAGATAAAGAAAGAGATCAAGGAATGCTGGGCTGATCACTGAGCTTTTTTTTTTTAATAACAAAATCTAGGCTAATGATTTGGTTATTGGGCTTGGAATTGGAGTTGGATGCATATTGGGTTGGCTAGAGATCTACCTTACTTAACAAAATCTTAAAAAAAACAAACAATAATAGAAAATTTTCTATCAGTGGAAACAAATGACAATAGAATGGAAAGGAAAAGCGACAGAGCAAGTAGTTGAATGAAAGAAAAGACTCAAAAAAAGAGAGAAAATGATCAAGAACTGCAGCAATAATGTGGATCAAGAATTCCAGCAACAACAAAGATTAGGAACTACAAATTTGCAATGGCTTCTCCAATAATTTGTCTCACTTCTCTTTTCTTTATGAGTGTCAAGAGATGCTCTGCTACCATAAAAATGTAAAAAATTAAATGAATTGTGTATATTTAAATTAAAAATTTTGAAGTTGTAAAAAAATAATCGTTTCAAAAAGAAAATAGATTGTTGAAATAGTATTATAAACTTTATTCAACTTTGAAAAATAATTAACTCTTTCAAATTTCACGTAGTATAATTATTCAAATTAGTAAAAACAATTCTTCCATGGCAAGAAATATATGAATTATAAGCCCATGATCAGACTACCTGTTGTCATAATTGGGCTAATGTGCTAATATTATGGTGGGCTCATAATAGTGGGAAACAATCCTATCAAAAATAATTAGAATTAGAATTACTCATTTAATATATTAATTTGTCAATCGTTTGAAATTATCTTACCTAATGTTTTCTCCATGTTGATGGTATAGAATCTTTTTGTAGAGTGTTTGGCCCCTCCCACACAGGGGCTACTGGCTGGGGAGGATAAATATCGATTTCAATTCTTTCCTAAGTCGAAAAAGATTATCATGATTGATGAGTGAGTATTAGATAAATTTAACAAAAGCACTATAAAAATGGTAGCACATTTGATTGAACAATGATCATGATGATAGATTGATAGAATGGAATGGGGTAATTATAGAGATAGAGTTGGGTGTGATTTTTTTGTTTGGCTTGACCCATTAACTACTCAAGAAGTGTTTACCCTTATACAAGTTCATGAAGTGGCTTGATAAAAAAGGTACTCAACTTTCATTTGTTTGTTATAAATCTAATATGATTGATGTTAATCATAACACATGGTAGATTGATTCTGGTCTTACTTTATGTTACCAATTCATTACGGGACTTGCAAGACCTGTGGAATCCAGTGGAAAGTTAGCGTAACGTCTATTTAGGAAATAAGATGCCCTCACATGTTGAGGCCATTGGCAGATACAGTTTGTCTTTAAGTAGTGGTTTCATTTTAAATTTGAAAAAGATATTTTATATTCCCAGTTTTTCTAGGAATTTAATTTTAGTATCTACACTTGTATCAGATGGTTTTTCCTTTAATCTTTCAGACTCTAGTTTTAATTTATTTTATAAATATGATATTATTGGATACGGTACTTTGTTTGATGGTCTTTTTCTCCTTAATGTGCAAAATGATGAAAACCGTACAACAATGCACATTCATGAAAATATTGGTACTAAACAATGTGTTATGAATGAAGACTATTCTATGTTATGGCATCAGAGATTGAGACATATCTCTATTGAAAAAATTAAAAAGTTGGTAAATGATGGGGTACTTAGTACTCTAGATTTTTGTGACTTTAAGACTTGTATAGATTGCATTAAGGGAAAGTAGACTAACAAGTCGAAGAAGGGTGCCAAGAAGAGCTCTAAATTATTGGAAATCATACACACAGACATTTGTAGTCCAAACATGGATGCATACCGTGATAAGTACTTCATCTCTTTCATAGATGATTACTCACGATATATGTGTCTCTACTTGCTTGATAGTAAGAATGAAGCACTAAATGCTTTTAAGGTGTTTAAAGTTGAAGTAGAGAAACAATACGGCAAGCAAATTAAGATCGTGAAATTAGATAGAGGTGGAGAGTACTATGGTAAATACATTGAGGATGGACAATCAAGTGGTCCATTTGTGAGGTTTTTTTTCAAGAGAATAAGATTGTTGCCCAATATAGTTTTCCAGGCTCTTTGGACCAGAATGAAGTAGTTGAAAAGAGAAACCAAGCATTATTGGACATGATGCAAAGCATACTTACTAGCACCAAACTTTTCGAATCCTTGTGGATTGAAGCTCTTAAGATAGCTACGTACATATTGAACCGAATTCCAACCAAGACTGTCCTAAAAACACCTTTTGAGTTATTCAAGGGTTGGAAAACGAGTTTGCAATATGTATGTGTTTGGGGTTATCCGTCTGAAGTAAGAGTCTATAATCCACAAGAAAATAAGTTGGACCTACGGACCATAAGCGGGTATTTTGTTGGATATGCCAAAAGGTCTAAGGGATATAGATTTTATTTTCCGTCTCATAGCACTAGGTTTGTGGAATCAAGAAATGCAAAATTTCTTGAGAATGACTTAATTAGTGGGAGCAATTGATCCTAGGGCATTGGTCATGAGAAAGATAATTCAGATGCTCAGTGTACCACTTTAAGTAATGGATTGATTATTGTTATTATCAACGTGCCTTGAGTACAAACGCATGTTGAAGAACCAGTCCTGAAAGTACCACAAGCTATTGATCCTGATCCAATAGATGTTGAAGTTTAACAAATTCTTGAAGCTGTTCAACAAATAGATGTTGATGCAGCATTAAGAGGATCTACTAGAGTAAGAAAATCAACGATTCCTAGTAACTATGTTGTGTATCTACAAGAGTGTAACTACAATATTGGAGTCGAAAATGATCATGAGATGTTTTCATAGGCCATGAGTTCTGAGGTTTTGAACTTATGATGCAATGCCATGAAAGAAGGGATGGATTCTATGGCGTCTAACCGAGTTTGGGATCTCATCAAGTTTTCTGATAGTGTTAAAGTCATTGGATGTAAATGGGTCTTCAAGTCAAAGAAAGACTCACAAGGAAACATTGAGAGACATAAGACAAGACTCATTGCCAAAGGATTCACTCAAAGGGAGGGAATCGACTACACGAAGATATTCTCTCCTGTATCTAAGAAAGATTCACTTCCTGTGAGCATGGCATTGGTTGCCCATTTTGACTTTGATTTGCATCAAATGGATGTAAAAACAAATTTCCTTGATGGTAACCTAGAGGAAGAGGTTTACATGAAACAACTTGAAGGATTCTCCTCTAGTAATGGTAAGCACTTGGTCTGTAAGCTTAATAAATCCATAAATGGATTAAAACAAGCTTCTCGTCAATGGTATTTGAAATTCCATAACATCATCACTTCATTTGGTTTTGAAGAGAGTGTCATAGATCAATGTATATACCAAAAGGTAAATATGAGCAAGATTTGTTATTTGGTGTTATATGTGGATGATATTTTGCTTGCAACCAATGATAAGGGTTTGTGGAAACAATTCCTCTTGAAGAAATTTGATATGAAGGATATAGGTGAGGCATCTTATGTCATTGGCATTAAGATTCATATGGATAGATCTCAAGACATTTTGGGTTTGTCTCAAGAGACCTATATCAATAAAGTTTTAGAGAGATTTCGGATGAAGGATTTTTCACCGAGTGTGGCATCCATTGTGAAGGGTGACAGATTTATCCTAAACCAATTCCTTAAAAATGAGCTCGAGTAAGAATAGATGAAAACCATTCCATATACTTCAACCATTGGAAGCCTGATGTATGGAGATATCAAAGTAACCTAGGGGTTGACCATTGGAGAACTGCAAAGAAAGTAATGAGGTACCTTCAAAAGACAAAGGATTACATGCTCATATATAGATGAACCGATGATCTAAAAGTGATTGGATACTCCGATGCAGACTTCACCGACTGTGTTGATTCATAGAAATCAACATATGGTTACATTTTTCATGCTTGCTAGTGGAGCCATGTCTTAGAGGAGTACAAAGTAGAGCTTGACTGCTACTTCCACTATGGAGGCTGAGTTTGTGTCATGTTTTGAAGTTACATCACATGATGTATGGTTAAAGAGTTTCATTTCCTAGTTGACTCTATTTCTAGGCCATTGAGATTGTACTGTGACAACTCAACTGCTGTGTTTATGGCCAAGAACAACAAAAATGGTGGTTATAGTAAGCACATCGACATCAAATACTTGGCCATAAGAGAACGTATTTAGGAAAAGAAAGTGGTCATTGAGCACGTTAGCACTGAGTTGATGGTTGATGATTGTTGATCCTTTAACTAAAGGCATGCCACTAAAGAATTTCAAGGATCATGTAGTAAGAATGGGACTTGGTTCCATTATGTAAATTTTCATTGTACTTACATTTGTTAATATTAATGAAACTCTTATTTAGTTAATGTTTTCTCATTAATTTTATGTACATATTTTAGGACCTATTGTCATGATTCATGTGTTATGTTTCTTATAAAGTTGAATGATAGAATATATGAACCAAATGGGAGAATGTTGGTTTTTTCTCTTCAAACTGCTCAAAAACCAACCGAGTAGTTGAGTAGTTGACAGTAGTTGCTCCATAACTTCCATAACTTCATCACCCATGTTTTACAGCCCCTTAAGCACACATCCATTTGCTATTTGATGGACAAAGCACTTGAGACATGCTTATATATTTCAGTTTGGTCCCTAAATCTGCTCTGTGTGTGTGTGTTGTTTAAAAACTTAGAGAAAATTTTAATCTTCAGTGAATTGTTCTCTACACCATCGTGATAACAGAGAAAGGTTTAGAAGAATCAAACCAAAAACCCATTAGAATTCCTATAAAAATGGTGAAATTTGATCAATAGTAGAAGGTATGTTTTCAATCCCTTTTTTTTTTGTTTTCATTGTGTTTAAATTTGCATTCATATTATGATCTTACAGATTTGAGATGGGTGATTAACGCCTATTTATCATAATCCTTAGTTATCGATGATGGGTGGTAGATTTTGTGTTTAGTCAAGTGAGATGTTTTACGAGGATGCCACTATTTAAGAGGATTAATTATAATGTTACCTAGAAAATTGATTTATTTTTGCAAGTTCTTAATAAAGATGAGACAAGTGCAATCTTGAGAATACAATCTTGAGAATACCACTGGTGCTTACCCCATAGAATTGATATAATGGTCTAGCACTTCAATTCTTTGGGTATGTATATTGTGTAAAGTGGATATTACTTTTGATATTCAGATTGTGATAATGGAAAATATCTCATATTGGATACAGTGTGCTAGGTGTGATTGGGTTTTCAATAAACACGTGAAGGAATTGTAGATTCTGAGCTCGGTGACACAACAAGCTCAAGATTACCTAATACATGATGGTTAATTCATCCATTTTGGTCAATAACTGCATGTTCAGTGGACCCATGGCATGATGTGAGAGTTTAACGAGACCTCACAACTTTGTTTTTAGGGAGAAACCCTAAAACAATGTCATGCCATTTAAATAGTGATCACCCCTTATAAACACATTACCATTTAGCTCCCTAAGCAAAGTGTGACATGTACAGACACACTTCATCATACACCCTCACTTAGGAAGTTTTACATCTTCGTCATAATGTAAGCCTATATGGCCCAATAGGGTCATAGTTCTAATACCAACTAATATAGAACGATTAATCTATTGCTTACAGCAGGGCATGACCTATTATAAGTGGCACGAGACTGTCCGCTTTGGTCAGTGGGCTCAAGACCATGATTTGATAGTTGTGGGAGGCCTCATGGCCTTGCTTCTAGGGAGAAACCCTAAAATGCATCATACTACTTGCAGAGTGGTCATTCCTTATAAGTATATCAACATTTAACATCCTAAGCAATGTGGGACATTGTAGATACACTTTATTATTACTAGTAGGTACACATTGCTTCATCGTTAGTGGCTTTGGTTGGACTAGGTCGTTCGGTTGCACCAATGCCTGAGGTGTATAAGATTAATGTGCATGCGGCCGTTTCAGAGGATTCATGCTATATTGAGTACTGGTGTGTTTTTCAAAAGAATAAGAGTAAAATAATCGGTGATATTGCTAACAGAGGGTATGTCAAGATGTTATCACCCCTTGTTAGAGCTTTGGGAAATATAGTTCAATATTAAAATTTAGTTTGAATATGGATTTTGGGAATGTCATTCTAGAGTCAGATTGTCTTCAAGCGTTGCAAATGGCGAAGAGTAACACTGGTTTGCTATCAGAAGATGGTCATATAATGGAGAATATATTTTCCATTTACTTTCCCAAGCTCTTTCCTTTTCTTGTCATTACTTGAATGGAAATTAAGTCATCCTGACTTCATCCTATTCTTGAATGTGTTATTGCTATTGCTTAAATAAATAATGGATGGAAATTAAGTCGTCCTGACTTCATCTTATTCTTAAACGTGTTGTTGCAAAGGAAATTAAGTCGTCCTGACTTCATCATATTCTTGAACGTGTTGTTGCTATTGCTTAAATAAATAAATAAATGGTCTTTCTTCTTTTGAAGAAGAAGAAGAAGAATTTCTTTTTCCTGTCATTACTTGGATAGAAATTAAGTCGTTCTGGCTTCATCCTATTTTTGTACGTGTTGTTGCTATTACTTAAATAAATAGTGGATGGAAATTAAGTCGTCCTGATTTCATCTTATTCTTGAACGTGTTATTGCAAAGGAAATTAAGTCGTCTTGACTCCATCCTATTCTTGAACGTGTTGTTGCTATTGCTTAAATAAATAAATGGTATTTCTTCTTTTGAAGAAGAAGAAGAATTTCATTGTCCTATCATTACTTGGATGGAAATTAAGTCGTCTTGACTTCATCCTATTCTTGAATGTGTTGTTGCTATTGCTTAAATAAATAATGGATAGAAATTAAGTCATCCCGACTTCATCCTATTCTTGAACGTGTTGTTGCAAAAGAATTAAGTCGTTTTGATTTCATCGTATTCTAAAACGTGTTGTTACTATTGTTTAAATAAATAAATAACCTTTCTTCTTTTTCAAAAGAAGAAGAACTTAAGTATTGTGTAGCATATAAATAATTTGGACGGCAAATAATAAATGAAAATTTAAATCAAATTTGAATGTAAAACATCACGGGTCTTTTATATTCTAATACTTCAAATATATAAGTTGTTTTCAAAATTTTTGTTATATCTTAAGGTATTAATTTTATAATTATTTAAGAATTTTGTTATTTTGAGATTATTTTTACCATTTTATAGATGAATAAATATTTGGAAAGTTTCTACAATTTTTTGAAATTATTTTAAAATATTTTTATATTTTTTTTATCAATTTATAAAGAGTAGTGGCTCTATCTAAAAGTATTTGTAACTATACTGAGCAAAATAGGCCTAGAAAACATAGCCTTAGGTTGATGTGCTTAGCATGTGAGTGGATGTATATGAACAAACGAAACGAACTAGCAAGTTAAACGTGCCTCGTGGATCTAGACAATCAGTACCGAGATTTACTTAGAACGTGAGCCATAAAACGACATTGTTTCACAGACAGTACGTGCATGCTTTCAACCCCCTCAGAATGACATCGTTTTGATCCTTTAGTGCCCAACCGTGCCAACTTGCCTGTCGTTTTTTTTGTATCTTTCGCACCCAAACACTTGTTTTTTTATTACAAAAATCAATTACAACTATTATTTTTAAATATTCATAGATTATTATTATATTACATATTTATATTATTTTAAGTCTCATTTGAACTAAATTTTTGCACGAAAAAAAAACACAAATTGTAACACCAACTAAGAGAAAAACTTTATCATTATTAAATAATCATTTTAATTTTTCGAGAAAAAAAGATTAATCAGTTCAAGTGTTTAAGTATCTTTTAGTATTCTATTGTTTAGTTTTATTTTGATTTAGACTATAAAATATATTTAATAATTTTATTTATGATTTTAAGTTTAATTATATTTTATTAAATTTGTTATAGGATTTTAGTTATGATACATTACTATAAAATTTGGTATTTAAGTCGAATGTAAAGTCAATTTTTGGAAAAAATCGACTTATAATGAATTTAAAGTCAGTTCGGTGTAGAACCGACGCTATCCACGTAAGATGTAGCTATGCGTAGACGTAGCGTCGGTTTCAGGTGTCAATTGACGCTACGTTACGTGCAACCAACGCTAGCCACGTGGGTAGCGTCGGTTCTCCACGTCAACCGACGCTATCAACGTAATATATCCGATCAGCTCATTTTTTCTATGCAAAAATCCAAAATTTTCATTTCTTTTCTCCATTTTCTCCCAAAACCGAGCTCACATTCACCCTCTTTCTCAATTTCCCACCACCATTTGCAACACCGTTTCGTGGGTTATATTTCTCTTCTCATTATCTTTCAAATCTATTATTTTTTTTAGCGAAATACTCAAATTTTTTATACCCATTTTTTCACTTATTCTCACTTACAAAACACCATTTTCTTCTTCTTTCCTCCATTTAGTCACTTCATAATATTCTTGTAAGTATTTCTATTAATTTTGTAGCTTATTATTAAGTTTATTTTATTTTTTGTATAAATTTTTTATTTAGACTGCTTGTTTGATGGATGTTTATGTGCTAATTTATGTAGGTGAATATGAATTGTTATATGGATTAGCTATTTTTTGTCTACTTTTCTTGTCATAATGCTGATAATTCTAAGCCAACCAAGCTTGCTCGCACAATCCAATTACACTTTGACGATATTTTATTTGTAATTTAAGTTAAAATTATATGTATTGTATATAAATTATTTATTTTTGTAATTTAAGTTAACTATATCTATTGTATATACATTATTTGTTTTTGTAATAAATTTAATTATTAAGTAATTAATTATATTTAAATTTTTAATTATTTGTATTATTATTTATATTTTAGTTTTTTTATACTATATATTGAATATTGATTACGAAAAATGAGAATAAAAATAAAAATAATTCATAAAATCTACGTGTAAAGTCGGTTCACGCGATGAACCGACTTTAAATTTGTTTAAAGTCAATTTTTAACGGACTTTAATGTCTATTTTTATAGTAGTGGTAGCATGATTATTTTAAATTGTTAGTTTAATTATTTTTTAATAAAGATTTAAATTATATATTATTTTTTTTATATTTTTAATTATGAATTATTGATAAATCAAATCTTTATTTATAATTAAAGATAATATATATAGGTTATAATATTTTATTTATCTACTTATAATATATGTGAGTTAGCTTGTTAGAAAAATCATCTAGATTTAATTATACTCTCTTGAATAAAAATTTAAATTAGTTATATAATCATGTTAATTTAAATGATTTTATAATCTTTTTGTATTTATTTTAATTAATTATTTAATTGTTTAGATTAAAGAAATTTATTAGTTAATTATGGGTAAAAATATATATGATTATTAAAAAATTAGTTTTAATAAAAAATCAATAATATCAAATAATGAATAATTGTTAAATTAATTTAAATAATTTATAATATGATTGATTAGTTAATTAAATTTTTTATTAATTATTTTATATTTTAAATTAAAATACATCACTTTTAGTTAATTTAACTGTTTAATTAATTATTTTATTTTCATATTTTTTAATAATTTATTTAAATTATCTTATTTTATTTTATTTTATATATTTATTAATTTTTTAAAAATAAGTAAATAAATTAAAACTCTTACTATTCGATAAAAGATTGATGGTAAATTTATCAATTTCTTCAATTGTGAGTATTTATATTTTCCACGTCATGTTCATTTTGATATTTATTACAGAAAACCTGACATTCTACTTGACTTGTGTCCTGTCTAAACTATCATCTTTAATTCATCATTTATATTTCTTTTCTATCTTAATTTAACTACGGAAAATAGGGAGGCGATTTTAAAGCAAATACTATCGTTGAAAAAAAAAATTAATACCAAACGATATTTATTATAACTTAAATATATAATTAAATAAAAAATATTATAAAATGTTATCTAAATAGCATAATTTTGATCATTTTTTGGAACTAAAAAAAAGAAAAAAATATAAAAAAAATTCAAGAGATGATACAATTTTGGTACAGATTCAAGAGAAGATTAATACTACAATTCAAGAGATTGATTGTATTTCTTTTTTTACTATTTTTTTATCAATTTTATGTTTTTCTTTATGAAAAATAAGGATCTTATGAACTCAATTTTCATCATCTAATGATCTAAAATTTTACCCCAATTATAATTATAATTTAATTATATTATTTAATTTGATTTGTATGCTATTAATTATTTGGCCAACAATTTATCTTTAGAGGCAATTAAATAGATTTGAGATAATTATTTAATTATTTATCTTGATTAAATAACATGCATAGTTTCTAGGTAGAGATGTATGATTCTTATGTATGTGATTCATAATTGATGAACTTAATGAGTAGTATGCAATTTAATTTACATGAGAGTGTGATTAAATTAATTATTATATAATGTGTAGTTTACTTGAAAAAGGAATACATGTTATGTTAAATTCAATTTATCATATAATTAATTGATAATTATATTGGAGAGATTTTAGCGATTTACATGTTTAAAAAATTGGAGGATTAAGTATTCCTAGATATTTTCTCATATATCTTTTAGTCATAAAATCTGATTTAATTAATTATTGTTATTTACTTTTAGTTATTTTAATTTTGCTTCCTTAAAATATAAGAACACCAAAAAAATTTGATTTTTATTATTTTTAGTTTTAAAAATTAGTTTATAATAAAATAATTTTCATTAGAACGATCTTTTCTTATCATTATCTTACTTATTACGATATGTATACTTATGTATTCATTGCACATACTTCCTATGTCTGGATAAATAAACAAGTTAACAAGTTATGTATCACTCGACTAATTAAATGTCGTGTCAGTTTTAATTCAAAGGGAGATTGTGATACCCATAATTTTGTGTCCATTATACTCAAATCATCATGCTCTGTTAAGTTCCTTCCCAGTCAAATTTTATAGCACAATTTTGCAATCACATCATACAGCTTACTTGATACAACAATTTTACCCAATAATCTTAAAAAGATCATAACCTCAATAATTATTTTGTCTATATACCTATTGAAACCAACATAAACATGCCTAAATATTCCTCTACCTAAAGGCTTTCCCTTTTTTTTCGACATGAGCTAGGGCTTGTCAGATTCTTCAAGCTTTCTGGACTTAGTGGTACTAAAGAAGATATTGCTGCTAAGTTCGAGTAGGAAAAAGGAGATGGATTAGAAATTGTCACAGGAGGGAGAGGCAACCAGTGGCTCTGTTGTTTCCCATCAAATTGGAAAAACTCTCCATTCATAGCTCCAAGTATTAGAAGAAAAAGTGGTTCTCAACATATCAACTAGCTTCGAAGCTTTGTCTCAAAACAAATGAAAATATGTCAGTAACTAAAGAAAACAGTTATAAGGAAAGAGTTTCAAGTATACACGCTCAACTTACCTTTCAAAATTGGCTAATTTTAAAACCCTAATTGTAGTGTGCTTTCACTCCTTCTCTTAGATCTCTATCGTTCTTCTCTCTGACTCAACCATTCTCGCACTCGTAGAGTCAACCCTTAAAAGAGAAGGTAGTTGGGAAATAAAGAGGGGAAAAGAAAAAAAGATGGGTGGGAAAAAGAGTAGAGAAAGGGGAAAAAAAGATATAGAAATTTAGTATGTGGTGTAAAAAAAATAAAATATATGAAATTAAATTAATAGAGAAATAAAAAAATTGTAAAGTAATTTTTGTATTTTTTAAATGAATAACACACACAATATATTATTTGATTTTGGTTTTAAAAAAACTATAAACTCTATTATTTTAATTAGATCACGATCATTTAATAATTGTGAATATATAAATTTGTTTATATTTAAATAATTTTTAGTTTAATTTATGGCAATGGTTACTGATAACAACCAAAATTATATGTATACACTATAGCCTCAATTTTTAAAAAAACTGAGGCTAAATTTATGAGGACATAGGGAACTATTGTAGTAGTGTAATGTTTAGTTGTTAATTAATTTTTTATTTTCATTATCATAATATTGTGATATTTCTACATTTATTTTTCTATTTATCAGTATTATTACTTTACATAAGCAAATATCTAAACATTCAAAATCCTTAATTAGCTTAAAAGTCATAACTATTATACCTGAATTTATTGGGTCTAACACGATCTTTCCTTCTATTCACCTCCTCTTGTTACACCGGTTATGCCTAAACTTTACTCAAACCTTAACACCCTCCTAGTAATGGTGAGCTTTTTGTATCCGTATATAGATAGTGTCCAATTTTGACTTACTAGAAAAGAGTAACTGAACTATATTTTATTCATAATATAATAATTATTACAAATTAAAGGTTAACTAAGCATTCTAAAGGGATTCTAAACTGCTCATAATTATTGGGTACATAATTACTGGTACATATTCTTAGCAGATAGAAAGGATTTCTATACTAGAGATTATGTGTTTTTCAGAGATATGTACTCTGGTTTTTCTGTGTGTCCTCCAAATGAAAATAAGAGTTTCTTTTATAGCACAAGAAATCCATATTTACAAAACGAAAATTACTATTTTATTCTTACTTTAATTATTCATTTTCTTTTCTACTTTAAATATCAACTACTATTTTTTTTCCTTGACATATCCTGCCGATTAAAAATGTGGGTCTACATCTTTATTTTTTTTAGTCATCTTCTACTGACAATTCCTCCTATTTATTCTTCTCTATCATTTTCTACCAAAGGTCCTTTTGACAAAGTTGATGATGTCGCATCTTCGTCTTCTAGATCTTTGATGCAGTAAATGTATATGTGATCTTTGGTAGCTTTTCTAGTATAGAAGCATAATACCTTCCTTAGTTCTTGACCTATTTCGAGTATGCTGCTGTTAATTTTTTTTTATATTGGGTAATTCTTTCACCATTCTCCTCTAAAAGAGTTATGCTATTATGAGAAATGATGATGACTTTATTGGTTGAATAATTTACTTTAATTTCAATATAGTTATTAATTTTTCTAAGTTCATAGTAAATTTGGCCTAACATTTGACCTCTTAATACACGAAGTTCTTTTGTATTGAATTCTTTTTTCTAGAAATTCCCTTGGTTTGGGAACTTCTTTGTTTGTGTTGGAAATCCCTCTCTTGATGAAGTGGTAGGGATTGGAACATACTTCCTCATACCAGTCTATTAGTGAACTGAAAAATCTGAGATAAACAAGCTTGTTATCTGCTTTAATCTTCTTCTTGTAGTTCTTTATTGCTCTTTTGAAATTTCCTAGAAAATAATTTAATTCACATAAATTAATTCATAGATATATGTTTTCTATTAGTTCTATATGGAAAGCTTTGTAAAAAAATATTGGATCAACTTTTTCCAAAATGTTGAATTTACTTCCTACAAGGAAATCCTTTTCTATGGTGTAAAACTCCATATCTTCTATATGTTCTTGGGTAGATTTTCTAGCTAAGTTATAGAGACTCAACCATTGTAGTTTGCTGAGGTTTCTATATTGGTCTTTTTTATCTTCAATGACTGATGAATTTCTAGGGGATGTTTCTCTTAATAACACTGAATGCTTTAATGTCTTTGATGTCCCTGTGAGAAATTCTTCTCTAAATATTACTGGAGGCCTTACTATTTTTCATAGAGTTGTCAACATGTGTGGTGATGTTGGTTGTTATTGTAATGTTGTAGAGTAATTTCTTACTATCTCCTCTGGAATTACTAGTTTTGGTATTTTGTAATTGGCATAACTTCTTTTAGCCTTTATTCTATTGGTGAAGGCTCTATGAGTTACTCCACTAAATCCTAGAATAGATTTACTAATTTCTGCCTAGTTATTGTAGATTACTAGTTTTGGGCCATTATAAACCATATGTCTTTTTATATTCCTCTTTTTCTACTTTATCAACCCAATTGAGCTTTCTTTTTTCAGATATGTTAATTTCTTATGAACTATTAAGTTCTTCCTTTTCATCTTGAATTCCTTCCTTAGAATTTTTATCTTCTTTAGATTGAATTTTTGATGAAGATTTCTCTTTTGAGTTTTTGAACCCTAAGAGTTATTTTGAACAATCTATTTCTTCATGTTTATTTTCTGTCTTCATAAAAGACTTTTCAAGATATAAAAACTCAAGTTGTTCTTGTATGATTTTTATCTCCTTTTCCTTTATCTGGATTTTGATATCAAGATGTTCAATTCCTAAAAGCATAAAAATAGTCAGAGGTGCTAATTTTCAAGTAAGAACATCAACTAAACTATTTTTATTTTCTAAGGTATGTTCAACATCAAAATTATAGTAGTTGAACCACGGTTACCATCTGACTAATCTTTCTTGTTTGTAATCACCAACAATATTAGTTCTTAAGAAATAACCAAAATTCTTATTATCGGCTCTAACAATAAATCTGGAACGTATGACATATATTGGAAATTTCTTAATAGCTCTTTCAACAGTTAGATATTATTTTTTATTATTATGATAATTTAACTCCAGACCTTTGAAAGATATTAATGTATATCTACAAAGATATTCATCTTTGGCATCTATTTTTGTTTTCAGAATTGCTCCCTAATATTCTTGTGATGCATTTATTTCAATTATCATTTTATTATATGACCCTAGATGGTATAAAGTTGGTAATTTTTTTACCTTTTATTTTACTTTCTCTATATACATAATATTTTGTTCTATCCATTGCCATATATAGTCTTTTTTCAATTTTGCTTGTAAAGGTTTTCGTATTTCTGTAAGATTTTGATACATACTTCAACATACGTCAAACATCTTAAAAAAAATTATAATTAGTTTTTATCTTTTAATTTACTAGGAAAATCATGAATATTATTTAATATATGAGATTGTAAATTATGTTTTTCATCTTCAATTTTCAACCCTAAATACTTAATCTTTTGTTGGGTAAGTACTCTTTTCTTTTCAAAGAGTACAATGCTTTATTTCCTACATTCTTTTAGAATAGTAATAATATTCAAATAATTTTTATTTAATTCATTACTACAAATCAAAATATCATTTATATAAACACAACAAATATTTTGTAATTTTTTAAAGATGTTATCTATATATCTTTAAAAGATACCATAAGCTTGTTTTAATCTAAATGATACAACAGTTCATTGAAATTGTCCTTAGGGCAACTAAATACTATTAATTTTTAAGATTTTTCATACAATCATATTTTTCAAAATCCACTTTTGCAATCAAAACTTAATAAGTATTTCTTTCATTTTATTAATGATAATAATTCTTCTTTATTTGGAATAAAACATCTATCATCAAAGGTTTCTTTTTTCAATACTTTGAAGTTCATTACCATTTTTTTTCCTTTTACAGCTTCTTTTTGGACTATGAATGTTGGACTAGAATGAAATGAATTACTTGGTATTATGACTTTTAGTTTCAAAATTTCTTGAATTTTTTTTTCAAATTCAATTTGTCTTCTGGAGTAAAAATCATTGATTTTACTCTAATAACTTTATTAAGATATCTTAACTTTATATTGATACTTGTCTTAGATTTATTAACTTTTAAATCTAAAGGATTTTTTGAGCTTACTCTTTTTAATAATTTTCTGGTATGTGCTAGGGTTTTATTTGATTGTATTTCATAAAGAAAAGAGTTTTGTTTATCTTCTATATCTAATGAACTATTTTCTAAATAAGTTTTTGCTACTCTATCTTACCACATTTTTCTTTTTAGGTTGTTGCATAAACTTTAAGTTTGATACAGTCAAATTTCTTATTTTTGATACATAAATGGTATCACAATCTAATGTTGTTAAACATATTTGTCTAAATAGTGTGTAAAAAGTTATAAGTTTAGGAAACTATTTCATATTAATAAATCAACTATCTTTCTGTTGATGTATGGTAGGAATATGAATTTTTTCTCCTCTTATAATTATATTTGTATATTTTAAAACCATATTAATATTTATTATAATACTATTTGCAATTATTATAATTAAATCTTTTGGTCTCTGTTTTCAATATTATTCTAAAAACACATATTTACTTACTACATACGTACTAGCTCATGTATCTATATATGCATGTAAATGATAGTTGCTCAGACATTCGTTGGCATAATGTCCTTCTTCATTACAGATCCAATATTTGTATTTTTCTTCTCTACATGGTAATAATTCTTGTTTTTAGGAGGTTTATACCTCTTCCTTCTAAAATATATTTTCCTATAGGTTTCCTTATTAAATCTTCTTTTATATTTTTAAAAATCTTGTTTTCTGAATTTATATTTTTGAAAATCTTGTTTTTTGAATTTATATTTTTTAAATCTCTTGTATTTTTTTTATTTTTGTTTGTAGGGCTTTATGTTACACCCATATTTTCCTAGTATTTTAAAATCTCTTATATCACAATAGATTTTATCATTTCCTTTTATTTGTTTATATTCTTTTCTTTCTTGGCATTCAATAATTATCTAACTTTTAAGGCTTCTTATTCCTCCTCCGAAGATGTCTGGTATAGTTTCCATATTTCTCTGATTCTAACTTTCTGTTAAGGTCTTATGTAATGTTGTAGGTAATTTTTTAAAAAATATTTCCTTATAAGTTATTTGCATAAAGGATAGTAATTTATAGTAATATATTTCATATTCATAAATAAAAGAATACATGTAACACATGTTATAGATTTTCATATTTGTTAGCCGCCATTTGGTTTCATTGATTTTATTTTCACTATATTCAATGATAATTATTCTTTTATCTTCTCCAATAAATTCCTTGTTTATTTCATTTATTATTATATCTAAATATTCTCTTTTTGTGAGAGCATTCATTTGCATTAATAAATGTTATTAGTCTGTTAAATTTGAAACCCAAACTTTAACATTTCCTATCATTTTATGAGCTATTAATACCCTACAAATTGAAGGGTTTGTTTGTATAGTTTGAGATATTTGTATGATTAGACTCATAAAACTAGCCCAGCCCATTCATTTAAGGCTTTTTTTTCTATCTCTTATATAATCTAGATCTAAGATATGAGACTTATAAGTATCATGGAACTTAAATTCTGGTGGATACCCTCTAGCTTTCCAATGCAACTCTTCTTCCATTTTGGGTGGTTGTTTTCTTCTATTGGTAGTGTGAGACTCTCCTGGCCTTTTTATATTTCTTTCTTTCGTATGAGGGTCAGATGTTCCTTCTTGGTAAAGAAATTGGTTTCATATGACCTTTTGGGGTCATAATTTCTAATTCAGTATCATTTTTACTAATTATTATCATATCATCTTCCTTTTGTTTGTACAAAGTTTTTCGTTATAATGTTCTTCTAATTTTTCATTGGTTAGTGTTAACAAACTAACTAATGTTTCTATATTCCTATTTTTAGGGTTCATGAATTGCTCTTCTAATTCTTTTCTATATTTCATTAAATTTGAATTATTATTTTTTTGTTAGATTTTTCTTCATTTTTTCTTCTCTCATTTCTAGGAATCAGGGTATTTGATCTCCTAGGTGATTCTACTTTTAATTCTTCTAAGAGTTGGTATTTATGACTTATAATATCATTATTTCTATGTATGCTATATACATATTTTCTTAATTATGTAAATTTCATATGTATATCTTGTTATATTTTATTATAACCACGTTTCTTTATTTTTTTAATAATTCTTTTTTGTTTCAATTAAACCATATATGTATTTTGTATTTGATTCTTAGATTAAATATATTTTCTCTATTAAAAGTCTCAAAGCTTTCATTAATGTTGCTTGATTTTTTGCTACGCCTACTAAGCTTCTATCTATTTCTAACCGTATATTTTTAATTTGTATTTAAATACTATTATCTTCCCAATATGACGTCATGAACATATGCTTTCATTACTTGAACTTCATTTTTTAGTTTTTTTAACTTCTTAATTGCTAGAGGTTTCTCCTTCATGGTTTATAAAAGTAAATCTTGATATATTATTATTTTTAACCACGTTACTTTTGTTCCCTGGTATGAGGGATTTTTCCTTGATATCTAAGTGTTATTCCTCCGGTATTTCAAAGTTCGTTAGTATTTCTGATTTTATTATTTTTTCAAGTTCCTGAAATTTTTTATCTATTTCTATAAATTTATTTTTTCTATATATGAAACTATTATAACTATTTGTTAATGAATACCCTACTAGATATTGTATTGAAAAGGGATGATTTTCTTCTTTCATTAAATCTCCTCTTTCAAAGTCATAAGCTAGACTTAATACTGTTTTAAGTTTTTATCATGGATATTAATTGCAAACTTAGAGTATACTGTAAATTTTAGTTTTTGGTATCCTAAATTACCATGGATCATTCCTAGTAGAGCATCTTTTTAATTTATTATTCTATTATCCAGCAATATTATTTTTATGGGTGTATCTATTATTTTTCTGAAATAAGCTTCTATTAATATTTATATTACTCCTAAATAAATGTATCCAATTTTTTCTTTATCCTTTTGAGAAATTTTGGATAGTTTACTTAATGTAGTTTTTTTTCAATTAATGATATATTATACCTTCTTTTTACATCTGCGATATTAATGCTCATTTTTTTCTTACTTATTTTTATAATAAACTATGTCTTTTCTTGAAAATAATTTCTTTAAAGATGAAAATAATGGGTTTTTAAATCCATTTATTTCTTTAAGATTTAATTTAACTTTTTGAATTTCTTTAAATTTCTTTTTATCTATTATTATTTTTTTGTGAAAAATATCATGAGATATCTTCTATTTCAAATTCTATTATTCTTTGATTTTTTTATTATTTCTTGGTTCTCTATTTCTTTCATTTTTATTTATAAAATATTACTATTTACTTATGTTAAATTTAATTTTAATTATGTTTGATGGTATTTTTGAATTTTTTAAAATCTTATGAATATTTTTTAAAGATATTTCATAATTTGGAAGTATTTTTGATGTTATTCAAAAAATTTGAGTACATGAGCAAAGGTTTAAGGATATATCATAATAAAAAATAAATAAAAACTTTGACGCAAAATAATATATTTAACTTTAGCAAGAAAGACCCTAACAAATAATTTTATGTGTTATATCTATATTATGCTCATATATATAAATTAATAAAAAATATTATTATTTAATAATTTTTAAATTTTTGAAAAATACTTGTATTTTTGGATGAAAAAATATTATATATAAATAATATTTTTTTGCTTAATAATAAATAAAAATATTTTTTATGAAAATAAATTTTTATTATTAAATCTATATATTATTATTATTATTATTTTATAATGCAATAACATAGAATAAAAGTAACTACTTGTAGTGAATATATATATATCGGCAAAGTTAAAATTTTATGTGTAGCATTTTTTAAAATTATAAATAAATTATATGCCTAAAATAAAACTGTATTCCATCTAGATTTTGAATTTTAGGTTTTTAATATTCAATATCTTATTATAAATCCAATAATTTAAATATATTTTCATTAAAATGAAATAAATATAACATTTTTTTTAAAATTAAAAATAAATATTAATTAAAAAATAACTAATATTATACTTTTACTATGTATATTATGTCCCTCATGAATATTAATCTTAAATCCATCATCGATAACTACCAATTATATTTAATTTATAATTTTTTATAGTTCTTTGAATCGTTAAGATTTTCATTTATTAATTTATATAAATAAATAATAAAATATTTAATATAAAATAATAAAAATTTTAATAATAAAATATATATTAAAAGAAAAAATGTTAAAGATAAATTTTAAGATTAAACAATAATAGTTAAAGTAATTCAAATTTCTTACTTAAAATATATAAGATGAGTCTTATATGTTAAATTATTATGCAAATCATCTTAAAATTGAATTAAATTTAATATTAAAAGTTAATTTATCTTCAATTATAATTTATTTATATTAAATTTTAAAAGAGTTTGACATTTGATACATAACTAGAGTAAGAAGATACTAACTCTTTAATAACTAACTTTGAACTCGCAAGCAACGTAAAGTAAACACTTAAGAGGTAGATAACAAATGCATTGCAAATTAATCACAAGAAAGACATATTGATTTAAACAACAAAGATAAAAATCAGAAAGCAAAAGACATGCTATAAGAAAAAGGAAAAAGAAAACATGCAACAACAAATATCAAAAGCTTTCTAGTAAGAGTTTCAATTTTAGTATATTGAAACATATACAATATAAACTCACATTATACTAGCGTAATAATAGATCATATATAACACTAGAAGTAACAATGTAAAATCACATAGAATCTCTGTTTATGTGGTAAATCTTTGTCTATGTGGTAAAATCCTCGTGTTGTTTATAATAATCACTCGATAGTAAACAATCCACTACACAATAAATAGATACAATTTGAAAAAAATATAAATACAAATATCTTTATCAGTCAAGATCACACTACCCTAACTGTCTATTACTGTCCTCACTCATTACCTCTATAATTACTTGATCTGACATATGGATTTAACTCTTCTTTAGATCTAACACCCCACACAACAGTATGATTGGTAACTAGTGATCGATAAAATATGTATAAATGTGGGAAAAATCTCAACCATAACAACCAACAAACATTATCTTAGGAATTTTAAAAAAAATACTAAGCCCAATCCAAAAAACAATTTCACTCATAACATAAATGTAAAATAGTCTTAAGTCCTCACCATTTAAGAATGCTATTTTACTCACATAAAAACATAATACGAACATTGAAATATACTCAAATTGAATTGTGAAATGGAATAAAAAATCAGAGAAAATTTTGGTAGAATTTCATTATGTTTTTCTTTATCAAAGAAGATAAATAGGGTATTTATACAAAACATCTAGCCATCTAGTCACCTCAACGACCACTTATCAAGGACTCGACATAAGGGTTGTTGAGGAGCTCATAAAGATACCAAAAATATGATTTTTTATTTTGAAAATTATCGAGTAATTTTTCACAATACATGTAAATGCAACAAAACACAAACCACAACACTCAACCTAGCATGCATATTAAGAAAACTAACCTCATAATGTGTGAAAACATGCTTACATATAAAGTGTACCTAACTATGTACGTGTGTGTATTACTGATCATCAATAAACAACCTTACGCAGAGGAAGACAAATACAATAAGTAAAATAAGAAAACTCCATGTTTTGAATACAGAAATGCTAGCAAAGGCACAAAAGAGTACAAGACTTACAATTTTCCTCTTTGGGTTTTCGTGATAAAACACTACATAACTAAGTATAGATGCATACCAAACATGAGATGATCATGAAAATGACCTAAAGATGTTTATTGCCATGAATAAAACATTGATGCACACCCAACACCAAAAAACACACATACTCTAAGTGCATCCATCTTATGTGTTCTATCCATCTTCAAGATCAACTCATCTGTACTCTACCAATCTGAAACACGAAGGTCTAAAATCATTTTCTTTCAGTAAGTTTGAAACTCGAAGTTCTCAATCTATACTTGTAATTAGCACACATAAAACATACATACCCCGTGAACGTATAATGTAGAAACAACATGTAGTCTATTCACATACTATTATGTTATCCCTACATAGGTACACAATGATAGGTTAACCACAATAAGACATGCAGTAGAAACACATGCATTGTACTCAATTCCCCCTAACTTCATGCAACATTTCCCATAAGTGAATGCAAGTTAGGCAGTAAAATATAATTGAATCCTATACTCACATCCTAAGCAACACACAACATGGAAAACACCAAGTTATGCACACAAAATTCTCCCCCCTTTTTGACACCTAAAGTCAAAGGAAAACCACTATATGAGGGAGAGAAGAAATACAAGTATGAAATAATCCTAATACTCATGCAACACAACAAAGGAGATTAAAGTAAATACAACAAGAAGCAACATATGTATGAATAGAGAAAAGAAACATAAGAAAAAAAATTTATTACATTTTTCTTTCAAAAAGTAAAAAAGAAAATACAACAAAGACACCATAAAATAAATGCAACACTCTCCATCGCCCTTTCTAGCATCATTATCATCTTCGACCTCATTACGTGAGGACTTTTCATGATCAGAAAGGGCAATAAGTGGTGTAGAATACTGATGGTGGAAGTAGGATGAGAGAAATTGGTTAAAAGAAGGGTCAAGTTCATCTCTACCAAAAACTTTTAACAGGGAGGCAAGCAAACCAATCGAGGAGGCACCAAAGAGAAGAGAAAAGCCTTTGGAGCCAGTAGGTAAAGGTCTAACTAAGGTTGAAGAGTAGGGAGAACCATGAGTAAGTAGTGGAGAAAAAGGTGATAAGAATTAGCCTAGGCCTATGCTCTCTTGATATCCATGTAATTTCAATTGAAGATACACAACTCATTAGTGATATTATTGATGGTAACTAGAACATCATCCTTTAGAAGAGGAGAAGAAAAGTGAGTTTTTTTTACTTTATATGCTCTAACGAGGGCTCGATGTAGGTATTGAGTAACTCATCTTGATGATCATTATCATCTTCAATCTCTTGAACCTCTAAAGCAGTAGTCAAAGTATCTTTGATAATTCTTGAAGCCATAAAGGCTAAGAAGTCATCCTTATCATTACTACTGATACTATTCAAAATAGTAACCTCAGCCTTCATCGCATACTTATTTGTGCATTTTTGCTTTCAAAAATAGTTTTCTACAATATGTCCAAGCTTTCTAATGAGTGCTCAAAAAACACTAAAATTACCATGATTTTATGCACATTAATTGATTAAAAATATATATATTTATATGATTTTATCATATATTTATATAAATTTGTCTTTTCGGAATCACGGGTATTTTTATTGTTTTTCAGGTATTTTTGCTTAAAAACGTCACTTAAAGACTCAAAAAGGAATACTGGAGGCAATACATCACAAATACATTCAAAAATAAATGAGAAAAAGTCAACAAATATGGAAAAATTGGACAAAATAGGTCAAAAAGGTCAAAAAAGAGGAAATCGTGCCGCCATACCCAAGGCCATCCGCTAACGCGCTTGTGCCAACCTTGGCGCCGAACCTCCGCTTCATGGCGCGTGCGGCGCCTCGCTCCCATCTGTTCCCATGGCGCGTGTCGGTCTCGCACCCGTATGCACGCGCTATGCAAGTACTACCCATACTGCTGTATGGTAGCCCATGTCATGTTGATGTCATCAATGACATCAACAATCACCACTCCGCGTTTTCAACATTTTTTCACCCACTTTTTCTCTCCATCCTTACCTATAAATACTCCTCTTCTCTTCACTTCATACCACACCTCAAAACACACTTCTCTCCTTTTTCTTTCTCTCCATTTCTTAGTTTTTAGTTTTTCTTAGTTTTTAGTTAGTTTTTCTTAGTTTTTAGTTAGTTTTTCTTAGTTTTATAGTTCTTCTCTTTTTGAGAAGAACTAGCTATGTTTTTGTAATTTATTAGCTTTTTGATTCAATAAGTATTAAATGGGAGTGTAAATCTGGCGGAGGTTTTCCAGCGGGAATAACATCGAAGTTCTCAGTAAGGATTTTATTTTCTTTGTAGTTATTTTTTTATGTTTTATTCTTACATGTTATATTTAATTTTTTAAGTGATTAAATTTAACTTGTCTTTGGTTGTTGTAAACATGATATAATAATAACGTTTTTATGTCTTGTCGATTAATTAAAGTATGATTTCCTCTTTTTTGACATTTTTGATCTATTTTGTCCAATTTTTCCATATTTATTGACTTTTCCTCATTTATTTTTGAATGTATTTGTGATGTATTGCCTCCAGTATTCCTTTTTGAGTCTTTAAGTGACGTTTTTAAGCAAAAATACCTGAAAACAATAAAAATACCCGTAATTCTAAAAAGATAAATTTATATAAATATATGATAAAATCATATAAATATATATATTTTTAATCAATTAATGTGCATAAAATCATGGTAATTTTAGTGCTTTTTGAGCACTCAATTTGTTTTCAATTTTTTTTATTTTTGGCTTAATTTTTAATTTAAAATTTTTTTTTATCTTTTTATTTTTTTATATTTTTCTTTTACTTTTTAAATTTTTTTTATTTTTGGTTTAATTTAAAAAAAAAATTATCTTAATTTTCGTTTAAGTTAATTAACTTAGGTTCTTAGTAACTTAATTTACTAACTTATATTAATTTAATTTACTAACTTAATTAACTTAAATTTTCATTAACTTAATTAACCTACCTTTTTATTAACTTAATTAACTTAAATTTTAACTTAACTTAACTTAACTTAATTAACTTAATTTTAATAGCATGAAAAGTAAAGATCTAAGGGAGTTCTGTCTAAGAGACTAGTTCTTGGAAGTCTTTGTGCCACTAGTCTTTCCTGGAAACGTTACTCTGTCTAGGAGGATGGTTTTTAAGGAGCCTTTACGCCACCATTTTTTCCTGGGAGCACTCTTGATTAATACTAATTATGTTATTTTAACTTAAATATTATACTTAAAAAAAACAAAAAAAATTCTGAAACTATCTCCAAAATTTTAAAGTTTTAGATATTATACTTAAAAAAACAAAAACAAAAATAATTCTGAAACTATCTCCAAAATTTTAAAGTTTTAATTACAATCTAAGGAGTTAGTTGTTTTGTTTGATCTAGGTACAATTGTGTTTTGATGCCTTTAATTATTTGATTTGTACCTAGACATGGATTATCTAAAACTCACAAGCATGTCCCTAGTTTTAAGTATAGAAAAATTTGAAAATTCATAGGACATGACTGAAAAAAGTATAAGTAGACAATCTTGTCTTACTTGTTGGTTGAATTGACTCATTGATGAGGGGACATTGAGTTTACTTAAAATAAAATCTCCAAGTTACGTCTTGCTAAGACATTAAACTAAGCGCTAGATGGGAGGCAACCCATCATTTTAGGTCATTTCCTCTTCTTTGTTTTATTGTTTATTTTAGTTTAATTACATTTGAATAATTTTAAAAATTGTTAAAACTAAAAAATTTTTGTTGAGATGTTAGAAGTTCACGTGATGACATGCGGTATGTGCCTTTAATGAACATGATGGATGCGCCTTTTCCGTCCATCACTACTTTGACATTCTCAAGAAATAGGTAATATTTTCTCTTTTTTCTCTTTATCTTTAATTTATAGTTGTTACATTGAGGACAATGTAAGTTCTAAGTTGGGGGTGGTGAAAAGTTACCATGCTTAATTTAAAAAAAAATTAACAATTTTTTAAAAATAAAAAAATAAAAATAATAATTTTTTCTTTTTTATGTTCACATTTTTATTTTTATTGTGTTTGGTTTTATTTTCTTTGTGTGATTTAGTAATTTTTGGAATTAAAAAAAAAATTTCTCACAAAAATTTATCATTTCTTTAAATCAAATTTTAAGTAAATAGTTAAGTCTTTTGTACTGTTAGATTAATTTTTGAAAACATATCATGAAATATTTTATAATTGTTTTTGATAATTAGTTAGTTTTTGTCATAACTAGTATTTCTTGATAAGATGTAGAAATTATATTAAACCCAAAATCAGTGTTTATGAATTTGTTTTAGTGGAGACTACATTTGTGAGATATAATTTGAGCCTAATTTCCCTTATTCATAGTGAAATATATATTTTTTCTACTCCAAACACATTTCTTATTTCTTCAAATTTTTAGATGATCTCTATAGGCATTAATGTTGAATGTATGAATTTTTTTCTCATCTTAATAGAGTGTCGTATATTTTTTATTATTATTTTTGCTTAGATTAAATGATTTGAGTAGAAATTGATGGTATATGCTTTTATCTCATTCATGCATAGTACTGTACAAAAAAGAGATATATCTGGGGTTACCTAAACCAAATCAAACAGAAAAGCCACAAAATTAACCACTACTTTAAAATCCTAAAATGTACAATCTATACATGGGTTGACTCTCTAAAAAAATGATATATATTGAAAAGTATCTTCAGAAAAATAGAGAGAGATAAAGAATATATAGTATAATCTACATACTATGACCTGCATTACCCAAAATCCAAAAAATTGTACAATTTGTACATGGGTTGACTCTCTAAAAAAAATGATATATATTGAAATATATCTTCAGAAAAATATAGAGAGATAAAGAATATATAGTATAATCTACATACTATGACCCACATTGCCTACAAAGTTGTGAGTAAAAGCTAATTACAAAAGAAAGCTATAGGAAGTAATTCCCTAAAAAGTCATTGCACTTTCTTCATTTGTAAAAGGCATATATCTTAAAAAAAATTCTTAATGAGTTTGATTTATGCATGAAAATAATTTTTATATATGATATCTTTATAATTTATACATTTGATTCCTTCCATGAGATCAACGTCAAAATAACACTTTGAGCCTTTATTCTTTATACATATGTGAACATATTAGTTCATTTCTATACATCAACTCTTTCACATATAAATTAGTATGAGTGTTTGAACCCATAGGATTCAGTGTTTTGAGAGTATTGACTTGTGAGAAATAGAGTTGAAGCGAATTCGGATTCATGACACTGAAATTGGGTGAAACTAAATTGATACATTTTTTATATGAAATATGAAAATGATTTTCCACTAATTATTATAATAAATCATGATTGTTTAAGAAGATTAAAATAACTTATGCTTGAGGTTTTAATTATGATCTTAAAGGAGATTAAAAAGTATGAGACATTTTTGTGATATGTTGTTTTCTTTTATTCTTAAAAGTTAATTTTTGATTTTGTTGTAATTTTAGTTTTGAAGTTGATTGTTTTTATTATTTCTTTTAATTTTTACATTTAGTTCAATGTTTGTGGGTATCATTACTGAAAACCCTCACGAGACTCAAACTCGTCCACTAGGGCAAACTAGGGGTTTAAAGGCTTGTTGCATAGGCTAAATGCAACCGTGTTAATCCATGGAAGTGATTTAGGATAGTTTAATTTTTAGTTTTTATCGCTTCTCTTGCTAAAGAAGCAATAGCTTTGGTTGGTTGTGATGAGTGCTCAAAAAGCACTAAAATTACCATGATTTTATGCACATTAATTGATTAAATATATATGTATTTATATGATTTTATCATATATTTATATAAATTTATTTTTTCAGAATCACGGGTGTTTTTATTGTTTTTCAGGTATTTTTGCTTAAAAACGTCACTTAAAGACTCAAAAAGGAATATTGGAGGCAATACATCACAAATACATTCAAAAATAAATGAGGATCCTCCCAAAGAACGCGTCTTTGAGATCCTCGCTTCCACGCTGCGTACCACGTCGTCCTACTCTCGTCCGTGCTTGCTGCGCCCGGCTGCTCCCATAAATGCGTGCCTGCGTCGGTCTGCGCGCACAAGCAAGCCCGTGTCATCGCCGTCATCAATGACATCAGCAATCACCACTCCGCGTTTTCATCATTTTTTAACATTTTTTCACCCACCTTTTCTCTCCATCCTCACCTATAAATACCCCCTTTCTCTTCACTTCATACCACACCTCAAAACACACTTCTCTCCTTTTTCTTTCTCTCCATTTCTTAGTTTTTTGTTTTTCTTAGTTTTTAGTTAGTTTTTCTTAGTTTTAGAGTTCTTCTCTTTTTGAGAAGAACTAGCTATATTTTTGTAATTTATTAGTTTTTTGATTCAATAAATGGGAGTGCAAATTCTGCTTGGAGGTTTTCCAACAACGGGAATAGCATCGAAGTTCTGTAAGGATTTTATTTTCTTTACAATTATTTTTTATGCTTTATTCTTACATGTTATATTTAATTTGTCTGTGATTAAATTTAACTTTGTTGGCTGTTTGTAAACATGATATAATAATAACGTTGTTATATTTGTGAAATATTAAATAGGTAAAAATTTCTAAAATGAATTGATTTTATTTTTATTCAAGATTTAGAGAGAAATATATTATTTTTCATTACAAACTTAAATCTGAAAATTAGATTTTAAGGTTTAGTTATCCGGTCTGATTTAGAGTAGTGCTCTTTTATTTGTTGGTACAATCGCCCGGTAGTTAGAGTGAAGCTCTATTTCAAATGTTTTTATAAGAATTATTATCTGAAAATGTATTGACAACATGTTTTCAGTAGTGGTTTTAAAACTTGAAAGTTAGTACTCGGATAACTAAATTCTTAGGTTTAATTTGGACACCTTGAATAAAGTTTAAAGCTGTCTAACCCGCCCAAAGGTGGCATTTAAATGGTTCATTTTCAATCTCTTAGAAAAAGGAATTAATTTAATTAACCAAATTAGTTATCAACCCCACCCATAGCTGTTAATTGATTTGTTTAGTTAAGAAAGAATATCTAACCCGCAAAGGTGGTATTCATATAAGAGAGACTCAATAAATATCAATTCATATCTTTAATAACCTAGATAATATGAGCAAGTATAATTAACTTAGTTATTATATCCACAAATACTCCACTATTATAAATGATAAAATTTGCATAAATGTTTATTGAATCTATGTTTATTTTTATGTAAGTAGATTAAAAATCAAAACCCCAAAATATCGTGACAGGATGTTTAGGATTTAATTTCGTTTTTAAAAGTTTGAATAATAAATTAAAAACCATATACATTCTTTCCTTAGATCGGCCTTGGGAGTATATTTATCATTTTCTACGAAATGATTCGTGCACTTGCGAGAGTTTTATAAATAAATAAAACCAAAGTAACGACACGATCAACAATGTCGGTTCTGCCTGATCACTTTCCACATTTGAAACATTTTATTTTGCTGACATGGCTCTTTCTATGTTTCTTTGACTCATTCTCAAAGTCCTCATCATTCTTCACATATCTCAAACCTTGAGTACTTGAACTCTATTCTAACTCCACCAAAAGAGCTCTTATTATTATGGAAGATTCTAGTAAACTTCTTAGCAAGTAATGTCATTTATTTTTCATCAGAACTAGAAACTACATCACTAATATTAGTAGTACTTGCATCCTTATTAGTTTCACGACCCTTGGTGGTTTTGAGCACAAGTTCTTTCCTTTACCAAAAATGTTTTGGTTTTGTCTGGGAAGTAGGTGATGAAGCTCGAAGACTTGTAGGTGACCTACCTACTCATTCATTCAATCATCATAACTTTAGCATGAAAATGGTATGTGAGACTAGCAATGATCTTTTCAATATGTTTCTCTTCACTTATTAGTCTTTCCATATTATATGAGCTATTGATGATGTTTGAGAAGCAAGCATAACACTTGCCAAAAGTCTTATATCCTTTCATTATACAGAGCTTGAAGTTCCTGTTCAGCTTCAAAATCTTGAATCTCTTTGTAGTAGAGGTACCTTAGTGCATTGTCTCTAGTTTATCCCAAGATTGCTTAGAATTGGTGCAACTTTGAATTCCTCTATATTCATCAGGCATAATAGCTCTGATGATTACATACAGCCCTTTACTATTCCATTGTAATTCTTTACTTTCTTCCTTGGTCCACTCAATCATCAGCTTATGAATGACAATGTTATCAGGAAGGGTCTTGGTTGGATACGTCCAACCATTTTCAACAATAAACTAGATATGATTCCCTAGTAACCACAAGAAGGCTTGCACTTGGGACTTCTAATAGGTGTAATTTAGCCCATTGAAAAATAGAGGTCTACCTACATTATCACTTCTTCTCAATCCATCAAAGAGAAGTGTGTGTGTGTAAAAGCGAGTTCAATAGAATCAATACCAGAATGGTCAAGCCCAACGAGGGGAACCCTTTTTGATACCAATTGAAAAGTCTAATACCCTGTACATACCAGGATAAGGAGATATTGACTCCTTAAAAACTCGTTGTAAACTCACAAGCAGTAAAAAGTAAATATTTAGTAGATAGTTAATAAATGTAGTAAAAATTAATCACATGTAGGACAGTTAGATTATTTTAAATAACAGAGATAATAATCAAAAAGTAATAGGCATGCTATAAGAGAAAAAAAGAAAGTATCTAATAACAAATATCAAAAACTTTTTTAATTAGAAAATCTTAATATGTTGGCACACACATAATATAAACTCAGATTCTACTAGCACAATAACATATCATACATAACACCAGAAGTAACGAGGTAAACCCACATAAAACCCTAATCTATATGGTAAAATCCTCAGATTGTTTATAGAAACCACTCGACAGTAAACAACCTACTAAACAATAAATATACATAACTTAACAAAAGTAAAAATACAAATGCCTCTATTAGTCAAGATCACACTGCCCTAACTGATTAATGTTTCCCAACTCGCTGCATCATCAACTACTTAATTTTACACACAGATCCAATTCTTTTCCAAAGCTAAAACCAAACGCAACATTGTGATTGGTAACTAGTGATCAATAACATGTACAAAAGTTTAGGAAACATCTCAACCACAATAACCAACATACACAGTCTTGGGAATCTTAAGATAATACTAAGCCTAACCCAAAAGCACAATTTTGCACAACATAAAGGAAAAATAATCTTAAGCTCTCACCACTTTAGAAGATTATTTTATTCATATAAAACATAACACATACAATAAAATATATTCAAAGTGAATTGTGAAACGAAATAAAAAATTAAACAAATTTGTTTTTTCTTTATTAAAGAAGAAAAAATAGGGATATTTATAGAAAAGTTCAACAATTTGGTTACCCTCGTAGACCACTTATCGAAGGCTCAATGAGAGGCTAGTCGAGGTACCAAAAAAGTGTGATCTTTTGTTTTAAAAATTATAAAGTAATTTTTCACAAATAATGACCAACACAATATAACACAAACCACAATACTTAACCTAACATGTATATTAAGAAAAGCAACATCGTGTGTGTATAAATATGCTCGCATATAAAATATATATAACTATGTGCGTGTGTGTATTAGTAATTATTTATTACCAATCTTATACATAGAAAGATATATATACTAATTAAACTAAATAGACTCCGTGTTTGCACACGAAACGCCAACAAAAACAAAATAGACTATAAAACTTACAAATCTATTATTAATATTTTATATTATTGTAAAAATCAAATAATACATTTTATTACCATATTTTAACACCATCATATCGTTGATATACTATTATATAGCTGAAATGATCGCATAAATTGAGGGTATATTTGACTTAAAAAAAAGGAAAAGCTTAATCTCTTTTAACAAAAAAAAAATTATTTGGTGATCTTAGTATAAAAAAAAATTAATTCTTTTTTTAGTGAAAAATATTTTATTTATATTTTTTATTTCTAAAAAATGTGTAAAGTAAGGACAAAGTTAACTTTATATGTAATTTTTCGTTAATATAATGTAATAACATATGTATTACATTAATATTTATATTTTTAATAGGTATTTACGTAAATAATTAATGTTTAATTGAAAAAAAAGTTATCCAAATTTTTTAAGAAATTTTTTTATTTCAAATTTAAATAAAATTTTATTTTTTAATATCCAAATTCACATATTAGAAAATAAAATTTTATTTAAATTTGATTGAAAAAATTTATTAAAAAATTTGAATAAATTTTTAAAATAAAATTTACGTTATATTAATCGAAAAATACAAACATCTATGTATCACATTATATTTCATTATATTTAACAAAAAATTATATAAAAAATTAATTTTACCATTATCAAATATATTTTTTATAAATAAAAAATATAAAAATATATTTTCTAGAAAATGATACTTAACATTCCATAAAACCTAAATAAAAAAACTTGCAGAATATTTTTCTTAAAAAATAATATTATATATTATAAAAATATAATTAATTTATCATAATCTTATTTAATATAATTTTATGGATTAATTGCATTATTTAATTAAAATTTTATCATATTATTTAAAATTTATTATAAAATTATGATATTTAGATTAAAAAAATTATTGTTAAGATTTGAGGATGTCAGCATGCTTATGTAAGAGAGCAAAACATAAGCTGAGCTTATACCCAAAGAACCACATCACCATAGTTAAAGAGAGGGACTGACTGTAGCGGTCATTTAGATATTTCCCGTGGAATTCTAAGAACGCGTTGTGAGGAAGTTGAACGCCAGCTGTTTGATTTTATTACACCACCTTGACTCCAGACCACTATGCTTGCTTATGTCTGTGCTTACGATTGCTTTCTCTTTCTCATTGTCGCATTCCACCTCTGATGTTGACTTGACGGCTAAGCAGAGAAGAGCTTTGCATACAGTATTAAATTAAATTAAATTAAATTAAATTAAATTAAATTAAATTAAATTAAATTAAATTAAATTAAATTTATTTTATATAATATTTATTAATAATTTGTATAATATAATTAAATATAATTATTTTAATAAAATAATTTTATTATAAAATTTATTTAAATATAAATTTAAATTATTTTATATTTTTATTATATTTTAAAATAAAATATATATTATTTTTAATTTAAAATAAAATAAAAAATTAAAACATATAATTTTATAATTAAAAATTTAAATAAATTAAATGTTAAATACAATTTAGATACACATTTTTTTATCGTACTAATTTTTATTATAAATATATTATTTTTATATTATACGATATGATATAATTTCACAATCAAACATCATTATATAAAAATTATACAATCAAATTTTTATTATTATGTAATAAATATGTCTTAAATTAGAATATATATCATAAATATATATGATAAATTATAAATTATATTATATAATATTATTGATGATTATAATAAAAAATAAAAAATTATTATATTAATTATAATTATAATATATAAAAAATTTCAATAACAGAAAAAAAGACAGATGAACATTTTTTAGTAATGATTCGTGACTTTACTATTAAATTTTTCTTCTTTTTCATCTAAATCTGTGTGAAGTTGAGGAGTGAGAATTTAGAATGATATCGTATTTGTTAATGAGAAGTTATTCATATTATGTTATATGAATTGACTTATAAAGTAAATGTTGATGTCTTTTTCTATCCATGTAATTATATAGCTTTTTATTGAACTTGCATTGGAAGATAGTTGGGACATTGATGTAATTATTTTTTAAATATATTTTGATACTTAAGTCATTATAAGTAACTTTACAAAGATAAAATGAAAAAAAGTATGAATATTACAAAGATAAAATGAAAAAAAGTATGAATATTATAGAATTTTATTCATGTGTTTTGAATCATGACATCCGAAGCTAACAATGTGAATATATATATGGTTTGAATTTTATTTGTATATATATGATTTGAGTTATTTAATCTTCTTATAATTAAAAAATAAGTATTTTAAGACTCATAATGTTAAAGGACTTTTAGTAATTTAACATTTTAAAAAATAAATTTTAATCCTAATTTTAGAGAATTAAAAGACGCATGTTTGAACTAAAAGAGACTCATTAGTGGTGCCTTAGGTGGAAGAGGTGGTTGTCTTTCGTCCTAGATAGGGTTTGTCTTTACTTAATTTATTTATTTTTTAAATAAATAATTAAATAAAATTATGAAGATATTATTTTTAAAATATATTATATATTTAAGTGAATATTATTAGATGAAAGTAACGTCACAACACAGTTTTTCAATGCTACCGTAATAATGCATGAAATTTTTATTTTTTAATTATTAATAATAATATTTTAATGTTATTATTGGTAAAAAAAATTAATTAATACTATTTGTGTAAATACTTATATATTAACTAATAATAAGTAAGATGTACAATTATTGACTCTCAAATTTATTATTTAAAAAAAATTAAATGATTAAATCAATTTATTTATATTTATTTAATAATATTCATTTTTCTAATTAATTAAGATAAAAATAAATAAATAAATAATTGTAAAAATATCTCTTTTAATAATTTTTGTATAAAAGATCTAACTAAATTTTTATGTCTTTTGCTATAATTGAAGTTCAAAACTTATGTTGTGATTATGTATATTTTATTCATATTTGAAAGATAAACAATATAATCTTGTAAATAATTTTAAATTTTTTAAAAATTATGGGCAATATTTGTTTTTAGGGTATTTTTACTCGATGTCTTTTAAACATATATTCAAAAAATAAATTCTTTTAAACACATACTCAAAAGAATTGTTCATGATTCAACACTTACTATTTTACATGTATCATAGTTTTCGTGTCATTCAACATATGATTCTTGTTGGATTTATCAAAACTTTTGAATGCTTGTACAAAAATAATATTTTTGAACATATGTTCAAAACCATGGAGGAATCAAAAATAAGATGGGATCATCTCATTAGATTCAAAATAAAGTTGTGATCTATCATCTATGGAAGAAAATAATTTTTATATCTTTATTTAATTAATTATTTATTATTTTTTATATTTGAAAATAAAGTTATAATGTGATTAATCAATTTTTATCGATCAATAAAATTTATATTTATAAAAAATATTTAAAACTTATTTTATATTTTATCTTAGGCCACAAAAATTCATGAGCGTCCCTTGACTCATTTTTCATTCGGAAAGCATTAAATAACAAGAGATTTGGTACCTTAATAATATAAATTTTAATTAAAAAGTATTGATATGACCTATATTCTTAAAGTGATAAAATAACAATCTCTCTTTTATTTTAAGATATATAAATGATCAAATTTTATATTTAAATTGAAGATTTCATCACATTTTTGACACATGTAATATAAGTAAAATATAATTGTGTTATTAAAAAGGTTGTTACTTTAATAATACTCCTATTTAATAAAATATATGCATACAGACTCATATTTTCATAGTAATATATTATAGTTCCTATATTTTATTTTAGATAAACTATTGGCTTAAAGTTAAAATTTAATTAAGAATTTACATTTATCACACATGAGCAAAAATTAAAGACAAACTCGTTTTTAAAGCTATTTTCTGTCAATGAATCACTTCTTAATCTTCAAGCAATCATTTATTTTATAATTATTTTGCATGATCATCACGTCTCATGATTTCATTATATAGTACCAAAGTATTAGGATTTTTTTTATTCATGTCATTCATATGCCTATTATATTTACCAAGTTGTACTCTTTGTTACCTAGTATGTTTTGTGTTTATTCTCACTTTATGTCATGGTCTTTAATGTTAGTCTTTTGTATGTTCTTTCTTATTTTAGAAAGCTTATTTGTGTTTTTCAAATTTAAGTATTTAGTGTTTTCTCCTCTTTTCTATGTACTTGTTGCTTCTTGTCGTCTACTATATATATTTTTATATCATATAGATTATTTACATATTTTTAAGATTCTTGACTAATATATATTGTTATGTTTAGATTATTATGTTTATTTGGCATTCTTATTTGTGTAGATTGTTCACCCGTTGAAGCATATGTATCTTGTTTTTTATTTTATAAACAGAGTATTCTTCTTTACTTAAGTGTTTTTTTGTATCAAATAAGAGCAAAAGTTTTTTATAAATTCATCTATATTATTTAGTTTTTTGCACAAATTATTATTTTTAACATGATTTGATTTCTAATAATAAATATTTGAGTACCCATGTTACTATTTTTAATTTCATTACAATATTTTGACAATTTATACTAAATTTTAGATTTTTTATTAAATAAAACTAATTATAAGAAAATTAAATAAAGAGGAAAATAAGAAATGCAAAAAAGTATGTAATATGCATACACAATTTTACGTCATCTTAAATGTACTAGTCAACCATATTAATTAAATGTGTTATTATTGTAATATATTTATATATTATACTTGATATATAATTGAATTTTTTTTTGTATTTTTATGAATAAATTTATATTTTATAATAAAAAAATTTCTAGTCAATTATATTCATTAAATGTTTAACGATTGGGATGAAGCAATTATCTTTCTGAATGGATAGTATGTACTATCCTTAGTATTAATCTGCGCGTTTCACTAACAACAAACCAAATTTATAATACGTTTGTTTTTTTGAACAAGGTAATAGAGAAACCAAAGGGAAGGTCCCCACCTTCGAATTTGAACACGAGAACTTATTATATGCCCCACGTGTTCCTAGATACTACAACACTTTTTGCTTCGAAAAAACGCTTTTTATTAAGAAATTTTTTTTTTTAAAACAATTAGAAAAATACTTTATAATATATTATCTTATTTAATACTATTTTATATTTAAATGAAATATTATCTTTTTAAATCTACCCATCTAAATAATTTTAATACTTTATTAATACCATATATAATTTAAATAATATATATATTTATATATTAAAATGATACAATTTAATTAACTGATATTACAGAAACTTAATTATTTTACATTTAGTTTATTTATATATTATCAAACTATTTAATTTTATTCAACATCGGACGCGTCTTTAACGGTCAAAGCCTACAAATTCTGTAACTCGCCAAAAACAAAACATATATATATGTCATAGCCGCAAAAGGATTCATTCCATCGATAACACTAAGTGAAGCAAAAAAAAAAAAAAATTATAACTTGGAAGTTGAAACAAAAACCAATTTCACCATTCAAATTTCTGTGTCCTATCTCCGAATCTACTAAATAGTTATCTTTTTGGAATAAAATTGTAAAAAAAAAAATGATGAAGCAGAGCATTGAAAAGCCAGTTTCTGAACAGAGAAAGGACTTCAAATTCAAGGGGATACGAAAGCGAAAATGGGGTAAATGGGTATCCGAAATAAGACTACCTAACAGTAGAGAGCGAATATGGTTGGGTTCCTATGACACGGCCGAGAAAGCTGCTCGTGCCTTTGATGCTGCTCTTTTTTGTTTGCGAGGCCGAAACGCCAAGTTCAATTTCCCCGATAATCCACCAGAAATCGACGGCGGTCGGTCTCTCAAGCCCCCGGAGATTAGGATTGCTGCTGCAAAGTTTGCGAATTCGGAGCATCCGAAGAGTCACTCGGGTCATGATTCAGTGCCCGAATTACAGATGGCGTCTCTATCTCCATCTTCGTCGTCAATCTCTGAATCTGAAGGAAGTGCGTCTGTTCAGTTAGACAGTGACGTGGCACTGGATGAGTCGTTCGTGGATTTGTTTAGGACGATGGATTCGGGTAATTACCATTCTGAATTCGGGTTGTTTCCGGGTTTTGATGATTTTTCTGGAGAGTTATTTTCACAGCCGTTAATACCAACCGAAAGTTATGGAGAAGAATATGTTGATGGAGATATAAATCAAGAATCGTTTCTTTGGAATTTTTGAGCTACTTAGCCAGTAATTATACGGGTCAGGGTTGTGGACAATTTTTCTTTCTGGAGCTTACTGATCCACCCGAAGTTTTTCTATTACGATATGGACTGGCCCTTTTTTTACGGTCCATCATCCTCTTGATTTTTCGAAGGAAACCAAATACTTCAAAAAAAAAAAAAAGGGTAGGAAAATATTATTTTTTTACCCTATTATTTATACATACTTAATTACAACTCAAATCTTAAATATTTCACATATTTATTAGTTATGTCATTTGGCAAAAGCTGGTTGGCAATGAAGAAAAATATTGTTATTTGTCATAGTAAATTATAATGTTATAATCCATAACAAATTTTCAATCCAATTGTTAGTTTTTCTATGCTGTAAATAATAGTTTTTTTTTCATTATGAGTTACACACCGATTTACATATAAAGAGGTTAAAATCCACGTCTTCTTATAATATATATATATATATAGTTAAAAAGATTTACTTTAACCCACGTCAACTCACTAGTCAATGAAGGGAAGTTGACATGAAAAGGTCGCAAATACAATATTTTCCAAAAAAGGAATAAAAATATTGGTTTTGTTAAGATTTTATTAATTTTTAAATAAAAAAATAATTAAATTTACTTATAAAATTCTACATTTAAATATTTTACTTTTAATATAAGTTTAAAATTTAAACTTAAAAAAATATGATTCAATTTTCATAATTATTATAAATTTTTACAATAAAATTATATTTTTTAATCAAATGAGTAACATCACGTGCATATGTGTCTTGAATCATTTATATATTTAGGCCAAATCGGATTAGATTTTTAAAATTAAATAAAAACTCAAAATCTTGCCTTAAAATCATTATGATTAAGGTGATAATATCTTATATAACACGAATTATTTTTCAGTTAGAATTGATTCATAATTTTTCATGTTCTTAAATGTCTAGTTATTTCTTAACAACATGAAAATATTAAGTAAATTTTTTTATGTATCAACTAACATATGAATATGACATAATTAATGTGAAAACACAACACAAACACGATTGTCATCCCTAATTTTAGTAGATTTGGTCCAAATTTATATATGAATTTAAATGATAAAAGAATTATAAAATAATATCATAGTTAAAAGTATATATATTTTATAATATTTAAACTGATATGCATTTCGGTTAAGTTCAAGTCAAACTCATAGTCAAAATTCTTGACCTAAAATGACCCTAAAATTACTAGGGTAAGGTTGGGTTAAACTTCTTTGAGCCTATTTAGACTTTGAACCAAGTCAACTTAAGCTATTATCGAAGGTTTTAGTTGATTAGGTTAAATTTGCATGCATTGTGGGATTCATTATAAAGGCTCTTTATTACACTACATACATTTTATTAAAAGTTCTTAAATTTTATTTTTTTTATTTGATAGTCTAAAATTAGAGGTGCTAAATAGACAGCACGACACAACACAATCAATCAAACACTTGATCCATTGATACATCAAATCGACACAACATGACATAAAAGTTAGTATGACACAACTTGACTAATGATCATTAAAGAATGGTATGACATAGCCTTTGGCCTACACCAAAATGGGTCGAGCCAAGCTATCATAAGAATACTAATTCTTTTAAAATCTAATTATGTAGTACTAAGCAATATATAAATGTGATAATAAATGACCCATTTTTGGGCATGGTCGATATATGGTGTGACTTCTAATTGTTTTGTGATGTTTAGGCCTGAGCATGGAACGATGGATTAAGTTTATTCACTAAAATTAGAGGCACAATGCAACTTAAGTATGATTCACGAGTTAGCATAACACACTAATTAACAGACTATTTTTTTTAGAAAATAAAATTTCATTAAAGATTAAGAGGTACAATCTAGATAAGAAATAATCAATATAAATATATCAACAATCAAAATTGTTAAACCAAAATTAAAAACCTTTTTAAACGCATAGATAAAAACTTGAGTTTTTATATTTTCCTCTATTGTAAGTTTATTCAATCGACTATTTAGATGCTCTAACTGATATATGATCGTTCTTTAAAAAAAGTAAAATTTTGATAACATATTATAATCTTCATAATCTTCGGTAGTATTGATTTAGATAATGATATACATTAACAATAAAATACAAACTTTATGGACAAAAACATGACAAAATCACCACATATAAGTATCTAAATGAGGAAAAAATCAACTTAGAGCCAGAGCTAAGTGAAGAAATAATGCAAGTATGTGTTTTTATTTCAAAATAACTAATAAAAAGAAGAAAAATATAAGCAAAACAAACATTCCAAAGGAGATCATGTAGAAGAGAATCTCTCTCCTATAGAAATAAAATTAACTTCTTAAAAATAAAAAAAAATAAAAAAATAAAAGAAACTAGGGATTAACATATTAAATTGGGCCATCAATTTGACACATATACCAAACTAAATAAACAAAAATATATCATATCAATAAATAACTCCAATAATATTAAATAAAAAATACACATATTAATGGACTAATAATTTACATAAGAGTGTTTTTAATTTATATTTTTTTAAATAACCTTTCAATTATATAAAATAAAACTTTATATAAGTAAGACGTTAATAATAAGAAATAAAAGCTTTAATTAGCTTTATTAAATCAAATATTTTTAAAATGATGAAAAATATTTTAAGAACGCTATATAAAATAAAACGTTTCAATTGATTTCTTAAATAAATTATGAATAATTTAAAACTTTTTTTTATTAGTTGGACTCAAACTCAATGGCATTGTTAGAACATTCCAACGAAGTTGATATCTTCGTAATATCCTCTTTAACTAGTATACCTATCAATTGTGGGTATTAAAGAGAATATATATATATATAAATTAATTAATTCTTAACAAAACTTATAATTAAACTTGTTGTTAGCATCTGAATAAATGAAAATGCCAACAAATAAGAGGGCATATTACCACCAAATTGTATACAAATACTAAGATCCCTAGAAGTTATGATATCAACTATAATATTGCAATCTCTATATATATGAGAACAATGAAACTCAATACAAACAATTTTTGCTAAGTAGTCAGCCCGTAGCAAAATACCAACTTTACAGCATCAAAAGAAACCAAGTCTGAAAAAGAGTGACAACATAAATAAAACTCGATTTCAACTAAAGTTTCTACCACCTGAAGGTGATAGCATACTCATGATTGGTTGCTATGAATTCTACCTTACAAGCATATGAGATCCTAGAGGGGGCTACAAAAAATCCATTCATAGAGGATCTTGAAGTCCAAAAAAATATGTACAACTATATAACTATGATAACCTAAAATACTATGTCAAAACTGAGCATTAAAGTCGGTTTGGTGAAACAACTTTAAATGCTCAGACTTAAAATTTAAAGTTGGTTCACACGTTAAACCGACTTTAAATTCTGTATTTTTTTTACTTATTTTACTCATTTTCTATTATACTCAAAACCTATATTCGATCACATAATAGCAGAAAAAACCAAAATTTGTTTAACAAAGTTTAAATAATACAAATAATTAAAAAATTAAATATTAATTAATTACTTGAAAATTAAATTTATTACAAAAAAATAATTTATATACAATACATATATATATATATATATATATAACTTAAATTAAAAATAAAATGATGTCTCTTTTGTTATAGATTTTATGATATTCCCACTTTATTTCAAGGAGAGGAAGTTTGGTTTGTTTAGAATCACCAACATAGTGACCAAGAAACTAGGCAAGACAGATGAGATGGAGTTTGGGCAAAAAATAGTTGGTTCATATAATAATTCGTTCATCTAAATACATGAGCATATAAACATCCATCAAATAAGTAACCCAAACTTTAGAGACATAAGAATGGAGAAATTAAAGCATTATAAAAATTACCATGGTGTTGTCCTATGATCATCAAGTTCTTCTCCCGATTCTTCTTATGATGTTATAATTTGAACCATGTGTTATGTCCATTATTATAGTAAATCATCAAAAAAATTCATATCATAACCCGACTTGTTCCAACCAAAGAACTATATGTAATTAAATTCAAAATAAGAATGTAATATCATGAATTCACAAAAAATAACTTATATATGTTAAAAGATTAGTAAAAGAGATTACCAAATTGACACTAGAGTGATATAATAATAATCTCATCCATTTGAAATCATATTAGCACTATATTAATCGTTTGTCTATAAATACGAAGCTATTTGGAATCAAGATGGTATTTTTAATGCTATTTTTAATGTTATAATGAGCTCTAAATATGAAGTCAAGTGTAACTCTGATTTGTTACTTGGGTTGGTTGAGTTTTGGTGCCTATAAACTAATACTTTTGTATTTCCTTGGGGTGAAACAACAATTACTCTTGAAGATATGATGATTCTTGGTGGTTTTTCTGTTCTTGGCTGGCTAGTGACTACCATGATGTTGTCATACCAGAGAATTAGGCAAGAGAGATGAGATAAAGTTTAGGCAAAAAATAGGTCCATATAATAATTCATTCCTCTAAATACATGAGCACATAAACATTCATCAAGCAAGTTGCCCAAACTTCAAGCCCAAGAATAGAGAAATTAAAGCATTATAATAATTACCATGATGTTGTCATATGCTATTTGAGATCATCAGAATCTTCTCCTGATTCTTCTTGTGATGATATAATTTGAATCATGTGTTCTGCCCATTCCTCTCGTAAATCATCAAAAATTTATAGGTCATAGCCCACTTGTTCTAACTAAAAAACTACATGTATTTAAATTCAAAATAAAAATGTAATATCATGAATTCACAAAAAATAACTCATATATGTTAAAAAGGTATATTGGTAAAAGATATTACCACATCTTTAATTGAAATGTTGATATTTGTGATGATTTTGCTCATAAACTTCATGACATAGTAACCACACATGACTCCATCATTTTGTTATGAAACCTACGAAAAACAAGTGTACATGTTTTTTTATATTCGAACATCTTTATTATTCAATAGTAAAATTAATTAAATTATTAATATTCGCTTGTACATACCATAACTTTGTCCCATATAAGCTTATGAGATTTTTTTAAGAGAAATACCCCTACTCTTGTTTCATAACTTTCATGCCCTATCAAATTTTAAGACGGTTAGTTTTTTATTAAATATTACAAAGAACAATAGAAGAAAAATAGCTAGCTATAACTCTTACATTTCAACAATTGTTTTTGTATCTTTACTCAATTCTATGGAAGCTGAGTTATAGTACCAAACATGATTGTCATATAGATCAAGGATTACCAACATCCAATGATCTTGACCTTGTTCAAACTTAAGTGGCCAAAGGATTATTAATTTCTAATATATGTTAAGTGTAAATGCCCTATCACATAATTGTTTAGCTATGATGCTAACATCCTTCTCTTGATATTGATTGACAAATGAAGAATTATAAAACATTTCTAAATGTGATGAGTGATTAGCTTGCAGTCGATAATAACATGCCCTATATAAAAGAAATATATATAAATAATTAGATAATATAAATATAATTATATATGCTCTATATATATGAAAGTTATTTACTAATTAAGGACTCACCTTGTCCACACTTGAATTATACTTAAAGATAATTTGATATTCAAACAGCTACAATATGCATTCGGTCGATATATATGTTTGGCCAATGTTTACACCAAAAATTTCTATAAGAAGTGGCACAATCCATCCATCATTTATACTAGATTCCCTCGCAACAATAGTCATCAAAGAGCCAAGATTTTTGCTAAAGTTTATAGCATAATAATAACTATATTTTTTTCATGGTTTCTTCTTGAATGACTTAGTACACGATGATTACTCACTAGACATAGATTTACCACGAGATATGTGCTTTGTATATCTTAAATGTGCTCCACTTACTAATTCTGGTATAATATACTAAAGAAGAAGTATTATAGATGTTAGTAACAATAAAAAAATAATAATATAATGATAGTAAAAAAAGTGTTATATTAAGTAAAAAAAGTGTTATATTAAGTAAAAAAAAGAGTATCATGTCAAAAATTATCACAACTTGACTTGACGACCAAACCACATATTGTCAAACTGTTTTTTGGACTATGGTAGCATTAGAAGGCACAAGTAGTGGAAAATCATGGAGTAATAATTGATTAATTACTATTCACCAATAATTTGGCAAGTATTGATTATGAATCATTCGATCATCGCTCAATTGTGTACCGTTCCAATAGCAACAAATTTCATTGATGAAAAATGTTTCAACAAATATTTCATATTCTGTAAAACAATTTAAGCGTTATATATTATAAATAAAATATATAATAAAAAATAAAAATAATAGACTATTTATATAAAATTTAAATTTTATCACAAATGATTTATCAAATAAAGGAGGACTCCCATGTAGGGTAGCTATTAGAAGAAAATTCTCATCAAAACATTCATCATGATGTGATAGATGGTAAGAATGCACATATTGCATTGGATATGTTGAACCACTACCTGATTACATCTGCATTCCTTGCATAAAAGGAGGACTAATAGGATGACTATATCTCATATAGGATATAGGTTGGGCATCATGAGATTGCATGAGTGGCATACTTGGCATGGATGGTGGCATGACTGGTATGGATGGTTGCATGTTTGGCCAATAAGGCATGCCTTGATTGTAATATGCTAACATGCCTAACATGTGTTGTGATTGATATTCTTTTAAAGTGACAATCTCACTTAACATTGAAGCCTTAAAAGAGTTGAGTTCTTCCTCAATTTTACAATACTTCTTCTTACTGACCATCTAAGGCTTTTGTTTTGGAATGCTAAAATACTCTATTTAACCATCATATTGGCTTCCTCCCTTAACACGACCAAGATGCTCGTGCCCGAATGCATGGTTTATAACATCTCTCCTTGCATGTTCGATTATTTCACCCCTGACTATTTGTTCTTGAACAACTCTCTTCAAATTATAAAGCAAACAAACATATCATACATTATTACATCAATTAGTAAAAATCATATAGACTTTGTATCAAGTTAAATTACTAACCAACTTATTTAGTTGTTCTTCTCGTCGCTTAGTCATTGGTCTTGACTTCTTCGTTTTGGGGGTCTTTATTTCTATGTACAATTTAGATCGGGTAACCGGTCTACTGATGAGTGCCCAAAAAGCACTAAAATAACCATGATTTTATGTACATTAATTGATTAAAAATACATATATTTATATGTTTTATCATATATTTATATAAATTTGTCTTTTTCGGAATCACGGGTATTTTTATTGTTTTTCAGGTATTTTGGCTTAAAAACGCAATTTAAAGACTCAAAGAGGAATACTTGAAGCAATACATCACAAATATATTAATAAATAAGTGGGAAAAGGTCAACAAACATGGAAAAATTGGACAAAATGGGTCGAAAAGGTCAAAAATGTCAAAGACGGAAATCGCATTTGCCGTAGCCGCGCATGGCCCCATGATGACGCTACCGTATGCGCGCCCGCATACCGGTCGCGCCGCCATACATCGCGCAGACCGTTCACGCCCGAGCCGCGCGGCAGCATACCCACGCTGCTAGCCAGCATGTTTCTCCGCACGCCCAAAGCCTTTTCGCCCCATTTTTCACGTGCAGTACCAGACGTCATCGACGTCATTAATGACATCAAGATTCCAATACGCGTTTTTACATTTTTAAATATTTTTTTAACATTTTTTTACTCATTTTTTCTCTCCATCCTCACCTATAAATACCCCCCTTCCCTTCACTTCAAAACACACCTTCAAAACACACTTCTCTCTTCTTTCTTTCTCTCTTTTCTTAGATTTTTAGGTTTTTTTAGTTTTTCTTAGTTTTTAGCTTTTCTTAGTTAATTTCTCTTAGTTTTAGAGTTCTTCCCTTTTTGGGAAGAACTAGTTATGTTTTTGTAATTTATTAGCTTTTTGATTCAATAAATGGGAGTGCAAATTCCGCTTGGAGGTTTTCCAAAGAACGGGAATAACATCGAAGTTCGTAAGGATTTTATTTTCTTTACAGTTATTTTTTATGCTTTATTCTTACATGTTATATTTAATTTGTCTGTGATTAAATTTAACTTTGCTGGCTGTTTATAAACATGATGTAATAATAACGTTGTTATGCTTGCGAAATATTAAATAGGTAAAAATCTCTAAAATGAATTGATTTTATTTTTATTCAAGATTTTATATTAAGAATGTTAGAGATAAATATATTATTTTTCATTACAAACTTAAATGTGAAAATTAGATTTTAAGGTTTAGTTATCCGGTCTAATTTAGAGTAGTGCTCTTTTATTTGTTGGTACAATCGCCCGGTAGTTAGAGTGAAGCTCTATTTCAAAAGTTTTTATAAGAATTATTATCTGAAAATGTATTGACAACATGTTTTCAGTAGTAGTTTTAAAACTTGAAAGTTAGTACTCGGATAACTAAATTCTTAGGTTTAATTTGGACACCTTGAATAAAGTTTAAACTGTCTAACCCCACCAAAGGTGGCATTTAAATGGTTCATTTTCAATCTCTTAGAAAAAGAAATTAATTTAATTAACCAAATTAGTTATCAACCCCACCCATAGGTGTTAATTGATTTGTTTAGTTAACAAAGAATATCTAACCCCACCAAAGGTGGTATTCATATAAAAAAGAGAAAATCAATAAATATCAATTCATATCTTTAATAACCTAAATAATATGAGCAAGCATAATTAACTTAGTTATTATATCCATAAATACTCCACTATTTTAAATGATAAAATTTGCATAAATATTTATTGAATCTTTGTTTATTTTTATGTTAATAGATTAAAAACACAAAAACCCAAAATATCGTGACAGGATGTTTAGGATTTAATTTCGTTTTTAAAAGTTTGAATAATAAATTAAAAACCACATACATTCCTTCCTTAGATCGACCTTGGGAGTATACTTATCATTTTCTACGAAATGATTCGTGCACTTGCGAGAGTTTTATAAATAGATAAAACCAAAGTAACGGGCAGGATCGGCGACGTCGGTTCTGCCCCGATCATCTACCCAATTCAACTTTCTATATAAATTAAATAAATTTATTAACCATGATATCAACTTAAATTTGAGGAAAATAAATATAAAAATATTTATAAATTAACAACTTAATAATACCATTCTTTGAAGACCTCCCAATACGATTAAGAAGAATATTATGCATTTGTATATTCTGATGCTCTTCCCTAATAATTTGAAATTCATCCGTACGTCTATAATCCATGAAGTCTTTTCAAACTTGGGGTTTAATCCATGGGTGTTCTCTAAGGATTTTGTATAGTTCTACTTCATCAAGTGGTTCCAAATATGAAAACACATAATTTCTGGCCAATCTGAAAGTTTTGTATTCCTTCTATACCTTATTTGCAATCTTATAATACTTGCTCATAAGTGTGAGGGAATTTATAAGGATTATGTAAAAACACACTACAAAAGATGATATATAATACAAAAAAGATATAATATATGTAATTAGTTATAAAATAAAAAAGACTTACACAAATGGTTTTCCATATTTTAAAATTTTTAGCTTTGTCAACCTTAGTCCAATCATTTATATTGAATGGTATACTTGACTTCACAAGTATACCAATAGAGGATTTCAATTATTGGTCATTTTTCCCTAATGGATTACCAGTATCATCAAATAGAGCGGGTACTCTATCATCTAGATTAAGTGAAGCATCGGGTATATTCGTCCAACCCCTTCTTTTCAAATGCCTAATGGATCATTTGGATCTATAAGCTCTAGTGCCCTAGGATCCATGAAATATCTACAAACAATGATGAAATATAAATTAATTGACAATTTTAAGTTCATACATATAAACATACAAGAGTTATTAGAATAATATAGAACATACATAATGTTTTATTAGGTTGTTGATTGTATATATATATATTCCTTCACAATCATTGTGAGCCTATGATGAAGAATCATCATCATCATCAACTAGATCATCACATACATTAGGCAATTTGGTTGAGAAATGACTAATATTGGATAATTTATCAAGCATGTCATCATATTCTAAAGCATCATAATGGTAGAACTCTTTTTGTGGAGGCGTTATCAATATTTTTTCCATGATAATATCAAAATTTATAACTCAAAAGAATACTACTACGGATAACATCATGAAATCGTTCATTTTTACATTTAACACATGTGCATCGAATCATACTAATTTCATTATTATTATTTCTACAAGTAAATTTCAAGAAACTTTTCACTCTAGAAATGTTGTCCTACTTAATTCTACACTTTGACATCCAAGATTTTTCCATTTTCTATTAATGACATTAAGCATATTAAATATCTATCCAACCAATATATTTCAGATATTATTATATATGAATTCCTTAATTATTAAAATATTTATAAAAACATCATATAAAAATAAATGCATAAAAACCAAACATAATAAATATATACACATAAATATAATTTTATGAGATTGATTGTAATTACAAATAATAATATGCCACGTCATTTTATTTGATTTCAAATTTAAGATATATAACAAAAAATTATATAACAATTTTGTGATGATTAATATTTTTTTAAATAATTACACTACTTCAAACCTAAATTTTTAATGAGCATCATATTATTGAATCTTGTCTTTCCCATTTCATATTAACAAAAATAAATAAATTAAAAACCAACCTTAAATCACAGTCATAAATATATAAATTTATTTTATTACAAAAATTTATGCAAAACCAAAATAATGCAAAAATGTATACACATAAATAATAACACATAATATACAATAAATAAATAAATATGAATAATAAGTGCATAAGATTAATAGAAATACATACAAGAATAAATGAAGTGACAAAATGAAGGAAATGAAAAAAAAAATGTTTTGTAAATGAAAAAAAGAGTGTTTTGTAATTGAGAAAATAGGTATAATTTTTTTAAGTATTTCACTCAAAAAAATAAGGAATCTAGAGGAGAAATTGAAGAGGAAGAAAACCCATTAAACGATGCTAGAATTGGTGGTCGAAGGTGGCCGAAAAATGAGGAAGGGTGGAGGAGGAAGTGTCGATCGGTTTTTGGTTTTTGAGTTTACAATGCTGGAATGTTCTATCTAATGGAGAAGAAAGAAGAGAAGGAGAATAAAAATGTGTGTAGCATCGGTTGACGTGTTAAACCGATGCTACACGTAGAATGTAACATTGGTTGTAAGTGTCAACCAATACTACACTTAGAACGTAACGTCGGTTCTACTTGTCAACCGACGCTATCCATGTGACGTGTCGGTTGACATGTAGAGCCAATGCTACGTCCTACATGTAGCATCAGTTCAACATGTCAATCGATGCTACTTAAAATTCATTATAAGTCAGTTTTCTAGCGAACCAACTTAAAATTCATTATAAGTCATTTTTCTCCAAAAATTGACTTTAAATCTCGACTTAAACGTTATATTTTGTAGTAGGGAAAGTAACACTATTTGTACTAACCTTTATAATCCGTGGAGCCTGATGTGGGATGATTTATATCCATAGACAACGGGCACTTAAAGATCATCCATTATGTTTCGCATGGATCCTTGATGAATATTATTTTTGTCGTATTATTTGTTTTATATTTTATTTTACTTTTATATTCTTTTAAAGGGTATTTATGTGTTTTATAGGTTAAAGTATTTTACGAAGAATCTTAGGCAAATACGAACAAAAAGACTAAACATGCGGTAATTAATGGTAATTTACACAAGTCAAAACAAACAAGATTGTGAAATTTTAGAATTTTTATATGTATCGTATTAAGACATTACTCGTGCCACAGTGTAGTGCTATTGGGTTCAAATTGGGCATTCTAGGATTTCTATTCATGCCGAGGCCCAATTTATTTCATGCCACAGTACATTCCTCTCATGTTGCAATTGAAGAATTAAAACTCACTACACATCATGATGCACAATAGATCATGCCATGGCCCGAGTGTATAAATTTGCAAGAAATCCTAATATATATTCCAAATATATTTAATCCTAATTTTAGGTTATAAATATAACCCTAACTCCTCCTAAACATCTATCAATTGAGCCACATATATACGATCAACTATCTATAGTCGTTCCACCATCCATATATAGATACAAAGAAAAAACCTCTTAATTGGGAAGAAGATCTAAGAATTTGAAGAAGGTATTGATAGTCAATTCAGAGATCTGGAATCATCTTATAAAAAAGAGATATTTTTATTGTTACATATTATTTTTTCTTTGTAATTTGATACCTTTTATAGTTAAGTTAATTTTTGTTAATTTAATTATGATTGGTTAGTTTCTGCAATATGAGATTTTAGTATTTGACTACAATGATTGGAAAACAATTTTATGGTTTGAATAAATAAAAAAATTATATATTTTGGTTCATGTTTTTAAAATATTTAATTATAAATTAATGATGAATCAAGTCTTGATTTATAATTAAAAAAATATTTTAGAATTAAGCATTTTAAATATCATTTGTGCTAATGAGAGTTTAATTTAATTTCATTGATCAATTTCAAGGTGGACCAAGGAAATTATTGATTAATTACAATTAATTAGATAATTTAAAATATCTTTAATTATAAATTAATGATATATCAAATTTTAATTTATAAAGAAATAATATATTTATTTTATGTTTATCAATTAATTAATTTTAAGCTCGATGAAGGAAATTATTAATTAATTAAGGATCTTGGTTTATATATTTTTCTTAGTTTGTCAATAATTCAATTTCAAGCATAATCTAAAAAGTCATTGATTAAATGAGAATTGTGTAGACTTATCATGATCATGAATGTTTACTTATTTAAAAAGAAAAATTAGTAAATCTAATTTATTATTTGAATCATTTAATTTATTTTTTCCATTAAGGGTTATGCTCGCTAGCATCTCATATTAATTCACCATCCAACTTTCGACTATAAATTATCTCTTGTAGTATAGTTTACTTTCGATTGTTAGTTATTAATTTAATTTAGAGAGTACAGTTATTCTATCTCAACCACTAATTGATAGAATATTTAAGATTATTTTTCTTAACTAATTTAGAAAATAATTTGACTTTTTAAAACAACTAGTCAATATTTTTAGAAACCGACTTTGGAGTAATTTATCATTAGTCTCCTAATGATTTGTACACTTGCAAGAAGTTAAAAATTTTGCATCAAATTTTTGGCATTGTTGTCAAAAAATTGACGTTTTAAATTGGTAATTTTTTTTCTCTTTAATTATTTTTCATAATTTTTTAATTTTTGTGATTTTCTTTTTATTTTTATGATTTTGTGAATATTTGTGATCTGTTTAGTTATTTTAATTATTTTTTTCTTATTTATTTTTATTTCTTTTCTTTTCTTTGATTAATTTTATTTTAGTTGTTTAATTTAATTTATTTCTTTTATTATGTAGTTTTTTTTCTTGACGTATACTTTCTAGTGCTTTAAATACTTTGTTCTTTTAGTTTGTATATGCTAAGTATGAGATCCCTTGAGAATCAACTTGTATCTTTCATAGATAATGTTAACATATATAAAGAGCTCTTAAAATGATTGGATATTAAAATTCAAGAGCCTTTAATAGAACCTTTACTCGAACCATTAAACATGGGAGATACTTTACTAAGGGGGATATCAAGGAGTATGCAAGGTCAATTATTGACACTGTTTATACAGTTGGAGGAGGCAACTGGAAATTATGAATTAAAAAATATTTATTATTTTATGTTGTCATTCTTTTATGAACTTCTTAATGAAGATCCTTTGACTTTGATGAAAGACTTCTATTCAATTGTACAAACATTTCCTTTGTAAGGGCTTACTGAAGACCAGGTTAAAGTGGGGTGTTTCCTCTACACTCTTAAAAATAGGTTAAGGTTTGGCTAATGACTCTTCTACTAGGTTTCCTAATAACTTGGGAGAGAGTCCATAACAATTTTATAGGAAAATTATATTCCCATTAGAAGACTTCCGATTTGAGAACAAAAATTGCCACATTTTCTCAAATGCAAGAAAATAAATTCCATTATAGTTTCAAAATTAGCTTTTCTATGATTGGTTAACACAACAATGTCAATTCATAATTGATAGTATTGCAGGTGGTGCTATGAAGGAAAAATAGCTTTAAAGACTTGTGATCTCTATGAAATGTTTGGGTGCTAATTCCTAACAAAAGAGTACTAGAGTTAGGAGAGTTAGAGTTAATGAGATAGGCTCCAAGAAGAATATGACCATGCAACTTACGAAGGTAACCAAGCAAGTCACACCCATCACCACACCAAAAAGACACCAAATTTAGAGGTATGTCAAGTTTGTAATACTTATGGAGATGGTGCTAATACTTGTCCTTTTGTTGTTGATTTGTATGCAGGTACTAGTTAAGAATAAATGCACTCAATGGATGGGTACCAATCTAGACATAAGAATGACCAGTATGCAAACACATATAACCCGAGATTGGAAGAATAATCCCAATTTCTCTTGGAAGTGAAACATTAATCCACCTTATGCCCAAAACCAAATGAAAGACCCCAATTTAAATCAAAAGATGCCACACTATCCACCTAATAAGCCAACCATAAAGGATAACTTGAATGCTTTCATTCAAGTGAATAGGAATAACCACATGAAAAAAATTAAAGATTCGATTCTTTAGAGGCATCTATGAAAAATGTGGATTGTTAAATTGGAAAAATAGCTAAGCATGTGCAAAGGAAAGAGAAAGGGAGGATGTGAAAACTATCTTTGGTTATAACAATCCATCAAAGTGGTAAGGTTTTAAACAATACTTATTTTTTAAAATTTATAATAATTTACCACTTAAGGTAGGAAATACAAATGGGAGCAAGAAAATCCCAATGAAGGCCAAGCTAAGGGTGATGAAGTCTTAAAGCTTTTTGAAGAAAATAAGGAGAGTTAGTTGACCCTCTTATGTTGCATAAGTGACCTAATCCTTTCAGATTTCCTATACCATTATCACACCACCTGAAGGATCCTGGTGGTTTAATATTAACATTACTTTAGAGGGTAAGAAAGTGAAGCATAGGCCTTGGTTATGGGTGCTTCTTTAATTAAATATGTCCAAATTTTGGTGTATGTACCTATCTCGATAACTATCGAGTGAATCTTTATGGCTATATTAGGATAAAGGTTCGTAAAAATCTACAACAATATATGTATATACTTTTACACATATGTAGAATATATTACAATATTTTTTATTATTTCATGTGATAAATATTTAATAGTTATAGTTTCTTGTAGATCGAGATATCACCACACATTTCACTTTTAAAATTCTTAAAATATATTAGAAAAAATAAGTATTTACTAATTGCTAGGATATTTATACTATATAAAAGTTTAAATCAAGTTTTATAAATTTTTGGAAAAAATAATCCATATATTTTATAGTAATTACTACTATAACCTTTAGCACTTCAATAAGCCTCATAGGATGCATTTATTGTTTGAGCTACCTTGGGATGCCACATTGTTATTTTTGTGACCTTAGAGATGACACTTGATCTTGATGGCATGTGGCACACACTTTGGTTGATGCAGGGCATACAATTCATGGTGGTACGAGGCACACACTTTAGTTGATATGGGGTAAAAAAAATTTAGTTGTCACACCATTGCATCGGGATAACGCTTAGTCATTTTTGTAAACTTTTTTGGGAGTTGCAAGATGGAATTGAAGTGAGTCAATCCTTAATATCCAGAATGAAGTTGGCATCAACATCTAGTGTTGATCTAGAAGAGTCCCAAATGGAACTAGATGAGACAAAGGCAATTGAGGAAGGACCTTGCACGAATGATGCATGATGAACCGTAGACCATGGACCAATACGTGACCAATGGTGGCACAGGCTAGTCCACTACTGGTTTATAGAGGCTAGTCGATAAAATGGAATGATGGAACGAGCATGGAGGCATACATTTACAAGGAAAATACGACGCAAGCGATGACCAATTGGGTGGCTTGGTGGTTGGGCAACTGTGAAAATCCAATCTTTGGCTACTACTCCTTAATGTTCAGAAAATCAATTAGCTTCCATCAAATTCAATAGTGATAAATGGTTTCCTATCATTTATAGATCCCAAGTTAGGATTTGGCTACCGGTGGTCTCATCTTGTCAATTCTGCTTCCCTAACACTACTTATCCAAAGTCTTGATACTTTTCTATCGACTCTAACTTTTTTCTCGATTCAAACATTTTTGAATCCTTTCTTATGTGAATCCAAATTTGTCTAAATCCATTTCTTTTTATGAATCCAATTTTTCATGGTTTTCTTATGTTTTTGGGAATTTGTAGGTCTTTCTAAGTGTCTTAAGAATTTTTTAAATAAGTGGTTTAAATTCTCAATCTCCTAGCCCCTTTCTTGATAGGCTTCTTAAGTATGGTAATTAATGACCATTCACTAGATCCCATTCTTATGAAGGTGCAGCCTCCAACTTTCCTTGGAAATTATGTGAAAGTTATTGATTCTTGGGAAGGATTCGGGTATGAATAAGGTCATGCCTCGCTTCATTCCTTGGTGTACCTTTCCTAGTCCTAATGTCTAGATCCTGAACCATCATCATTGTGGGTTCCATAGGTCTTAGTTCCATTTTCCACACAAGACTTGCCAAAGGTGTTATGCCCCAACTCCATTTTCCATATCAGACTTAGTCTATTAAGAAATTGGTTTTATGATTTTAGGTTTTTTCGATCTTAGATCACATTCGTTATGGGTGTTTAAAGGGTTATGTCCCGCTTATTTTATGTCTATTAAGACAACTATTGGAAGTGCCATCGCCTGGATCTTGGATCACAATCTCTATGGGTGTTGATCCTACTTTTGTTTCTGCATAAGAAGTGATCCATTGAGGTGATAAAAGAGATTATCTTGATCTTGGGTCATAATCACTTTGGGTGTTAAAGGGGTGTTTATCCCAATTTTTTTCGCACTGGAAGTGATCCATTTATATAATGGAAGACATTGTCTTGATCCTAGGTCAGGTTGTTGTGGGTATTGAAGAGGTATTAATCCCACTTTCATTTTTGCAGAGGAAGTGATTTATTGAGATAATGGTTTAATATAAAGTAGGTCATTACCTTGATCTTGGATCACAATCATTATGGGTGTTGAGCCTACTTTCATTTCCATACAGGAAATTATATATTGGGGTAGTGATCTGACAAGGCCAAATGAGCCGGTCTTAATCTTAAACTACAATTACTGTAGGTGCAGTATAGGTTTTGAGCCTATTTCCTTTCCAATATAGGACTTTTTCTATTAAGATAATGGTTGGATGATGTCGTAAGTTAAGCCTCTATAGGTTTATAGTCATCACAAGGTTTTGTGGAAGGAATAACCTTTTTAATCCAATGTAGGATAAGTTTGGTTTATAGCTTTAACTTGGTATGACTATTATGTTCGAGGGAGGAGTGTGCTTATTCTTAAGACATATCACTACACGGGGGTGATCACACCTTGATACAAAGCTAGGGTTACTTTGGATGAGTGGCTGATTCTTATTCTAGCGTTATAGACATTTTGGATGCCAAGGTTATGCTGGGTGCTTGGAGAGTTGAGTTACAAATGATTACATGAATTTAAGCTTGCTAAACTATTTATTTATTCTTGTTTTTTTGGTACTGGTGATAACTTAGCTTTGTAAGACCTCAATTAGCACTTTTAATGAAAGAAAGATAAACAAGCATGCTATCCATTTCTTTCAACTAACCTACTCAGATTTTCTATCCTTGGTGGATCCCGATGTTGTAGCAAACTTGAGCTACCCTTTTCTCTCCAAAGACGATTACAATTCCCATTTTTGCTACAAACTTTAGTTCTAAGTGATAAGTGGAGGATGCTATTTTGGCAGCAAGTAAAAACGATCTTCCTAAGATACCATTGTAATCTGAGGGGCAACCAACTACCAAGAAGTTGATCATGGTAATCATGGTAGCATTACCCTCGCCAATCTTGATTGTGAGATTAATACTTCCATACTTCCATATAGGGTGAGAGGTTTTTTTGGAAAAGCCATACAAAAGAATGTTCATTGTCTTGAAGGGATCTTGTAGCTTTATTTGTTTCCAAGCATCCTTGAACATGATGTCTTCTAAGCATCTAGTATCAACCATAAATCCTATTCTTCATGATCTGTAGGGTCATGACCAAAGCATCATAATATGGAACACTAGTTATGCTACTTCCTTTTAAGTGAAGACCATGTCTTTCCAAACTATCATGGTCTTTCTATTGTTTCCATAGTTCTGAATGATATGGAACACCTCTTGACTAGTTGCCAATTTTCTAGCATGTACCTTCCTAGCATAAGTGGTGCCTCCACCTTTCGAGCCTCCCAAGATAGGGCGAATTTCATTTAAGGCCAAAGGCCTACACTCATCTACTTCATTTCTAGGGATTACTAGGGATACATTGCATTTGGTTGACACAAAGTCCTTCAGTTAACCTTTTTATATAATGTATTTAATTTCCCTTTGGAGCTTCCAATAGTCTTCTGTTTTGTGGAAAAAATCCTTGTGAAACTTGTAGTATAAATTCAAATTCCTACTAGAAAGGGAACCTCTTAGCTACTTGGTAGGGGGCTTAAGGATCCTTGAGTCCTGAACTTACATTAGTGCCTTTTCTCGGGTAGTATTCAAAGGAACAACCTTTTTAAAGCTATGCCTGGGCTATGAGGTTCCAGTATTCTTTTGGGCCTCTTTTTCCTTATCCTCAATCTTAAACTTTTTGCCATGCAACTTTTTAGGCTCTTCCTCAACTTTCCTCTTTCGAGGGTGGTTCTTTAATTTGCTTTTATGATGATTGGCCATATCTTTGATGTTGATAATTATAGACATAATCCTCATCATCTATTTGTAAGAAAACTCAAGAATATTTTTTCCAGTTTGGCTCACAGAGATCCTATGTGAAGACCATAGAGAAATGCGTTAACTACTAGTGAGTTTGAACAATACTTGAATTGAATCTTAAGAATCAGATGATATTTTAAGGCCTAAGAAGTAGTGGAGATGACCAAGGTCTTTCATTTCTAATTGATGGCTCAAAAACTGCTTGAGATCAGTAATTCTAGTAGAGTCGTTCCCTATTTTGATCATATTATCTGTATAAAAGAGTATAAGTGTAGCACCAATGAGGGTTTTCTTAATAAAAAGGTTGGAGTCATAAGAATTGGAAGTGAAGCCAAACTTGGCAAACCTAGCTCGAGGAGCTTGTTTGAGGCTATAGAGAGAACGACGAAGTCTGCATATTTGATGAGTTGAATGAGTGTATCCAGGAGGAGGTTTCATATATATATATATATATATATATATTTCTTCGGTTATGTCTCTATTGAGAAAAAGAATTTTTAACATCCATTTGAAACAAGTTCCAATTTTTGGCAGCAGCAACAATAATGATATTGCGAATATAGGTGAGGTGAGCTATAGGTGCAACTAGACGAGCTTTATATCGTTCCATAGACCCATTTTAATGAGTTTTAATTTTGAAAAGCTACTTATAATCAATCAGAGATTTCTTAGACGAAAGATCAACAAGATCTCATGTATGTGCTTTTGTTAAAGCCTGTAAGTCATCTGTCATAGCTTACTTCCAATGAGGTTTAGAACTAGCTTCTTGATAATTTTGGGGTTCGTGATGAGACAAAATAGTAGAGAAACATTGGTAATAAAAAAAAATGATAGGAAAAGACTACTTACACGAGTAGAACGACGAAGTGATGACTTTGCACAAGTAGGTGGTTGGTCTTCATAGGATGTTGTAATGGTAGGATCAACAGAAAGATCAGACGTATTAAGAGAGGCCGTAGTAGACGATAAAGAAGGTAATAGAGCAATGTCAGGAGGAAATAGATCAATAGTTAGGTCATTGAAAAATGAGATTGAGGTAGGAGATGAGACATGAAATTGGGAAAGAGAGGATACCATTTTATGTTTCCAGAAGATGACATGACGAGAGATGTGCAATGGTTGAGATAAAGGGTCCTAACAATGATAACCTTTGTGTTCTATTACATACCCTAAGAAACAACAGATGAGCATGAGGTTCTAATTTATTTGTTGTATGTGGGTGAAAAAGAACAAAATAGACACAACCAAACACTTTGAGCAGTTCATAAGATAGAGGAGTATTATAGAGATACTCATAAGAGGATTGATTATGAATAACATGCATGGGAGTACGATTTAGATTCAAGGCAGCTTATAGTCCTAAACAATTCTTCACTTCATAACCTAGGTTTTTAGGTGGAATTAGGCTTAGGGATAACTATCATGGTATCAGAGACCTTGACTTATCGATGTTATGGAATCCCCCTTACAGTTACCAATTTTAAACTCTCGTATCCTCACCTATGTGGAGGGCAGGAATTTAAGTCCCACATCGGTTAAGTTCATGCCTTCCGACTCGCTTATAATTCTGAACAACCCTTAACTCAATAAGTTCTTATTGGGTTGAGTTAGGCTCAGGCCAACCCCCCGTTGGCACATCAAGGCATAAGTACACTTTAGCACGACCTTAAGTCCCATCCTCACCGATGTGCAAGGAGAGTTAAGGAACCTTAAGTCCCACATCAGCCAGGAGTTAAGATTCTGGACATCTTATAATCTTGAGCAATTCTTCACCTCACAACCTGGGTTTTGAGGTAGAGTTAGGATTGAGCTTAACTATCAATAGATACTATAATAAAAACCTCAAAGGAATGTCAAATGGCCAAAAATTGGAATTTGGAACTCCAACTAAGTGACATAGGCTAATCAAGTGGCCTAAAATTTGAATTTGGACGATCTTCAACAACATAAGGCAGCCAATGATACGCGAATTTTCTTTTACCTATCTATAGACATGCCACAAACATATTGACAATTAAGTATGCCTACTTTTAAAATTTGTACAATATACTTCATTGAATTTTGTGGGAAAAAATAGACGGTGGAGGTGAAAGCTTTTCATGTTGATAGTGCTCAACCTAATATTGTTATTAATGAGAAAAAAACTGAAACTATTGCTAATGAGAACAAGATTAGGCAAGATGATGGCAACAAGAATGAGATAATTGGCCAAGATTTGCCTATGTTAAGTGACCAAAATCATAAGGTTAATCATTAATGAGTATCAATCCTTGAGTTGTTTTGGACATATTATTTATATTGTTATTGTGATAGATGAGGCAAATCAAGATAGATGATCAAGTTGCGGACTTGTTCACAAAAAACTTATGTGTTGGTAAGTTCGAAATGTTTCGCCGTTAACTTGACACAGTAAAAATAGTGAGAGTTGGTGTTGAGAGGGAGTGTTGAAAATCAATACCAACATAATAAATAAAGTGGTAGGAAAATAAATGGAGTGGTTGAAGGATGAATAAATAGGGTGGTTGAAGGTTGTAGAAAAGAGAAGTGTATAGATAATATTTGTATGACTAGAATTATTTCTTAGTTTTATATTTGTGTAGTATAGATTGTATGGTGAGAACTATAAATAGCCTACCTTGCATTTGATTTAATCATTTCATCAAAAAAACAAATAAGTCTTTGTATTCTTAGTTTGAGTTTAAGTTGAGAGCTTTTTCTTTGAGTGTTTGTATTTCTCTTCAATTTTCTTCAATTTGTGAGTTGCCTTTGAAAAATGTTATAATGGGTATAATACAAGTAGTTTGTTTATTTGTTTGGATCTATTATTAATAAATTTAGAATTATATATTCTAAATTTTACTCAACATGAACAATCCAAATTAGTAAGAATATTAACTAAACATACTAATTTAATCATAACGATGCATGTTATTACATGTGAATGTATAATTAGATGTAATATGTTCTGTATAAAGATAAAAGTGAATGTAACATGTAACACCAAAATATAGAAATAAATGTAACATTTTTGTTTGTGAATTGAACATTTTATATACATATACATATACAGAGATAAATGTGATATGTTTTATAAAAAATAGTTTTATGCCACCGTAACACTATTATTAGAGACATGAGGCAAGTGGTACCTGATGTAAATATGGATTTATATAAGACTCGTGCATCCTACACTTCCCATCAATAAGCAAACCAAAAGTAAAAGAAAAAAAAAAATTGAGATTCATGGAGTATGCATACGTTTTCAAGGCAATTACTTATTTTTTACCTTCAAATTTTCATGGCCTCCGATCAAAAGGAGTGAGGTTACATTCTGTCATGAAGTACGAAGACATGAAGAATAATGAGTCTAATAGCATGTGAAGTAACAAGTTTACCATTCTCCATTTGAAAGAAATGTCGGACTGAGAAGGCCATGAAAGTTATGGTTTCACCAATAATAGCAAATATAATATGCATAGCTAAGATAAAAGTGAAATATTTTAGGGACAAGGGGTTAAAAAGCAACAATCCAAGTTAAAGATAATACATAGAAATTGAAACACAAAAAGAAAAAGAGTACTAATCGATGATTCTGGCTTTGATATGTGACAGCAGCATGAACGCTAGTTCATTATTCATTGTAATTGGTAATTGGTAATGGATATGAGATGAATAACCCTTGTCAGCAAATGTGAATATAACTAACTCAAGCTATCACCTACACAAGATTAACTAGGAAAGTTAAAAACATCATGGCATGTTGCAAGCTAGTAGATAGAGATAATTTAAGATTTTCTCTGCTAGTAGACTTACATCTGGTTAGAAAAACATGTTTTTAACAATATTCCAACTAATAAGAATAACCAAAATATTTTCTCATTCTGTCTATGTTATTGCTAGCCACATACATCTTTTCTTAAATTGCTCTATCATAAATGTAATACAAATGGTGCACATAATGGGCAAAAAAATCAAGCTAAATAATAGCTTAAAGCCATAGATTATGTTTAATGATGAATTATTTTGTCTTTGAAATAAATGCACACAAAATCACTGCCATTTAAATGGGAGTCCAACACAGAGAGCATACCCAAAAGCTATCATATAGTTTAAGGGTAAAATTGTAAAATTTTGCTTTCAGAATGCTGTCATACAACAAGAAAAAGGAAATAAAAAAGTCAAATTATTATAAATTATGTTGTTATTGTATATGATATAACAGCTAATTATAAACTTAAAAAAATTATTATTTTAATTAACAATTATTAATTATAATTGTATTATAAGTTATAAATGTTATATAAAAACAATGATATTGGACTGAAAATTTAATATCCATTAAAGTTAAGCCACCCGCGAACCTGCGCGTGGGCAGCCTGTCGTTTATGCTAAAATAATATTCTAGAAATCTCTTGTTTTTAGTATAAGATATGATAAAACCTTACTGCTTGGGCTTAGCTTCTAGGGTTTTATTATCCCTTCATTTCCAACTGCAAAGAGCTCCACATCTCCCGAAAGTTGTCTCTCTGCTGTTACATAGTCGATTTCGATTGTTGCAGGTAACTCTTGTTTTCAATTTCAATTTTAAGTCAACCAAGCTTTCAATCTTTAAATTCGTTAAAAGCAAATAACTTTCTTTCTTTCATTTTTAATGATAAACGGTTAATGTTCAGAGTTCAGTCTAACTCGATAGGGTCTTTCTTTGTTCGAATTCAAATTTAGGTAATTTAGAAAGTAGAATCAGTAATGGCAACAACTCAGCTCACAGCATCTTCAATCTCTGCAAGAAGCTTACCTTTGTTTGAAGGTCTCAGACCTTCATCAATTAAGGTCACCACAACACGACATGTGAGCTTAGTTAACCTCAATCCAAGGTCTTTCAGAGGTCTGGTAGTCAAAGCTGCCACTGTGGTAGCACCTAAGGTATTTTTTTTATTTTATTTTTTTCTTCTCACACTCTACGTATCCATTTTGATTCGCTGTATTGTCTGTTTCCTTTTATTTAGTATTTGAATTGCGACACTGAAGACCTCTTTAGATTTCGTTGTTATTTGCAATTTAGGTTTGTTGTTTTACGAATTTTGCGATCTACATTCTATTGATTGTTAGGGTGTAGGCAAAATTTTGAGCTTCATTCGCAATTTTGATCAATTTAACTGTTTTTGGTTCAAAAATCTATGTTTGATGATATGTTTATAGTTATTTTGATCCTAGTGCAGGACTTGCAAGTTTATCCATTCATTGCTTTGAACTTGGGGTCTCAATTTTCTATTCTTTGCTCTTATCATTTGAATTGTATTGATGTGATGTTGATAAGTTTGATGTCCTTGCAATGCATCTTATACGGATTTTTTCTATTTGTTTGTTTGAATCTATTGTTCTACAAATGTGGCATGGTTAAAACTTTGAGGATTAATCTTTCCTGGGCTTTTTCTCCCTTGTCTCACATATCTGATATTAATAACCCTGTTCAATACACAGTACACTTCAATTAAGCCTTTGGGTGATAGAGTGCTAGTGAAGATCAAGACGGCCGAAGAGAAGACTGGTGGTGGAATATTACTGCCAACCACAGCTCAAACAAAGCCTAATGGTGGAGAGGTGGTTGCTGTTGGAGAGGGCAAGGAAGTTGGCAAGAAAACGCTTGACCTTAGTGTTAAGGTAATCAATGCTTCTTATCCTTGTCTTGCTGGTGTTATTTATTTTGTATTTTTGGGTCCCTCTAGTATTGGTGTCTTACCCACCAAGTACTTTTCCTTGTGTGTAGGCTGGTGCTCAAATTGTTTACTCCAAGTATGCTGGAACAGAGGTGGAGTTCAATGGTGCAAAGCATCTTATACTGAAGGATGATGACATTGTTGGCCTTCTTGAAACAGATGATGTCAAGGACCTTAAGCCACTGAATGATAGAGTCTTAATCAAGGTTTGTGATCTTTGTCTCTAATTTTGATGACAACATTTGCATCCTAAGCAAATATTCTCAGTCAAATCAAGCAGATTGCTTCCGGTGCAGCTTCTGGCTCTTGAAATCATACATATGTAGGAAAAATGATTGAATGTGGTTCTGCTTGTGTGATGGTTGCTTGCCAAGCATGACTGGCTTTTAGATATTTTTCCTCCCTTGATTAGTTTGAATGCCATGGCTGCTTAATCACACCTGTGAGTTACATGTATAGGTAGCCGAGGCAGAGGAAAAAACAGCAGGAGGCTTGCTGCTGACTGGGGCAACCAAGGAGAAGCCTTCTATTGGCATGGTAGTTTTTCTGTTTGATTACAAATTACACTCATGTGGGTGCAGATTTTTGCTTGGCGTGCAAATTGCTGAGGCTTTTCTCATCTCAATTTTAAACAGGTGATTGCTGTTGGTCCAGGTTCATTAGATGAGGAAGGGAACAGAAAATCACTGCCCATCACACCTGGAAACACTGTTATGTACTCAAAGTATGCTGGAAATGACTTAAAGGGAAAAGATGGCGACTACATTGCTCTGAGGGTTTCCGATGTAATGGCCGTACTCACTTAGTTTCGAACATTGTAACTCTTTTGAAACAAAGGATATGATTTTTAATTCGGTCATACTTGGAGTATAATGATTGCAATTTTGTGTCTGGCTGGGAGTACTAGGTGACCTTTGAGTATAGTTTAATGCAATTTTCTAATGAACTGTCTCCTATAAATAAGGATGCAATCAATCTCTCCACCTAATGGAGGTTCCATTTCATGATTTTGGGCCCCTCTCTCTCTTCATGCGTGAAAAATAGAAGGGTTTAGAGAATTATTGACCTTGTAAGAACTATACATTTTAACCTCCCTAGCTGTAGACTTCTTTCGAACAAGAGATTTTACAATTTTATCCTTGCTTTTCATATTGTTCCATACTCGGAAGTTTTCTACTTTCTCTCGATCTTGTTGGGACTCGCTTTTCATTATCTCCTCTCAGTTTGAGTTCTTGTTGGCACGAGATCTTGGATAGGAGATGTGGGTGATCGAAACGCTTGCCAGTTAGTTACCCATACACATAACTAAAAGAAATCACTTTTTTTTAAAGGGTTTTACATAATTTCATCTATCCTCTTTCTCTAAACCAAAACGTATTTTCGAGACTAAATCATTGTTTAAATGAGACTTAACCCATATGTCTCGATTTTGGCAGCTGTATGTATGCTATATATATATTTGAGATTTAAGAGTTACGACAAATTTATCATAGTTTTTCCAAATTCAAAGTTTCTTCCAAATTTTGAACTCCAAATATGCGTATTGTTCGTGGCGACCTTTTTTTCCCCTCTTTTTCTTAACATTTAAATATTGATAACTGGATATGTGTATGGATTGGAGAGGAGAAGAGGACCCTGGTTCACGAATTTGGCAATATCATTGAATATGTTTATTTTCTATTTTAAGGTTTATGGGAATTTCAAGCATTCGTCATGTGGGTTTCATAAATGGGGAAAAAAATTGGCTTTCAAAAATTCAATATTTTGGTTTATCATTTAATATTATTAGTTGAAACCATTCTCAAATTTATAGGTAAAGGATATTCCGTAAATTTTTCAAATCATGTATTCTTTGTGTAGGAATAATTTTTAGTGGTTGTGAATTTATATATTCTCTTATTTATCTGTTTGCTTTTTGATTGAAGTGGTAAAAAAAACTGTTTCTATTTGCTAAAAAATTTATTAGTTCACTTGATGTAATATATTAATCTATAGATATTTTTGTATATAATATATTACATCTATCTTAGTACCAACGATCCACATAATGTAATATATTACATAATATGTAATTTTACGTGTAACATATTACATGCACTGTTAGTTTCGGTGACCTATCAAACGTGACATGTTATATCAATCTGTATCTTGTATGTAACATTTTACATTAACTGTAGTCTCTGTGATATGCCAGATATAACCTATTAAATCTACATGTATTCTTATGTAATTTATTACATCCATCGTAGTTCTAAAAAACGTCACACTTTAGATCTTTGACTAGATCTTTCTTGAATAAATCATGATGGATGATGTAAAAAACTATTCCATAAATAACCGCTTAATGATTTTCATGTTGATTGTGTCAAGATCATCGATGTTACACTTAAGGTCCAAAGTCCTCTTCCTTTTCTTTGAGGCACCTAGATCCATCTTGAGAAAATAGAAGTCTCCAACACCAAAATCATGCTCAAAAGCCATATCAAAGGGGTTAGTTTTTCATTATGAGCTTGCACTCTTTAAGCTCATTATCAAAATCTAACCTATAGCTCATACTAGCATCAATTGGGAGTTTTATGGTTTTTACAACCTCAAAAATTCATCAATCCATCTAAATTCCTCATAGTAAGATCCATTTCTTCTATATTGAATTTAATTATCCTGGTGGTTAAAAGTTGCATCTCCTTTTCCTTAGAAATCTCCATTTCCTCCTCTTGAGCTACTACATCCTTCTCAATGTTATCTTTGGGCACATTTTCTACTTTATCACCAATTTCCTCATCTAATTTTCCATTCCCATAGTTCTCTTATTCATCCCTCCTAACAAAGATCTCATAATATTACTCGGCTATATAGTTTTTGAACAACTCCTTCATAGAAGGCTTCTTTTCTTGTAGTGATAGTGGTTGCACATAAATGTTTATGAAATGTGATGATCAAGTAAAATCTTCATCATCTTTATTATATCTTTAAGAGTAACTAGGTTGATTTCCACAATTCAGGTATTATTTATAAGAGTGTGATGGCTCCAAATTGGTGCTAAAGTTATGCTAGGTGTGTCCCTCTCCATTCTATTCATAACCGTGCAACGAACTTTGTAAGGCTCTAGTATCTATGAAATATCTCAATAACAAAATATGGTAATTTTTTAGTATTGTAAGATCTCTAGTATCTATGTATACGTTCAACAAACTTTACTAATATGACGACACATAATGTGCGTTGATTAGGCCAAAAACACCTCGACTGTTGACTCATTACCACATGTTTTTTGAAAATGTCTATGTGCATCCCAAAAATCTTCTATATGCATTTACTTACGTTAAAAATTCATAAAAATTTTCTAATAATTCCAAAAAAATTACAAAATTACATTTTTATCCCATTATCATAATTTGACCTAAAAATGTCATATTTGAATATTATAAGCTCAACAAAAATATCATTTATTAAATTAAATAAGTAAATATTATGTATTAAAATGATATAATAACTCTATTTTCATAGAGTTATTATATACTTATTTTATGTTTCCATCGTACTTTATTTATTTATTTTTTCTTACAGGTACTCAGCAATAAAACAAGGAAAAAGAAAAAGCAAAAACATGTATTTCAATAGTAATCATAGACACTCGATCGATCAAGAACCCTTAAATCAAAATATAGAAATCCCTTTGCAACTGCTCAATTGATCAATTGAGTTCTTATAGGTTAGGTGCTTAATGGGCTAGATTGATCTACCCAATGTTCTTGATCAATCCAGACCCCCGTAATGTACAAAAAATAATCTTTTTTAGCCTCTTAAATTATGTAAGATTAACTCAAAATATATTATACGTACATCATAATGATCATCACAATTCAATCAATAAAAGGATAACGCAAGCAAGATCAAGAAATAGTCAAGAACATTACACAAAGTTATAAAGAAAGAAGTAAAAGACAATGATGAAGAATGAATATCTAAGATCATCTATTCATATTCTAAGTTTCTTCTTCCTTTTTAGATTACTTTTATGAATGATTTATTAGTTTTCACGATAATATGGATATCTAATGTATTATACATATGATTAAGGGTGATTTTTTAACTCGGGATGATGATTCAATAAAGTTTATTTTATAATTTAAATATTTTTAATCTATTGAATTAGTGATTTGATTGGCTTTATGTATACATGTCAAAATGTTGCTATTGAATGATTAGCAAGCATATTAATTATTTATATACTAGTCTTTATTGCTAGATTATGATTTTTGTTCAAAATCGTTAATTACTCTAAAATAAAACTAGCAATTTATGGTTGCTAATTGCAAGTAAAATAAATAACTTAAGTTAAAAATTATCAATATAATTAATTTTATTTAGTTTATTTATTATTGTTTTAGAACTTAAAATTGTTAAATTAAATTTGTGATTGTTTCGTTGAGTTGTTTAGTAATTAGAGCTAATTATTGATAATTTTGTAGTAAATAAGTGATAAAGAAAATGGTAAAAAGCGTTATGTGATATAAGTATTTTAAAGTTAAAAGTTATCGATAAAATAAGTTTTGAATTATGTCACAAGAATAAAAAAAATAGTTAAATTATAGTCTCATAAATTGAGTTGAAATCTAGAGTGAATATTGTCACTAAATTGCATGCTTATCTCTCATTGTTTTTTGCTTGTGACTTCGTAGATACTTTAATTTATCTTTTTTATTTATTTTTGAAAACAAAACCTCTATTTATATTATGCTTATTTTATTTATCACTTCTATTTAATATTTTAATTGTTACAAATACTCTCCCTATAATAATTCTTACTTATTTATATTACAATTGAGATCATATAAATTAATTATCTTTTTTAAAAGAATTTTAGAAGTAAATCCAAAAACTTTAAATTAAATTTTTAAAAATAAAAATTATCATCTTATAAAATCTTTATTTTTTTATCAAAATTAATGGAAATGTATATATACCTCCCCAGATCCTTAGTGTACTTATGGTATTAGAGCCACATGTGTGATTTAAGTTGTTTAATTACATACTTTAGTTAATATTCTTAAGTATTGTTTGAATCTTGGATAATAATATATATGACTTGATGATTGACTTATGTTAAAAAGGTTGATGTAGTAATGCATGGATTCAAATGAAGGGTTGTAAGTCCCGTTTAAACCTGATGTTGGCGTTGAGGGCAATAATACCTTATAAGTGCCGATGGTATATGTGGACGACTAATTCTATTATAAGTTGAATAGAGTCATAAATATTATGTGAAGAGATAAGAACAAGAAATATATGTTAAATATTTCATGTATGATAGCTTAGCATATCTTTATGACTTAATTCCATGTTTATAATACATGTATCTTGATAATTATTGATAGATAGTAATGCTTATAAGTAATAACCTTAATTGATGTTTTAAAGATATTATATTAATGATTAATTTATCACCATAATTTACAAGCATCTTATTTAATGTCTAGTTTAAACTATTCTCCATCTTTTCCAACATCATCAAAAACATCATCTTCTTTGAAGAATCAAAACCATCATCATCTTCTTTGAAGAATCAAAAACATCATCATCTTCTTTGAAGAATCAAAAACATCATCATCTTCTTTGAAGAATGAAAACATTACCAATAGTAAAATCACTATTGAAAATTTTAAAAAATCAATTGATCATTGAAAGATCCCAAAGGTCCACAGGAATCAAATTTATAAAACCTAGATGATGAATATTTTTAAAACCGATTACATCATTAAAACTGAAGAAAGAGATATTGATTTTTCTTTACCTTTAGAAACTATTCAATTATTTTCAAAAGCATCGTTACAAAAGCATTTTGAGAAAAAAAACTCAATTATGTTTATATCGGATTAGTCCAAATAAGATTAAGGCCTTTAACTAGAGATGATTTATCATCAACAGTCTTAGTTGTTCTTAGGGATGCTAGATTGGAAGAATTTAAAGAATCAATATTAGGAATAATTAAAACGAGTCTAGGATTAGGACTCGTATCATTCGATTGTTTTCCTAATTTCTTGGTCTCATTATGTGATCCATTAATACTGGATTCACTCACATTACAAATCTAAACCCATAATTCAAAAGTTAAAAAAGGAGCAATACCATTAACTTTAATTTATAGGGTTTATGACAAAGTTATTATGTCTTCTTGGGATACCAGACACATCAAACATTTAAAAAAAGGAGAAACTACTCTCCTACAAACTGATCTTTCAAAATCAAATATTACAATCCCTAAATCAATAACTTGAAACCAAGTAGTATTTTTCAGATAGGTGGCTATTAGAAGGTATAAACCAATCAGAGTCTAACCTAGATAAATCTCAGGAACCCGAACAGAGTATGAAACTTAAGGAAATTACTAAATATAGAGATGGTAGTATTGAGCTTAGGTTTGATAGTTAGATTCAAACTCATCTTATTCACCACTTAAAACCAAGCCTAGAGTGTCTAACTCAAATATTCCTAGGACAAATCTCAAGACCATAGACTATAGTATACCAGTACCAATACCAGTATATACGGTAGATCAAAAGGTAGATAACTCACCACAATTATCTCCACCATCATCACCAACTCCTTCTCAAGCCTCATCTATACCAGCTAGGGCAAATGAGTTAAATGTATTAATTACGGAGGTCCCAGTATTAGACATAGAAATCCTACGTCTAGACTTAGAAGCTCCTAGTAATAAAAAATGGTTTTTTAAAACATACAATGAAAAAGATAGGGCTAAAGCCTTTAGCAAACATGCTAGGTATGATGAGAAATACTAACAAAACATATTATTTTTCGAATGGTTAAAAATCTTTTGGGAATCCAAAGGTCAACCATTACCTTTCGAATTACAATCAGATATCGCTTCTGTATTATTAGAAATATCACCAATGGTCATAACCATTTTAAGAAAAAATAAAGCTGCATTAGCTAAACTAGAACCAGCTAGCTTGATAAAACCATTAGCAGTCAACATAGTTAAATCTACACAGGATAGTATAGTTGAATCATTACCTGAATCTATAGTTGAACCTATAGTTCTAGAACCATTAACACCTGAACCTATAACTGACCCTATAGATCATCATATCCTTTTTCACTAATCAGCTCTAAAGAAGTCACCTTAGAAGATTTCAATAGACTATTAGAAGAGATAGAAGAAAACCCAAAATAGGTTGAATCAATCAATAATCTTGACATAATTAACATGAGAAAGAAAACACCAGTCTGGAAAACTCCAGATGGAATTATCGAAGCTGAACATCCATCTATAAGGCCAATTAGCTTCCTCTATGCAGATATCACAGTAGAAACCTACCCTCTTAAAACCCCTCAAGAGAACCAGACAACTAACCTTAAAAACATAATTACTCAGCCTAAACAACTTAGGAAAACAACTTATTAGGATAGAAAAGAATAAAAAAAATAATCTTCCTACAACTTCCTACCAAGCCGTAGATAGTAAGATTCAAAATCCTATATTCAAACCAATCCAGGTCTCTAAACCATCTCAGGAAGAAATATCATCAAAGTTTGAAAAACTTCAAAATTGGAATAATACCCTTAGGTCCCAATTAGAAGACCAAGCTTCAAACACAAAACCAGGTTTAGTTGTACCCAATTCACCAATGACTTCAAAATCAACCCTAAAACCAATATAGGATCTTAGTGTTCTTACAAAACCAGGATCTAGTGTATCATTTGAGGATAGTTCCTAGGAAACACTCTCCCTTCAAATTCAAAAATAAAAATGGCAAGAACCTAGTCAAGATAGGTATCTATATACCATAAATACCCAACCTAGTCAGGTTACCCATCCAAAGTATAATGCGTCATCTATCTATGTTTGAAATATAGATGGAATGACTCAACAACAAATGTTACATGTTTTACAGCAAATGACAATGGCGTCAAATGCTTACAAAACACAAATTGGTACAACTGATAAAACAGTTGTCGAATTATTAATAGCTGACTTCTCATGCCAACTAAAAGGATGGTGAGCTCACCATCTTTCAAACCAACAAAGGTCAGATATTGTAAATGCAATATTCACTGGTGAGTATGGAGAACCCATAATTGATTAACAAGGGGCTACAATTCAAAATGTAGTCTCTACATTACTCTTTACCATATCATATCATTTCATGAGATATTCATCCCATTTAAAAGACAAAAATGTTGATCTTCTTTCTAACATAAAATGTAGGAAGATGAGCGATTTCTAAAATTATAAACTGTATTTCTAAGCAGAGCTATGTTAAGAGATTACTCTACCCAACCATTCTAGAAAGAGAAGTTCCTAGCAGGAATTCCTCATCTTTTGGGTGAGAGAACCATAAACAAAATCCGTGAAGTATATGGAAATCATATCATTCCCTACGATCAACTAACTTATGGTGAATTGATCAACTTTGCTCAAAAATAGAGCCTTCAAATCTGCCAAGACTTGAAAATCCAAAAACAAATGAAATTGGAACTTAAGATTTCCAAAAAAGAAATTGGATCATTGTGCAAACAGTTTGATAACAATCTCTCTATAAAACAAAACTGTAGTGGCAATTGCAGTAAACATATTACCAAACCTTATAAGAAAGAACATAAAACTTATAAGAAATTAAAAAAAAATAGAAAACCATTCTTTGAAAAGAGGATGAATTTTTATAAAAAAACCTTACAAAATGAAATTTTAATAAGGAAACAACAAATCAAAATAAACCCTTTAAAAAATTTAAAGAGTTTAAATGTTTCAAGTGTGGTAAAAAAAGGCCATACTGCAAAATTTTGTAGGATGTCTAAAAAACTTCATGAATTAAACCTTAAGAAAGACATCTTAATAAAAAAATTGCCTTAATGGTAAAAGAAACATCATCATTTAAGTCTGAACCTTGGTCACAAGATTCAAAAGATTCAAATTCCCAAGATGATGAGCTAGCTTCAACTGACTCTGAAACTAGTAATAAAAGCATTAATATATTAACTAAGGAAGAAGATGAACAACTTCAAAATAAAACCCTTAAGTTAAATGATCACAATATTACCAAATTATATGTTGATTACTTAGCTAGTTCCCTAGCCAAAGCACAACAAATTCCAAAACGTTCTGAACATCTAAATACTAGCACATGCTATTATTACCTCACTGTTATTTTGGATCGTAAGAACAAAAATATCAAACCAGAAAGTCAGATTCAAGACTTAAAAACTAAAATCAAAACTATTAAGTTAAAAATATACCAGCTTAAATAAAAACATAAAGAATATGATCTCAAGTTTAAATTACTTGATAAAACAGGAATAAAAACTCCTATAAACATGGATTCAGACGAAAAGTCTGACCAACAAAAAAATATGAAACAAGTTTCAAGAGATACTCTCCAACTTCTTCATCAAATTACAACCAAAAAAATATAAGATTCAAGTTACTCTTGTATTTCCTGATCAATCAAAAATTGAGACAGTAGTCTTATTTGATACAGGTGCCGATCTTAACTGCATTAACCCATCACTCGTTCCTAGATGATTTTATCAGAAAACTAATGAAAGACTTTCCTTAGCTAATAAATCAAGAATGAATATTTTAGGAAAAATTGAAATAGCAATCCTTAATAACTCATTCCTTATAAGATCTCCATTTGTTATTGTTTCTCATATTAGTTATTCAGCTATATTAGGGACTCTATTCATGGATATTATTACCCCATATTATGTCAAAATAGACAGAATTTCTTTCAAAATCGAAGAGAAAACCTTCAATTTTCCTTCAACGAAGAACTAAAAACTAGAAATCTTAGTCTAATTAAAGTCAATTCCATTCATCACAAAAAGATTTTTATTTTTTATTAAGCATAGAGAAAAGGACCTTCTCTATCTCAAATCTAGAATTCAAATCCCAAAGATAAAAGACAAAATCTCTAAACTACAAATCTCTTTTTAGAAAGAGGTTTGTTCTGAATTACCCAATGCTTTTTGAAAAAAAGAAGAACATATTGTAGATTTACCATATGAACCAACCATCATCAATGAGAAGGATATTCCAAAAAAAGCAAGGCATATTCAAATGAATGGTGACCTTGAAAAATTCTATAGAAGATAGATCGATGATCTCTTGTCTAAAAAATTAATCTCAACATCCAGATCTTCGTGGAGCTGTATGGCCTTCTATGTGAACAAATCTGCCAAGATTGAGAAAGGAACTCCTCAGTTAGTTATCAACCATAAACCTTTGAACCAATCCTTAAAATGGATTAGGTACCCTATCCCCAATAAAAATAACTTATTCCAAAGACTATATTCATCATCCATCTTCTCTAAGTTTGATATGAAGTTAGGTTTCTAGAAAATTCAAATTGAACCTAGACATAGGTACAAAACAACATTCATTGTTCCATTCGGACAGTATAAGTGGAATTTCATGCCCTTTGGGCTTAAAAACACACCTTTTGAATTCCAAAGGATTATGAATGATATATTCAATCATTATTCAAAATTCTATATAGTGTACATTAATGATGTACTTATATTTTTCAAAGATGTCAGACAACATATCAGACATCTCAAAACATTATTTCATATCATTAAAAAGAGTGGATTGGCATTATCAGCCAAGAAAATGACTCTTTTCCAAACCAATATGAGGTTTTTTGGACATAATTTATCCAATGGAATAGTTATTTCAATCAAGCGATATCTTCAATTTACTACTAAGTTTTCTGATAAAATCATCGACAAAACCCAGCTACAAAGATTCTTGGTAGCTTAAATTACATTATAAGTTTATGTCTAAACATCAATAGATTGGCAAAACCATTACATAATAGTCTCATGAAAAATCCTGAGCCATGGACGGGAGAACACACAAAAATGGTGCAAAAAATAAAAACACAAGTTCAAAACATTCCCTATTTACATCTTGCGGATCCAACACTTCCCAAGATAATAGAAACCGATGCTAGTGAACTTGGTTATGGTGGGATACTAAATCAAGTGCAAGATAATCAAGAACAAATTGTTCAACTTGTCTCTAGCCATTGGAATGATTGTCAAAAGAATTATTTCACTGTTAAAAAAAATATTAGCAATAGTACTTTATATTTCTAAATTTCAATCAGATTTATTAAATCAAAAGTTTTTACTAAGAATTGATTGTAAGTCTGCCAAATTTTTTTTATTAAAAGATGTTAAAAATATTGCATCAAAACAAATTTTTGCTATATGACAAGCTTTATTAAGTGTTTTTGATTTTGATATAAAATTTATCAGAGGGGAGAACAATGCATTATTAGATTTTCAAACTAAATAATTTCTTCAAAACAGGTTTAAAGATAAGTAAAAAGAAAAAGGAAAAGGAAAAGAGGAAAACTCCTCCAAACCCTTCTATTAGTAACCTCTCATCAACCAAACCCATTATTACTTGGTCTCAAGCGGCCCAAAACAAACCTGCAGAAGCAGGATCATCTTCCCAACAATCTATGGAAGAATCATCACCTTAGCTATTTCCAATAGATGAGGAACTATATCAATGAGTCCAATAATGGATTGTAGGAATTTAGGAATTAAACAATCCTGAACTATTACAAGCAACCTATGCCATTATTCCAGGTCTAGGAGCTCCATTAAAAATAGCGGTCCCAGCCTCTAAGGATAAAGAAAAAGAAGGAACACCTTCCAAAATGATTTGAAAATAGTCATCTGGAATAATTTCTATTCCAGAAAGAAGGTTGACAACCTTTACTTATTTTCCGAAAAAGGGAACAAAAGAAATTATTCATAAAACATTTTCAAAACCAACTATTGAGTATTTATTAAAACAACAGACTCAAGTAGTGACAATTGTTGAAAAATTATTTTTTGACCAAAACCCTTATTTAGCCGTTCTAAAATATTTTGGTAAAGGTTTCTTTTATAGGCCTTCTGCCTTTTCAAAAAAACCTCAATACTATCAAAGTATTTTGGATATTATTAGTAGTGTGAAATTTAAACATTTCCTCTATCCAAAATCATCAAAAGTGTAGTTTTCAACTGTCAAAATACACAAGATCATATCTCTAGCAGACTGGGGTAATGATTTATCAAAATTATTGATTTTCCCAATCAGTATCACCTCCCAAATATCACATTATAAAAACTACAATTATTGGGATTATTATTAGGAGTTTTTTAATGCAATCTTAATTCAAAACAAATATAACCAACATTGTTGGTTATTTTTCTTTGTTAATAAATCCATGAATCCATCTCAATTTTCATCTTGGTTTTCTGAATGGTGAAAATTATTCGAATCTCTCAATTCTATTCTTATTTCCCCTTTGAAAGAGAGTTATCAATCCTTCCAACATCATTATAAACCAACAACAGAGGAAGCAAGATTTCCTCCTTTGTGCATATTTTGTTCAAAGTTTTATCTCCCTTGGGTATGTCAATGGATCTTAAACCCTATTACATTAGAAGTAATCACTATTAAAAGGTCATTTCAAATCAAACGGTGGTCGTCATTCATAATCCCAAAAACATTATTACTCCCAACCATTGATCAATGGCTTTTTAGAAATGGTCATAAAGATCTCCAAGTAAAGGAACTTCAAGCATCCTCACTGCTCTTAGCTCAAAAGGCACACACCAATGCCTTAATATCAAATGTAAAAACCTAGGAGAAATTTCTAAAAATTATCCAACAATTATGAAAGCAATCTTCTAGACAAACTTTTAAGTAAAGAAGGAAGATTCTGATTAGACCTAATTCCCATATGAAAAGGTTTCAACTTCATCAAATGCTTCGTTGGATGATCTAATCAACTTAGATTTAGCTATTGAAGACATACTATTTTGGACCATCAAGGATCATCCATAAATTTTAATTTTATTTGGACCTACAAGTTTAATTTAGATATTATTGGACTTACAAATCCAAATTTTATTATTGGACCTGCATATCCATTTTCTTATTATTTGGACCTGTGTTCATATATTGGACACACGTGTTCAAAATTTTATTATTTTAAACCTACGTGTTCATATTATTATTAATAAGCTAGAAGCTCATTTAGTTTAAAAATACCCATACAAACGGCCCATAATCAACAGGCCCATTGAACAGCACATCAGATTATAAAGGATAGAGAAAATGTATAACTTTTTACCTCATTGTCCACTCCTTATATGTTATCAACTTACTATAGAACCCACCAATAATTCCTCTTAAAATGGGTTCTCTTTTAAAACGAAATCTGAGGTGCTTCTGATTTGGCCACAGGCACCTTCAAAAAGCATGGTTTGATAATTTATAATAGAAAATATATTTTATTTTTTAATAATTATATTAGTTATATAGATAGATAAAATCTTCCATCTTAAAATATAAATATTAGAATCACTTTAAACAAAAATTTATATAAAATCTTAAAATTAAAAGTTTTTGATACTTAAATAATAATAAAACTTGAAAACTCATGAATCACTGTCACACTATTCTTAGAATTTAAATATTTTTATCTACCAAATTTACAACTACTTCAGTTACTCGTGTATTCCTGCGAGATAATTTTACATTTGAAGAATTTAAAATTATACACTCACATTTAAATAAGATATTTTAATATTAAAAATATTATTTATTATTTTTATTAGTTATTTAAAATTAATTATAATCTTAAATTAATCATAAAATTGGTTGTGATTAATAATTATATTAAACTAAATTTGAATAATGATTATGTTTAAGAAAAATAAATAATCATACAATGGACATTAACTGTTATGCATATCAAAAATAAAACTTAAAATAATAGTCTATCTTAAATATAAATGCAATGCAATTAGGAAAAACATGTGGTAGTTAAATTATTTTAAATTTTAGTTTAGCATTCAATTATTTTGTTTTAATCTTATCTTTACTTTATAGATTCATTTGATTTTATATTCTTGTAATAGTAATCTATTATATATATATATATATATATATATATATATATATATATATTTATTATAAATATTTTACTTTTAATAATTTATATTTTATCAACACCTTTATTAATTTATAAAAAATTATTAATTAATTATTTATTATTTTTACATTTTAAATATATTTAAATTTTTACTTGATATTTAATTTACAAGTACACGAAATTTGGGCGATAAAGGACAATTAATGTTGGAAAAACAGTATAGCTGATGTGAACTTCCTTTCTTTTCCCTAATAAATGTTAAAAATCATGGGTCTTAAAAGCAACAAAATGGTGTCCCTAAAATTGTTGATTGATGTGATGTGTTTAAATGTGACGGTGGTGATTTGTGTAAAAAAAATATTATATATTTTAATTATATTATAGTTTCTTATAATAACTAATATTATAATTTTTTAAAGATATAATTATATGAAATTATCATTTATTTTTATCAAAAACTTAAATAAATAGATTTTTTCTTTCTTTATTTTAATAAATTTTTGTTCTTTCAAACAGCATGTGCCTTGCACATGATTTAAAAAATATATTAAAATGAAGTGATGACATATATTAGTTGGATTTACTTATGCATGTTGATGTAAACTTAGCCTAATGGAATATTAAAGTTGATAATCAAGCATGCATAACGGGATTTGAAGGGAAAAATGCTTGGAATATCTTTGAAATTCAATATTATTTATATGTTAATTATTTAATAATTTTATATAATTTTTTTAAATTTATATGTATATAAAATAATATTACTTCCCACCAATTCTATATAACATTAATTATTTGAAGGAGTTAACAAGTATTTCGAAGTTTCATGGAATGGTCCTTAAATTATTTGGTCAAAGTTGAAAGCATCAAACCATTTCAAGCAACCCTGGCTTCAATTATATTTTTCTCTCATTAATTTTTATTCGAATTAAAAGAATATGAATAAAATTATAATGTCTTAAATAGTATATATATATATATATATATGTGTGTGTGAAATATATATATAAGCTTTTTGAACATGAGTTCTAAAGTCATATCAAGACCAAAAATAAAAACAAGAGGTCATCTCATTGCAATAATTCATACCTTATTGGCATGGTATAGTTGTGGGCTAGGTATGTTATAGCTCCATCATAAATGTTGAGAAAAAATTTAAGTAATATTAATCTTAACCAAGATGTCTTTTTATTCAAATTTATGGTGTTAATTTAATACCTAAAAATGATAATATGTATAAAAAAATTTATATTTAATTGTATGTGAAATTTAAATAAATAAATAAATATTTTATTTATTTGAATCTATTATAATTTTTTTTAAACAAATTACTAATTATTTATATTTAATTAAAATTTAATATATCAACTATATACCCTTAAATAAAATTTATAAAAATGATCTTTATTCGAAAATATTTTATATAATAATATCATATATGGGACTTGAAAATAACGTTGGTATCATAAAAATATTAATTAAAATTTTAGTTCTTATTTATTAAAAAATAAAAACTAAATTTTGACATATATGCTTTTAAAAAAAGAGAAAATAAATCTATATTTTATGTTTGAATTTTATATATTTTAATTTTAATCATGATATAATTAATAATGATAAAAATAAATTAAATAAATTAACTATTTTAAAATATTTTATATTTAATTTTGTAAATATATATTGTAGCAATTTGCATTTAGATAGGGTGACAATATTAACCTTTTTGGTGCACATTATATTCAATATCACCCTCATGTTTTAGTTCCTCTTTAATATACATTTATTTATTTTCTTACTTTCTTTGGTACCTTATTTTTCAAAAGTTAACAGTCAACAAATTATGGTACTTTTCACTTTTGGAAAAAATAATAGCAAACAAGGAATATATGTACTAACTCACGTGGTCAGTCCAGTTGGTTCATAAATTACTTATAGAAATAAAAGTGTTAGATTCGAACGTTATCTATGATCATGCATTAAAATTTAATATTTTTAAGTAGGTATTAAAGTCATAATATTTTTATCGTATATTCACACATAATTATAAAAAATATTAATTAAAAAGTAAAAAATTATATTATAATATTAATAATTTGATATAGTATGAATATCTACTTAATTACTCTAATATTAACATTTCATTCTTATTTTTGAAGAGGTGATGAGAGAAAATGAAAAAAAAACAAGAAAAAGTTTTCTCTCGTTAATTGATGTTAAGAATTTATATTATTAAAAAAACTAATATTATAAAATTTGAACTTCATAAGTTTTATAATCTTTACTTATAGTATAGAAAACCAAGTTTAAGAACTTGTAAATAAAGAAATTATCGTTGTATACGAGAAAGATATCCTATTTAGATAAAAAAATTAAAAAAAATTAAGTCATATTTTTGTGATATTATTTTGTATTTTAATTTATTAGTAGTATATAATAAAACACATTATATATTTTTTGTTAGCTCATTTTAATTATATCAGAGTGAAAAAAGTAAGATCCAAAAACTGTTGTAATTTTTTTATTTGATTATTATTATTTTATTAGTTATTTTTCATAATAAATGATATCGGAATTATATCGAATGATTATTAATTATTATAATCTTATGTATTTTTAAAATAGATAAGTTAACATCAACTTCATCTATAACAATTATTAAATTAATAGCATTAAATTATTTTATTTGGATACAAGGATGAAAGATATTCTTTATTGTAAAGATTTGTATGAGTACTTATGAATAAAGGAACAAAGCTAGAAGGCAAATCCAATGTCGCTTGGACCTTGATGAACAGAAAAACTATTGGATAAATTTGACAATGGATTGATCAAAACATCTTTCATCATGTAACACAAGAAATTATTCCCTACTCATTACGAATAGGGTTGGAGTCCATGTACAAGATAAAGATTACTCAAAATAGTTAACTTAAAGTACAAACACAACAATCAAAGTGTTTTTGTATATTTAAGTGACTTTCAAGAATTAGTGAACTAATTGACAAATATGAAAATGATGTTTGATGATGAATTAGAGGCATTATTACTACTTAGATCCTTATAAGATAGCTCAGATACATTGGTGGTATCATTAAGCAACTCAACTTCTCAAGTACATTGATATAATAAAATATAGCATTTTTAATGAAGAAATAAGGAATGTTAATTGAGTTTGAGATACTTGTTGTTGAATATCATGGAAGAAACAATAATTGAAAATTTCATAGTACATACAAGTCAAGAGGCAAGTCAAGAGATAGTTTCAAAAATAGGTTGAAGACGAGGAGAGATATAGAATGTTATCATTATGGCAAAAAGGACCATATGAAAAAAGAATGCAGACAACTCAAAAGAGTGTAAAGAAGTGGTGAAGCAAAAGGCATGATTGCTACCGTGTCTAATGGAAATGAGGTGACTATTATTTGCAATGGCGGCATTGTTAATTTAGCATCATAAGATACATTTTGCATTATTGATTTTGGTACATCATATCATGTAATCTCATTGAGAAACTTTTTTTACATCTTATACCAATGGAGATTTTGATATCGTGAGGATGGGAAATAATAAAATGTCAAATGAGATATTTTTCTTGAAACCAACATAGGTTGTCGCTTGGTTCTTAAGGATGTAAGACATGTTTTAGACATGAATTTGAATTAGATATTCATTGGACTACTTGATGATGATAGCTACACCAGTGTATTTGGTGGTGGTAATTTCAATCTCACTCGAAGTTTTCAAATAGTAGCTCGAAGGAAGAAAGATAATACTCTTTATAATACTAATGCAAAACTCTATAATATGTGCGTGAATACTCTCAAAAAATATTCCTCAATTGAACTATGACATTAAAGGCTTAAACATATGAGTGACTAGGGACTTCAAATTCTAGCCAAAATAATGGCATTATCAGTGGTGAAAGAAAAATGTATGTCTCTTAAACCATGTACACACTACTTGATTGGAAAGTAACATAGAGCTTCATTTTATTTCAAAACCTTACAAAGAAAGGTCAATGTTTTGGAGGTTGTGTATTCTGATGTTTGTGGTCTTATGACCACTAGTACTCTTGGAGGAGCAAGATACTTTGTTACCTTTATTGATGATTATTTCAGGAAGGTTTGGGCATATGCACTCAAGACTAAAGATCAAGTGTTTGATGTATTCAAGCAGATCATGTCAATGTTGAACGAGAGATTGGTAGACCTTTGAAGTGTATCTGCATAGATTGGTTCCAAAGACTCCTCATCATAATGGAATAGTTGAGAGAATGAATAGAACTATTGTTGAAAGGTTGAGAACAATGTTATCTCATGTTACATTACCCAAGAGCTTTTGGAACAAAGCTCTCTTTATTGCAGTTAATATGATCAATTTCTCTCCCCCATTTCCATTGAATGGTGATGTTCTAAAAAGGTTTTGAAAATACGAAGGTGTATCTTACAATCATTTAAGGGTGTTTGGTTGTAGAACATTTGTTCATATTTCAAAAGATGAGAGACAAAAGCTCAATTCCAAGTCGAAGGAATGCATTTTCTTGGGATATGGCAATGAAGAATTTAGGTACAGGCTATGGGATTCTCTTAAAAGAAATAATGTCAAAAAGTAGAGATGTTGTATTCTTTAAAGATAAAAATATTGAATATATTTAAAGAGGTGAAAAACTTGATTGCTCAAAAAAAGATCCAGTCAACTTAGATCCAATTCTTTCTCCCATAGGTTCAATAGAAAATGTTGGAGATACATTAAATGATCCTTTGGTTGGAGATGATCCAACTGATGGCACATTTGAAAATCTTAGAAGTAATGATATTGTTGATGACCAAGTAGATGATGAAGAGGAAGAATCGTTAGATTTTTAGGAATCATTTACTACACCTCAACTAAGAAGATTAACTAAGGTAACTAAACCCCATACGATATATTCTCCAACTGAATTTGTTTTACTTACTGACGAGGTAAAACCATAGTGCTATGAAGAAGCTTTGATAAATGAGCAAAAGAGAGAGTAGTTGAAAACCACACAAGAGGAAATGAAATCATTACATGCAAACTACATGTACAAATTGGTAGAACTACCAAAAGCTAGAAAGGCACTAAAAGACAAATGGGTGTACAAATTGAAGACTAAAGAAAATAGCTCACGACCTAGATACAAGTCAAAGTTAGTCGTGAAAGGGTTTAGTTACAAAAAGGGAATTGACTTTGACAAATTTTTCTCACCTATGGTGAATATGTCATCCATCGGGATAGTACTTAATTTTGTTGCAAGTTTTAATATAGAATTTTAATAACTAGGTGTGAAGACTAATTTTTATTTATGGTGATCTAAAAGAAGAGATGCATATGAAGCAATTCAAAGTCAAAGGAAAAAAACATTTGGTATGCTGGTTGAAGAAGAGTCTATATGGACTAAAGCAAACATCATGACAATGGTACAAGAAGTTAACTCTTATGATTGAGCATGAATATCGAAGAACAACATATGAATATTTTGTATTTATAAAATATTCAATGGTGGTAAATCTATCATACTTTTTCTCATGTAGATGATATTTTGGTTATAGGGCCAAATAATGACAAGATTGGCTAGCTAAAGAAAGAACTTGATAAGGTTTTTACCATGAATTACTTAGGATCCACAAAGCAAATTCTTGGTATGAAAATCTCCCATGATTAAAAGAAAGGAAAGTTGTCGTTATCATAAGAAAAGTATACCAAGAAGGCATTGGTAGTTTAACATGGACAAGGAAAATCCAGTTGCTACTCCACTTGTTAGTCAGTTCATGCTAAGCTCAAAGTAAAGTCCTACATGTGAGAAGGAAAAAGAAGAAATGAGTAGGATTTTATATTTCTTAACTATTGGTAGTTTAATGTATGTTATGGTGTGTACAAGGCCATATATAACACATCTAGTTGGTGTTATTAGCATATACGTTAAATCTAGGCAAGGATGGAATGTAGTGAAGTGGATTTTGAGATATCTTAAGGGTATTTTCAAAATGAATTTATGTTTTGGAAGTCGTAAACCTAAATTGATTGGCTACACAGATGTAGAAATGAATAGAGGTATAAATTCCAAAAAGTTGACTTCTAATTGCATAATTACTTTTTTTAGGGAGAGATGTCTAATGGAAATCAAAGCTACAAAAGCATGTCATTTTATCAACAACAGAAGTAGTGTTTATTGCAACTATTGAACTATGTAAAGAAATACTCTAGATGAAAAGATTCTTACAAGAATTGGGATAGCAATAATAAAAGAATGTTTTGCAATGTGATAGACATATTATCCGCTTAAGTAAGAATCCAAATTTTCGCTCGAAGTCGAAGCAAATTGATGTTAGATATCACTGGATACGTTATATATTGGAATTTAAGAAGGTGTAACTTGAAAAGATTCATACTAAAGATAACAACTCACATATAATGACCAAGTCTTTACCTAAGGGTACGTTTGAACTATGCAAAAAAACTACATACATGATGGAGCCCTCCACATAAGTTAGGAGGGGGAGATTGAAAAGGTTATCCCTCTTTTGTGGAAATGATGAGAGGAAATGAAAGAAAAAAAACTTGCACGAGGAGAAAGTAGGAGAAAAATAATGAGAAGTTTTCTCTCCTTAATTGATGGTAAGAATTTATAATATTAGTAAAAACTAGCATTATAAAAAGGGCTCTTCAAAAGCATTATAATCATCCGTCAAAGAAGAAAACTCAATATCAATAATGAAATTGAGAGAGAATTCAGAAAGTCAAGCTTAAGAGCTTGAGAGAATAAAGAAATCATCATTGTATATGAGAGATATCCTATTGAGATAAAAACAAATTCAAGAGAATATTAAGTCACATTTTTGTGAGATTATTTTATATTTTCATTTAGTGTTCAGTATAAAGTCAAACATATTATATATTTTTTGTTAACTTATTTTAATTACAAAGAGTGAAAAGTAGGATCCAAAGAACATTGTAATTTTTTATTTAGTTCTTATTATTTAATTTGTTATATTTCCCAACAAAATAAGTTTTTTTTCATTACATAACTAGTCATTTACCTAATCCTAAAGATTATGTCTCATCTGGCCATAACTATACACCATATAGTTGCACACTACAAGATACACAACCTCATCAATAATTGATATCATACAAGAATAACCAAATTATTTATAAAAAAAACTCTGAATTTTCGTACAACATTAAAAATATATGTTTATCATCTAACAAAATTAAAAAAAACATACTTTTATTTATGTTGTAAAAAATAAACATATATTTTTCTTTAGTTTAGAAATGAAATTTTATGTACGAAGAGAGTTATGACATACAATTAAATAAAAAAATATTGAAAAAATCACAAAATCTACTCTTAAAATGTATGGATGTGTGGTAGTAAAGGTTCTTTTTTTATATTTTAAAAAAGAGCATTATAGTCTCATAATTTAGAAGTTAAGTACTACTAGTCTCGATATTATAAAAAATAAATATTTTAATCTCATAATTATTCAATGTTTTTTTATTAAACTAAACACTTCTAATATCATAAGTATGATTAGTTTTTATACTATAATATCTAATTTTAATAAGTAATAAGATTAGAAATATCTAACTTAAAAATTGCAATATCAAAGTACTTATATGTACATAATAACATAACTATTGTGATATTTTTTCTTAAAATTTATAACAATAAAAATAATATATATAACACTAACTCATATGTTTCTTAATTCAAAATAAAAATATTATTTTTATTGTTATTAATTTTATAAATGTTATTTTCTATAATTTTATAAAGATTATTAGGTAAATAAGAAAGAGTTAAACAAATTAAATTATAATTAATTGATTATATAAATTTTATAAGTATTAATATATATTATAAATATATTAAAATTATAAGTTATCCTAATAAATTTTTATTAAATATATTTATATAATTTTTAATTATATTTATTAATAATATTATGCAATATTATTCGAAATTAAAGATAAATTTGAAATATAAAAACTTTTCCACGTTTTATTAACATTATATATTAGTTAGACAACTGGGTCATCTGACATTATATAACAGTTAGACAACTGGGTCATCCGATTTATTTGAAAATTACACTAAATTTCATTAATTATTCCATTTGAATTTGGAAACAAATAATTAGTTGTCAATTCATTTGTACAAGTGGCATAGCCCAATTCGGCATTTCAAAATCTTTCTACTTTCTAGTTTGGAATTCCACATTTACTTGCCGTGATAAAGAATGGTGGGATGGTTATTCCATGTGTTTGCATAGGAATAATGGTTAGGTTCAATTCATGTTTGACGAGAGTTTTACTTTCTAGTTTGGAATTCCACATTTTAGATTTCTATTTGAGCTAAATTAAATTTATTTTAAAATTAGTTAGGTTGAATATCGCATAAATTTACTCATTTATATTTTTAAAAAATATAATAAAAATAATAAAATAATAAAAAATTATTTATAATTTTATTTTAAAAGACAAATGTAAGAGTAAATATTATATTTTTGTAAATTAAAAAAATATATTATTTTTAAATGTGTTTTTTATAATGATATTGTAATAACATTTTTTGACGTACAAATATATATTTTTAGATGAGCTCGCAACTCACCAAATTGCTCGTGAACTCATCATGACTAAGTTAGTTATCCATTTGAGTTCGTAATTTAATTGAGTTAGGTTTTTTGGTTTATTAAATTAACCTTTAAATTAGTAAAGTTAAGTTGCTTATTTGACATCATTATATAGAAATTAATGTTATGTAAAGTAATTAGAACTTTGAGCTTAAAGTCCACGATATTAATACAATTTAAATTACTATCATTACTAAAATAATGATCTTTATTCTCAAAAAATTAACCTTAATTTTTAGCAGTAATTATGATTAAATTACAAAAATTATTTAAATATAAACAAATTTATATAATCACGATTATTAAATTATTATTATCTAATTAAAATAATTGAGTTCATAGTCTTTTTAAAACCGAAATCAAATAATATATTGTATGTTATTCATTTAAAAAAATACAAAAATTACTTTACATTTTTTTCATTTCTCTATTAATTTAAATAAAATATAAAAAATTGTAAAATATTTTTTGTATTTTTTCATTTCTCTATTAATTTAATTTTATGTATTTTCTCTTTTTTACATCACAGACCAAATTTCTCTATCTTTTTTCTTTTTCTCTCCCACTTTTTTTCTTTTTACCTTTCTTTTTTCCCCCTCATGCGCGATGATATTTATTTCCCTAGCTGATCGTGTACCTCCCCTCTCTTCTTCCTTTTCCCCTGTCGTGCACCTTCTTTCGCTAGTTGTTTCTTTTCCTTATCCCTCGCGACTCACCTCTGACAGTACCCATCTCCGACTCTACCCCTTCCTAATTCTTCCCAACCCTAGTTTTATGTACCTAGCTCACAGATTCTAGCCTTTCATTATCAGGTAGCTCCATTGCTTCTCTCATGCCTCCAGCTCAACCGGTTCCTCCGTCTATTCCCAACCATCCCCTAACCTTAGTTGGACCACCAATTTTTGGCCTACTGTTATGGTTGATCTCCTTCATGTTGCTCAGTCAATGAGTAACTATTTTGTTATAAACTTAACGATAATCCTCTTATGGTAAGTTGGTAACATCTAAAGTTGTAACTAATAAAGTGATAAGATTTAAGAGTTAGGTATTTTTAGTTCAAAACAGTTGTTGATTGTGAATTTTTTCCTGGTGAGACACTAGAAATACATCATGATAATGATGAATACATATAAATTTGGTGATTTGAGTTTGGAAAAGTTGAGTGGAGATTTTGATTTTGTTAAATTAGTAAATTTTACCCTTTCTTTGTACAATAAAGAATAATAAGGAGCTACTATTAATCCTTAAAAATCAAGATATTGATTTTGATTGAGTTGGAATTTTCAACAAAGTTATAGTTTTGGTTTTGGGGATATAATACAATTTTCAAGGCATTCCTTCTTATGATTAGGTCACTTTGAATCGAACCCACCTACAGGTTGGTCCTTCGTCTTAGATTGGCTACAAGTCTTGGTCCCCCATCTTAAGTTGGGTTATAGGTTTTCGTCCTTCATCTCGGACCGGGTTGTAGGTTGGTCCATACGTCCAAACAATACTCTTTTGAACATATTTAAACATTGGATACACCCACAACACATTTGAAATAAATTCCAATTTAATTGTGTTTATAAAATTTTACTAACTTTTAATTAATTTTAAATTGAATATAACAGTTAAAAAAACTATACATATACAAATTCTAAAAAATCATGGATTTTGTTATCAGTTTAATTTAGTTGGTGTTTTTTCACACATTTGTATAGCTATATTATTTACCACTTATAATTATGATTCAAATATTAAAAAAATCTCTATATCGAGTATTGTTATCCCCACACTTAGTTTCTACACTCTAAACTACAAATCTTACTTGAATGAATATAAGAAAGAAAGTGTACCTAATTAAAGAAAGAAAGTTCTATGTTATAAATGACATATACATTCACAAGGTGGTATAATTAGAGTTCCTGTAATTATTTAATTTAAACAATTTAATCTAATAATTATTAATTTAGGTATTAGAGTTTTCATAATTTTTCAAAATAAGAATTTTAGTTTAGTAATTTTTGAATTAGATACTTATCCACGTAGCGTAGCGTCGGTTGACGTGGTGAATCGACGCTATCCACGTAACATAGCGTCGGTTGACACGTGGAACTGACGCTATCCACGTGTATAAATTATTTTCTCTTCTTTCTTCCCAGACAAAAATTATTTTCAGCGTTACAAAACTCTAAAAAATCGAAAACCTCCTCTACTTCTCTTCCACTCTTTCTCACTTTCCGGTCACCTACGACTACCATTTCTAGTACCAGTTAGTGAGTTTTCTTCCTCTTTAACTAATTTTTTAGATCCCCTATTATTCATATTTTTTTTTTCTGTTATTATGTGTATAAATTTTTGTATTATATATGTAGGTTTGTATTATAACATAAGGAGAAGAATATGATGATCTTGAATAAAATAGAACAAAACCATGGTAATTTTTATGGTAATTTTTTTGGTATTAATTAATATTTTATTTTTCAAATATTTGTATTATTTGAACTATTTGCTAAACTGATTTTATTTTTTTCTGCTCGAATACAGGTTTTTATTTGAGTAAAATAGAAAATGAATAAATTAAAAAAAATTACAACGTAAAGTCGGTTCATGCCTTGAACCGACTTTAAACTTTAAGTTGTTTTATTTAAAGTCGGTTCAGCGAACTGACTTTAAACTTTAAATTTGTTTAAAGTCGGTTTTTAACCGACTTTAATACCTCTTTTTGTAGTAGTGAAATGTCTTTATTTTTATACTTTTGATGGATGTTTATTTTAATAAATTATAGAATTAAAAATATTTACTTTTTATAATAACAAGATTATTAATGTCTAATTCATAAAATTATTGAACTAAAGTAATTATTTTGAAAAATTATGAAATCTTTAATGCTTAACTCAATAACTATGAGACTAAATTATTGATTTAATAATAATTAAAGGATCTATGCTATTTTTCTTTATATTCCATTCATCTAGAAATATAGTTATAAGTAATTTTACTTAAAATTATTTAATGGATGAAATTACTATAAATTAATCCAATATTACATAAAGATAGGTACCTGCAACGTCTTACATAGGATGTAAAAAGAAATTAAACCTTGAATTGAATCCTGTGTTACTTATGTCTGTCTAAATGAATTAAAAAGGAATTTTGATCGAGGAAACGTGTATTCTTCATTCAAGCTTGACTCTTTGTTCCTAAAATGCTCAAATGAATGCACCAACATCAAGTGACTCAATTTCCCACCAATCTACTGTTTGTTTTCTTGGATGTTTCCTTTTTAATTTCCTCTCCATGAATTATATATCCAAAGTAATATACTAGCTTAGCTATGTTTACAATCATGGTATATGGGATAAAACCAGACATATATTTGCAATTTATTATATTTATACTGTATACAATATATATAAAAGTTTCATGTAGTATTTGTGCTTTTTAGTGATTTAATTAATATTATATTTTATCCGTTTGATATAAAAGAAATGTTTTTTTTATATACAAGAGAAATATATGTGTTTGGTCCTTTACTTTTTTTTCAAATATAACACATATGTTAGGTGTTTATTTTTAGTTATAGTTATAATTTTATTATTATGAAAAAGTGATTATAATTAAAAAAATTCAATTTTTTTATTGTTATTATTATTTAAAAAATTGAGAATATAATTAATATTTTAAATAACGTTTAAGATAACTGTCATTATTTTAAATATCAATAGTTTATTATTTAATCAATAAAAAATAAGAAATAATTACAAATAATTTTAAATATCAGTAATTTAATATTATATATTTTTAAAATCACTTTGTAATATATTAATAATTTATTATTTAATTAATTAAAAAAATACTAAATAAATTCTAAAATAATTAAGCACTAAAGATAGTATACTTATTATTATAAAATATGTGTACACAGACAATTTATATATATATATATATATATAATATGGATATAAATATAAATAGATAGAAATGCAAGAATAAGTTTTTATTCAAATTTTTCTTTACCTTCACGTTAAAATAACTAATTTTAAATTAATAAGATAATAATAAGTTTAAATATATATATATATATATATCATTATAATGTAAATTATACTTAGTGTAATTTGAATATATGATTTAAAATTGATTATGAGTGAGTCTTATCATAGGACATTAGATGAAAATAATTTTAATATTTTTTGAAAAATTAATTGTTTTTATAATTTCAACATAAATTAATCTCTCTTTTTTGTTAGAATTTTAATTTAATTATTTTATATTTTTTTGGTTAATTTATTAGAAAAAATATAGGTAAAATATCATTAAATCTATGAAAAACCTACATATTTGCAAGCAAATTTTTTATTATGAAAATTCTGTAATTGATTTTATTACGTGTTTTGTTTCATAATTGTTTTTTTAGTACATTAAGTTCTAATTAACATACTAAAATTTTGTTGGATTTTGTTAATTTGAAAATATTTTGAAGCGCATGACAATATAATTTTTTAAATCACATCTCAATTTTATATCAATTGTTTATATTGCACAAATTATTATAAGTCTAATATAAGTATAACCCCGCGTGCAATACATATGTCAATAACTAATATTTGGTGAGATAGGTAACTCAAAAGCTACTTTTAAAATAAAATTGAAAAGTCAAAAGTTTTTGTAATAAAATAAGAGTCATATTAAATATCATTTTACTTTTGGTTTCTATTAATATGTGATTAATATATAGTGTAAAGTGTGTAAAAATTTCTTTGGTTTATATTTATAGGTTTTTGTGGTGTGTGACTACCAACAGTAGAAAAGAAAAAATTGATGATTTCTTCTTTTGTGTACGTGTGTGAGATGATGTTTTGAGTTTGAGTATAATTTTAAGTTTTTAATATTATTTTTAAGATGTATGGTATATTAGATATTAGATTAAAATTCTTATATCAAAAAATGATATTAGTGGATTTATTTATGACTTTAGGTGAAGACTAGGTTTTGACGAACCACATTAATTTCTTATGTGTTGATTTTCATTTAGGTATTTACTTTTGTTGCATTTACTTACTTTTGCGTTTTTGTTGTGCCTAACAAATGATATAAAAGCTAATAGTTGATATAAAATAAGGATGACATCTCCCCAAAATTGTTTTGACATATTAGTAGTGAACAATAAAGTTCGAGCAACTTCAAGAAGATGTCAATTCTTTCATTGAGCTACCCTATGGTGTTGAAGTTTGTCTTGGAGGGTATGGTTGAAATATTTTGTGGCATTATCAGTGTAGATAATTTGAATTTGTGTCTAAAATTAAGATTGAACCATTTTATGAAATTATTGAAACCATCTCAAACCTAAGTTTTCTTTTAGCATATAAACCCAATATACATGGGTATGTTCATTAATAAAGGTGAAAAATCATTTATTTTGTGTACAATTAGGGATACTTGATGTACAACATACATCACTATGAATTAGGGTAAATGGTTCATATAGTTTGTACATATATTTTTGGAAAAGAAATATCGTGATGTTTTACATACTCATAAATTTCACATTAAAAATTAAATGTTTTATTATTTAAGAACAAAAATAGAAATAAATGTTTCATATACTGAAAGTTGATATGCCTTATTTTATAATGTAGTAATAAAATTTCACTATTTTTAAGGCCAGAAATAGAATCACAAATAGTAACTTGACAACACTCACTCATTTTAGCTTCAATAAAATAGTACTACAGTCTTTCACACTCGTTAGTACTACCAATAATAGTTCCCGATAATAGATCTTGAGAGATATAATAGGATGGAAAAGATTTAGTAGAACAGTGAGAGTTTTTTGTCATTTTGCTAATAGAAATTAAATTGCATGATAAATTTGGTACTTGAAGAATGGAATCTAAAGTTATAGAATTAGAGAATTTAATAGCATCTTTTTCGGCAACGGATGAAAAGGATCCAATTGTAATTCTAATTTTAAAATTTTTAACACAAGGGTAATAAATGGTGAATAAATAATAAGCATTAGTCATATAATCTACGCACCAAAATTAATAATCTACAGAATTTTGGTTTTAGTAGTTGTAATATTGGCACTTAAAACGTTACCTTTGTATACTAATAAGGCATATGATACACTCAAAGACGTCTGACTAGAATTTTGAAAATTGAAAAATAATTTGTATTGTTGATCTATTTGTTATGGATTAAAATCTCTTCCTATCTATTGATCCACTAAGGCTTGAGAGTTTGAGATCTATTTTGTCTTAGTTTCCAAACCATAGGTTTTCTATAAATTTTGCAACATTTTCTTTCATGTGTTTGAGCTTTAGATAATATTCACAAAACAATTTTTTCTTTCAAAATTTTGGGCATTTCTTGTCATATTTCTATAGGATCTATGTGTTACATTAGTTGAAGGTCCATTATCCATAGGTTGTTAAAATCCATGGGTTGATTTTAAATAACTTAACCTTGACCCAAGCCTGGTTCATGGCCTATTGTTTTGTTTAAGTCCAACTCTTCGACCGTTAGTTCTCAGTCTATTTGGATCAATCCCATATGGATCAACATTTCCCTTATCACCCATAAATCTAACCATTATGGCTGAGATATGATCATCACGAGAACCATCCACTCGATCATCACTAGAGTGAGCATTACAAAGGGATTCATCCAACATCACTCGTCATTAGTTTTCTTCTCATTGGACTTTGGAGAACACTTCTCTAAAAAATGGTAATGGACGATGACCTAGGATTCTTCGACGAACATCATCAAGGTTTTGGTTTAATCTAGCCAGAAATTCAAATGTCCTTTCATTTTGATTTTTTTTAGTATTGATAACTATCTCTGACACACTCTCATTTTTCTTCTGAGCACAAATCCAACTCTTTTCAAAGAGAGAACATTTCCATGTTATAACTAGTTGTTAGCATGAGGTTGATAAGCCATGCAATTATCATTGATTTTTCTAAACTCTATTGTTGGAGTACATTGACATTGGTTGAAATGGGCTTCCAAGTTTCCTGAGTCAGGTACCCATATTTCCTTTCCTATTGATTACAAGCTTAATGGAATGAGATTATTCTCTGTAATTTTTGTTGTTTAATTTCTCTACTACGATTTGTATATCTGAGGTATCAAAGTTATTGGAATTTATGGTAGAGAACGTATGGGTTGATCTATGAGGTTTTTTTTAATTGGTTTTTGATTCTTGAATGTTCAAGACTAAGTCAATCATAATTTGGTTCTAGAAAGAAGCTACTTTGAGACCATATAGAAAAGACAAATAAAAAATTTATGAGTTGTATTTTCATTGAATGAATTGTGCTTTGTACATAATATATTAATTTATACTACAAATAAAGACTTAAAAAATGATACAATATTATTATAATTTTCTATATCAAATTATGTTATAATTTACTTTATATATCTTTAACCTAATACAGTTATCCAATTGAAAAATTAGGGATTTTCTCTAGTCAATGATTTCAACAGTTACAGTTTTTTATGGTACAAGTATGATATTAAAAGGTGCTCTCAAGGTAAAACACGTTCAAGTAAGATTGTTTTCAGTTGAAGATGAAGTAATATGTATTACTCGTAAATGGGTGCAATAAGGGTGTATTTTGGTATGCCATTAAGTGGCACCTAATATTTGTAATTTTTAAGTTAAGAAGGAGATTGTTGGGATTGGTAGCTAAAAAGCCACCAATAAAATAAAATTGAAAAGTAAAAAAATTTTGTTGTGAAATATTAAGTCTCTTTGGTTTATATATATATATATTGGGATTATGTGGTGAGTGAACACCCACTGTAGGAAAAAAATTGATAATTTACTCTTTTGTGCATGTGTGTGAGATAATCGGTTGTTAAAAATAAAGAATATTATAAGTATTTATTGGTTTTTTATTTTGGATTTCTATGTGTAAGATTTGAGTGTACATAATGCTTTGAATTTGAGTGTGATTTCAAGTTCTTAATATTATTTTTAAGATACATGGTGTATTGAATATTAGGCTAAGACTCTTATATCAATAAGTGATATTAGTGCATTTATTTATGATTTTAGATGAAAATTAAGTTAATTGTCGAATTAAGTTAAATTTTTGTGTGTGATTAATTTTCTCTTAAGCATTCACTTTTATTATATTTAGTTATTTTTGTGCTTTCCATGTGCTAATTCGTATTATATAACAATTTTTTTTTTACCTAAATAGTGGTAAGGATAAAGTGTATTAATTTGTTTTAAGAACAATGCTACAATTACCCGCCAAAGCACATAACTTTGTTAAATTGACAAACCCTTACAAATAAATTTATTAAAGTGGTAATGCCTTATAAATTATGTCAAACTCTCCTTAGAAAAACCAACCATTAGCAAAGTTTTGTAAACTTTGGTAAGGCCTTACTAAAAACAAATGTTTGTAAAGTTTTGTCATATATAGTTCTAATATATTAGCTCTCTAGTTTGTGTGGCACTTGTTTATTAAATTAGCTATCAGATTGTTACTAAGTTTAGGAAATCTGTTAGGACAGGTTTTAGTATGTTTCAATTACCTATGTACACATGTTATTTTTTCAACTGTTATCATGAGCTTATAATTAGTTGTAGAACAACCGAAGTCACGTTGTAGAGTATATATATATATATTTTTTTTGTATCAACGGGGACTGCATTACTGCCTGCTATACATGCATACGTGTTCCCATATTATATGCATCATTTTCACACAAAATGTATGCAATTTAGTTTGAGACTTAAACTTTCTTGATTTCTTCTCAAACGTTTTTTTCTTTTTATCTTTTTAACGTGTAAATTAGAATGAGATTTATAATATAATTTATTAATTTTTAAAATCTATCTCGTTTTATATCATTTAATTTTTAGTAAGATAACATGTTAATATAAGATAATAATTAAGATATTTTATTTATTCTTAATGAATCTAAATAAGACAATTAATAATATAAAAAATATATGATATATTATTATTTATAATGCAAGTTTAATAAAAAAAATGATACAATATATGTTTAAATTTATGCTTATTAAGACTACAATCTAAATAAGACGAAACTAAATGAGATAATATTATACTATAAACTCATTAAATATACTAAATAAGATACTAAATAAAATAAAACAAATAAGAAATTCCATCCATTCATTCTTATATGTTATATATCTTTTTCATATATTTTTTTAATTCTATATTATATTTTATTTTTAAATAAACAATTATATATGCAGACACATTTTACATTCGATGGAATTCAAACTCTTATTATTTTAATAATTATTTGAAGCATACGTTAATTCTACGTTAAAATATAATCAACAAAATTCAACATTATATTGAATAATTTAAATTATTTCAATTTCTTAACAGAAAATCTAGAAGAAGAAAAACTCTAGGGAAGTACTTGTATAAAATATATAGCTTTGTTTTAAAGGAAATATAGGATAATTTAACCTTTTATCACTATTTTTTATTCTGCAGTGATCCGTATATATAAAAGATACAAGTGAAGTGTTCATATTAAAATAAAATTATTGAAGGTGGTTGTATTAACTTATTTTCACTTCTTTTTTTCCAATTATATCATTGGATCCTTGGAGTCTTGGAGATACCTAATTTAGGGTCTTGTTTTCAATTTAAAAAATTAGTTTAATACAAAAAAAAAAAAAAGTTGGTGACAACAACTTCAGTAGTGTACGTACTTAGAATAATTGCATTAATTTATTTGTATAGCTTAGAGAGAAGATATTAAATGGATATAAATTTAAAAAAGTAGGGAATAATTAATTTCTTCAAACATGTTGCAGAGTAAGTAATAATATAGTTTTGGGGTCAATTTTCAATAAATGGCATATAAAATTTTGTAAAAAAATAAAATTTATAATATTTGTTAAAACTTGTAAGAGAAGCCATTATATTTCAAGTAATTAAATGATATTTAATGTTTAATTTTAACCTATTTTTAAAAAAGGGAAAAAAAGAACATGATTTAACACTGTAATGACATATTAGGATTTAATTAATTGATTAGAGTTAAATTTAATTTTAAACTAAATAGCATTTAATGTTAATTTTATTTTTGATTTGTTATTTATAGTAAAAATATATAAATTAAATATAAAAAAATTATTTTTATAATTATAAATATTATATTGGATAAAAAAAATCCATATTTAAAGAGAAAAGATTGGTGCATAAAATTGTGTTCAAATTTATCCGTACCAATTAACAAAGCTGGTCATAGTATATATTCAAAGTAGTATTAATTTCATTTCTGCTTATACAATTAATTTATTCCAAACATAGACATGCATGTGCACATTAATTGGTCGTTTTACTTTTTTGATGGGTTTCCACTTGAATTGTCCTCACATTACCATGTAATGACAAATAATCACTTTCTACGAGATTTCCCTAATTCACTCAATCTTTTAATGAAATAGCTTATAATATTTAACCATTAAGTTAAAAAAAAAAAATGTTATATAGTCAATACTATCAATTCATCCTATATTGTTAAATTATTATAATATCAAACTTATACTATAAGTTTGTAAGAATTAGTAGTGAATATGGTTGGAAGTTGTAGTGACTTAAACCCATTTTTTTAAAAAAAATTTAAGTTAATCAAAAAATAATAAATATTATTTTTATATATTTATCATTTTTATGTAAATATTTTTTTATATATCATATAAATTAAATATTTATAATTCAATATTTGTATTAATAAGTATAAAAAATAACATGTTATAAGATTTTAAAATACAAATATTTTGAAAGAATGTTTAATTATATATATTTTTTATTTATTAAATATTATGAGTTTGTAAATATTAATTTATCTTTTATTAGTCGGATATTTTAACTTTAATTCATTGTGCATGTATATTTCATGTATTTTATTTTAATTTTTATAAAATAAATTTTTAAATATAATATTTATAAAATTATTATAAATTATATTAATAAAATAGAATTGTGAAAGATTTAAATTTAAATTTTAGGTTTTTAATACTTAATATCTCAAAAAAATAAATCATTTAAATATGTTTTTATTAAAATAAAATACATATAATATTTTTTAATTTAAAAACAAAACAATAATTAATAGTATTTTTTATATATATGCATCTACTAGATATATTTTTAGATATAAATTCTAAATCAATTATTACTATACTCAATCAACTAAGTTATAAAAAACAATTTTTATTGCATATTAACTGTAAAAAATAAAATAAAAAATCCAAATTTAATAATATGTTCACGGCTGAGTACTGCACGTAACAATAACCAAATAAAATATTAATTATAGTGAGGCGGTGCTATAAATACTTAATTTATTAAATACTAAGTAAATTTCTTAATTGATAATTAATTAAATCTTTGTCTAATTATTTCAGAAGAAATCTACGGAATTGGAGAAAATTCCTGTTTTTTTTTTTGTTTTGGCTAAAAAAATTCCGTTTTTTTTTTTAGAAAAAAACAATTGCTCGTTAAGCAACAACTTAATTAATTAATAATTAGATCATAACAATAGTTAACGAATTATGGGCTTATTGGTTGATTTGTTAATAGTCTTGTAGTAAAATTACATATGCCTACATATGTCATCATGATATAATGTGAAATTTTCAGATTTAATATTTAAAATATAGATGTTAAAATCTAGTAATAATAATAATAATAATAATAATAATAATAATGTATGAGTCATGATCACACACATTATTGATCAAAAAGTCCGCATATCACGTGTTTCAACCGTGATCAGCTCATTATAAATACCTTGGCTTGCCTTCCTAAGTTTCTCATCCAAAACAAAACTATAACTAGCTAGCAAAGGCAATTACGTGCTTTTACAAAATCTGCTTATCTCGAATCACTTTTTTTTTCGTTTCCCAAAACCAATTAAGTGGTTAATATTACTATATATCGATCAAAATGGCTCCAATATTCTCAAAAATAGGCATAATTGGAGCAGGAGTGAGTGGCATGGCTGCAGCCAAACAATTAGCCAAACATAACCCAATAGTTTTTGAAGCGACAGAATCTATTGGAGGGGTTTGGAGGCATTGTTCATACTCTTCTACAAAACTTCAGTCTATTCGTTGTGATTATGAGTTCTCTGATTTCCCTTGGCCTGATAGAAACAACTCAAGCTTTCCTTCTAACCTTGAGATATTAGATTACTTGTCATCTTATGCTAACCACTTTGATTTGCTTAAGTTTGTTAGATTCAACTCCAAAGTTGTTGAGCTTCGTTTTGTTGGTAATAGAGAAAGAAGCTATGATGATAATTATGCCTCTCCATTGCCTGGTCATCCTGTTTGGGAAGTTTATGTTCAAACCAATCATTCTAAAACCATTCAGGTAGCTCTACATTTTTTTTTCCTATAGCTTAATTACCAATTATTTAATTCTTATATGGGTTAAGTTAAAAAACTAAAAATTTTAAATAATTAATGATTTATTTGATAATGATTTTGATTATAATTTTTTAATTTTTTTTAAATAATTTTTCAAATCGGTAACAATTTTCATTTTCGTTTTTTTACCAAAATATGAGGTGATTCATAAATATTTAAAAATAAGATTTTTAAATTATATTTTTGATTTTTGATTTTTTTTCTTCATTTTTTTAACAAAAATGAATAAATCAAGTTTTATGATTTTTGTATTTATAAGCAATAAAATGATTAAAAACATAAAATTTGTAAATAATAACTAAAAATTTCTTTATTTTTTAAGTTAAAAAAATTAAAAATAAAGATCAAAAAACATAAAAAATTATCAAACAATATATAAATAATTTTTGTTTTGATTTTTTTCCTAAGAATCACTAAGTAAGAATTGTTACCATGCTCATTATTTTTATAAAAAATTATATATTATAAAACTAATTATTTAATCATAAATCAAAATTATTAACAAACAAGACTTTAAGAATACAAGTCATAAGACTTATTTATTCTCTAAAAAATAAAATCAAAAATATAATTTAATAATTTTATTTTTAAAGATTTATAAATCATTACATATTTTAATAGTGATTCCTTGAAAAAGTAAAAATCAAAATCAAAAATTGTTATCAATTAAAAAAATCAAAAATTTAGAATTAAAATCATTACCAAACAAACCTTAATTTAAATAAATTTTAAATTATTTTAACATTTACTGCATGCTAATACGATGGCAAATATTTGAGTTTGCAAACATTCAATTAAAAAAGAAAACAAATTGTTAAACATAAATTTTACATTAAAGAATACGAGTTTATGTATTTAATACTAAATAATTAATAATTATTAACTAACATGTGACTCAAGATAACATAAAAGAAGAGATAAGTTTAAAGTGTCTTAAAAAATGCAAATGATTATATAAATTATTTTATTTTTATATACTTATATATAACAATAAATAAATGGATCAAATGTATTATTTTATCTCCATAAATTATCAAAAATTCTATAATACATAACTACTAGTAAAAGAAATTTATGAACTTGAAGCAGCCGTGTCACGCCACTGTCCCCCTAGCTTTGCCCCTACCTATATTGATGCAGCAACATGCCATTTGTAAAGAAAAATTATATGTTTTTCATGTCCTGTACCCTTAAGGGTACAAGTTATTAATTTTGTTTGACCAAATAATATGTATCCAATTGGTATAACATAACAGCTAGAAGGAACTAGGAAGACTCAAACCTCACCCATTGACACCTGATCTACTATTATAGAGGCGTGTATTAACAAAGTTGATAATTAGTCAAATAGAAAACATGTAAATTTCTTGGCATGTATAAGGTATTTTCGATTCTTATTTTAATAGTTTAAACTCTTAAATAGATTGATTTTTCAATAATTTTTAACATAATATCAGAGTTTAAGATCTTATATTCAAGGTTCAATAATCATAATTGATGAATTGTAAATGTTTGTTCTGCATTGTACATGAAGATAATACTTATGGAGACAAAGCGATTCGATGTATAAAAATATTGTTAACCTTTCTTCCGATCACTATTAATTTCTTAACAATTTATGTCATACCTAAAAATGAATAAACACACCTAATGACATCAATTTTTAGAAGGAAAAAAATCATCTAAGATATTAATATGGCATGGTTTGTATGCAGTGTTATTCGTTTGAATTTATTCTGGTTTGCATTGGAAAATATGGTGATATACCAAAAGTACCAGAGTTCCCACAGAACAAGGGACCTGAGATATTTGAAGGGAAGGTAATGCATACACTTGACTATTGCAAACTTGAAGAAGACTCTGCATCTGCATTACTCAAAGATAAGAAAGTTGCAGTCATTGGTTACAAGAAGTCAGCTATTGATTTAGCCTTAGAGTGTGCTCACGCCAACCAAGGTATAGAGGTTATATTTAAGATTTTTGTCTATGACGAATATATCACATTCAATACTTTAAAAAAAGGTTATATTAAGTTTTATTTTAAAAATAGGTAAATCATAACTCATGAAACAATTTATCGATCATTTTTTTTCGTTTTTTTCTAACTCTCATTCCACTAATTCCATCGGTCTCATTTTTCTAATAAAAAAATATTTTTATCTTTTTTTTTTCTCTCTTTCCCTGATTCTAAAGATCTTATTTTCTTAAAATATAATTATTCATTAACTTTTAATAAATAATAATTTATTTTTATTATAAATAATAAAATAATAAAATAATTTATATTTATATAATAAAAAATATATATTTTTTATAACAAATAACTTATCAAAATTTTATTATAAAATAATTAAAAATAATAATAATAATAAATTATAAAATTTTAAATTATTAAAAACTTTACTAAATAGTTACAATATTTTTTATGAAAAATTATTGACATTTTAAAAAAATAATTATAATAATATTACATTATATAATATTTTCTCACAAAATTTGTGATATAATGTTCTATATTTGTATTGTATCTTGTAAAAAATTGGATATAGAAGCTTCACAAATTTTTTTAATAATTTAATTATTTTTATGAATATTATTTTTATATCATAATTATAATTATTTATTAAATATAATTATAATTATATTTAATAATAATAATAAGAATGTATTATATTATTTATGAATTATCAAAATATTTAGCATATCATTTTCAATATATATATAAATTTATATTTATTTTATTGTAAAATAAATTATTTTTTATTTTTTAAAATAAATGTTTTAATATATGATATGATAAAAAAAGTTATGTATTTAAAATTAATTATAAATTTATAAGATTTTAATATTTTTTTATGTTTATAATAATTATGTTTTACAAAATGGAACTTATATATTATTTTTTTAAATAAAATTGATTAAAAATTTTGCTTTCAAGTTTAAGGTAAGATCATGCCTATTTTTAAAAAAAAATCTCATTTATGACCATTTTTAAAATATTGTGTGGGATATGGTTATTATAGATAAAACCCTTTATATTTATCGTTCTTTTTCATTCTTTTTCTTTAGGAAAAAAAAAAGAAGGAAAATATATATTTAATTTTATGAAATTCTAAACTAAGGAACTTTCTTCTCTTCATGATCAATATGCATTTTCATTTCAATGGCATCAAAATTTCTAGGAAAATATAACAATAATAATAATAATAATAAAGAGATTTTGGAAAAAGGAAAGTGAATAGAAGAGGGTCAGTATAGTTGTGATTAAATTTCCACGTTATTGCATGGATTTGGTTCCAAATATTCAACGCAAGTCAAACTCGATCAGGAGAGTGGAAATTTTGAAGGCATGCTGCCGGGTAAGAGAAAAAGAAAAGTAGTAGAATATAATATAATAGTGTCTCCTAAAAAGGTTTTCAAAACGATTTCTTGTTTTATAATTAATTTGCACAGAATATTTGACATTTTGACTTCTAAGTTGTGCCACTTTTATTTCTTATTCACTTATTTAACAAATTCTTACTAAATTTTAACCTATAATTATAATTTAAATTTTAAATTCAAAATTTAAACCCTAAATCATATACCATATATCATTTATCATATATCATATACCTTAAATCTTAAACTCTAAACCCTAAACCCTAAACACTATACTATATATCCTAAATCTTAAATTCTAAATCCTAAAGTTTAAATCTCAAAACCTAAAACACTAATCTTATTTAGAAAAATAATATATTTTATTTTTAAATAATAATTTTTTAAAAAATAATAATTTTAATAATGTATTTTATTTAACGAAAAAATAACAATTAAATGATATATAATTATAAAAGTCTTAGTCAATTTTTTTTTAACCTAAATTTTGAAAAATATGGATAAGAAAAAATAATTAAAAAAAACTATAGTTGTCAAAGTCCTAGTCAGTCTTTTTTTTTTCTGTTGGTGCTAGTCCTTGTCCATTAGTAGTTACATACATAGGACAAATTAGTCTTTTATTTTATGTTTTAAAAAGAATGTATTTAGGACGTGCTTACTAAATAAGAAAAGAACGAAACAACGTAATTTTTTTCCTTTTTTTATTTTTTTATTGTTTACTTCATTCTTTTTGTAATTAAAGTAAAATTTGGTTTCAAAATATTATTCTCTTTCTTTCCTATTACAGTACTATTTTCAATCCCATATCCCATTATAATTATCGGTTATTTTGAAAAATATTATAAATTTTAGTCTTAAAAACTCAAATTTACCAGACATATGTGTATCTCTTTTAACTATATTACACTTTTAGAACTAAAATTTACCTATTTTTATAAGATTAAAGTATTTAGTTACCCTTCTCCCTATTATTATTATTATTATTATTTTATTTGTTTTGACTAATGACAAAACTAATCTTATTATGTTATTTTCAAAAAAGTAATTATAATATTATTTTTTATTATAAAAATCGGATTTACTCAAATGTGAAATATTAGATTTACAATAAGTTTATTATTATTATTTGTTTATTTTTTTATGTTTATTAATATGTAAACGAGTGCTTAGTTTATTGCTAAGTAAAGAAGATTCTTTTTTAATACTGTTTAAAATTCTAATACTAAATTTGGTTGTTAAAAGGACCAAAAGGTCAGCCATGCACTATGGTGGTGAGGACTTTACACTGGACGGTTCCACATTACTGGGTTTGGGGATTGCCATTTTACTTGTTCTATTCCACAAGGTTCTCTCAGTTCCTCCATCAAAGACCCAACCAAGGCTTCCTCAGAAACCTCCTCTGTTCCCTATTGTCTCCAGGGGTATATATGATCTCTCTTATTAATAATTTAATGGTTTTATTGTATTTCTTTGTAAGATTCACTACTTCTGACAGTTAAAAATACTTTTAAGAGTCCTGTAAAAACACTTTTAACAACAAAAAAAGTGCTTCGAGACCAAACTTTAAAATAAATGGTTATCTTTCAAGTCAAAAAGAAAATTTTACATAAGGACCCCAAGTCAAACATGAAAAAAATATATTTCATAATTGCTTTTAGAGCTCAAAAAACACACTTCTTAATAGAAGCACAAACAATGTGCTGCTTTTTTGAAAATACTTTCTTCTGAAATCACTTTTTACAGAGACGTGGAATTTCAAAGTTCATAGAATCCTATCTGCTGTGGAAGCTTCCCTTGGAGAAGTATGATCTAAAACCAGAACACCCATTTGAAGAAGATTATGCATCTTGTCAGATGGCTATAATACCAGACGATTTCTTCACAGAGGCTGATAAGGGAAAGATAGTTTTCAAAAGGGCATCATCAAAATGGTGGTTTTACAAAGGAGGAATTGAGTTTGATGACAACACTAAGATAGAAGCTGATATTGTGGTCTTTGCAACTGGTTATGATGGCAAGAAAAAGCTTAAAGCTATCTTGCCCGAGCCTTTCAAAAGTCTCATGGAGTATTCATCTGGCATTATGCCCTTATACAGGTACATAGAAACACTCATCAAAATCCAACCTTCAAATGTATTAGTTTGACCAGTTTAGTACAAAGTCTTTGCAAATTCGACTAATTTAATACAAATGGTGATTAATTTAGTTCATAACTTTTCAAATTTTAAACTACTTTTAATTAGTTTTATCCAACTAAATTGGTCGGTATAGTTAAAATGTTTTGGACAAAATGGCTCAGACTTAAAAAAACTATGGATTAAATTGGTTAGGTTAAAAGGTTCATATTAGTTCGAAATTGAAAAGGTGAATGACCAAATGGGTACTTGAACCTATAATATGTAAAGTTTGTAGAGTCCATAAAAACCATGGGTTATCCGATTCTAAAAGATTAACCTAATGGTTATAAAGGTTTGTATTAACATAACATAGTAAAAGTGTAGAGAATTAAATTTGAATTGGTCTAATGGTTGCAGGGGTACAATCCATCCGTTGATACCAAACATAGGTTTTGTTGGGTATGTTGAAAGTGTTGCTAATCTTCAAACAGCAGAACTACGTAGTATATGGCTCGCAAGACTAATAGATGAGAAGTTTAAGCTACCAAGTGTGGAACAAATGTTAGAGAAAACAAGTGAAGAGATTGAAGTTATGAAGAATATAACAAGGTTCTACAAGAGGTATTGCATTTCAACTTATAGCATCAATCACAATGACGAAATATGTCAAGAAATGGGCTGGCCATATTGGAGGAAGAAGACCTGGTTATCTGAAATATTTAGTCCCTATACCAGTCAAGACTACAAGAAAGATAAGTAAAGAAACTCATAAATTACATATAAAAGGATCAATAATAAAAACTGGTGGGAGAAAAATCAGACTACCAGCTGCCATATATATTTAAAGCATTAATTAATTTAAAGGTTTTTATATGTATCAATATTAATTATAGTTACCCTGAATGTATGCAAAAAACAGGGAATGAGATAACTAATTTTCTTAAATAATAATCAATATACAGCCTATATTTACTAGTAAGCTTCAGTTTTCGTGAATGACAAATATGCCAACGACATAACAGGAATATAAGTATGAGTACTAATGTCTTAATTTGTTGGAAATTTGTAGAAAATATATAATAAAAACATGAACTTGTCCGACACCAGTCTTTTTCGATGTTCTAAGAGTCTGTGTAACATGGTAACGCAACTATAACAGGTAAAATCTTCCAAGTATTGAACTGTATCGTATAAATATACACATTATTATGTCCAATAGTAGTATGATGGTTATTCATCATTGCAAATATCACAAAAAATTTCTTTGATCAAATTGTAAACGATATTTAGTTGATTTCAAACCTTTAACATGAAACAGAATATGAACATGAAGTGATTGCCCATTTTATTATCCACAGATGGCTAACAGCTCTTCTTAAGTACAGCATATTGTAACTCAAAATGATACAAGAACTACAAATTCATAATCTGACACACATGAAATGAAGGTAAAAGAAAGGAACCTTCAAGCACTTTGAAGGAATTTGAGGGTCTCATCAATATGCTTTTCAGGTTGGAACTGGTTGTTGTAGATAAGTTGAACAGTCCCATTCCTATCAAGGACATAAGTTTCTCTGCCAGGAAATGCACCAAACAAATCACCAGGAACACCCCATTCTTTTCTCACTTTGTTATCTTCATCACTTAATAATGTGTATGGAAGCCTGTACTTCTTAGCAAAGGCCTGCATTTATTTATTTATTTATTTATACGTTTCAATTATGATTAATACAAGCAATTGCTACATCAAAATTCACATAACTATAATTAAATTGTAAATTCGTTAGTTGAAAACTAAACAATTCAGGTAACAAAATGTCCGATTTGGAATTAATTTCTTTAATGAAAAATTTCACATTACCTTGTGGGATGCTGGATCATCACCACTAATACCAATAACCTGAGCTCCTGCTTTTTTAAACTTCTCATAGGAATCCCTAAAAGCGCAGGCCTGGAAGGAATACAAATTGTGTCTAGATCAGGGGTTGCCCAAGGGTGAACAGTTTATTTGACTATTTGGTAACAAATAATAACACGAGTTCAAGTATTTATAATATATGTAATTTATCAAAAGGTACACTTTAACTTGTATTTTTAACCCTTAGTTGGAGTCTACTAATTTTTAAAACAACCGGCATATTCAATGATTTTACAATTTTTATTTTTTATTTTTTGGGTTCTCATTGCATGTTTAACAAGACAACTTGAAAATTATCATTCATATAAAGGTGGAATTTTCTTCCATGAACTATTTACCTACTGGAAAATATGTCCCTCAATTTAAAGATGCTAAAATAATGTCTATCAACTCAACATTAGTGTTATAATTATATCCTTCTGGATAGCTATGGTCAAGAGAAACAAAGAAATGAAGAGAATAGAGAAGAAAAATGATGAAATGATAGACGATATTGTGATTGTATTGATTGTATATTTATAGTAGCTGGTACATGATAAGCTGATGTGCAACTAATTCTTGTAATGAGTACAACAGCCTAACAGTCTATATTAACTACGTAACAAATTAGTTACAATTATTAGTGCTCATAACAATCTTAACTTCCTCTCTTAAACTGATGGTCTATTAAAAACAATCAACTTAGTTCTTAGTTTTTGAAAACATTGTGTAGATAATGACTTGATCATAATATCAGCAACCTGCAAATCACCACTAGCAATCTTCTTATGGATAAAGTGGAAGTCTATCTCCACGTTCTTAGTTCTCGCATGTAACACGGGGTTTCTTGCAAGGTAACCAATGCTAACATTATCACATAGCACAACTGGACAATGAAGCATATGAAACTGCAATTCAGCTAACAAACGTTGGACCCAAACAATTTCAGAAACATTAAGAGCCAAAGCTCTGAATTCAGCCTCAGTGGATGACTATAAAACAACCTTTTGCTTCCCTGAACTCCATGATACTAAAGAATTTCCCAAGTAAATGCATCAGTCACGAATGCTACGCCTATCATCTGGGCAAGCAGCCAATCAACATTAGTATAGGTTGTTAAAGAGGCATTAGAAACATCATAGAGCATGATACCCAAGTCAATAGTACCTCACAAATATCTGAGTAATCGTTTTGTAGCAACCCAATGAGCACTAATAGGATTATGCAAAAACTAGCAAAGTTTATTGACTTAATAACTAATCTCGGGTCGAGTGCGAGTACAATATTGCAAAACTCCAACCATTGTTCTATACTGAGTTGCATCTGAGAAAGGCTCACTGTCATATTTAGACAATTTTTACCAGCACTTAGAGTAGTAGCACCTTAGTTTCACTTAATTGAACTCTCTCCAAAAGCTATATTTTTTTTTACTAAGATGCATAGCATCGCTTGTTCTAGTAACCTCCATACCAAGGAAATAATTGAGATCACCTAGGTCCTTAAGGAAAAAAGCAGGATTAAGTTGTTGAACAACAGAGGAGATTTACTAGTAACCCATATATCATCAACATATATAAAAAAAATTGATAATATAAGATTGGCTAGTGTAAAGCATCATATATGCATCATCATTGGAGCCTCTAAAACCCAATTGCATTAGGCAAGTGTTAAGCTTTTTGTATCATGCTCTAGGGGTCCGTCTAAGGCCATAAAGAGCCTTGTTTAGTTTGCACATATAGTGTGGATATTGCTCATTGACAAACCCCTAAGGTTGAGTCATGTAAACATTCTCTTCAAGATTGGCATTTAAAAATGTGGTATTCACTTCTAGTTGTTTAATTGATCAGTTAAAAGAGAGAGCAATAGCGATGACAACTTGTATTGTTGTTGGCTTAACCAATGGACTGAATGTCTTAGTGTGGTCAACACCAAGAATTCGTAGAAAACCCTTTGCAACAAGTTGGTTTTTGCATTTATCCAAGGACCTATCTGCCCTTAACTTAGTTCTAAAAATCCATTTATTGCCAATCACCTTTCCATGTTTTGGGGGTGGAACCAATTCCCATGTGCCATTTTTCATAAGTGTCTCATATTTTGCCTGTATAGCTACCCATTTAGGATCTTTGAGTGCTTCTTTAACTGAAGATGGTTCTGCAAGAATAACAACTGCAGCAAGTAGCTTAGGCTTAAAAACACCATTCTTGGCACGAGTAACCATATGGTGAGTATTTTTGGCTGGTACTGGACAATGAATAGCTGAGACAGGTTGGGTAGAGATAGGTAGTAAATTTATAGCAGAAAAAGGAAGAGACTTAGATGACTCAGTAGATTAGACAAAGGTGATGATGGATTAGAGTGTAATTGGAGAACGTGAAACAAATGAATCAGGACCAGGTGATGAAAATTTTGAATACTAGTTTATCAATTGGTAAGCTTGGTTCTGGGAAAGCATAAGAATTAGGTGAGGATGGTGTAGGTAAAGGAACAGTAAAAGGATCGTAAACAGTTTTGACAGAACTAGTACTAGTGAAAGGTATTTGAACAAAGGTAGGTTGTGCAAGTATTGGAGTATCAAACGAAGAAGGGATGGGAACATACATTTTGAGAAAAGGAAACTCATTCTCATTGAAAATGACATGAGTGGAAACAAATACTCTTTTAGTGACTGTTATAAAAAAAATCTTTTGGTGACTGGTTCTAAGCACCAGAAATCTTTGTAATTAACAGCATAACCAAGAAATACACAAGGCAAATAGTCTAGGTTCTAGTTTATTTGAGTTGTATGGACGCAAATAAGGATAACACAAGCACCCAAAAATGCAAAGATAAGAATAATTTGGTGAGGCATGAAACAAGTGCTCATAGGGAGACTGATCAAAAAGGCTCTTAGATGACATTCTGTTAACGAGATGACTGGCAGCCTTAAAACCGTAGTCCCAATAGCATAAAGGAACACCTGCTCGAATAAGAAGAGACAAACCAGTCTCAACCAGGTGTCTATTTTTCTCTCAACTGTACCATTTTGTGCTGCAGAAAAGGACAAGAGATCCTTTATGTATAACCACCTTGAAACAAGAAAGAATCAAGACTTTGAAACCCCCCACCACCATCACTTTGAAGAGTTTTGATGTCACACCAAACTGCCTTGTAACCATAGCATCAAAATGCTTAAAATTACTAGCAGCTTGACTTTTATTATGCAAAATATAAAGCCAAGAGAAATGAACGCAGTCATTTACAAATAGTAAATTTATGTTTTCATTCTGTTGTGACATGTATCAAATCTTGGGAATGCATAATTTTTCCTTTAATTTTGTCTTTATGGTTTTATATTGTGATTGTCAGCACAAGTAACACTTAGCCAAAACAAATGAAGAGAAGGAAAAAAAAACCTGTTTGGTGCAGCCAGGGGATTCATCAGCAGGGTAGAAATAAACAACCAGGGGCTTTCCTTTGAATTTGGAAAGACTCACATTTCTTCCATCTTGATCTTTCAAAGTGAAAGATGGTGGAATCGTACCTTTTTTCACCTTCAAGTAAAATAAATAAATAAATAATTTGTTACCAGTCAATCAACCTCAAAAGAAAAAGAAAAAAAATAAATAAATAGATGGTCTCTATAATATACTAAGCAATATACCCTGGCAAAGATAAGATTCTTGAATGGAGAAGAAAAAGAAAGAGAAAGAGGAGAAGAATTGGAAAGCTTGAGACCATGAAATTGGGATCGGGAAGATCTGGAGACAATGGGGAGGTTTTGAGGAAACGGGTATTTAGAAGATTGAGTGGGGATTAGAGTTGGGAGGGAGTTTTTAGGAAGAGAAAGGGTTGCCATTTCAAGAATAACTCAGAAGGAGAAAGAATACCAATTTTAGAATGTCAAGTTCTCATTTTGAGCCACAAGTTCGTCTCTTTGGGTTTGGAGAAGATTGGGAGAGATCGTCCGCTGGCGTGGATAATTGCTGATCCTATGATTCCAGCGTTTGTGCCGAGCTGATATGCGTTTGGATTTTGTAGGGAAAGAAAAGAAAAAAAAAAAGAAGAAAAAAGTGTGAAATATATTAGGTGTAAAAAAATAAAAAAAAATGAAATAAAGAAATAATGTAATGTATTGTTTATTACAAATTAATGGGTTGATTATTATATGAATAAAAAGATTTAAATTAATTTTATTAAAGAGTAAATTGATTTTTTTTATTAATGGGTTGATTATTATACCATCAAATTTGTTTTTTTAATTTGTATATCATTCAACTATATAAATGTTATAAAAATACCATGAATATATAATTAACTTGTTATTTTGTAATATTTATAAAGTTTTATGGTATAAAATTAACAAAAAAGATTTATGATATTTTTATAATATTTGTAACATTTAATAATATTTAGATAATAAAAAAATTTGATAATGCTTTTACAATAACACTTAAAACTTAATGGTAGAAAAATCTATTTACTTTTTTTTTAAAACATTTTGAATTTTTTTTTTACTATTAATATTTTTCTTCTCACTTTTTTTCATGCAAATATGATGTTTTCTATATATTATAGGAAATTTCATATATCTCACTTAGTAAGCAAAAAGTGATCTTAATTAGCAAATATTCTTATTTGTCAAGCTTTAGAAGTGTTGAATCAATAGATAAATATGATCTAAGATAATTTCAATTAAATAAATAAATACTCAAAAATTATCTATTAATTATCCTAAATAGATAATCAAAAATAAATATTTATAATGCTATAATAAGTCAATCATATAATCTCATAAAAAATACCCATCAAGTTAATTATTTTCTCTATCATATATATACATAATCACAAGCAAGTTCGATATATAAAATAACTTAAAATAGATATTATCTCACATTACAAAGAAGGGGTTTTATCTATAAAAGTCGTCTCCCATATAATAGTTTAAAAATGAGCATAAGTGAGATTTTTTAAAAAAATAGCCAAGATCTTACCTTAAACTTGAAGCAAAATTTTTAATCAACTTTTATTAAAAAAAAGATATATTAGCTCCATTTTGTAAAACATAATTATTATAAACATAAAAAAATATTAACATCTTATAAATTTATAATTAATTTTAAATACATAATTTTTTTATCATATCATATATTAAAAATTTTATTTTAAAAAATAAAAAATAATTTATTTTACAATAAAATAAATATAAATTTATATATATATTGAAAACGATATGCTAAATATTTTGATAATTTATAAATAATATAATACAATATTATTATTATTATTATTATTAAATATAATTATAATTATATTTAATAAATAATTATAATATTAATTATAATTATGATATAAAAATAATATTCATAAAAATAATTAAATTATTAAAAACAATTATGAAACCTCTATATCCAATTTTTTACAAGATATAATATAAATATAGAACATTATATCACAAATTTTGTGAGAAAATATTATATAATATAATATTATTATAATTATTTTTATTATTAATATAATAAAATATATAAATTATATTGAATTAATTATATTTTAATACTTAAATATAATTATTATTAATAAATATTTTTATTTTAATAATAATTAAAATTATAATAATATTAGAGCTATTTGTTACAAGGTAATCTATTTTTTAATTTTTTTTAATCTTAAATAATTTATTTTTTTTAAATGTCAATAATTTTTTATAAAAATTATTGTAACTATTTAGTAAAGTTTTTAATAATTTAAAATTTTATAATTTATTATTATTATTATTTTAAATTATTTTATAATAAAATTTTGATAAGTTATTTGTTATAAAAAAGTATATATTTTTTATTATATAAATATAAATTATTTTATTATTTTTTATTTATAATAAAAATAAATTATTATTTATTAAAAGTTAATGAATGATTATATTTTAAAAAAATTGAGTATTGGAAATTAGAGAAAGAGAGAAAACAAAGACAAAAATATTTTTTTATTAAAAAAATGGAGCTGTTGGAATTAGTGGAATATGGAGTTAGAAAAGGACAAAAAAAAGACCGAAAAATTGTTTAATGGGTTATGATTTATCCATTTTTAAACTAAAACCTAATATAGCTTTTTTTTAAGTATTCATCGGATATGCCCATTATAGACAAAAACCCTACAAATAATCACAACCAAATACCATATTTTCTCATAATCATAGAGAGAGACCATAGATCTCCTTTAAATTTCACCATCTTATTACTAACTTAAGCATCGAGAGTAAAAGGCCATCTCCTCACAGTGGTCCGAGGTTCTAATAATTTGTTCCATCTTGTAGATCTTGGAGGATAGTCCTACTTTGTGTTAACGAAAATTGGAATCAATATCTAGCATCGTCTATGAAAAAGAAGTGTGTTCTACTGTACTAAAAATATAAAAAAATTGTAGGACTCTCAAAAAGGTTTTCTAAAAAGAAAGCCTCATATTCATTTAGTTTACCATTGT